>ML677362.1:8564261-9176802 GCA_007922305.1 Dermatemys mawii
TGGTACAGAAAGGGAGACTGGAGAAAGAAATCCATGCTTTGTGTTACTGCTGTGTATTCATTATCTGGTGCCACATACATGCATATTGATTGGGCAAAGGAGGGTAACAACAGTCCAGTACATAGAAGACAGCCTTACCTCCAAAAGTGATAGAAAACCAGAGGAACATTCAGCCCCAAGGTTAGCCATTCCTGCGCACACAAGAACATGATGCAGAAAAGGCTATGGATAGAATACTCAGGCAACACCAGCTAAAGAAAAAGAAAAGCAGAAGAGAACAGGTCTATCAGAAAAGCATCTCTGTGTTTTTTATAGTTTAAAACAACTTTTCAGTAGACTAAGCATATCTGCAAGTCTCCTGGGTGTACGTGCCTGTCCCCAGGTGCATCTTAACTGAGAGGCAATATGGTCCAAAGAAATGAGCACAGGACTGAATGCTGAGTTCTTATCTTGCCTCTACTCCAATGACTTATTGAGAGACCCTGGATAAGTCACTTCTCCTCTTCTTCCTTCAGTTTCCCCTGTCTGTCAAATGGGGATTATACTACTTGCCTATCTCACTGGGGTGTTCTGAGAATAAATGAGTGAATGGTTACAAAGCGCTATTCACAGGCTAAGTATTAGAACTGAATCACTGAAAAGTGGAGCTCCAGTACTGAAGTTTCACTTTTGTTTGGGATTTAAAGTGCCCTTGAGAAAAACAGAAAATTGTTTTCAACTATTTCAATTTTCTATAACAGGATTAAATCACTGGGAGACTCATGTATATATTAGAGGGTAGTTTGGGCCAAAAATCTTGTGAGAAGGAAACCTTGAAAAGTTTCTCCTTAGTAACAACATGGCTCCAAGTGTCAGTGCTCTTTGGACCCAACAAAGAGGGAAAGCAGTAGAGATAGTTAGTGACAGGACTCTGCGGTCTTGTCTACCGTAGTCTTTCTTCCTTAAAATTAGATTTCCCTGTTGCTACCTATTCAGTTCCACCAACAGTGATGGAGGGAGCGTTCACTCCCTCTGGGGCACCTGGCATTGGCCACTGTCAGCAGACAGAATACTGGACTGGATGGACCTTTGGTCGGACCCAGTACGGCCATTCTTATCTTCTAGTCTCAAGTGATGACCTCTGGATGCAGCTTTGGCATCTTTTGAGATGGGTTCTAAGATATGGGACTGAAGGAGAAAACTGTCAAAGTAAAACAACTGATAAGATACTGCTGCTCTGGGCCCTGCTGCTTGGTGAAGAGGAGTGGTGATGTAGGAGCCCAGGAATCCTGCCTGCTGACATTCACCAGAAGGAAGCCTTTGAAGGGAAGTCTGAAAAGAAGATCAACAGCTTGCAGGACCAAAGTTCATGAGCGGAAATACAGATTGGTATAAAGCATGGAAGCAGAAGGAAGGAAAATGCATTATATCCTACTGTTATCTAAGTAGTTTAGGATAAGTTTGTGTTTTGGTCTATTGAATATAATTTGTTTATTTTATGAAAAAGATGCTAATCCCTTAATCAGAGCCCATCATTTGTACCAGGTGCCCTTACAACAATTACAATGTACAATTTAATATAGACAAGAAAAAAAATCGCTCATCTCATCGTAAATACCTAATCTCCCAGTGCACCAGACAGTGAATACACACACACACACACACACACACATTCTAAGGCACGGGAAAGTGAGTTTCAGAGTTAGTCTCCCTTACAGACATCACCCTGCCAGCAGCTCTCTCATTTTTCCAGTGACTTGAACTCCCTCAAAGATTAAAACTGCAGCAGTTGAGTTACCTCAGAGCTGAGGCAGTCTTTTGGGTAGCTCAGTCCCAAACCACTGGGCTTCTTGTTTTCGGTATATACATTATTGTTCTGTTTACAAAACATCTCTGGCTCTTTATATAGTTATTTGCCTTTTTGTCATTATTCTGTTGCATAGGAATTGATTTTTCTTGTTTGTGACCACACTTATAGCACTTTACATCATTTTCATGGGAAATGAATAGTCTGACTGGTCCCCTGTTGAATAATGCCATGTTTGAACAGACACAGAAGACAGATTATAGTAGTTACAACTGGAAAAGTGTAGTGGTAGCAGAATAAATATTACAAAACCTTCCTTGTTACTAATGGATCCTGCACGTATGGAAAATCACCTGTCACAGCCAAGTCAGACTGTTCACCCAATTATTGCTAAGTCACTCACTTAAGTGCTAAGAATTTGATACTACTTAGAAGCCTTTAGCTCACAGCTACTGCTCCCGAATATCCCAGAGCAATGGGAAACCCCTCAATTTTTCCACTTCTCGAGGAGAACCCACTGCATCCCTGGGAAAGTCTCTCCCTCTCCACATTATTATCTGTCTTACACCTCCAATTTCAAAAACCTTTAATACAAGACTCCATTCCTTCTTTCAGAGAATGGCTTGATGGGATTCCCTTCCAAGCCCACTCATGCCATTCTTTATCCAGCTGTTAAGTGACAGAAACTCTCCCGCTCCCTCTAGAGGCTGAGCCTGCATCCTGAGGAATAAAAGGGGAAAGGACATGGAACTGGAAGCTAGGTCTGCTTCATGTGACACTAAATTGTTCACTAGCCAAGTGGAAACAAGTCTGTTTACATTCAGACTAGATTGGTCCCTTTCTATCCAAACAGCAGCAACAAGCAACTGCAAATGATGCATATGCATAAAATCAGTCAAAGACCCAAATCTGGGCCTGATGTGTTAGGGTGCAACTCCATCAGTGATGCTGCATCAGTTTATACCAGGTCTGTGTTTGGCCTAGAGACTCTTCTCCCTTACACCCCCTGTAACTTCAACTCTTTTTATCCTCCACACTGCAGGAACAGTCAGTGAATGGCCAACATCCAGGTCATAGAATCATAGAATATCGGGGTTGGAAGGGACCTCAGGGGGCCATCTAGTCCAACCCCCTACTCAAAGCAGGACCAATCCCCAACTAAATCATCCCAGCCAGGACTTTAAGCCTGAGCATAAAAACCTCTAAGGAAGGAGATTCCACTACCTCCTTAGGTAACTGATTCCAGTGCTAAAGGTCCCCCCAGACTCTCCTTTGGGAATCTGGAAATGTCTGAAACACCTCCCTGATGAGGTCTGTGCTGAGAAGTTTGCCATTTTTTTCCACATGATCACTTACTGAAGTCGAGTGGTGGAATTTGTCTGCATTCATGTCAGTGGAAGAAGGGAGGGGAGTGGAATCCATGGTTTTCAGAGCAGAGACTTAATTTAATTTCACTTTAGAGTCCATCTTAATAGAGCTCACCCAGTACGGGCCTGGGTTTATTGGGAAATATCAACTACCAGATTAAAGCCTTTGTGAGAATAACAAGTGATTACCCTATTTAACAGCTATTAAATTGTGCTAATTGCAAGCTACAGACCAAGCTGGAAGAATTTAGTGCAAACTAGTGGAAGAAAATGAACTAGATTATACAGAAAAATAGTGGCACTTTGGAAGTGAATGAATTGCTCTGGAACGGGCACACATCTGGAATGCATACACTGTAAGTGTTTGCTCCCTTTGTCACAGGTACCGAGATGCTTGTTGAATTGTGTATAAAAACACCACGTTATATACACATATTACATTTTAGCATTTGCAACAGTCTCAAATATTTTATTCAAGTGCAAGTTCTTCTCTTGCGACACCCACACCAGTCTGGGTGTCTCTCTAGCCCACTTTAAATGACCCATGTGTAAGATGACCATAGGTCCTGTTTTGGCCAGGACAGTTCCTTTTTTAAGCCCTGCCCTGGCCGTCCCGACTTTTTTGGCAAAACTGGTTGCTTGTCCCACTTGCTCTTGCCGGCTGATTGGCAAAAGCAAACTGACAAATGCACAGTTTTGCCAAAAGAGTGGGGTGTGACCCCTTGCAGGCCACAGAGGAATGTGGGGGAGAGCGTGTGGCAACACCAGCCCCCCACACAGGAGAAAGGGCTCAGGAGAACAGCTTGGGCCAGGCCGGCACCTCATGGACAGGAAACAGGGGGGTCCTGGGCCAGCCCCATGCATACGGTTGAGAAGGTGGCCTTGGGCCAGCCCTGTGCGAGCAGGGGGGGATAGAGCCTCAGGCTGGCCCTGTGTGTGTGTGGGGAGGGGACGGTGAGGGAGGCCACAGGCCAGCCACATGAAGTGGGAAAATTTCCTTTGGGAAAATATGGTCACTTTACCCAAGCAATACAGCTTCCTCCTCTTTCTTTGGGAGGCTGGACAAAGTGCTTGGCACTAAAAACAGGTTTGACTGAGGCCCCCGGGTTGCATGCTTACGAAGTCCATACTGAGCCCATGACAGGATTTGTAGCTTCCCTCCTCCAGCAGGGAGGGCGGGTGACATCAAAACCACCTTTGTTTTCAAGTAGTTTGGCAACAGTGACAAAGGCTGGATTGACAGCCCTGAAGATTGAAGTCCTCTAATTATCTGCAGGATAAGTATGTGCCTGGGAAACTGAGGTGCACACTTCTTTGCACTGGCTCACCAATGTGCCTCAGTCATAACCAGCAGAACCTGGTTATGGGGCGAGAGGATGATTCAGTCCCCAAACCCAACCAGTCTTTGGCCATTTCCCTGAAATTGGCAGCAAGACTGACAATTAGTACCACGTCCATTGATTAGGAGCTGGGAAACCACCATCTCATTTCACAGACAAGCTCATATTGATGAAAGGGTCTCAGGGATCAGTAAAATGAAGTTTAGACATCTGCACAGTACTGGAAGGGCGCATAGGCCACAGCTCTGAGATCTGCCTAAGGTTGACAGTTTCGTGACTATCGAGTAACGTGCTCACAAGAAAGAGACCAACATGCCTCAAGTACAATGAATGTCCACTTGAGGAGGCAGAAGCCCAATGGGAAACTGAGCACGAGCAGTAACAGCTTCCCAATCCATTTAACAGGAAGAGATGTTAACTCAATCCACTTTACCTAGTCTACTTATTTTACTCATTTGCATAGAGTCTCCACTTTGAGGGATTAAGGGACTGATCCTGACTCCATTTAAACTCCCACTGAACTCAAGGGGAAGAGAACCTACATTTTTTGTTTGGATAATATGCAAACTTTTATTTTCTTCACATCAAACAAATCTGTCACGTTAGTGATTCAAAGTTTGTCAGTAACTTGTACACAGCTTATCAGAGAATCAGGTGTAAAATTATGTTCCTGAGATCTGCTTAGGAGTCTGTTCTCAGGAGGCCATTACAAGCATCATGGTTGCTAACACTTATTTTTGTCACAACATGTTCCTATATTGCTCTATTATCACTGCAAGGAGACATATTTAAAAGAATCCATTCTGACTTGCTGTGTGATGAGTAATGTAGGAAGCAGACACAGGAGCAATAGCTCAAAGGATCTATAGACACTAGCAGTGAGGTAATTAACATTATCTTGAGTTAGAAATGAAGAATATGAGATGAACACATGAAGGTGAAGCTTTTCACAGTGCCAGATGACAATAGAGATAACGTGTCCATAGGTCTGGATGCTCATTACATGAATTGTACATTTGGGCCAGAAACCAGGACTCCCTTCCAGTCATGACAGAGGCATGGAGTAAGGATGCACATGACAAGGTGAGGCACCGATGGGACATGGTAGACCAGGAGTTGGAGGACATGGAATGGGTGTGTAGCAGTGCTTAATCTGTGCCAGGGCTGATCCACAGCACCTCTGAGCTTGCTTGGTCAGTTATGAAAGTAAAAAAATTGCTTGAGCCCCAGCACCTGTTTCATTACAAATTAAGTACTGGTGTGCAGGCACTGGGGTAGGGCGTGCATAGGTGCAGTTGGCTGGGGTGGGTATAGAGAGGATCAGGGAGAGGGAGTGTCATTTATCCATGTTAGAATGTTGAAACATTTCACATTTTGTGTGTGTAAAACTTAACACACTTACAATTTTCAGCATAGATAAAAACTAATGCTGAGTAGGGCCCTACTCGCTGTGAGTGGTCCCAGTGAAGAAAATGCATTACTCATGAAATAAGATGCTAGACAGTGAGTAAAGATGAAAGAATTCGGCTCTTGATAAAAAACATATTAAATCACAAGTAGGCTCCTAAACTGCATTTCTATTAAAGAAGATAAGAGATCAGCGTAAAAGTAGACTGCCCAGTGTAAACAAATGGGAGAGACAGCGAATGAGGAAGGATTATACGCCAATGTGAAATTAGTTGTATCCCATAGCTCTTCATTTCCAGACTTCCCAGATTTTTTTAATGGTGTCTAAGTTTTATAAAAAAATCAGAACATTGATTCTGGGGTGGTATCTGGACTTCACTGAAACACATTGCAACTTTAACTATATGAGTTTTTGTGAGCATTGTATAACATTTACTCTACAATGCCTATTGATATAAAACATGTGTTTATTAATAAAATAACCATTATCCTCAATAAATAACTATTAATCTCAATCCTTCTGATAAGAAAAGAGGGACAAACACTATGATCTTAGTTAATTATCTTTCCATCCTGGTATCTGCCTGCCCGCCTTTCTACCTGGAGATGCCTCCCACCAGGGTAGGGGTGGAATTAACGATCTCTCTATTAAAGGACTGTACAGTATTTCATTTAGCACCTTCATCCTTGCAACAAATGTTTTAAAAAACGAGGATGCAGAAAAGCAATAATGAGTAATATGAGCAAGTGATCTCTACAGTACAATGTTTAAATATTAATAAAAGTGATAAATATTATTAGTAAGCAGGTTCCCTTTCCCCAAAGGATATTTTCACTGTCATGTTAGCAATACATACCTGCCACTGGATCCAAATAAGTCATGAAAGGATTTAATCTCTCACAGTTCACAGGCAGGAAGGATTGCCTGATGGTTAAGACCCAAGACCACGAGATTTGGATTCTATTCCTATGTCAGCAACTGGCTTCCTGTGTGATCATGAGCAAACCTCTCTATGCCCCAATTTTCCATCTGCAAAATGGAGTTACTTCTCTCCTACCTCAAAATCTGTTGTGAGTCTGAAATCATTAACATTTATAAAACGCATTTTGAGTCTAGATGGAAATTGCTATCAAAGACCTAGCATTTGTTAATTATCTGCAACATGCACACTGCTGTTTCCACAGTGACTTTGGGCTCAGTTGTGAGCTGCCTGATGTGTCTGGGAAGAAGAATGAAGAAACTCAAGTCCGTCCCCCGGTTCCCCCGCCCCAACTCCTCAACCTGCACCAGGGCCAGCTCCAGGCACCAGACGAGCAAGCTTGTGCTTGGGGCTTCAGTTTCTAAGCAGCAGCATTCTGTCCAATCCTAGGGCGGCATGGCCGCCCCCCATTTTTTGTGTTTTTTTGGGGGGTTGGGGTTTTTTTGTTCACTGCTCCAGCCGCCCTGTGCCCTGGGTTTTTTTGTTTGATTGTTTCGCCGCTCCAGCTGCCTTTTTTTTTTTTTTTGCTTGGGGCGGCAAAAAAGCCAGAACTGGCCCTGACCTGCACTGATCTGTGTGCATGGTGAGAGCATCAGCTGTGGGACTGCCCCCTCTCTCCTTCACAAGTGGGCAGGGAACATGCAGAGCATTGGCTTCATCTCCATCTCACCAGCCCCAGCATGCTGGACAGCACAGTGGATCCAGCATAGAAGGGGAACTGAGCAGGACCAGGTATATGTCTGGCAAGCTGGAGCTAGGGGAAGCTGAAACACAATTGTGACTGAGTCACAGCTATGGGCTGCTCCTTATTAAGGCTTGTGGTAACCATATGACCTAGCCCTTTGTAATCGATCCCTTCCTTGTTCACCTATGGAGGCACAAGCAGGACATAGGTTTTCGTTATATTTTGTTAAGCACTCAGAGACCCTGAGGTAACAATGCCTAAAAATAAAAATCATTATTTTCTAAACCTTTGGAAAATGCAGAACTCAGCAACTTGCAAAATTTCACTGAAAATAGTTTGATTTGTGCTGGCAAGGTGTACACATAAATCAGTTGCAATGATGAACAAATTGCCTACAGACAAGGGCTGGACTTTCTCTGGATGCTATATGTTCTTTCTACACTTTTGAGCTCTGTCCTGTTTGAGGGTAAGCAGATAAGCAGAGATACATTCTATCCATTCATTTACAGCTCAGGTGATCACTCGACTATTTTAACCTGAGCTCACAGCAAATAGTAGACAACTTAACCATATGATTTGACCTACGCTATATGACTAAATACAAACCTACAAAACTGGCCTATTTATTTCTTTATTGGTATCAGTCTGTCAATGACTTCTTTCCAATGGCGAGGAAAAATACCCTAAACATGAAAGATCATTTTTTCTTATCTATTATTTAAAACCTTAGACTCAGGCTCAAAAGCACCTTCCTTCAAAGCTCTGATACTTCTGCTTCAAACAGACTTGTCATTCAGCTTTAGCTTTCTTTCTGTCTTACTGAAATAAATGTTACAATAAGGCAGATATTTTGTTCCCTTTCTCTTTATGAAACATGATTCAACATGCTTCAAAGCAAAAATGAATTGCTTGAGTTAACTCAGGCATAGGGATACCTTTTACAGGAGCCTAAAAAGAAATCCTGGGATGGTATCAATGCCCTGCAATACATAAATTGTTAGTCCTCTGATGGGGCAAGAGCTTCCTTGTCAGTTGTTACTAGGCAATGGGCTTAAAACAAACAAAAGGAAGTACTGGGGAAAAAAAAGCACAGTCAACCAGTGGAACTCCTTGCCAAAGGATTTTGAGAAGGCCAAGACTATAACAGGATTCAAAAAGTACAAGATAAGTTCATGGAAGATAGGTACATCAATGGTTATTAGCCAGGATGGACAGGGATGGTGTCCCTAGCCTCTGTTTGCCAGAAGCTGGGAATAGATCACTTCACGATTACCTGTTCTGTTCATTCCTTCTTGGGCACCTGACATTGGCCACTGTCAAAAGACAGGATACTGGGCAAAATGGACCTTTGGTCTGACCCAGTAGGGCTGTTCTTATGTTGTGCCAACCCTGAGTAAATGGGCTTCACATAGGGGGTGTGCACAGGGGTGGGAGAGGTGAAATCTTCCTCTGACCCTGAAATTCCCATGCAGCTTCCCCACCAGGTCCCTTCTAGGTTGTAGTAGCAGCTATGGACCTCTAGGCTTCTGTTGTATGGTGTTTCTGGGAGATGGATCTACCTAGTTTACAGCTTCACAGCACCTGATTCCGTTGTTCTCCAGAGGAAGTTGCTAAATTGCACTGGAGTTTGGTTTACAGAGGTTGTGGAATTCCCCCTACCTGGCTTCTCTGTACATTGCCACCCATGGCATATTTACTGTGTCTTGGTGTTTGTGAACCTGCAATAGAGGAGGTGTGATTTCCTCCATCATGAACTGATGGTCAGAGTAAAGTTGGGGTATTCTCTCTAAGAGGATTTGGACTAGGAAGACCAGATTTTCCAAGTCATTGCTGGAGTGGCATAAGGTCACTCCAGTGATGATCAGCATCAAGGAGATGTGCACAAGCAGGTGAGAGAAAAGGATTCCTACTTCTTCTCTACATCCATCTCTTTCCCACTCCTTCCCTGCCACCTTTGGGATTTGACTTTATGTGCTGGGGAGGAAGAAAGCTCCTTGGAAGGTCTAGAGGGATGACCAGGGATCAACATGAGATAGACTTGAATGAAGACACTCTTGGACTGCATATGCACTCACCCAACCTGCTGTCAGTTTCACCAGCTTAGGTGGCCAGAGATTCTTTCAAAGGGAAGAGTCTTTGGAGAGTTTGCAAAAATGTGGACAAACACACTGAGTGAAATCCTGACCCCATTTAAGCCAATGGGGAGCAAAATTTCAAATTATTTGTCCCAAGGATAGGTCCTGAAAGCTTGGAAATGTCTAGTTTTCGGGGACATTTGTGTGTCCTAGATTTGACTATATCCTCATTTTTATTCAAGAAAAATGATCTTTAAATAGAAATGTTTTATACGTGATAAAGCAGCTCCGCAGTCCCCTGTCTTGGGCAGGCGTGGGGGCAGCGGCTTCCACAGAGAACTCCCGGGCTGCAGTCTGCAGCCCCCGAGTTCTCTGTCCCGGCATGTGCAGGGCTGCAGCTTCTCTCCCCTGCTGGGCAGCGGGGAGAGAAGCCGCGGTCCCCACCTGCAGTCTGGAGTTCTCTGTCCCTTGCAGGCGCGGCCACCTGCCGGGGACAGAGAACGAGGACTTGGGAGCCACGGTATAATCGCGCTATATCCGGGTTCGCATTATACCGGGACGTGTTATACCGGGGCTCCACTGTACTTAGATCGACTTACCACAGCATTTTCATGGCAGTGAGTTGACTGCTGCTGCTCCCCTGTCAACTCCACCTGTGCCTCTCGTGGCAGTGGAGTACCGGAGTCAATGGGAGGGCGCTCAGGGATCAATTTATCATGTCTAGACTAGATGTGATAAATCAACCCCCGATACATAGATCGCTACCCGCCGATCCAGGGGGTAGTGTAGACATACCCATAGTATCCAATACAGCAGCCTGATGTCTGACTACTAGGAGGAGCTCAGCCAGAAGTGAAACACTTTATTAGGGAACAGGATGAGACCTTCATGGGGGGCAAATTATCTCACATCTGTCGACTGTGGTGTTTCTAGCACCTTCCTCTAAAACACCTGGGGCTGACCATTGTTGGTGACAAAATATGAAGTAAATTGATCAGAGAACTGATCCCAGTATGGCAATTCATTTGTTCATCTTTGCCTCAGGTTGCCATCTGCAAAATGGGAACAATAGTGCTTCCCTACCTCACAAGGATGGTGTGAGGGAAAATACATTAAAGACTGAACTGCAAAGATACTATGGTAATGAGACTGTATAGATACCTAAGAGAAACAGAAAGATCCTCCTTGTTCCTCATCTCCCATGTCTCCTTTTTCTCTCTGCAGTAGGGATAAGTAGTAAAAACATACCTCCCACATCCAATGGGAGGCAGGAGAGGATGCAGCTCATCTCTGATTTATCACTTAGAGCTCTCCCCTTACACTCATTCCTCTCTCTTTTTATCAACTCATCCTTATGTCTTTTCATGTCTCTTCTTCCATTCCAATCCTGTTCAGTACCAAGCAAATGCGGCACACAGTCCAAGAAAGAGCTGACAAAAGCGATAGCAATTTCAGCTCATTTTAATTTCACAGGGCTTCTTTAGATCATTTGTTTCTGAACACCAAAAAATGCAGACGCCCACTTCCATAAAGTTTATGAGTTTACTCTAGTCATTGGGCGCTGGTTCCCGTACAGCCTGCCTCCAACAGTCAGTGACAGCCATGGGCATTTTAAAGCTAAGAGACTGAGGGCTTGTCTGCATGATGAGTTACTGCTCAGCAAGCCTAAGTGTGAAACTACACTGCATCAGCTTGCTGTACAGTAACTCGCTGTGAACACTGCTATAATGTGATAGAGCCTCAAAGTACAGGTGTAGCGTATTGGTGCTTGAAAGCAAAGTATGCTAAGCTGTATTCTGGGACTTCCACTGTGCTGCAGCTGTGTCCACATGGTGAGTTACTGCGTGGCCAGCCAGTGCAGTGTTGATTCACACCCTCCCTTGCTGCGCAGAAACTCACCATGTAGACAAGCCTTGAGACAAGTGAAGGGCATAGTTACAACCTGAAACAGGCTAAAGAGGACATAAATAGGCCAGTGTCAAACTATAAATATGAGCCAAAATCAGATTTTGTGTAAGCAAGCTCAGTTTCACTGACTTCAGTGGAATTACAACAGCTTATACCAGTTCTAGGTTTGGCCCATTTATACGAGAAGTGGTTCTGGACCAAGTTCTCCCATCCTTCCTGCATTTTGATTAAGCTTAATTCTGAGTGTTGCAACTGGCCCAAAGCAAAAGCTTGTATCTGAAAACCTCTCACTGCCTTTGAATCTGGCTTTGACCATCAGACCCTGGATCAACCCCGAATTTACACTGTGGAGTACACCAGTATTGTTGCTTCCACTCGGAAAGACTCGGCCAGCTACGTAGATTGCAGAGGGAGCACTGTAATGGAAATAGAGTACATATAGATGCATAAACCTGTAGAGTCCAAACCACTTTCAAAATATCTCATTTGCTTTTCCTATGCCCTCCCACATCCCCTGCAGGGAGATAATGCTCTCTCCAGAGCTAGGAAACCTCTTTCCAAAGTTGTGCAAACTGGGGACAGTTCTGCTATTTATATAAACTGCAAATTGTTCCATTTCTTCTCTAACAAGAGACCCTTTAAAGAAACAGTCTAAAAATAAATTACGCATAAGGCATGATTTCCATGAGCTAGCTGAAAATTTTGTACTAATGTATTTTTAACCTACTTGAAATTTTATTTTCAGTGGTGTAAGACTAACAAAGTTACACCCCATTATAAGTGTTTTAAACATGTTATTAGAACTAGGGTGACTAGATAGCGAGTGTGAAAAATCGGAACGCGGATGGAGGGTAATAGGTGCCTATATAAGAAAAAGCCCCAAATATCGAGACCATCCCTATAAAATCGGGACATCTGGTCACCCTAACTAGAACTATCCTTAAGAGAAACATTGGTTTTACAGTGTAAGAAAAAAGAGGCTGCATTGTTAGCCCTGGAGGCAGAAGTGCATTATTGACAGAACATGCACAGCATATATAGTGGAAATGCAGGCTTCTCCACATGGCCCTGCTGATCTACTGCAGAGCTGACCAACTCCTATCCCTATAGTCAGTTCTTGGAGTCTCTGCTGATACAGTTCACAAAAGGACTAATTGTGGAGGTGGTGGTTTTGTGGACTCCTGCCCACTAAAACCTGGGCTGAGACCATTCTAGCTATAAAATCCCATGGTTTTATACAGCACACATCACCAAAGTATCTAAACACTGAAATCCACCAGGTAATTTCACAGCCACAAGCCATCAATCAGACTGTAATAACTGTAGGTCAGTACAGAGCTGGGCTGGATTTGAATGGGTGTTCTAATGATGAAAGATCCCATGCTTCATTATCAAATCCCTAAGTCATCAATGACAACACAGAAGTTAGAAAGAAAAAGTTATTACATATGCTATTCATCCACACCCTGACCAAAGCAAAATTGTTCCTCACAGTATATTTACCCACCATTTTTGTAGGCTGCTAGATAGGTAAAAGTTTCTGGTTATTCCTTGAATCAAATAAGAGATACTAACAAAATGCTCTAGTGAGCCGCTCGGTGAATAAGACAATACACACAAAACTCTTGTTAATCAATTTCATTAAGTTTTTTTCAGGTAATCAAATAGTTTAAGAAAGTCTTTGTGGTCCCAGTCACAGAGTATATATTTAAGACCAATCCAAACCTGTAAAGGAATCAGGATTCCTGAAAAGGCTTAAAATGGTATAAACCCACTTCAGGGGGAAATCGTTTAGCTGATCAGTCCTTATAGGGCCCAACCCCTGTTAAAACTAGAGATGAACCTGAAATCAGATCCAAACACATCCTGAACTTTGGGAAAGTTTGGGTCTGCAGTTGTATTTTATGTCTGAAAGAAAGATCCCTGAACTGATCTAAACTTCAAGTTTGTAACAAAAAACTGAAACCAGGCACATTCATCGTGGTTTTGGGTTTTAATGTCAACATTTATTTCAACTCAGCACAATAAATAGAGATAGATCCAGACTGTCAAGTTCAGAGAGGGATTCAAACTTCCCTGAAGTTTTGGGGTGTTCACAGCTGGAGTGTCAGGATGTTTTATCATTAGAGGAAGGGGTTGGGCATGGACTTCAAATCTGAAC
The DNA here is from genome assembly GCA_007922305.1 of Dermatemys mawii. Taxonomy (NCBI): domain Eukaryota; kingdom Metazoa; phylum Chordata; order Testudines; family Dermatemydidae; genus Dermatemys; species Dermatemys mawii. The sequence continues at coordinate 8,577,971 of ML677362.1, forward strand.
CACATCCACAGCTATTCAGATCACGTTTTGCAATTCAGAGACATCTCTAGCTAGAACCATTTTACAATTGTGCTTCAAAGCTAGAAACAAATGGTTTAAATACCCAAGAAAATAACAGATGAGATGATAAATATTTTAAAACTTTAAAAGTATAACACTGATTCAAATCACTTTATGTGCAGCAGTGTCTTCTAGGGCAGACGTTTCTATCTGTATTGTCTTATAAGGACATTTAAGCTATTAAACTGTGAACTGAATGATTGCCCAAATAGCTTCAGCACAGTTTGTACAAGCATTGGTTACTCTTCATAATTAATTTACATTGCCTCTTGATGTGAGTTTTAGCTACCAACCACACAGCAGGAGGAGCCTCCTGCAGGATTTCCTGCTGCCTAGCTGGTGAGCCAGACTCAGCAGTGTCATGATATTCATGAGGTATGAAAGAGAAAAGCATTAGGTATGCCAGGAAATATAGGAGGCATCAAGAAGCCACTAACGAGGATGCAGTCTTTTAACAAGAGTGGACAAAGTGCATACTCCATCTTTGTTACAATCTCTGTCAACGGCGGGGATTCATGTAATGCCATTTTCTGTTCTCATCATGGTTTTTGTCCTAGGAACAATTTATCAAATCTCTAAATGCATCCTACATTGTTCTGTCAAATATCACAGCAAGTTCTTCTACTGCCACAGACTTAATTTACCTGATTTCCACTGGCCTACAATTCGGTTTCTCTCTCTGATGACAAAGGCACTTAAGCTGCAAGAAGGAAATTTTTACTATTCGTTAGAGCAGGAGACAGCATTGGGTATGTTACAAACCTGGCAGTGAGGACAATGCAAGAATTCTTCCATAAAAGTAGGTACTACCTCTCACAGAGGTGGATTAACTACATCAGTGGAAAAACCATCAACTGAGGAAGCATCTACACTATAGGTGGTGTAGCTGCAGCTGTGCTAATGTAGCACAGACATAGTCTGACTTGTTGGGCTTGTTTACACTACATTTTAGTCTTTGTCTACATTGGGCTTTTTCAGATCCATAATTCCCAATTGGTGCAGTTCCACAGGTGGTAGCTACTTTGGTGGACAGAGCTGAAACCCTATAGGGTAGTAAAATCATATCTGACCACCTGAGTCCTGTCTACAGTACATCTTCCACTACTGAGGAAACTCCACTGATGATAGCAATGGTGGGAACTCTGTAACAGGCAAAGCATCAGCAAGCACTGGCATTTTAATCATTGCATTGCCTAGACTGGCACTGAGCAGGATGAGATCACGAGGTGGTTAAAACACCACGAGCTTGTTTGCACTAGGGTTGCTGCCATATCTACTATTGGTGGAGCTGAACTAGGGTAGCAATTTCAGGAAATTTTAGGAGGAAAAAATCTAGTGTAGCTTTCTCTTCTCGCTATCATGAATTATTCTTCAGGCAAGGCAAGACAGTGAGTTAGTGCACTAATCTTTCACCGCTGGGAGTCGAGGCCTCTGGGTTCTAATCTCTGCTCTGCCAGTAAGGTGCTAGGTGACCTCCTTGTACCAGTTATTTAACATTTCTGTGCCTCAGCTTTGCCATCTTTAAAATGGGGCTAATGAGAATTACCTACTTCATAAGGCTGTTGTGAGAAATTAACATTTGCAAAGTGTCTTGAGATCTTTCAATGGAGTGCACTGGAAGAAGTGAAACATGTTATCATCGTGGGCCTCTCACCCTAGAAGTGTTCCGTCCAGGTTATGGCTGAGGGACATTGATAGAGCAGTGTGGTGAACCTAGCACTACTGCTGTCCATGCTCTATCTTTTCAGCAGAAAAGCGATAGCAAATTACAAAAGAGGACTTCAGTCTCCAGGATTGTCTTACACAAATACCCCAAAAATAAAAAGAAAGATACAATGTTTATCTTTCAGTTGTAAACTCCCTCCCCAAAACCCTATTTTTCTTCTTCTTCTTTTTTTACAATTATCTGGAACATCTCCCCTCAAAGTCACTTTCTGGTTACGGTTGCTTTGACCCCAGAAATCTGCACTGTTCCCTATTGCTCTTTCTGAATTTACCAATAATAAATAAAAGGCTAAAGATCGGAGAGGATGTTAGGGGAGATTTCCCTTCCAGGCAATGTTCTCCTTTAACCTGGAAGGATTTCCCTGTTGGGGAATGAGGTTAACAGTCATTGTTCCCAAACCATAGTCACATCTGAATTGCTACCTGCTATAAAGTTGCCACTTTTAAAATTTGTCCTCTGGGGCATTGTTGTAGTATTACAGTGTTCATGCTCCAGCACATTGCCAACTGTTTTAACATTAGAAAATCCTAACTGCCCTTAAAACCAGAAAAAAATGTTTCCAACAAGCATCTGTCATAGAAATAAGTTTCTCTAGAGAAAGTTATGCAGTGCACCAATAATGTAATAATATAGTCATAATTAACTGTACAATATTAAAAAAAATACTAAGGTATTTAACCATATAAATAAGAGAAAAATTCCCATTAGATCATCTGCATGAGGGGAGTCCAATGGACCAGGTACCAACCAGAAGGACTGAGCCCTGCTTCCAGCTCTTTCACAGATTTGATGTGTGAATTTGGGCAATTCATTTTCATGCAAAGTAACTGCTATAAGTTTTGTAAAATGTAGTTTATAACACTTAGCACACACCATCTGTAGTCACAAGGCTTTTTTCATAGGTAAGTAGTACTAATGTTCCCACTTTACAGCTGTGGAAGCAGAGGTACAGTGGGAAAATGAATCAAATTCATACCACTGGCACATTGCTTAGAGCAGAGCTCTCACCAGCAGAGCTGCAAAATTGGCAACAAATTTTAGGCGGGGGAGGAGGGCGAGCTAGTGTAGACCCAGCCTGCAGGGCTATCAGCATTACTAGCATATACTTTAAGTAAATCAACTTGTTAATAAATCTATGGGCATGCACATACACAAAAAGTGTATGATTTCCAGCTAAATCACATGTGATTGAAAGACCAGACTACAGAGCTCCAAAAAACAGGCCTCTGAGAAAAAGGAGAATTTCAGTATCACACTAGGAACCCAATTTTAAAACTGGCTTCAGGAAATAATATCTTTAAGACATTTATACTGTGATCCAAGGGATCGCTCAAGCCTGAACAAAGCTCATAGCCTCTTTGTAATCAAAGCTTTATTGTCTAGCAGAAAATTTGAGCAGGTCTAGGTCTATCCAGCAGAGGGCAGTGATACACATATATAAAAGCCAGAACATTACATACATGCCACCTGCTTTACATACTGCCTGAATGAGAGATTGGCGAATGTTTACATACCATGAAAACAAAGTATTTCACATCAGATAGTGATTTTTGTGAATGTTCTGGCTGTAGTGGGATCCCTCCTTTATCATCCCTACTATGCTTGAAAACTCAGTCAAATTATGTAACATCTAGTATAATCAAACACATACACACAGGCTACGGTCAAACCCTGCTAATGATCTCCATTACATTATAAAAATTAAGGATTTTCAAGATAATTCTGACAAACACCTAGTCCAAGGGTGGGCAAAGTTTTTGGCCCGAGGGCCACATCAGGGTGCGAAACCGCATGGAAGGCCGGATAGGGAAGGCTGTGCCTTCTCAAAAAGCCTGGCCCCCACCCCCTGTCTGCCCCTGACTGGTCCCTCAGAAGCCCTGACTCATCCAACCTCCCCTGACCCCACCAGGACCCCACCCTCATCCACACCCACCCTGCTTCCTGTCCCTGGACTGCTCTGACTCCTATCTACATCCCTACCCCCTGACAGGCACCTCGGGCCTCCCACGCCCTATCCAACCCTCCCTGTTCCCTGTCCCCTAACCACACCATAACCTCCACCCCATCCAATCGCCCCTGCTCCCTGTCCCCTGACTGCGCCCTGGGACCCCCTGCCCCTTATCCAACCCCGCCCCCTTACCGTGCCACTCAGGGTGGCAGGACTGGAAGCTGTGCTGCCCGGATGGAGCCAGCTGCACTACCCACACGGCAGCATGGCTGCGGGGTAGGTGAGACAGCAGGGGAGGGACTGGGGCTAGGGCTAGCTTCCCCAGCCAGGAGCAAAAGGGCTGGGCAGAATGGTCCCGCGCGCCGAATGTGGCTCACGGTCTGTAGTTTGACCACCTCTAATCTAGTCTCTTTATCAGTTGGGGCTCACTATATGTGACTTGTTTGGTGCTGATTTCATGATCACTTGTGAGAGACTCCCCTGTAGAACCTGCGTTAGTGAAATAAAGTGCATTTTTACAGCCCACTCATAAATCCCTTTAAAATAGAGGTTTATAGACAAAAATCAAGAACCAATTCTAGTGGCATTAACAATAAGACTGCTGGCTTTATGTTTGTAAAGTGTTTTGAAAACGTGAGCCAACCCCAATTCCCTAGGAAACAGGTATGTTTCAATTTCCCCATTTTATAGAAAGGGAAACAGGCACACAGAGGTTAGCTACCCATAGCCACCCAGAGAGCAATGTTACAGTAATCAGAAGGTCTTCAGAGTTCATTACAAACTACATATTCCCTTACATTTCCCTATGTCCTTAGAACACTCAGTATTTTAATTGTTTCCCCAAAGCCCTGCCACTAACTATGAATGCTCCAGAAAGGCTATGTACGCAAAAGCTATTGTTAGTAAATATTGGACCTTAAGACTGCACATCTCTGTAGTTATTCCTTCTTCCTCTTCCTGTATCACATCTCCCAAAAGAACCTGGGAGGAGAAGCTTCATTAACAAACAATTTAAGTGAGTTAGAAGTCAGATCCCTGATGTACACAGTATCAGTAATTAGCCAAAAGGCACCATCTTTGCTGTTAGCAATGAGGCTCAGGATCAATAAAAATTAAACTTTCCTGTGGACAAGAACTTCCCTAGGGATTCACATGTATTAATACATTTGCAACCCACCTGTTGCTTTCTGTCAGAGAAACTGGGACACATCTGGAAACTAGCTGACTGCTGAGTCAGCAAAATGGTTCCTCGAAAAGTACTGGTTCGTTTTTATGTTTTTTAGCTAGTAAGGATGAATAGTTTCTCCTCTTGTCAGATGCTTAGAGCAAGTGATTACACACGGTTCTTGAGAGCAGTGTGCTCACAGTTGTTCCCATGATCCGTCTAAACTGGTATAAATCAAGTTATTCAACAAAAATGTTTTATAAAGTAGGGTCCCTCCCTAGTGCAAATACGGTTGTTTAGAACACAATCAAGCCCTGGGATCAGACTGAGCCAGTACTTAGCACTGCCAATATCACAAAATTTTGAAGCTTAGTTTCCAGCTGTTCTGAACATAGCCACGTGTAATCAGTAGTATTAGCTATTTCACTGATGATCACAGTAACAGAAACATCCACTTACTCTGCAATTACAGATGGAGTGAGGAGTTCAGATACAATAATGATGACAGCACTATCTAGGAACCTGACTACATTAGAGTGGAATATTTTGGGATTGTGGCTGCAGCTTAAGTCAAGTCCCACCACCTTTCCCTTCTACTAATCTGTCCTCTGAGTTAAGCTCCTACCTACAATACCCTGGGAAACTGTGCTAGATTCTGCTCTCCAATACATGTCCAACTCACAATGAAGTCAACAGGAGTTGAAGGATGTATCTCATGACAGAATTTGGCCACTGAGCCAAATTCCCCTGAGTCTAACACTATTGACATCACTGGAGTTGCAGCACAGATACATTTGGCCCACTGCATTTAAATATAGTTGATAACCTATTAAGGATGGATACAATGCAGCAACAAATACTTTCCAGTCTGGACAGTCTAATGATATCTTCTAAGGGCTGGAATGCTTTGCTAATTGTCATGATGCTGCATTAAATTCTATAATACAGCGCATTGGTACACTTATTAAAACTTTTTTTGCAAGGTCAGGTCTTTTTTCTTGGTCTGTTCAGAGACAGAATGGCTTTAAAAGGCTTGATGTAAGCAGCTTGAATAATATACTGGCTAAGTGCATGTGATCACATCTACAACTAGTGGTTGACCTGCTTCAAGGTTAAGAGCCTTGTACTCACTCCCAGCTAATGGTGTTGCTCCTTTAGGACACGTGTTGGGGTGTTGTGATTTTGGTCCTGATGGTCACTGGTGCTATTCTCCCATTGATGAGCATAGCTTACATTGAAAATCCCACCCTCAGAAAACCAGACATGTTCAGTGTTGGTCTAACTTTGCATCCAATGAAATCAATGGAACTTTATTGGGAGCAGAGTCAGGCCAACAGTGAGTGCTTTTAAAAATTCCATTCTTAAATTACAGTAGAATTTGTAACCCATTACTGGATGAGTCCTGCAAAGAGCAGAGCACTCTTTACTCCCCTATAAACTGAGGTCACTTGGCACCATCAGAGGGTCAGCCTCTATAATCTCAACAGTCTCATTCAACCTGTGAGAAACTCAAAAGGTTGAACTCATGCAAATAAAATGCTCCATCTATCAAATAATTAGTAAATGACTGTCTCGCAAAGAATAATTATGAACCTCAGATCCTGATGGCAGTACAGGGCATGTGGCCATAACTGTCACATGTTACACCTCCAGAAACCAATCATCACCTTCGAAAAGCAGGTTATTAAATCTGACTCTGAGAAAGTTCTGAATGTTCAGTTCTTGTCAGGAAATCCTGACTGATGGCAGACCCTTCTCATTACCTCTAGTGTTACCTTTTAAAGGTAACACTGATTCCAATTTCGGCACCGGAATCTCAGATTTCATAGTTATGGTGGAGGATCAGTGGGAGGGGCCAATGGATAAACCCAGAACAGCCATATGATGGTCTTAATTCTCATCAATGTCATAGATGCTGTGTTGGTTTATGCTCACCTTTCGCAGAAGAAAGCAGATGCGCTCAATGTTTCTTAGTCTCTCTCTCTGTCAAAGAAAGGTGGGGAAAAAAGTGGTGGGAGGTTAAATTGTGTAATTAATTGAAGAAAATATATCACAAACACAATGGACCAAAATCATCCACGTTTTACATCCAGATATCAATGGAATTACACCAGGGATGAATTTGGCCTAGTAATATTTATCTCTTATATATTACTTTAAAATTGATTGACTCAGTTGTCTAAACACCCTTGTGAGGAAGGTAATTACTATTCCCAATAACATATGAGAAAACAAACCAGAGACGAAATTGACCTCTACAGGTAGCGGAACAAAAACATTGAAGTCAGTATTTGTGCCTTCTTACACTAAGGCTGAATTGGTCCAGAGAGACTGAGGCACAAACTTTCAGATTTCCACTAACTTCAGTAGTGGTTCCACATAGAGAACATTTGTTTATATAGGTACCTCTATAACTGCCAAAACGCTCTATCAATGTGCAACTTTTGTAGTTGATCAGGCTACTACTTTGTATTTGTAATATACTAGAAATATCCTTTTACAAAAGAGGACATATTTAAATGAACTGAAAGATACTGCATTTGAGGACTTCAGTGTTAAGAACAATGTGGGCTCAGCTGATGCAAGGAAAGTCAAAGCAAAAACTTTAACAGGCTTTCTGTTAAATGGATCATAGGTGAGAAATTCACTAGCAAGACAATGTTCCACCCTGCTTAGACACATCACTTGAGCCACCAGACAAGATTTTGCTTTTGGTTACATCGGGGTACATCCAGTGTAACGCCGTGACACTCAATGGAATTATTCTGCATTTACTGTGGTTAGCACAGAACAGACTCTATTGCACTTTGCCCAAGAGAAGTGAGCAATTCAAAAGTAAGTGAAGCTTTACACCTCTTCTTACAATAAATTAGAGAGGTGGCTTGGTGTGTACCGCACATTCTCCTGAGGGATGTTAAGCTTTTACTCTAGAAATTGCAAAAGCTACTATGTACAGTCACCTTCCTGAAACAAATAATGAGATGAATCAATGTGTGAAGCCAATTCTCTCTAAGCCTTCTGTGTTTTTCAAACTGTTTTAAGCTGATTCCATTTTGTGAGGATTATATTTCTCCTATTAAAAAGGTTTCAGTCTGGGGAGACAGTGGAAGGTACAACGGTAATATTTTGCCTTTACGTGGTACTTTTTATGTCAAGAAGCTACTCAGACTATGGTGCTATCCTGCAATGGGGTCCATGTAGGATGTAAGATTACACAAAGCACTACTGGCTTCAAGGGGAAATCCATGTGGATGTAAGGTTCTGCCAGAATAGGTCCCATTGCAGGTCTGGGGCTAAACATGCCTGGTTTTCTGGAAAAGGAAGTGCTTAGACTCTACAGTGGGAATCGGGTGACCTGAGTTTGAGCCTCAGCTCTGCCTTAGTCTTCCTGACTGATCTCTCTGTGACTCAGCTCCCTCTATGTAAAATAGGGATAATAACAGTCCCTTACCTGGCAGAGATGCTGTGAGAATAAATTGATTAGTACAAGACATTAAAATAGTATGATCTGGAGTCCACACAATTAAATAGATGGAAATGTGGGCACCAACTGACACACAATAGGGAAAGAAGGAAAAACATCTGGTGAATGACAACAGAGCAAATACCTCCTCTCACAAAAATCTCTCCTAATGTGCTAGAATAATACCCATTAACACAGGCCTGCACAACTCGGAAAGCAGCGAGGGCTGTATTACTGCAAAAAACTAGCTGCGGGCCGAAAAGCCCGGCCCTCGCCCTGCACCCATCTGCTTCCCCCCGACCCCACCGCTTGGCTTGCCCCACCCGTACTTATCCTCCGCGGGCCGCACAGTGAGCCCGGGCGGGCCACATATGGCCCCCGGGCTGCATGTTGTGCAGGCCTGCATTAACATCCACAGAGAACAGGAGTCAGTATCATGAGAATACCGTTTGAGCTATTACAGAAAGTTTGCTAGGTGGAAGTCAAAATCGTGCTACTGATACAGAATAAGTTGCAGGATTTTATTGGACATTTTCTGTGCAATGTTTGTTCAGAGTAAATGAAAACTACTGAACATTCTGGGATCAATCAATTAATTAATTAAATCACTAACATGATTTGAACAGGGACATGCAGACATTGACTTTCTTATCTTGGAAGCCAATGTCATTAGCATTCTAAAACAAATGCAGTTTCTCTCTCTAGGGAACTATACAAATTTAGGAACAAAACAAATTACTGGGACTTGATGCAGAGACAGGCACAGAAAGTGTGCCTGTATCACAAGATGAGGACAAAAATGCAAGAGGAAAATTAAGAAACATTGATAAATAGGCCTAAACTTTACTTTCATAGAAAAAGCTGTAATATATTTCAGTTGAGACTGTTCCTTACATTTCCATTTTCAGTTACTATCTTGGGGGTGGATTATTTTACTAGATTAACAGATACAATTACTTACATAAACACACATATTAATTTTAGCTCGATGATTCTGTAGTACAAAGCTTCTTTGGAGACTCAGGTTCAAGACTACCTTTAAGATGCCATATTCCATGGTTGTATCAAAGGTGGCATAAATTAGGTTTTGGGAATAAACTAGTCATGAAACAGATTTCGGTGGCTAAGTATTGTAATTCGACTCTGGCATTTGGTGGCAGTGCAAGATATATATAACACACCAGTTTGATATTATGTGGGGACCAAAATCAGCCCTTAGTGGAAACAAATGCAACTCCTAATGAGGTAAACTGGGCCACGTTCTGCCTTCTGTTCTGCTGGTATTAATGTGGGGTAACTTCAATGAAGCCATGGAATCACTCTGATTAACCTGCTCTCACTTGAGAGCAGAATTTCCATCTTCCTAAACCAGAGATGCACAAATCCCTTACAATCACATTTAAACTTCTCCTCTTTCTGAATCAGCAAGAAAGGGAACTACTTGAGTAAAGATCCACCCTGAGACCATCAGACTAAGATGGGTTGCTAAATCAAGAGTGAATAGCAACTGCACTTACACACTACAACTACATTCATAAGGGACTCCTAAATTTATTTGCATATTTTTCATTGATGGGTCAGCACATCTTTTTCCATTCAATATGTAATGTTTGCAAATCTCAGGCTGTACTCACTGCATGAACTGGATTGCACTGGTCTATTGGACTCTTGAAGTCTGTCCTTAGCTCATCAAAGGCGATTATCTGTAAAATATTTTTTTCAAACACTGTAATGACAGCAGTAATGCCAGTGAATCCAGGTCTTTTTCTTTATAGTAGTTACTAAGATCTGTTCTTACTAACTTTAGTTGAAATTAACTAATGAATTATGTTTTATATCATTTTACAGAACTATATGCACATTTCACAAAGCTATCTTCAGCAACAAGATCACTGTACAAAGTAATAATCATAGGTCAGGCTATAACAGCACATACATATGTACCCTCTGCCAGGTTGAATCACTCCTCCAATAAATATGTGCTACTATAGTATTTTTCAGAGATCAAAACTCTAAAAATGAATTCATTTCTCTACAGATAAATGCAATAAACCATAGTCCTAACACTGAGAGTTTTGAAAAAGTGTATTGTATTAAAATAAGGAAAAATCAGAAGGCAACTTGATTGAATTGGAAATGGAGGATTATTTTGCTATTTGAACATTAAGGAGGTTAAGCACAAAATCACACAAATTAGAAATAAAAAAGACCTGCTATGCCAGTTAGATCGTAAACCCCCACATCTCACCTCGGCCAGAAAAGTCTGATCCATAGAGCAAGAATTCTCAAATTTTCATACAGTGTAGACTAGATCAGGTCAATATTTTTTCAGGCTTATTCTTTGTTTTGTTTCCTTACAGCTTTTTTGAGTAATAAGAAAATGTTCATTAAAAAATTGTTTCTGTTCACAATTTTTCAGTTTTTTATATAATTGTTTTAGGTTTCAAAAATAGATTTTTTTTTATTTTACAATTTTGTTCCCCTCCCACCTTTTTCTCCTCTCCCTTACCTTTTCTTTTCCACTGGAAAAGTGGAATAAAGGAAAAAGGCAGGAACCAAACAAAAAAAACTCTCTCTGAAAGCCAAAAACTGAAACTGTCATTTTTGGGGTGGGGAGTTTGAAAACTGAAACAAAACATTTTGCTTCACTGAAAAAAAATCAGAAAATTCCATAATTTTTTTTAAAAAGAAACGAACACTTTTTGTTTCCTAAATTTTTCAGGGAAAATTTGCTTTGAAAAAAACAGTTCTAGTGTAGCCCACACTTCGCTGAGAGACTGGCTCACTTCTCACCCGATCACAAAGGGTCAGAACCAAGTAGGGGATTTGCACTGTCTTCCCACCACCACCATAGATCCTCAAAGTCTAGAGTCATAGGGTCTTGGTGTGGATGGCCCTTTGGCTTTGGTGGCTCTTCCAAGAAGAATGAAGATTTGAGAGGTGGTCCGAGGATTATACAGGCTGAACTCCCTGCTTGTTCTGCAAGAGGACTGGAGAGGTGGAGAACAAATTCTGTCCCTTTGACAGAACTTTCTAAGGAAAACTCCTCACAGATGACAACCCCTCCGGTTTTTCCCTCTGGGAAGGGTGATTTGGCTTTTGCTGTTTACAATCTTCAGTCATTCTGACATCCCTCTCCACCATCTCCTTAGTCATTGCTTAGCCAAGCTGTAGAGATTATCTTTCCTCATAAGTCAGTCACCTCAGTCCCTTCATTAGTTTTGTTGTTTTCCTATGAACTCCACCTACTAGGTCTGTATCATTCTGGTGTTTAAGTACGCTGAACACACTAGATCTGAATCTGTTCTACTCACAGTAGTGGGAATCTCCAGTAACTCCATTTAAGTGACTATAGACACACTAGTGTAAAATTGGGTTAAATGTCCCCAGAGTCAACAACAGGGAGACACAACCAACAGATGGTGAATGCAGAAAGATGGTGGGTATGTCTACACCGAGTAAAACCCCAAACCTGTGACAGTGAATTTCAGAACCCTGGGCTCGTGGTACAGGGCTAAAAACATAAATGTGGACATGACTGCTTGGACTGAGCTCTGAAACCTGGAGAGGGGAGAGGGTCTCAGAGCCCTAGTTCCAGTCTGAGGAGGAACATCTACATTGCTATTTTTAGCCCATAGTGTGAGTCCCACAAGCCTTAGTTAGTTGACCAGGCTCTGAGACTCACTGCTGTTGTTTTTTTGCAGCACAGACGTATCCAATGAGACAGCTATTCTGCAACTGAAATAAACAGTGGGTCACAGCATGCAAACTGCCTGGCTTTATGAACAAGTAAGCCTCAAAACAATCCTGTTAAGACAGGCCTGCACAACTCAGAAAGCAGCGAGGGCCATATTACCGCAAAAAAACCATCTGTGGGCCAAAAAGCCCCGCCTTCACCCCGCCCTCATCCACTTCTCCCCACTCCACCACTTGGCTTGCCCCGCCCCTACTCACCTCCCATGGGCAGCACAGTGAGCCTGTGCAGACCGCATGTGGCCCCTGGGCTGCATGTTGTGCAGGCCTGTGTTAAGTCAAGGGTGAGCAAACCTTTTGGCGTGAGTGCCGCATCGGGGTTCAAAATTGTATGGAGGGCTGGATAGGGAAGGCTGTGCCTCCCCAAACAGCCTGGCCCCACCCCTATCTTACCCCCACCCACTTCCCACCCCCTGTCTGGCTGCCTCAGAACTCCCGCCCCATCCAACCCCCTCCCCGCTCCTTGTCCCGACTGCCCCCTCCAGTGACCCCGCCAGCCCCAACCACCCCCCCCGAGACCCCACTCCTATTCAACCCCCTCCCCGATCCCTGTCCCCTGACTGCCCCGACCCCTATCCACACCCTCGCTCCCTGACAGAGCCCCAGGACTCCCACACTCTATCCAATACCCCTGTTCCCTATCCCCTGACCACCACCCCCAGAACCTCCACCCCATCCAACTGCCTCCTGATCCCTGTCCAACTGCCTCACGGGACTTCCTTTCCCTTATCCAACCCCCCAGCTCCGGCCCCAGCCCTCTTATCACATCACTCACTGCAGGAGCTGGAGTGGAGCCAGGCAAGCTGTGCTCAGCCCCGCACCCCAGAACGCTGCCCGTGCAGTGCACTGAGGCTGCGGAGGGACAGTGGGGGAGGGGCTGGAGAGAGCCTCCCCGGCGAGCTCAAGGCCTGGCAGGATGGTCCCGCAGGCCGTAGTTTGCCCACCCCTGTGTTAAGTAACTATGATTGTCTCCATTTCGCAAATATGGAAACGGAAGTGCAGAAAGGTTGAGACTTGCCAGATGAGAGCCCATATTGCATTCTAGTGGCAGAAAAGAGAGTAAAATCAAGGACTCCAAGTCCCCTGCTCTAAATGCATGTTATAGAGCATTTCAGATTAAAGAACTGTGGTATTTTCAGTATCAAACTACAGGTTCAACGTAGTCCGCTGATAACTCTTCATGCCATAGCATTATTATTAAATGTTTGCCATAGTCTTATCAGGGCCGGCTCCAAGCACCAGCCAAGGAAGCATGTGCCTGGGGTTGCACATTCCAAGGGGTGGCATTCTGGTCAATCTTGGAGTGGCACAATTTGGCCACCTTTTTTTTTTGCTTCAGCAGTTCAGGCGGCGTTTGTTTGGTTTTTTTTTGCTTGGGGTGAGAAAAAAGGTAGAGCCAGCCCTGAGTCTTGTTGATGTGTAGGTGCTGCACAAAGGAATGTAGCCAGTCCTTGCCCAAAGGAGCATACAGTTTAAGTGATATATGACAGGTAAGGATGCCAGAATAGATATCATTTTTTGTGTCAGTTCTTTCGAGAGTGTAGTGATTCTCATGTCACCCACGTAGTTGTTATTGGGGCATTTAGTGCACTGAATGAGGTACACCACCTGTTGTGACAGTCATGTGACATCAGATCCTGCCATAAGAGATGCAAAACCTCAGACATATCTCCATTGCTATGATGATCAATACCCCCCACAACACACCTTTCAAGATCCATAGGTCCTACACACGGGTCCTATTACAATATATGGCACACCTCATGCAATGCATCAAATGCCTCAATTAACAACTATGTGGGTGAAATGAGGCAATCACTATGTCCTCAGATGAACTCACACAGAAAAATGATAAAAGACAGAAACACCCTATCAGCTGTGGGCAAACACTTTTCACAAAATGATAGCTCCATATGTCACCCCTCAGTCATTATCCACAAAGCAAACCTGCACAACACCTTCAAAACACAAGCCTGGGAATTTAAACTCATAACTTTATTAGACACTAAAAATCATGGACTTAAGAAATTGGATTTATGGATCATTACAACAATCTATAACCCATTAAGCCTCCTTTGTCCTATGATCTCTTATGATGTTAACTCCTTATGCTAAACAATTTGTTTCACCTTGTATTTAGCTGTGACACTGAGTACCTTTCCCAGACCTAAAGAAGAGCTCTGTGTAAGCTCAAAAGCTTGTCTCTCTCACCAACAGAAGTTGGTCCAATAAAACATATTACCTCACCCACTTTGTCTCTCTAAAAGCATAATACACAGAGTCAGTGATATCCACAGAATTATCTCCCCCACCTCATCTAAGGTCATAAGCAAGTGGTCTAGTTACTCATGGACTGGTGTCCACATCACACAAAAAAACCCAGCAACCCCCAATCCCAAAACTCCAAACCTCAACCCTATCACAGTTGGCAATATTTCATATCCTTGCACTAAGAGGAGATTGAATGGGCTATGGAGACTGAACTATCCTCTGACTCCTAGAAGGGATCTTCCAGGTCTGAGCTGAGGAATATTTGTTGGGCACAGAATGGCAGGAAGCTTGTACTGTCATTGCCTATGCTTTACTTGTTCTGTGGATGGAAGAAAAAAGTAAGTATTAGAGCTACTTATGGAATGGTTACAAAGTTTCTGGTACTCCATAGTTACTAAAGCGGACCAGAATGTGTTGCAGCAAGGAGCTTAATAAAGGCAGGAACTTCCTTGTTAGGTTTCTGTAGTTGCTGCTTAAAGCATGTCTCTGTGTTTATGACCTCACACTATGCATCTAATAAAACAACAGAATAAAAGTTCCCTTGATTTATAAACATACTGGCCACACTCTGTGATGACCTTCTCCCCATGCAGGACCATTACCTCCAAGTGAAAATCAGCACAGAATTTGCCCCAATTTAGACATTCTTATGCTGCATAGTTTACAGATTCTGTGCTGGCATCACCTGTTTCCGAACAGCAACAATTAGGAAGATATTTATAGATGTGCCTCCCCCCACCCACCCACATGCATGTTTCTCCAGACAATGACAGCTTTGAATACAGAAGCATTTGCATGAGATTGAGGCTGATTTTTATTCTCCATTTATTTCTTTACACAGAGATCTAACTGAGAATTTCATCTAGCAGTGGCAGGAAGGAATCCAGACCTGTGTTTTAGGGAGGCCATTCTAATTTTTGACCAGTGAACCCTTACAGATGTGTTTGACTTGAGCGCAGGTGTTTGATTTTTTTGTTATTAAACTGACCATGACTAATTTTTGGATAGGAAATTTGCTGAGAATATTCTTAAGGTGAAATCATTGCTGGTAAAAGGTGCTGCATTGATAACTCTTGGGCTTGAAGATTATACTTTATACACATCTTAGAAAAATCTAAAAATAAAATACTGAGATGAAAATGTTCCACAGCCCTGACCTGGAAGCACTACATTCATCATCCATTCATAGCCCATTCACACTATGTCTTGCCTGCACAGACTGCCAGCAAAGGTGCCAAATTAGTGCTGAATAATGTGGTGAACATCTGTCCATGCAGAACTAGTCTGAGAACAACACACACAAAATAGGCAGTGGTCTCAGCACTCCAACAGGCTAACTGATGTCCATATTTTTTGTAGGCACCATTGTAAAGAAGAGTTTTAAGGAGCAATTTGAAGGAGGCCAATGAGATAACCTTGTGGATATTTATGGGGAGTACCTCCCGAGCATGAGGGGCAGGAAGAGAAAAAACATAAAGGTATCCATCTGAAAACTTTACAAGTGGGTGATGGAGACTGGTATCATTGGCCAATCAGAGGCAAGAGTCTACATCTCACTTTACAGGTGGGGAGACTGTGGCAGGGAAATTCAGTGATTTGCACTGTACACAAGAAATCCATGCCAGGGCCAAGATTAGAACACAGGCGCACCTGACTTCAAGCCTGGTGCTCAAGCCCCTGGGTTATGGTGCATTCCAGGAGAGCAAAATATTTTGGGGCTATTTTTACCCAGATTTTCTTCCTGGGCATTGGAGTAGTACACACTGTAGTAAACTGACTGTTTTACATCTGCACAATGTGTGCCAAATTCTGCTTGCAGTTGCACCTCAGTAGGGATCCCAAAGTGCTTTACAGTATGGATCAGTGATGTTCACAATCTTTGGGGTAAAAACACAGCAGCTGTTCAGCAGTAAATAGAAACACCATGTAAACAGTTTGCAGCAGGAAGTGAAGAACAGCCTATCCAATTGAAACTGCAGGGAGTGAAGGATTTAGGTTGGCAGAATGTAAAATTACCAAAGTTTCAATTTGACCAAAACACAGAATCAACATCCATTCTTCCCAGGAGATTTTTTAATTACCTCAGGTGGTCTGGCCTTTAGTTTTATGACTCATACAAAAAGATAACAGCATCCAACAGCAGTGCCCCCAAACACCAAGTTGCTGCTTTTGGTAACACTTCCTTAACTAGCACTAGCAGTAGGTTCTTCATTCTGTCTGTGAGCCAGGCACAAGACATCGATATTCATACACAGACAAAGCCAGTGCATTAAAATCTCTGCATGAGATTTTAGCCCATGTCCATGCCCATGCAGTGCTTGCACTAAATCTCCACTTGGAACTTTATTTTATATATGAATTAACTCTCGGATTTCTGGGTAGATTCCGTGGGATTTCTCTCCTGAAACCTACTGTCACATTGCCTGAAATAGCTCATTAATAAGGCTAAGATTTAGTCACAGATATTTTTAGTAAAAGTCACGGACAGGTCATGGACAATACACAGAAATTCATGGCCCTTGACCTATCCATGACTGTTACTATAAATACCTCTGACTAAATCTCAGTTGGTGCTGCTGCTCTGGGAAGTCTGCGATGCCACTGCTCTGGGAGGTCCTGGTGGCCGACAGCTGGCCCCTGCTCTAGCAGTGGGAGCTGGCTACCTCCAGTCGCTACTCAGGCCACCTCCGGGGCAGGCCCCAGGACCGCTGCTATTCCAGCAGTCCCCAAGGCGGCCTCCCCCTGCTCGGGCAGCCCTAGAGTTAGCTGCACTGGCCACTGCAGCTGTGGAAGTCACGGAGGTCGCGGAAAGTCACAGAGGTCACGGAAAGTCACAGAATCCGTTACTTACACAACCTCCGTGACAGCCTTTCTGCCTTACTCATGACCATGGGTGCCAACCTCAGAGCAGACTGCCAGGAAACAGAGCATGAACCTCAGAGTGGTTGGGTGTTTTATACTTAGAATTCACCAACCAAGTAACAAGTGTGAATTCCTCAGGCACTCTAACAACCCTAATAGGGAGACACAGATGGTTCCCTTGGGTACTTCAATGTATCTTGCCACTCAGAAAAGCCTGCCTCTGCGATAGATGGTCCCTTACACCAAAAATCACAACAATATTCAGGTTACTCCCAGTCCCAAAGAATCAGCCACTTACTCCAGGTCAATTGTACTCAGATCACAAACCAAAAACAACTTGAGATCTGCAAATTAACGGATATCCACTTTATATCTGCAGATGTGGATGAGGATATCCATGGACTATTTTTGCAGATTGTGGATGGATACAGATCCAGATTTTATATCTAAAACCCTGATAATCTGCTTTATATCCAAAGATTATGTTCGTGGATCATGGATCTGATGCAGATACAAATTTTGTATCCACGCAGGGCTCTAAAGATAAAACTTGTAGTCAATCCTCTAATTAAACTAACTAACTAACTATTTATTAACTAGGAAAAAGAAATGAGAATTATTGACATGGATGGAGCAGGTAAACATATACACTCAAATGAGAAACAGTCTTAAGCTCTGAAAGATGATAGTAGCAAGCTCTGTATGTCCTTCATGGCTAACTCAAGCTAAACAGCTGGAGACTCATTATTTATGCTTAGAAATCTTTGCCCCTCAGAGTTCAAGAAGCATAGGGATAACAATTTCTCCTTAACAGGAATTTTTATTCCCTTCCCCCAACATTCAAGCTGTGATGGGCTGGGCCCTACCAAATTCATGGGCATGAAAAACATGTCATGGGCTGTGAAATCTGGTCCCCCGCCCCTGTACATTAAATCTGGTCTTTTGTGTGCTTTTACCCTATACTCTACAGCTTTCACGGGGGAAACTAGCATTTCTCAAATTGTGGATCTTGACCCAAAATGGCATTGCAGGGGGTCGCAGTATTGCCACCCTTACTTCTGTGCTGCCTTCAGAGCTGGGTGGTCAGAGAGTAGTGGCTGTTGGTCAAGTGCCTAGCTCTGAAGGCAGTGCCTTGCCAGCAGCAGCGCAGAAGCAAGGGTGGCAATACTATGCTATTCCACCATTATTTCTGCATTGCTGCTTTTGGAGCTGGTTGGCCAGAAAGTGGCAGCTGCTGACTGAGGGCCCAGATCTGCAGGCAGCAGCACAGAAGGGTGGCAATACCATACCAAGCCATCCTTACTGCTGTGCTGCTGCTAGCTGCAGCTCTGCCTTCAGAGCTGGGCTGCCAGCCAGCAACTACTGCTCTCCAGTTGCCCAGCTCTGAAGGCAGCACTGCTGCCAGCAGCTGCGCAGAAGTAAGGGTAGTAGTACTGCAGCGCCCCGCCCCTCCTGCACAATAACCTTGTGACCCCCTCACAGCTCCTTTTTGGGTCAGGACCTCTACAATTACAACACCATGAAATTTCAGATTTAAATAGCTAAAATCATTAAATTTACTATTTTTAATATCCTATGACCATGAAATTGACTAAAATGGACCATGAATTTGGTGATGGGACAAGAGCCTGTGCACATACCCTCTTCAAGGCTGTGCAGAAAGCAATCAACAAGGTATTTTGACCATAGTGGCTTATCTGATGTTTGTGGACCTTTTGCTGGGGAGGCGAAAACACCTCGAAGTAAATTAGCATTTCACACCTGATAAAGCTTCTCCTCAACTGCGGGTGATTTACAGTCTTAGAAAACATTTTTATAGTTACAAAACAAGCATTTAAACATTACCCTATTACATGGGATACGGATACTATCATTAGGATTAACACATGCAGCATCCTACAAGCATTCCAAAATGTCTAAACATTATATACATTCATATAACTCTAATATCTGTTTTAACAATCCTAACACACAGGTGAACCAGACTGGTTTCCAGCTATATATTTGTCAGTAGTTAGTGAGGCTGGGGGCCGTGGCGTGAGCGGGCACCATGTCTGCCAGGATCACACCTACCAATGAAAAACAAAAGCAACCAGCCTCATTTAAAAAACCCAGACCAACCAAACCTTAAATTCCCCACTTGCCTATCAAATTCTGCTGCACTAATCACATTCACTGTCACAGCATTATTAATCTGACCCTGCCAGGATTATGGGACAGAGGAGAAGGCCCTCACGATAGGAGCAAGGACAGTAGTGCTGTGGCACCATGGTAATCGATGTTACTTAAGCAGAAAGAGGGAAGTCAGATAAATATTTCATAGATTGTAAGACCAGAAAGGACCACGGTGATCATCTCATCTGATCTCCAGCATAACACAGGCTATAGGACTTCCCAAAATAATTCATTTTTAAACTAGACCATATATTTTAGAAAAACATCCAAACTGGATTTACAAATTGTCAGTGATGGAGAATCCAGCATGACCCTTGATAAATTATTCCAATGGTTAATTACCCTTACAGTTAAAAAATGATACTTTATTTCCAGTCTTAATTTGTCTAGCATCAACTTCCAGTGGATCTTCTCATACCTTTGTCCACTAGATAGAAGAGGCCATTAGCAAATATTTGTTCCCCTGGAGGTACTTATAGCCTGTGATCAAATCATCCCTTAACCATCTCTTTGTTAAAATTAAATAGAATGAACTCCATTAGTGTCCTACTAATAAATCATGTTTTCTAATCCTCTAATCATTCTTGTGGTTCTTCTCTGAAGCCTTTCCAATTAATTAACATCTTTCTTGAGTTGTGGACACTAGAACTGCATGTGATATTCCAGTAGTGGTTGTAGCTGTGCCAAATACAGAGATAATATAATCTCCCTACTCCTACTCAGGATTTCCCTGTTACTGAATCCAAGAATCATATTAGTCCTTTTGACAACATAGTTGCACTGGGAACTCAAATTCAGCAGATCATCCAGGATGACCCCTAAGCCTCTCAGAGTCACGGCTTCCAGGCATAGAGTAACCATCCTGAAAGTATGGCCTACATATTTCGGCTTCTCTTGGAAATCCAACAGACTCAGCTCCCTTCATATGGTGGTGGGAGGGACACATAGTGCTGACAATGACTTAATCAGTGACTGGCTCCAAAAGGAGTTTGCTCAATTCTACATTTGCTGCTAAGTCTTGAAAAATAACAAGAGGCCCTGGCAAGGAAATGAAGCAGGAATTTCATCTTCATACTCTTCAGAAGGGGAGGAAATCAGTTGCTTGAACCAAGCTGGAGTCAGAGAGATAAGGAAAGCTGCTCGTAAGCTACCAACTTCACTGAATCTCGAAGGCTCCAGTTTGATTAGAGGCTGTTTGAGCTGGAAGATTTGACATAGCTTTAATCTCTTCTCTCACATCAAAATCATGCTGCTGGAATTTACAAATGGAAAGTGTGAGTCTTAATTTTCTGAATGGTTGTCGTGTCATCAAAGTATTCACTTCCCAAATTCAATTTACCATAGAGAGATGGCATAAAGCTTTGCATTCATGGACAATTATACAGAAACAACTGCTTGGGGTTTGGTACCTATGATTTCTTTTCTCTTGTTAAACAGAAACTGAAATCTAGTTTTAAGACCAACGTTCAGATTCAAAGGAATAGTAGTACAAAAGCTAAGAAACCAAATCCAGGCTTTATGTGGTACTTGTGCCAGCATGGTGTAATCATGTATCGGATTTGTTTGTGTGTCAGATAGGGAGCTGACTACTAGCACCCCATGGCTATCACTTCCTTTGGTAAAGTAGTAGAGACCTGTGTTTTTAGAGCTGAAGCCCTAGCATTCTACTCCCAGCAACCCAGGGATGTGTGTGATTCATGTATTAACTGTGTTTTTCTATAGCACATGGATTCATTACAAAACATGTATGAAAACTGGCAAAATTCATGCCTAGTGTAACTCTGTTGCATGAAGTTGCAGGGATAAATTTAGATCATTCACTTTAAAGCTTGCCAAAAATTATTTGATTTTGCTGTGTATTTTGTTTTGGTAATTGAAGTATGCAACTCCAGTTGCATTATATTATCAGACCATTAAAGAATCAACTCTTTATCTTCACCAATATTCCATATTTTGGTTCTTGTTAACTGCTAATCTTTAAAACTCAGAAGGTACCTTTATTTCTGTAACAGCATTTCGCCATTTGTCTGATGGGTATATTGACCAATTTCTCAGTATAATCTCAAGTGGCGTAGTTTCTTTTTTTTTTTTCTCCTCAATCTCAGCTACAATTTGCCTAATGCTTGAAGTTACTGTAGCAGGGCACATTTGCATCTCAATAATATCCCTCTTTGGAAATTGAACTTGCATGATCACTGAAGCAAGTACCGGACACAAAGCAAAATAATTTGAGGTAATCTTTGCAGTGTCAAGTATAATTTCACTGGAAATAAACCCTCTTGACTTCCTGATATCATGAAGAGCTTTTCTGTCCTCCATTAGGAAATGACAGACAGCTGTTTCCTGGAGTGATCATTCAAAGTCTTTAGGAGCCTGCCTCTCATGCCACAGAGTCTCATGCTTAAATATTTCTTTCTTTATTCCTTACCAAAATCCTTTTCATTAAACATTTCAAGTTTTTTTTAAAAAAAGAAAATTCATGGATTGCAGAAATATTGTCTTATGTAACTCCTAGGTTCCCCAAGCAAGCATGTCTGAAATGCTTGCTTTGATGAATAGCCCGCTACAGCCAACTGAAATGTGGGAAGGGAAAAGGATATCAAAGACATTCCTTTTGCTCCGCTACTTAAATACTTTCCTGAGCAGTATATTTAAAATAATTAATTCATGGTTGGGTTAATAATAATAGTTATAATAAATCTTCTTTTGTACGGCAAGAGGGATGATCCTCAATGTTCAAATTACCAAGTCACTGAATAGCTTTGGAAGTGACTGGGTGTAAGTCTGAGATGTCACAGGCAAATGATTGAAGCAGGCACTGATTTACATGGTCCATAGTTTGTACCTAGTGTTCATAGTCATTGTGTGTCATATCTCATCTTTCAAAGATGTAAAAGATGACAGTATCTGGGAGTAATGGTAATGATTCTGAAATGGTTCAACAAAGGCCATTGTTTCCAGGGTAGGCAGAAGCCTGGAAATTCTTTAGTTGGGTTAGTAATCAGATGTATGTTTGGGACCTTAGCATTATCCCAGAATGCTTTTCAGTGTGCCTCAGGACTGAATGAGTGTGCTTAGAAGAGCTTTAGCATGATCCCAAAAAAGCTTGTGAGATTCAGAGGTGCCTTCAGAAGATTTGGGAAGTCCTGATTAATTGGTAGGTTCATGGTGGTCATGGTTGGACTGTACTCACAGCTGAGTGTCTTTTCAGATTTTGAGGAAGAGATGTATGTGTGCCAGAGCAGGCAATCATTGAACAGATCTTGATTTTAATGTTCCTGTTGTGAGTCTCTTTGTGGCATTACGCTGTGCATCCAGAGATTTGGTATGGGAGCTGCCCATCCTGACTGCAATACAATATTGAATGGTCAAGTATACCAGTGTTACAGTTGCTGTTCAAAATATGTGTGCATTGATATCGCACGTTGTGCCCGCAAGTTTTCAGACAAGCTAGTCCTTGTTTTTACCTTTTCACATCTTTTCCAGCTGACCTGTAAAAGTAAAGCTTCTTTCTAATGTTATCCCCAAGTACTTTTGACCACAAAAGATGACACTGAGTCAAGATAACAACCTTCAAGTGGTGCTCCTGTTCTGTGTTATTGATTAACACAATGAATGTTGTCAAAAGGCTACTGGACATTGATTTGTTATTCATAGCTGGACATTGACAATGTGAAATTTGTTAGGAGGCCTTTCTGGGACAGCACTAAAGAACTGTAGGACCAGCTCTATGTGTATACCAGCTTAATGTAGAAGATCTGTCACGTGCTAAGTGTGAGTAGGTTTGAAGAGTTCTCAAGGTGAATAACATTGATGCTGTTATTCTGCAGACTATGAGGATGCCGCAAGATACAAAATGTTGTGGCTATAAACTCATTGCCACAACAAACGATGCCATTGTCTTACACAAAGCATTGTCTTACAGATGTCTCTGTCCTGCAGGAAGTCAAAACCATTAGATCTTTATTGCTTCAATAATAATAATAAAAAGTGTTGCAGTTATAAATCACTTTTCAACAAGGCTCTTAGAACACTTTGCAAAGATGGAGAAAGTATTGGTCTCACATTACATAGGCGGAAAACAGGGCACAGAAAAATCAAATGATTTGCCATATGATCTGAATCAGTGGCAGAAGAGGGAACAGAATTCAGGCTTCCTCACACACAGTCCTATGTTCTAACAGCTAAATCACACGATCTCTCTATTGCTCCATGCTTTACTATGCGATCTAGAGCTAGAGAAATGCCCTAGGGGGTCAGGACTCATAGAATCATAGGATTGGAAGGGACTTCAGGAGGTCATCTAGTCTAATTCCCTGCACTCATGGTAGGACTAAGCGTTAAGATCATTCCTGACAGTTGTTTGTCTAACCTGCTCTTAAAAATCTCCAATGATGGAGATTCAACAACCTCCCTAGGCAATTTATTCGAGTGCTTAACCACTCTGACAGTTAGAAAGTTTTTCCTAATGACCAACCTAAACCTTCCTTGCTGCAATTTAAGCCCATTGCTTTTTCTCTTATCCTCAGAGGTTAAGAACAATTTTTCTCCCTCCTCCTTATAACAATATTTTATGTAATTGAAAATTCTTATTAGATCCTCTCTGTCGTCTCTTTTCCAGACTAAACAAACCCAATTTTTTCAATCTTCTCTCATGGGTCATGTTTTCTAGACCTTTAATCATTTTTGTTGCTCTTCTTTGGACTTTCTCCAATTTGTTCACATCTTTCCTAAAATGTGACACTCAAAACTGGACACAATACTCTACTTGGGGCCTAATCAGCGCAGAGCAAAGCGGAAGAATTACTTCTTGTGTCTTGCTTACAACACTCCTGCTAATCCATCCCAGAATGATGTTTGCTTTTTTTGCAACAGTGTTACAGTGTTGACTCATATTTAGCTTGTGGTTTACTCTGACCCTCAGATCCCTTTCTGCAGTACTCTAGGACAGCATCTGCCAAAGATTTTTCACTGCCGCCCCTTTCCTCTTCCCAGATGACTCTCGTGGCCCGGGGGTGTGACTGCCGAAATGCCGCCAACTACAAAGCTTCTGCGGTCAGCGGCTTTTCGGTGGGACACAAATAGAACTTCCTGTTTCGGCGGCGTTGGACCCGCTCCCGCTGCGGCTGGGGCATGTCCGCCAAAAGGCACCAGGGTCTCGCACACCCCTGGGGGTTGTCTCACGCATCCCCAGAGGTGCGCGCACCTCACTTTGACAACCACTGCTCTAGGAGGTCATTTCCCATTTTGTGTGTGTGTAACTAATTGTTCCTTCCTAAGTGGAGTATTTTGCATTTGTCCTTATTGAATTTCATCCTATTTACTTCAGACCATTTCTCCAGTTTGTCCAGATCATTTTGAATTCTAATCCTATCCTCCAAAGCACTTGCAACCCCTCCCAGCTTCGCATTGTTCACGAACTTTATAAGTGTATTCTGTATGCCATTATATAAATCACTGATGAAGATTTTGAACAGAACTGGACCCAGAACTGATCCCTGTGGGACCCCACTCATTATGCCCTTCCAGCATGACTGTGAACCATTGATAACTACTCTCTGGGAATAGTTTTCCCACCAGTTATGCTCCATCTAAACTGAATTTTTCTAGTATGTTTATGTTCATCTCAGCTTTGCCAATCTCTCTTTAGGGATTTGAACAACTCACCAGAGTTTAAGTCCTGAGCACCTGATTTTAGTGGAAGTGAAGGATGCTTGGCACCACACAGTATCAGGTCCTTAATCTCGCTGTACTTCAGTTTATTCACCTGTAAAGTGGGTATAATACTTAATGTGCTCATAGGTGGTTAAAGTGAGATTTAATGAATGTGACTTATAAAGTGCTTTGAAATCCTCGGATGAAAGGCTCTATATAATGCAAGTACAAATTATTATTAATTATAATCTGACTTCATAAAAAAATTGTGTTTTTTTAACTTTAAAACTAACATGCCACTTCTTAGGAAAAGCTACTATGAATGCACACAAAATATTCCCCCCTCCGCTTCCATTTTTTATTTTGCTGGCATGAGAGGGTTAAAATAAGCCAGTGTGCACAGAGTTCAAGATGCTAATCAAAACTAGATCAGATTTCATTTTGATTTTCCAGTTAGGCAGCAGGTAGGCAGTGAGAGCTGCCTGTCATGCTGACCAATTATGTTTGTTGTATCCAGCTGTTGTCTCTCATCTTATACTTAAGATTGTAAGTTGTTTAATGCAGGGACCTTCTCTATTACATTTTGTATGATACCTAGCACAAGGGGATCATGATCCAAAACTAGGCACTAATGTAATATAATTACCAATACAAATATTTCAACATTTAACATTTTTACTTGATAAAGTTTGATGATGAGTTCTAGAGATGGTCAAAAAGCAGGAGGGGGGAAAAAAAATCACTAAAATTTCAAAATGTCTTTATTTTTGAAAGTCAGACAAAGGCAACTAGCTTTAGTCAGAACTGTACATGACCCAAGGAGGTAGTGTTCAGATGCAGCTCAGAATTAGGCATAAACTGTAGTTCAAGGTTCAGATTCAGGGTTTATCTTCACTACCAAAAAAGGTGCACTTTTGTGGAATAGCTTATGCGCATTAAAATCCTAAGGAAACACAGCATCATAGTTTTACCACAAGATAAACTAAGTAAGGTCAAGCATGGACGGGGGGTGGAGTGGAGTGCTGACCTCACCTATCTATCTCCCAGTAAAAACTACAAATGTCTGCTTTCATTAGGATTTTACAGTGGGATAGTTAACATGGGTTAGTTATCCCACAGTAAAAACACACCATTTTTTGGCAGTGAAGACAAAGAGTTAGATGTCAGTAGTGCTGGGCCTGGAATCTCACAAACTTTCCTCACAAGATCAACTGACCCTGTGGAATTTCTGTGATGATGAGTTGAAATTTTGTCAGAATACTTTGAGATTCTGTCTGTATTCCAACCAAACACAACAGAGTTTTCTTCCAGCTTTGACTGAAGGCCAATATTTGACAGAAGCTTCAGATCCAGGGATTTGAATCTGAACCTACACATCTAGAAAGTCAAAGGAGTACAGATTTACAGTTCCAGTTGTGGCCCAACTCTAGACTGGACCACTTAAAAGCTGCAGCTCTGTACATTTTATGTGTTTGTGGGGTGCACATCTAACTTGGTTAATGCATTTGGTGTTTGTTGAGTAGAAGTGACCCATAGAATAATAATGGGGGGAGGAGAGAAAGCTGTAACCTATAGATTATTGGGTAGGAGGGGCAAGAGAATGAGCCTGGGAGTGCATAAAAAAGCAGGTATGTTAGAAGAATAAGACTGTCTAAGCCTAAACAGACTAGTGCCTGCAGAATACCACATTGCAGAAAAGGGTAATAGTAATGGACTAATACAAAATGTAATAAATGCAACTCCCATAGCTAACGTGTTGTTAGTCGTCTGTTTTGGCAGTGCCTTTCGGGTTTAAGATTGAAAATAGCAATTTCTCACCCTTGGGTGGTTTTAAACTGTTTTTGTCAGGTTTCACATCACTAACGGTACGGCACTTTCTTGCTCCATCTGATTTGAACTTCCTAATGCATCTGCCACCACTTAAAAACATCTTTCTGAACAGAAGATCAAATTCAGCCCTGGTGTAAGCAGGCACAATTTCTGTTGGCTCCAATCTGAGTTTCATCAATTTAAACTCAGCCACTTAGTCTTAATCTTTTTCTTGAAATTAAATTCTAGGTTTGTTGTTTGGTTGTGCAAAGAAAAGAAGAGTATCAGGTTTAGTCCAATCACCAAACATGATTTTAGCCTCTTAGTCACTAATTAGTATTTTAGCTAACTCAACAGGCATGAAAATCGCATCTTACCTTCTGAGTGATTAAAGCTAACCTCCTGTGTCTTTTACATGGTATTACGGAATGACAAATTAAAGACACGTACTCACAATACAGGCTCAGTCTTGATCCTGCAAATATGTTTTTAACAGTTTGTCTACTCAGGGAAATTTGGTGGTATAATTATATACCATCCTGTATTCTGTAATAAGAGGGTCCACAAAAAAAGTTATATCGGTATGATTACAGTGGTATTGTTATGGTGGCAAACTTCCCCATGTAGACATGACTGTATGGACACACAAGTGCGGCAAGCAGCCTCAGCTACAGCAAAGTCAGATTTCCAAGCAGGTGGACAAGTACAGTGCAAACTCCTAAGGGTTATTATGTGGCAGTCACTTAAAAGACTCCATCTGTTAGTCTGAGAATGAAGAACTCTGTCCTGAAAACCCAAGACTTGTAAGTGTTTAAGGATGTTTATTTTAAGGAATAGCAATTTTTATCTTGAAGGACCCTGTATCCATGTAAATTATTAAATATTATTATTGTAACACTGCAGGCAATGCCTGGGAAAAGCAAACTCATTTTGGAAGTTACAGGAATCCGTATTCACTTGTTATTGGTTGTGTCCAAGCCACTGGGAGCTTTCCAGCATCATAAGATGGTTGAAAACATGATGTTCTCAGATGGCTGACTTGACAAGCAACAATTGACAGATTTTTGCAACTGCTGTGAAAAGGCCTTTTTAAAACCATCTCCTCCAATGGCAATTGAAAGGGGAGGTTTCACTGGCAAATATGGAACTGACATAAACATTCCACCTCCTCAGCCCCAGACACTGAAATATGTTCCTTGTTTACCCAGATGGTTGTCAACAGTGGAGGATTTCAATGTTCTCTTCTAGCAAGGGGGTGAAAGAGGATCCAGCTCTTTACTAAATCCATCCAGAAAGCTTCGGAAATTCTCTTTGCCTCCATCATAGCTTTTAAACTCACTCGTGGACTTCCACGCAGCACCAAGTGAATTCAGCTGGGAAAATCAGTTGTGTATTGATAAACTCATGTTCATTTTGGAGATGAAAACAAGTAAGCTATGTGGAAGATGTTGCAAATGTAGCGGTACATAGCCTGTTCCTAAACAGGCTGATGATTTTACTTATTATATCTGCAGTCAGAATACATTTCAAAACAAATTTCAAGTTGAGGGGGAATTTCTGAAGCCCAGACTGTCAGGTTTTTCTTTACTGGAGGGACTTCATCATATTGTTGTCACAGTTCTTCCATTATTAATTATTGTTATTATTATTAATTAGAACCCTCCTATAGCTACATGCAGTACAGGGAAGCCAACAGTTTGTTGTAGAAAGTCACATTATACAGTGGGTGAAACATCTCCTTGGTGTCATTTAACTTTTTTTAAAGGGTTCGCAGACAGCTATTAACCACATCCAGAAAACCCAAAGCAATACTTTACTGACTTGGCAGGTGACAATACATTGACATCACACATCAGAAAAGTCATGACTAATTGTTTATGAACTAGTTTACTCTGACGTATGAATACCACAAAACACACTGGAATGAATCCCCAGTGACTGTCTTACGCTAGGTGAGCAGGGAACTTGTTTTTGTGTTAAGAATCAGAGGGGTAGCCGTGTTAGTCTGGAATTGCAGAAGTAACAAAGAGTTCTGTGGCACCTTAAAGACTAACTAAAGTATTAAAGCATAAGCTTTCGTGGGCTAATACCCACTTCGTCGGATGCATGCAGTGGAAGTATCCAGGGGCAGATACAGACACCATCCCACCAGCAGCACAAGAAGAAGAACTCCACATGGACTCCTCCTGAGGGTTGAAATGACAGTCTGGACCCATACATAGAATGCTTCCGCCAACGTGCACAGGCAGAAATTGTGGAAAAACAACATCACCTGCCTCACAACCTAAGTCGTGCAGAACGCAATGCTACCTACAGGCTCAGAAACAACCCTGACATCATAATCAAAGAGGCTGATAAAGGAGGTGCTGTTGTCATCATGGACAGGTCTGACTACCAAAAGGAGGCTACCAGACAACTCTCCAACACCAATTTCTACAGGCCACTTCCCTCAGATCCCACTGAGGAATATACTAAAAAACTGCACTATTTACTCAGGACACTCCCTACACTAACACAGGAACAAATTAATATACCCTTAGAGCCCTGACCAGGGTTATTCTATCTATTACCCAAGATCCACAAACCTGGAAATCCTGGATGCCCCATCATCTTGGGCATTGGCACTCTCACTGAAGGACTGTCTGGATATGTGGACTCTCTACTCAGACCCTACGCCACCAGCACTCCCAGCTATCTCTGTGACACCACCGCCTTCCTGAGAAAACTACAATGCATTGGTGATCTTCCAGAAAACACCATCCTAGCCACCATGGATGTAGAGGCTCTCTACACAAACATCCCACACAGAGATGGAATACAAACTGTCAGGAATAGTATCCCTGATGATGCCACAGCACAAGTGGTTGCTGAGCTCTGTGGCTTTATCCTCACACACAATTATTTCAAATTTGGTGACAATATATACCTCCAGATCAGTGGCACCGCTATGGGCACCCGCATGGCCCCACAATATGCCAACATCTTTATGGCTGACCTGGAACAACGCTTCCTCAACTCTCGTTCACTCACGCCCCTTCTCTATCTACACTACATTGATGACATCTTCATCATCTGGACCCATGGGAAAGAAACTCTGGAATAATTCCACCATGATTTCAACAGCTTCCACCCCACCATCCATCTCAGCCTGGACCAGTCTACACGGAAGGTCCACTTCCTAGACACCACGGTGCAAATTAATGACGGCCACATCAATATCACCCTATACCGAAAACCTACCGACAGCTATGCCTACCTTCATGCCACCAGCTTCCATCCCAGACACACCACATGATCCATTGTCTACAGCCAAGCACTGAGGTACAATCGTATTTGCTCCAACACCTCAGACAGAGACTAACACCTATAAGATCTTCACCAAGCTTTCTCAAAACTACAATACCTGCACAAGGAAATAAGGACACAGATCAACAGAGCCAGATGTGTACCCAGAAGCCTGCTGCTGCAAGACAAGCCCAAGAAAGAAAACAACAGAACACCACTGACCATCACCTACAGTCCTCAGTTAAAGCCTCTCCAACGCATCATCAGTGATCTACAACCCATCCTGGACAACAATCCCTCACTCTCACAGGCCTTGGGAGGCAGGCCAGTCCTGGCCCACAGACAACCCACCAACCTCAAGCATATTCTCACCAGCAACAGCACACCGTGCCATAACAACTCTAACTCAGGAACCAATCCATGCAATAAACCTCGATGCCAACTCTGCCCATACATCTACACCAGCAACACCATCACAGGACCTAACCAGATCAGCCACACCATCACTGGTTCATTCACCTGCACATCTACCAATGTAATATATGCCATTATGTGCCAGCAATGTCCCTCTGCTATGTACATCGGCCAAACTGGACAGTCCCTGTGAAAAAGGATAAATGGACACAAATCAGATATCAGGAATGGCAATATACAAACAAACATCTGTAGGAGAACACTTCAATCTCCCTGCACACACAATTACATATTTAAAAGTCACTGTATTGCAGCAAAAAAACTTTAAGACCAGACTGCAAAGAGAAATTGCAGGGCTGCAATTCATTTGCAAATTTGATACAATCAACTCAAGACTGAATAGGGATTATGAATGGCTAGCTAACTGCAAGAACAGTTTCTCTTCTCTTGCTGTTCACACCTCCAGTTCAGCTGCTAGAGGAATACCTCACCCTCCCTGATTAGAGATAACAAGCTGGTTCAGCCTCATTGGACTAACCCTGTTATCTCCAACCTGGTTCTTGCTTACCTATTTATACCTGCCCCTGGATACTTCCACTGCATGCATCCGATGAACTGGGTATTAGCTCACGAAAGCTTATGCTCTAATACTTTAGTTAGTCTTTAAGGTGCCACAGGACTCTTTGTTCTTGTGTTATTCAACAATGAGTCCTCCAACCAGTTTCCTCTTCTCTCCTCCGGCCTGGAAAGCTCATAATAAAGATGGGTCTGAACCAAATAACCATACCCATATTCCTGTGAATTATGGGAAATTTGGATCCACATCCAAACTTTGCAGCGGGCCCTAATTTCTATAATGGACAGTACCAGAAACACAGATCCTGACAACCCCAAATTCTGGGAGAATTTGGATTTGAATTTTGCAGCACAGGCATCTAATAGAAGCCACTAGCATCAAAGGTCACTGACTACTATCATGTGGCAGCAGTATTAACCTTGCTGACAGTCACCCATACAGTGGGTGCATTAGCTTCAGCCGGGAGGGGAAAGTTGTCCCTACCCCAGCTAAGGAGTAGAGGAAACTGCAGGGAACTGCTGTTTATCCAAAACAAGACAGAGAAAGGAGGGCTCTCCTTAGCTTTACTATAAAAAGGGGACCAGCATTGCCCTGTTACTCCTTGTTTTACATCCCAGACCCAGATCAGGAAGCTGCAGCTGGGAAATAAACAACGGAAAAGTATTACCTACATATCTGTGCACCACAGGTTTATTATTAGAGGGCTGCTTACTGTGATGCTTATGTAGGCAGAGCTGTGTATTATCAAGGCTGGTCAGTGCTGGGGGCAAGGGGCAAAGAGCCTGGCTAAGAAGATTGGTCATAGCGGGGCAAGGGCCCGGCTGGGCTAACAGCTTAGCCTACATAAGCAATGAGGTGTGCAATCTCCTAGCACAGGGGCCTCCAAACTATGGCTCGCGAGCCGGATCCTGCTCATCAGCTCGATTTGTCCAGCCCCACAGCTGAGCAGGCACGTGGAGTAGCCACCGCTGCCCCACCACGCGAATTGCTGCTGCAGAAACTGCTACCTATAGGCATTTGCTACATAAGGTAGCAATTTAATACAGTAGCAGTATCCTGCAATATATACATATTGATAAGTGCTATCAGTAGCACGTTCCGGCTTGGAGCATGATCCTTCACTACACCGGCGGCCAGAGGAGCAAAGTGGGGGGGGGGCGCAGTAGCCGCCGGAGGAGCAAAGGAGGGTGGGGGCAGGGCAGAAGCCGGAGGAGCAAAGGTGGGGGGCAGGCCAGCCACCGGAAGAGCAAAGCCTCACAGGGTTACCATTTGTCCAGATCCTGCCGGACATGTCCGGCTTTTTTTGAAAAATAGCGTTCGGGAGGAATCAATAAATATCTTAATATGCCCGGGATTCCGCCCCGCCATTCAGAGCGCGGTGCAGCTGACAGGGTGGCTCGCCGGATTCAGCCACTCGCATGGGGCTCCGACGGACAATCAATTTTGATTATAGGGAACACTAACTTTGAACCACAGTTAAATGCAATTTTGTCAGAAAAGCATCAGTACCACACTTCTCACTGATCCTAAAATAATATTTCTTTATTTTTGAATATGTGTATTTGTATGATACAAATTTGTGAGTTTAGAAATAAAATTAAAAAATGTGAAATTATTGTTAATGTATTGACAAATATTTTGTGTGATTTCACAGTACCTGCATTGATTATACAGCTATTTTTATACCTGATTTAGAATGTAATGCAATACTGACAAAGTAGTGTTGTTTTTAAAATAATTTTGCATATATTTGCATATATTAATTCCACCCCGCCCCCAGCCACTTCGGCCCAGGAAGCCCCTTCAAAAATCTAATATTGCCCTCGTCTCATAAAGTTTGGAGACCCCTGCTCTAGCAAGCTGATGGCTGTGATATGTGTAAGCAGCAGTGGAGGGCTTCCTCTACCTGCAGCACCAAAGTCCAAATGGACACTCTGTGGGCCTTATTTCAGTGGAAATCAGGCTTTTCCAGTTTTCTGATTTTCTCAGCCAACAAGATCCATCTCTAACAAGAAAGAAATTTTCCAAAAAGTGTGCATATTACAGGAGTTCACACCATAGGCCATGTGGTTCCCAGATTAATTCTGACTAGGGACCATGTAACTGGCCCATCAACAGTCATGAAAGGAAATGTTCTTTTGCCTTGGTTTTCTCTCCCCACTCAAGATCATTTGCAGCTTATTTGTGCAATATGCTCCTGTGTAAAACCACCACTTTCCTTTGTTTCTTTTTTTTAATCACACATAGAATATATATCAATTATTCCTCATGGAACATCAAGGGGAAAAACAAATGCATAAAATCCACACTGTCTTTTCTTCCCGAGTTACATTCTTAGAAGGAAACAGAGCATTTTCTATATAAGGGTTCAAAAACTAAAGGACATAATAACCCAAAGCTAAGAGTAAATGGGAAGCATCTGTAGAATCACTTCAAGCAAAGGGTAATAAACAGATGGAATAAGTTACTGGCCTAGGTGCAACCAGAGAAAATATTTGCAGATGAAGACAGGATGGGGGAGAGAAACCAGGAAAGGAATTTTGTTCAGCATAAGAAAGACACAAATCATGGGAAAGAGGCAGGACAGCTAGTCAGTGCTGACCCTTAGCAAGTTTCCAATCTTGCCCTCAAAGCCCAATTTATCCTATCCATTTTCTTTTTAAAAGCTTCCTATATTTTGTTACTGATTATATTGTCTCAGCATTTATATTTTCTATTAAGTGAACACTTTAAATGTGACTTTGTCTCCCTCACATTCATCTTTTCTCTTCCTTCACTATTTTAGTTCCTTTATCTTCTCTGTCTTTCCAGTCCATTATCTCCTCGGTATTATTTCTATATTGTGAACATTGTTCCTTCTCCTCCCACTCATCCTTTCCTCTCCTTTTCTTGAGCTGAGTTATCTTCCTCCATTCCCCAGTGGTTCCATCTATCTCCCAGAGCTGTCCTTACAGGTGGGAGATGTGGGCGACCTCCCAAGGCACTGTGGTCAGGGGGACCTGTGGTCAAGAGGCAAGGAGCAGGGTGGGCCTGGGGTGTGAGGCTGTGGAAGGGAGCTCAGGCCAATTGTGGGAGAAAAATGGGAGAGAGGCAGGGGAGCCAGGATTGATGCAGGGATGGACAGGAAGATAGTGGAGGTCAGTGCACGAAAATACAAGTTCACTCAGGGTGCCGTTTTCCCTGAGGCTGGCCCTGTTCTTTCCCCACTCTTTTCCTCTGTCTTGTGCTCCCATTCCCACTTTCTCACACATGCACGATTGCCTTCCCCCAAATTCCAGCAAAATACACAAACACCTGATGGTCCCCCAGAATCCACTCACACCTCTGGGCTGCCTCCCCCACACATTCATTCACACATATACGCAGGCTCCCGCACCCTAACCCCACAGGATTCATTACACAGGCTCCCCAAAGAGAGTCCACATACACATACATTCAGCTTCACCTTACAGACTCATGCAGCCTCCTCTTTTCCATCCTTTTCTCTTCCATTCCTATCCCCAGCATAAAGAATTTTTATGCTTACTGTCTTCTCCTTCTTTCCTTCTCACCCACTTATTCACGTACATGTTCTTTCTTCTCCTTGTGACTGAGTGCTGGGAACTCACAGCTGAATCAGCACCCTCGTCACTTAAACACCAATTAATTCCCTTGCAGAGTGGACATACTGGGGCCTAATAAATGGATTAGAATGGGCTGAGGAAGGAGTAATGAGCAAATTGGTCCATTAACATAATAAGCATAAGAAGCACAGGAGGGAAGTGCAGGGGACAGGGAGCGAAGAGCAGGCTACCACAGACAGAATCTAGAAGGACAGGAGGGAAGTACAGGGGAGTGGAGAGATCTTTTCCCTTTCCTGTCCTTGGCAGAGAACTGAGGAGAAGCTGAAAATGTAAATAATTATGTGGTATGGCTCAGTAAGGTAGTGGGACAACCAAATGAAAAGACACTGCACTGGGATGCTCGACAACTGAAGGTCTCCAAGTCTATATAGCCAGAGCAGAAGAGAGATGTCACCTTGCCACACTCATCACCTCCTTCTTCTCCCCGCCATGTTCCCTCTATCCTCAGATTCCTTCCTGCCCAGGTGCTTTCTTCCCCACACCCCTAACTCAACCTCTTAGTGCTTTGTAGTCCTCCCACAGTGGAGAAAAGGAGCCTGTTGTGGGGCCCCAGAAGGAAGTGCTGGAGAATCTCTGTTTCTTCCACTCCCTGAAGAGAGAGAATGGTTTACTCCAGCGGTATTAAGTGGAGAAGATCTGCAGAAAAGGGGACTAAGGGGATTTTCAGGGAAAGGTTCCAAGATCTTTCCATTTTTTCCTCTCCATCACAGGGCATGCAGAGTTGGGTGTGAATATCACCAAGGGAAGGAAAGCATGTTTGCTCCAGCAGTGATTGCACCTGCGGTTGTGGGAGTAGGGCAATCAAAGAAAAGTGTAGACATAAATAAGAAGAAAGGAATTAGCTGGTAAAGCAGGAATGTGAGGTTACAATAACAACAGAAGTGGCAAGTATGCTAGTCTTAAAAGCATCTTCCTATTCTATCCCTCCAGTTGCTTATGTTTTAACGAAACACATTCATGTAATTAAAGGGATATGGTCTGGTTAAGAAATGGCATCTCTGAGTTAGTAATAGTAACGGCAGGTCAAGGTTGAAGCACATGTAGCCAAATGATCTTGGTAGAACTTCCACCATTTCTGTCTCTCTCTACCCATCCTGTGGATGTATAAAAGAGCTTTCGCCTGCCAGCCTGTCAATATGTGTACAATAAGTTCTCTTTAAAATGTTATTAATGGGAGGACAAAATCATGCATGATGACGTTAGCAATGAACCTACATTACTTAGCCAGCACTCTTAATTTGAAAACATAACAACAAGACAGAACATTCACTTTAAATATTCAAACACTTACAGAGTGACTCACAGCATGAAGATGGTTGACATTTAAATTTAAAGGAAATTGAACTTTACTGCGTCTAAACCGCTGGCCCATATAACAACACTTGACATTTACATAGTATCTCTCGTCAAAGAATCATAAAGGACTGTACAAACAGTGTTGCAAATTGTCTCCATTTCTTCCTGAGCTGTCACAATATTTGGTATTTTTCTTAAAGCTCCAGTTCCTGGATTCAAGTGATTAGGTGAGATTCTCAGTTTGCTTTCTTTTTTTCTCTCTTTTTTTTTAAAGTAAGTTTCTAGCGGCTCTAGCCCTTCTAGTTGCATAGTAAAGCTTGAAAATGTGACCAGAGAGCGACCTAAAATCTCAGAAACCAAAAGGCAAAAAACTCTAACTTTATTTTTTTAAAATCTTTTTTTTTTAAATCCAGTTATGATTTTGGTGGCCTGAGTCATTATGTTTGAATGCTTTGGATTGGCAATGCTGCAAATTATTCAGAAAGAATCACATTCCCAGATGAGGCAGGTAAGTATGATATTCATTATACAAAAAGGGAAAATTGAGACACCCAGGTGACAGAATAGAATCAGTGGGGGAGTTTGGAACAGAACCTAGGAATCCCACCTCTCAGTCTAACCACTAAATAACACTCCCTCTTAACTGTCCACTATTTTCCTGTTCAGTAAAAATCATTAAATTCTCAACAATTATGTTTTTAGCAGGGGTGTCATGCAACACTTTTCAGTGGGATGACTACTGTATTCTTTGTTTGCTTCTGCTATTAACCCTTAAAAAATGCCCAATTGCCACAGCAAAATAAGTTAATACAAAATTACCAGGCATTAAAGCAAAAGAAGGAGATGCTGATCTCCAGGGCTGTGTGCTGCTCTACCAGAACAAAGAGGCCTCCTTGTTGCCCATTGTTTCAGTGTGTGTATAGTGGGGCAAAGCTCTGGCCTTGTCTGTGTGGGTCCTGCACTTCCAGGAGGTTTGTGCTAGCCTCAGAGGCTCACTGCGACCCTCCATGTAGCCCTTCTCCCTCTAGGCCAGGGTTACAGTCTACTGAGCCCTTTTCATCATCAGCCAGCAAAGCGGTTGGTGAGAGAACTCCCACAGTCTCTGTTGTCCCTTTGGGCTTATTTCAGGACAGTATAACCTCCTGTCCTGCTAGGGGCCTGCCTTCCCCTTCCAGGAGGTGTTTCAGTAGTAGCAGGTTAGGGAGAACCTGGGCCCACCCTCTACTCTGGGTTCCAGCCCAGGGACCCTAATGGTAGTAGCTATTGGCAGCCAACCTTTCACTGATAGAGTTGCTACTTTTTCCCTGGGCTACTTCCCCACAGCTCTCCCACTTCTCCCTTACCTCAAGATATCGCTGAGCTTCCTCTCCTCCAGCTCCTTTCTCCTTGGCTCCCCGACCTGACTAACTGGGAGGTTTTTATCTGGTTTCAGCCAGCCCCTGAGTGGCTTCGGGTATCCCAATCAGGCTAACTATTTCTGCTACTTTCTAGAAGCTTCCTGATTGGCCTGGAGTAGCCTTTGTTTGGCTATCCAGGGAACAGGGACCTGCACATCCTGAGGCTGATATACCTGCCTTCCAGCACTCTCCTATACCTTTCTGGTCTGACTCTGTCACAATAGGAAATCCAAATGTGAAATATCAAAGCATAATGCACAGGAGAGTTTATAATGTTCTTCACTTCTAATAATATAAAATCATTTTAACTGCCCTATATGAAGCAGAACTGTATTTTAGTGATATAATTGATAAGGGTTCTATTAAAGGGCACTGTAAATCATAAAATATTAGAATGGAACTACCCTGTCTGTGTAACAATACTGTAAAAGTGCTGAATTAGCAACTGCCTTTGTGCTAATATAAATACATGAGACAGGACACAAGGAAGCCAGATACATTTTTAGTATTGCCATGACTATATGTGGCACATAACTGCTGAAGTATCAACTGGCAGGGCTGGAGGAGGTTACTGTTTGGTGGCACCATTCCTTTCTGTGTTGTGTCAAAGGCTGGGATTGACAGATCCTCACTCACCCCAAAGATTTTCACATACAAAGTCCCTATGGTTGGATTTTGTCACCCTTCCTGTGGAATATGTAGGTCACCAGAAAAGACTGAAAGATATTTGGGGCTACCACACCATCAGTAATTTTTAAGATTTCAAGCATTTGCCCATTCCTCACTGGAATAAACATTTTCACAAGAAGTGAGACAGAGGGAGATTGTAGAGTTTGGTGGAACTCCTCTGGAATGTGGCAGACCCATGCTCAAGTTCTTGCCCTGCTTGATTCAAAGCAGGGACTTGAAGCTGACTCTCCCATGCCCCAGGTGTGGGCCATAACCACAGGGCTCTAGAATCAATCTCTCTGGCCCACTGAATATTTAATTATTAATACAAAGTGGAACAGCTCCTACAGGAGAGTTTCAGAAAGAGCCACCCCAGAATAAGCTGGTAGTTAGGGAAATCACCTAGGATGTGAGAGACTCAGTTTCAGGTCCCTTCTCCAAATCAGGTGAATCAAGGGTGACTGCCTGCCTTCCTTCCCTTCTTTCTCTCTCTCTCTCTCTCTCTCTCTCTCTCCATTTAGTCAAAAAAAAATTCCAGACCAACTCTAACCTGGATTATGTACAACCTACAGCCCCTTTCCTGCAAACCTGGACAGCACAGCATCCTTGGTTACCTAGTAACCGGCCAAAAAGATACTTCACTGAGAATGACCTGGCTGAAGGACAGTCTAGAAAAGATGGAGACCCTGCCAGTTGCCAGTGGCAATATTGCTCATAAGTGAGCTGCGCTGTCAAGGAAGAGAGGTCAAGGAGTTGACAAGCTTTGTGGATGCCCCAATATCTAGAGGGCTAGGATCAAGATTCTCCACTGACTCTCACGCTCCTTCGGGGGTAAGTATTCTTTATCCATTGAACAGGCACAACAATGGCAACGCAGACTTCCCCATTTCAGGAAAGATATTTGATAAAAAGATCTTTTGTATTTAGAAGAAAAATCAACTGTAAACCCACGGGATCCATTTTATAATTGAATTAAGACACTCTAAGGATGAATTAACATACACCTTGTGCGGCTGAAGATGCAAATTTATACAACAGGTGCCTATAACTTCACTC
Source organism: Dermatemys mawii (assembly GCA_007922305.1). Classification (NCBI taxonomy): domain Eukaryota; kingdom Metazoa; phylum Chordata; order Testudines; family Dermatemydidae; genus Dermatemys; species Dermatemys mawii. The sequence continues at coordinate 8,617,175 of ML677362.1, forward strand.
GTCCCAACCCATTTGAGAGGTGTGTTAATGGCCCAATAAAATGTGGCAGTGGTGTTGCCCTGCTTATTAGGAAACACTGTAATAATAAGCATATTGCTTATGTTTTTTAAAAAAATATTAAACCAGCTAAGAGGAAAACTCCCAGCAATAAGCAGATTTTCCTTCTAAAACCAACATACGTTCAGATACAGTGTTGGCGGTATTCAAATTACATTACAACAGTTCTATGTGACTCTAATAAAAATGCACATAAGACTGCACAGAATAACTCATGGCTCATTGATGATGAAGTGAATGTGACTTGGGAAGCATCTGGAGCTACTTGTAAGCTCAAGATGGTTACTCATTCACAATGTAAAAAGTCCCCCCAGAATAATTTTATGTGCACAGTTCAAACATACACACTGGCTTTTTTTTCTGGACCCACAAAATCATTTTACTATTTTTTATTTTGCGACAAATGATAAATCCTTCAGACGATTTATTTATTTAAATGACACAGTCAGCAAATTGAAATCTATTTCTTTTTTCAAGATACAAAATTTATTTGTCTATTATATTGATGCTGTTGGGGCGGCTAAAGTCAGCATTAATATGACAAAGTTTTGCAAAGGTGGTTATCAGCGGACTATTAAAATGCATTATGGTCAGCCCAGCCTGTGGGTGCTCTGCCTCCACAGATCTTTGAGAGAAGGTGGAATTCCGCTTTCAATCTCCATCTCATTCTTTAAACTGGAGAGGTTAGGAAATCGGCAGGGATCAATGGGCTCAGCCACTGAGAGGGAAGGGAAGAAAAATCTTCAACAACCAGGTACAAAACAGGCACTGGCAGTGTAAGTTTTCTGTCTATGTACCTCAACCTTGATCCGCCCTTGCCTTAACACCAAAGAATCATAAAGTGTATTCAGATAAATTAATCAATCATTAAGGGATGGTATTAACCATGTATAATTGGAAGTAAATTCAAGGCTAACCTCAAGTCCTTAAGGAAATGACTTTTATTCCAACGCATACTCTAATGGACTGCAAATAATTTGAACCAAGATGACTGGCAACCTCTACACAGGCCCATGGTTAAGCTAGTTCACAAATCATTTTAACAGTCTCCAGGTAAGACACCTATCCTCCAAGCATGGCTAAAGAAATAGGTGAGGCATAATATGTGAAAAATACTGACCTGCTCATATATAGCCGGTTACTAAAGTACACTGATTACCTCCAATGAACTATTGACTTCCCTATCAGCACAGAACTTTAAGACATCCCCTTATGCTCTCTTCATCCATCTCCAAAATTAATCTTATGCAGGTTGACAAAAATTAAAGCCTGTATTTTTAAAGGAGCTTAGGGGAGTTAGCTAACAGCCATTGACTTCAAGGAGCTGAATACCTAACTCTCTCAGATGCCTTTGAAAATCCCAGCACAAACTACTAAAAATTGAATTCCAATAAAATTAAATCTACACCAGCAAGAAAATACCAGCATGATTAATAACAACGTTATATATATACACACAGCACCTCCACTGGAAGATTTCAAAGCATTTTGAAGATATAAATTGATCAAGACCACACGCAGCATCCCTGAGAATTTAGTACTACACAGAACTCTTGCTATAGCCTACGTTGCTATAGCGCGGGTTCGCCTGCAGCGCGGTGGCGGCAATGGATCCCAATTTTAAATATTAAAATTGGGATCCATGGCAACACATCCCCCGCATTGACGCGGTCCCCACATTAACGTGGGACCATGCAAGGATCCCGAACCCAGGGCTATAGTGGGGGTCCAGTGTATTATCTACATTTAGCAGATAGGAAACACAGGCACAGAAAGGTATAAATGACTTGCCCAGTAATCACACAGTGAGTCAGCAGCAAAGCTATGCACAGAACACAGGATTCCTGAGTCATACTTCCTTGATGTTATCACTCTCGATATTCAGTTAAAACTGAAATGCCAACTTTAATCCATATCACTGTGCCAAGGTATGTAGGATTAATAACTCCCCCCATAATGCCTAGGCACAATTGGGGGGAGGGGGAATACATCACAAATAATCAGTGCTGGAACTAGGGGTGATGCTGAACCCGATGGTTTAACCCTATGGCCCTATGGGGGTTCCATCATATGCAGGTTTTACAGTTTGGTTCAATGGCTCTTAGCACCCTCACTATAAAAACTGTTCCAGCACCACTGTCACAAATATAACTGCAAATGTATATTTGTGGTTTTAAGTCAGGCTCAGAACTATATGAATGTAATTTTTAAGGATTAACATTTTCCTCCTCTCCCTCCTCTCTCTCAAAAAAAGATGACATTAAATATAAGAGAAAGGAATGTGGATTGTCATGCTCTGGGGTCTTAGTCTCCTGCCCCAGGACACAAGTAACTTCCGTTGATTTCAAAGACTGCCATGTCAGAGAACGAGGCCAATGGAGTTCAAGGCTTGTCTGGACTTAAGGTTGTAGCAAAATACCCCATATGCTTAGGTGATGTTATGTTATTCTTTATGCAAGCACTGAATGAACCCTACTAGCTCTATACATATATATTCCATACTGTGAAATGAGTTTTGTCCATTAAAATTGTATTCTTAAAATATTCTTACATAGTACTAGTGTTATATACTGTTATGCATTCACAGGACACATTCCATTAATGCCAAAGAAACATGTGTGATCTCAAAATTGTATACAATTAATTAATGTTAATAGTACAGTACTTTGTATTTATGAATTGTTACTAAGTTGTACTATAAAAAAAGACATTTTGAAAAAAGCCATGCTCTCCATTGATAACATAGCCTTTAATGTGACAAACCTGAAAGCATAAGCATCTTTCATCTTAAAACATTTGAAAGAGGATGGCCTAACTTATGGATGTTCAAATCCAGTCATCTGAAGCAAGTGTCAAAGTTGTAGGACTTTGTATAAGGGAGTCGGCTTTCAAGTAGCTGGGAATAAACATCAATTTAGACATTTTGGGTCACATTCGATCCAAGTGTAACTTTACGGAAATCAATGGAGTTGTACCAGGGATGAATGTGGCACCTAAAGTCCTATTGGGAACTCAAAAAGACTTAACATAGCTTAGATAAATGCTAACCTGCCAGCAGAGTGCTAATTGAGGGTAGTAGTGTAAGGACAAAGAGTAATCCTGATTTGGATAGTTGGAAAGTTGCTTAAAAGGAGCAGCAATGAGAGCTGAGATTTAGGAGGAGATAGAGTTAGCTTTGATCTTCAGTGAAGAGGATGATCTTGTTCTATTGGGATAATAACTAAATCGGAAAAATCTACAGAATTATATCGCAAATGGACCAAATTCATTTCAGCTAGTGATTCAAAATACAGGGCTATATTCTAGCTTGCTACATTTTTGCAATGTTTTACGATCTCATAGAGCATACCTTGATGGGCAAAGGTAAATTTTTCATCTGAGTTATCTCAATCAAATTAGATTAACATGACTGAAAAGCCCCATTAAAATGCAGGCTAACACATTTGAAGCCAGGCTCCCAACAGACAACACAGACAACTCACATGGCTTCATACATGATAGCCTGCATCTTAATAGGATTTTTCAATCATGTTAATATAATTGAGCTAACTGGACAAACCTATACAGAGTCAGTGTAGACATACCAGCTTGTCATATTTTAACATTTAGAATTATTTCTGTAATATCTGTTACATCGGAAATTTATTATCTATGGACCAAATTGCCCTACCCTTCCTTACACTGAGCAGTACCTTACTCCATGTGAAGGCCCACTGAATTCAAAGTAACTATCCAAGGAATAAGATACAACAAAACATAAGCAAATGTCTCACAATCTGGCCCTATAAGAGATCTTGAACAAACTCTGGGAAATACTTAGGACCTGGGTAGGTTAACCTTATGAAAAAGACATATAGAATTCGAAAAGGACTCTAAGCCACTAGGGGTCTATAAAACTTACTCTAAACATCAACAGAATTTTACAGAAAATCCTATAAACTATTTTTAACTATCATATAGCAGGAATATAATTTTCTGTTAAATTCTATTAAATGATTAAAAGAAACTTACAGAAAAATCATCTTCTCTTCCACCTTCTAGTACTTTTCCACAAGAGCAGAACAGAGTGTCCATAATACAGAATGACTTAAGAACTATGTTATTCCAAATAAAAATAATTCTGAGAGGTGTGATGATTGCCATGCCATGGAGACCTGGATCTAAGTCTTAATATTATGGGGTGCATTAACAGTGTGAATGTTCAGTATTTTTCCACCACTAATTTATCCTTGGTGAAATTTCAATAGTGATAACAACAGTATCACTAGTGTAAACCATGCACAGGATTTTTTACTAGAGAGTTCTTTCCATGCAAGCAGACCCTGGGAGTACTGCAGGGACAGTGCACTCAGCCCTTAGGTAGGAAAGATAGTATTGACCCTTCCAGATAAATAACTAGGGTGACCAGATGTTCCGATTTTATAGGGACAATCCCAATTTTGGGGTCTTTTTCTTATATAGGCTCCTATTACCCTCACCTCCATACTGATTTTTCACATTTGCTTCTCAGTGTGCTGCCCCTATCATTAGCAGAATTGCTGAAGTTTACATTGCATCTAGATTTTAGTTACACACACTTCAAATAATTTACTTTAAATACTATATATTTTATTAGATCTCCCTCACTGGGATGCTGTAAGTATTAATGTTTCTAATGAACTTTTAGCATCTCAGATAAAAAGCACTATGGAAGTAAAAAATAAATAAAAGTAAAACAATAGCCTTTGTCAGTCTTTGTTTTTATTTTGATTTCACAGTTCCTAGGCACTACTGTAATACTAATAATAATTATACAAACCATTAGTACAGTTTGGCATTTTTAGCATGAGGTACAGGATGAAAATGAGAACTTTCATTTTATTCTGAACCACTATGGATTCATTCTAAAAACTTGCCGACGCCACAAATTTTAGATCTGCTCTGAACACCACAATGTCTGAATATGGGATTTTGTTCTGGTTCTTTAAAATAATTCCAAAATTAAGATCCTGGTTCCATTTTTGAATCTCCCAACCCCTTTCAAAAGTTACTAAGTATTTGGGTGTTGGGTCAATCTTCAGTTTAGTCACATAGCCAAACTGCCTAAGGAGACTTAAAATCAAGCCATCTTAATGGTTAAAAAGCTCTTCTGTTGTGAATTTGAGAATCCATTTGGAATACATCAACTCTCCCTTATAAATATATGAGAACCAAAGTCAGATTCTGGGGAAAAGATGGGAAGACTTCTGCACTGAAATATTTAGACTAAAAGACTAAATATATTGCATCATATACCCTGATCTTCCAGTGAAATCTCATAAGAAATTGCAGCATTACTGTTCTCACTATAGAAAATGAAGATTACTTGTAGCACCTTAGAGACTAACCAGTTTATAAACTGGTTACTCTAAGGTGCTACAAGTATTCTTCATTTTCTTTACGGATACAGACTAACACAGCTGCTATTCTTAAACCTGTTCTCACTATGGGACTAATAAAAGCTCTGTCAGGTTTTTATACATATATACACGGCAGGCACATTTAAAAGTTGGTGTGGGATTTAATCTTCTGTTATTCTATTACTTTCATAAACTGCTTATTTAAGGAATATTATTTGTTTTATCATTCTACAAGAAGAGACTAGGCCAATTTCAGTTCCATTACACTGGAGAAAATTGAGTAGTTCTGCTGATTTACACCAGTTCATCAGAATAATGTGTGCCAGTAGCTGCAGGTTCTCTATGTCTTTATAGAGGTAGTACCTATCACAAAACTTTTGCAGTTGCATTAACACATAGAAACCTGGTTACTGCACCTGTAATAAGTTAGAATGATTAGGTTTCAAAAATTGTTTTGACTACATAGATGTGTTTATCTTTTCAATTAATATTGCTGAAATGCTTAAGCAGATCTAAATTAGCAGCTCTGTCCTTCCCAGGTTTCATTAATAATAAATCCTTAATCCCTCTATCCTGCTCCATCAGACATCTGTTCCATAAGCTCTATATGGTGTTTCTCCCTAGTTCTCCTCCACTCCCAGCTGTTTAACACCACACAGCTACACAATTATGACAGGAAATGAAGAACCCCAAATCCATAACTGCAGGAGAACTAAAAGAAGGTGGAGAAAGGGGGCAATCTCAGGTTAAATAAAATCACATTTTAACACAAATTTCCTCATCTATGTAACTAGTGACACATTAGCTTATTAAAGCTGAAAACATGGAAACAATCTAATTTACTCTTCATGGTTTATGCTCCCCCATTCCTCCTTTCCTGCACAATGAAAATGACTAGCACTTTACTTCCCAGTTCTCACGTATTAGCATGATCAGTGGGGCCAAGCTGGACAGGGAGGCACTCAAGCCCTTGATTTCCATAAAAGTCAGTGGGAGTGGAGAATACTGAGAGCTTTACAGGATCAGGCCCAGCATTCAGGGAATATGCCCTTCAAAGGTCTCCTTACTGTGATTTATAAGATATCCTGAGGCTCTTTTCGCTGCTCTGTTTTATACAAACCCAGATCTAGGGGCAACTTTATCCCGAGATTGCCTCTTTAGCCAAGTTGGAATCTGGAGATTCGCACACCGGCTCCAGCACAAAGTACCAGGGGGTCTTTAACAAGTGGTCAGGCCCTCGGCTTTACTGCTCAGCCCACAAAGGGCTGGCTCTGTCTCCGCTCATCTCCTGGCTTTGTAGCATCAAGGGCTGTGCGCTGTAAATTGCCCATGTCTTCAGCCGCAGGGTCCCACTTGTACACCTAAGGGCAGGTCCACACGCCCAGCAGTGCAGCGAGTGTAGACAATTTAACTCCGATTTAAATTCCCTGCGCTGCAAAGTACGGGGCACTATCCCGCACCCTGCCCGCACCCGGAACTCCCCCCGCGTCTGAGGGCCCGGTCACGCCACGTGCGCCGAGCCCGGGGCCTCGGAACTTCCACCAGCGCACAGGGCAACAAAAGCCACGTGTCGGGGCCATGACGGAAAGCGGGGGGGGGGATGCTGTAAATTCCTGTTTTCCTCAGCCCCCGAGTCCCACTGACCCCTCTGCAATTGTCACACGCTTCCTCCCCCGCCGCGGGCTCATCGCCTGTCTCTCCCCCTTTGTCTGGATCGTTTCTAAACGCACCCACCACCGAGGTCCATCGTCCAGCGCCTCGTTGTTATCGCTACTACTTGACTCGTCGCACCCCCGGGAGGTGACTGGGGCTGTGGATCTGAGCCGCCTCCGGCGCTCCCAAGAGCGGAGCCGGGCCGGGATCTTGGGAGAGTCTGATCTCCCTGCCCTGGCGGAGCCGGGGCGGGATGGGGGAGGGAGGGGGCTGCTTCTGTCCCGGGCCTTGGGGGGCCGGAGGCGGGGCGCTGCTGGAGGGAGGGGCGGGCGTGGCGGATACTCACGTGCCAGATGGCGAAGAAGATGAGGGCAGCGCACAGCACCAGGGAGAGCATGTAGCAAAAGGCAGCGAAAGTGAAGGCCATGGTGAGGGGAGAACCCCCCCCGGCACCCCGTAATCAGACAGCGAGGACCCCGGCGCCGCAGAGGAGAGACAACCCCAGAAACTGCAGGAGAGGGTGACGCTTCCCTGTCTCCGAGGGGAGACCCCCGCTCACTTCCGCCCCCCCCAAGCCCAGGAGACCCCGATACCCCCAAAATAGAGATGGGAAAGGTTCTCACCCCCTAAGGAAATAACAGAGAGGGGAGACTCTCCGCCCTGCTAAACACAGGCAGAGCCGGCTTGGGAGAGCGGGGATCGGACCTCGGGAAAGGAGCCGGGGACCAGGGCAGGCAGGGAGCGGAGATTTCCCGTTACCCGTCCCCCCCCCCCCCCCCAATGCCCCGGGCTCTTCCCAACGCCAGGAGGCGCTCGGCGACCCCACGGAACCAGGAGGACAGGACGCGACTCCCAGAGCCGCCCGGGGAGTCCCCAAGGCAGAGGCCAACCCGCAGCGGCGGGGTACCCCGGTGCACAGAAGAAGCCGCCGATCCGGGTGGGCGCTCTGGGGTGGGTCCCTCTGCTCCCCCCCGCCCCGGATCCGGACTGCGAGCGGTGCCCCCGGCGCTCTCCTCTCCTCCCGCTCCGCAGCTGCTCTCCGTTCCCCGCGGTCCCGCACCGGCTCCGCTCCCGCGACGCTCGATCGCGCCCCCACTGGCCTCTCCCGTTATAATCCCAGACCCGGGGCGCAGGGGGACCCCCGCTCTGGGTCCCCCCGCTCAGTCCGCAGCGGCAGCTTTGAATGAAATCCTCCACCTGCTGCCGGCTGAGCCGGAGCAGCAGAGGCGAGAGTCCTGGGATCTCCTCCCCTTCCCGCCCTCCGCAGTCCTGCTCCTCGCACCCCGCAGCAGCACGCGCTGAGCGGGGACCTGGGCTGTCAGCCTGGCCACCACCATCGCCCCCCCCCCCCCCGCGCGTGCACAGCTCTTGAGTTTTCCTAAATCCCCAGGCTGCTGATTTTTCCACGATTGGTTGCTGCTCCTCTAGCCCCTTTCTCTCCCCACCCCCCGACCCCCGTGTCTCTCTTCACTTCCAGGCTAGCTCAGGCTGTGGCAATCTGCATGAGGAATGTTTTGGTTTGGTTTTATTAAGTGAGATTTTAAATGTCTCTCTGAAACATACACAGCAAAATCCACCATCCCCAGCAGGAGGTATTTTAAATAATTCTTTAAAATGATTCCTCGGAGGGCTCCTCAGGGGCTTGTGGAGATGGGCTCCTCTTCCCCGATATGCCATTAATGGTAATGCTACACTTCAAACACTTTCCAGCGTTTCAAAATCTGAACCAGGAATTGGCCAGTAGGCTAATTCAAAGAGGGCTTCTTTATAAGGGATGGAGCAAAGTGGGGGTCTGGGACCTAGCCCAATATAATGAGTAAGGGTAATAAACAAGAAGGGTGGTGGGGTGTGGTGACATTAAGAAGATCACAGAATTACTCACTTTTGGCAAATAGGTTTTTGACAGACAGAGAGAGAAAGAAATAACACTTATGGAAGGCAAGATAACAGAAGTTGTTTTGGGGAGCTATTTAAATGTGGAGAAGGTGGTAGCTGGGCATACAGCTATCATAGAATCTCAGGGTTGGAAGGGACCTCAGGAGGTCATCTAGTCCAACCCCCTGCTCAAAGCAGGACCAATCCCCAACTAAATCATCCCAGCCGTCCCTCTGTCAAGCCTGACCTTAAAAACCTCTAAGGATGGAGATTCCACCACCTCCCTAGGTAACCCATTCCAGTGCTTCACCATCCTCCTAGTGAAAAAGTTTTTCCTCATATCCAACCTAAACCTCCCCCACTGCAACTTGAGACTTGAGAGCTATTGGGAAGGAGTTCCATCTCTAGGTACATTCTATAGCTGAAAAGGATGTTTAACAAATTATTAATGTAAGAAACAAAATTCCTAATTGCCACCATCTGGCAGGATATTTCTTAGCCTTGGTCTACACTGGAGGGGGGGAGAGGGGAGGATCAACCAAGACATGCAATTTCACCTATGAGAATAGCATAGCTGAAGTACCTAGATCGACTTACCTAGATCGACCTAGATCTAGATTGACGTACCTAGATCGACTTACTGCAGCATCTTCATGGTGTTGAGTTGACTGCTGCCATTCCCCTGTTGACTCTGCCTGCACCTACTGCACCAGTGGAGTACAGGAGTCGAGGGGAGAGCGCTCAGGGATCAATTTATTGCGTCTAGACTAGACACGAGAAATCGACCCCCAATAGATTGATCCTACCCACCGATCCGGCAGGTAGTGTAGACATACCCTTATCTACTAATTGCCTAGCCACCTTTGTGAGTCAGAGAAATACAGGAGAACTTCACAGTTACAAAACATCAGAACTGGAGGTGTTGGTAACTCTTAAATGTTCTGTGGCACTTTAAGGACTAACAAAAGTATTGAAGCATAAGCTTTCGGGGGCTGATACCCACTTCGTCAGATGCATGCAGTGAAAGTATCAGAGGCAGGTATAAATAAGAAGGCAAGAACCAGATGAGAGATAACAGGTTAGTTCAACCTGTTTGATAGATTACTACACAGTGATAGAACTGTTTAGTAATTTGCCCAGGGTCTCTTAGTAGAAGCCAAATTCATCCCTGGTGCACAGAGGGCATAACTACATTAAAGTCAAGCCAAACATAGACTTCCTTCCTCCTCAAGTGTTTACGGATATATAATTTCCTTTCTTCTTCAAAATGAGGATGTTGCATTTTTAACTAATGTACACTTTTGTCTCATGGAAACAGAACTGACTTGAATCCAGTACCAAGGCCAATAATTAAAAAACAAGCCTAGGATGGCTAGCTAGAAGAAATGTTTTATAATGCAGAGTCTCAGTAAAGTACTTGTGATTTGATAATTTCATTAAGTAGGGCAAGTTGCTGCAAATGATAATAGGCTTTACAATTATGCTGGGCTGCAGTAAAATTTTGCACTGCAATCCTTTGCCCTTTTTATCCTTTTGTATCTAAAAGCCATTTCCCCCTGAAATGTAGCAGAGTCTTTAGAAATTAAAGGGTTTATTAATAACAGCGCATTTTGAACAGAGGCTGTAAATAGATTGCAGAACAATAGGTCTTTGTTTTTAAAAAAACCTTATATTTTGTATTGTGTCATGGTTCCTCCAACACCTGAATATTTATCATCCACTTTAGCACTGCTTAAAGAACAGCTGATGCCTCACGGAAAGCCTAGGGAAAACATTTTGTTCTGAATCAATTCTGCAAATACATACATTACTGTGATAAAGAACCATACAAGACATCAGATCTCATTCAGGCTATCTCCTTGTTACTGCAGGATTTTTCCCCACAGTATATGTTGTAGAGTATTGTCATATTTATTATTATCACCACCACCATCATTTGTGTGCCAGCTACATGCTCGGAACACATGACCAAAGCAATAGAGTTTCCACTCCTACTCTTTGGATATGACTCCACAGTCAAATACCTCCACTGATAACAAAGTTTTTCCTGATAGTCATCTCAAATATATACTGCACGTTAGTTGGCCATGTGGAAAAAAGGGGCAGGGGAGGCTGAATGGCGTAGCAGTATGGTCCCCACTAAAAGTCAGTGGCCAGGGTGACTGCCCTGCTCAACTGCCCTAGTACCAGCCCTGAGTCACTGGTTAGCCCCAAGGGGTTCTGACAGGCCAGGCCAAAATTATTCTTGTCAGCCAGGGGGAAAAACACTGTCAAGAACCAGCTGGAACACAGTTTTCCACCTTTCACTGAAGGCATACAGTCCCCATTCATCAAAGTGTTAAGATTTGGAGGCCTGTTCATCCAAGCTCAGCAATAAGTCAAACAGGAGAATCAATTATTAAAAATGTCTTCCTTAGCTCCATCTCCCTAGGACACTCCACGCCTTTCTCACAGATTGGGACCTGGCAACAGGGAGCCATTCATTTGTCACCTCCAAACTGCACTGCTGTAATTCACTATATCTGAAGTTGAATGTGAAAACAATGTAAAGGCTTAAGATGGTACAAAATGTGGCTTCCCACCTCCTGCATGGTTTAGGCCACTGTGAACTCATCAAGCCTGCACTCTGGTCCCTCCAAAGGCTCCCAGTCTGGTTCTAAAAAATTAATGGTAGCTTAGGTACAAGTAATCGTGACTTGAATCACATTTATCAAGTGCAAGCAGAATAAAGTCCAGACCAGTAATATATATAAATATATATATTGGTGCTTTAATACACTGACAAATTACATCAGCTTGGTTGTGAAAAATCCACACCCCTGAGAGAGATACAGAAGACAACCTAACTCCCGGTGCAGACAGTGCTAGGCCAATGGAAGAAGTCTGTCAAGCTAGCTACTGCCTCTTAGGGAGGTGTATATCTATGCTGAAGAGAGAATGGGTTCTTCTGTCAGCATATGTAGTGTCTACACTGAAGTGCCACACTGTAGACAGCTCAGTGTTTTGAGTGTAGACAAGCTCTGAATGCTACTGGATTCAGACTGGAAAAACGTAAGTGGTGGTATGCTCCCAAATTCTCCACAAACCAAGCTCAGACCACTCTTGATTCCAGAGTGAAATGCCACACACATTAGATTGAGCAGATCTTCATAACAGGATTGTCCCCTCTTTCTTATGAGTGTTGATAACACTGAAATAGTTACAGTTGATATTTAAATTCCCACCATCATTGGGCATTAGTATTAAAACTCATACAAATGGAAGCATTCATACCTCAGAGCTGTTGTTTTAGACTGTGTGCAGACTCAAACTGATACAGAGATTTCTGCTTATGTTCAGTTTACTTATGGAAGATTATCTTTGCAACCAAAAAGCCAAGAGACTTTTTGTTTTAAATGAAAGCTTGGATACTGGGGCACAAGGTGGCATAGGCACCGACTCCGTAGGTTCTCCGGGGCTGGAGCACTTACAGGGAAAAATTAGTGGGTGTGCACCCACCAGTAACCAAGCTCCCCACCCCGCCTCACCTCCTTGTCCGCCTCCTGCCCTGAGCGTGCTGCGTCCCTGCTCTTCCGCCTACCTCCCAGCACTTGCCGCCACCAAACAACTGTAGCAAGCTCTGGGAGGGAGGGGGAGGAGCAGGAATGTGGCACGCTCAGGGGAGGAGGTGGGGCTGAGGTGGGGATTTGGGAAAGGGGGTTGGAATGGAGGCAGGAGGGGGCAGAGTTGGGACAGGGACTTTGGAGAAGGGGTTAGAATGGTGGTGGGAGGGGGCAGGGCAGGGGTGGAGTCAGGGGCAGGGCAAAGGAGAGTCAAGCACCCACCGGCGCCAGAAGAATTTGGCGCCTATGCAAGGTGGCAGCCCTGAAAAAAGTGGCAGCTCACGAAGCTAAGGTCAGTGGTATAATTTGATTTCTGCTTCCAGCTTCAAAAATACCCTATTCCACTGGCTGTTAGCAAGGATACTCAGCCCATCCTCAGTCATTTGGACTAACCACAGCAATTTACAATTTCATGACCTCCAAGCTCGATTGCTGCAATGCACTGTACTTTGGAGCAAAAACCCCTCTAATCTTGGAAAAAGATCCACATATTGTAGAATGCAGCAGCCTGCCCATGTAGCAATACAGGAATCTTCAGAGAATTTAGATGTCAAACTCTAACAAGTCTCTGCTGAGCATGTGTGAATTCAGATTTTCCAAAGACTTACAACTTGGGCAATTTTGGGTAGTTTTTCACGGGAACAGTAGCTAAAAGACCTGCTCCAAAGTTTGAAGGCACTAGAGCACCTCCATAAAATAGCTGCAGGAAATTTTTAATACGGGCAAAACACCACACATTTCTAAATGTTGTTTTAGGAAACAGTGGAACGATCTTTACTGAAACTTTCCAAAACATTCAACCAAAGGCAGAAACCCAGCATGGAAAATTTCAGTCCAAACAGTAAAAGTTGGCAAAATTATAAGGAACTGAAAACAGGGTCTAATAAGGGGAAGTGTTGGGCAATGTTAACTATAGTTGGAACTAAGAACTATGCCTATAATCAATGCATGGGAATTTTACAGACATAACTCTAATATCTATTAAGTCCTGTTAACATTAAATGGAATTTTTGAGTGCAAATCTTTGCATAGCACATAAGCATTTATCTTATGAGTGGTTGAATTCCATAAAGAAGCTGAGAATAAAACAATTAACCTTCTGTGGGGACTATCTGTATAAGTAACAAAAGAAAAATCTTTCCCCAGACAGTTATTAAAGATCCTGCTGTGCGGTCCACACTAATAAGGTAACTTGCTTAAGATACTCATTTGTCTGAACTTTGAAATGGAGGCTCTGGGCCAAGTTCAGCATAGAAGGAATTTAGATTTTAATGGTGTTATGTTGTCCTTTCCCCCACTCTGAGGTGTCTTCTAACTCTAAGAGCTCTAAGGACCACTTCCCCCCGGAAAACCTGTGTCCTAAACGATGACTCAAGGCATCATCATTCCTGCCAGAGATGACTGAACAAAGCAGATTATGATGTCCTTTAGCAGTTCTCCTAATCAGTTGGAGAGGTGGCTATTTGAATGAATAGCACTTCTCTCTCGCTAGGTGGAGAGTGTTATCACAGCTGCACTCCTGGTCCCTGGCTGGCCAATGAACAGCAAATTGGTGCAGTAAATCAAACCTGATCTTTGGTGTGATAGTAAAGCAATAGCAGTGACTACCAGGCTGGCCTGGGTATTCTAAAAGAATTAATGATTTATTAGAAGTGTTTAGCATGCATGAGCAAACTAATATGTATATATAAATACATTAAATTATAAAAACGTTATTCAGAAAATGTGTTTTGCAGTTTGATGCACTGCACACAGTTTTGCTAATCTTTGTTTTAAGATGGAATGGTCATTTCCCAAAAACAGGATTTGTATAAGTCTGTGACTCTGCATTTAATTCAAGATTATCCAAATTAACACAAACAAATAAATGTAACGGATTCTTCTCCTTGCACCAACAAATGACAAAATCTCAGATTGGAACACCTTTGAATTTTAGGGTGTTTGGATTCTAATCTACAGAGCTAGTCCCACACCTATAGTTTTGGCCCTAAATCAATGCAGCCAAAATCCCTTGTAAAAAACATAATAGTAAGTGGCAATATCTGCAGTATTGCTCTTACGTAAGATGCAGCATTTTGGACTATTACTGCTTATTTAAAAATACAGTCTTATGAGAATGGCCATGCTCATACATAACTCATATTTTAAATATAGATCCTGGACACACTAGCCACTTTTTTTATAATACTATAGAAAATGTTTCCGAGCTGGGTGCAGCAGGTCTGTAATGATTTCTATGATTGGCACTGTGCTTGTGCAGCACCTAACACAATGGGGTCACATTCCTTGTTGGAGTTTCTAGGCACTGCTGTAATGCAAATAAAGAGATTCTTTTCTTTCTTTGTGCTGCTTCTTTTTCTGTCTGTTGCCTCAAAAGACTCTCCCCACAAAAGATAAATATGAGCCTGAAGCACAATTCAAGATGTAAACCATCACCACGGAAACATTGGGGAAGTTTGGGTCTGGACCTTTATAAATATTCAGATACTCAGAGAAAAAAACCAAAATATAACAGTGTGACGACATGCTCAGGACACCCAGAACTGTGAGCCTCTGTGTTACACTCTGCCTTAGAAGCTTTGCTACTGCTAAGCTCGGTGTCCACTCCCTAACACTCCAGACTGTCTGCATTGCCAGCAAACTCTTTGAGACTCTCAGTCTAAAACTTGCTTTGCAGGTAACAATCAGTAAACTCTGTTTCCCAAAGACATCTCTCTGCAGTGTCCAGTGTCTCTCACTGGACGCTCACAGAAATTAAGGTTGTTGCTTCCAGACAGAGCACGCATCAGCACGAAGCAAAGAGTGAGTCTTCACCTACTATACAGCACTGAGATGATTTTGTAATAAAACAAGAATAAGTTTATTAACAAAAAACAGAAATTTAAGTGATACTAAGCAAGACTAAAAGAAACAAGTTTGGTAACAACTTCAGATTAGGCAGCGGCTCTCAACCTATCCAGACTACTGTACCCCTTTCAGGAGTCTGATTTGTCTCATGTATCCCTAAGTTTCACCTCACTTAAAAAGTACTTGCTTACAAAATCAGACGTAAAAATACAAAACGCGGCACAGCACACTATTACTGAAACATTGCTTACTTTCTCATTTTAACCCTATAATTATAAAAGAAATCAATTGGAGTATAAATATTGTATTTACATTTCAGTGTATAGCTTATAGAGCACTATAAACAAGTTGTCTGTATTAAATTTTTGTTTGCACTGATTTCGCTAGTGCTTTTTATGTAGCCTACAGTAAAACTAGGCAAATATCTAGCTGAATTGATGTACCCCCTGAAAGACTCCTTGCTAAGACCTCCCTGATTGAGAACCACTGGACTGGGGGATCCAGTTTTCACAAGCTCACAGGATGCTGTTCCCTATGTCCCCTAAGTGGTGGATCACTAAAAGATCTCTTTACTCTCCTTATATTACTCAGAGTCCATTGTCTCTGTCACAAGGGAAGGTTTTCAGGGAGGCAGATTGTGTCCTCCCGGAGTGATTCTCCCCTGCTTGTTTAACTTGATGGCTTTGTTTACCTCATATATAAACGTACTTTCATTGTCCTCTGGCTTACAAAGCTTGACCCAGATAGGTGAATCCACATTCCTTTGTCTAAGCCAAACTCATTTATCAAATCAGTCCCGCAAAACAAATCTATTTCCAGCACACATACATAACTCTTTACACACCATCTGTAAACACACCCCACAATATTCATGACCAGTGTGCTACCAGTTTACATAGGATATATTACATGACACTTTTGAGACATATAGTATGACAACAGTGTGTTGGGGCAATGAGTGTGTCAGGCCTGGTGTGAGTTACAGTATTGGGTGACCCCTGCCAGTTAACACTGAGGAGACCTGGGATCACGCCTCTTCTCTTACAATGCTGCAGGTGAGTCAGCCACTGGCTGAACTGTAGGCAGCAGGTCAAAATCCTCTTCCCTGTCTGGGAATGTAGTGGTCTCTCCCGGTCAGGCTCAGAAGGAGGCAACTCTGCCTTTCTGTGTCAGGCAGCAAAACCATTGTTAATTTATAGTCTATAGGCCCTGGCCCACTGTGTGGGGCTGAGTAACAAGCAGTCTTTAGCCTAGTCTCTTGGCTCTGGCAGACAGAAAACACAATCGGAAGGCTCTGACCCTCTAAGAAGGGCAGAGCAACAAGCTGTCTCTAGCTTCAGCCTCTGTGCTAGAGCAGACAGCAAACACAGTTGAGGCCCACTGCCTTGTGTCTGGGGCAAGACACAAACAAGGCCCAGCATTTCCGGCCTTGGGTGAGTTGTCCGCTACCCCAAGGTTGGGGTTGGCAGCAGGGGGACCTGGGACCACCCAGATCTACCAGCTCTTAGATCAGGGCCCTAACAGTGGTGGATGGTCCCACTCCCAGTTCAGCAGGGATCCCACAAAACACATTGACTCACTTCCTGGCAGCATAGCTGGACCAATGTCTTGTTCCCTGGACTACCTCCTACCACCCTTCATTGGTGTGGCTCCACAGTCTGCGAGTCCTCAGTCTCTTCCAGGTAAACGGCAGAGAGCAGTCCCAGCAGCTCTTCCACACTCAGTCTCCTCCACGGGCAGCGCACTATATTGCTTGGCAGCAAGCCCAGAGTCCTGCAGTAGGCTAGATCAGAGATATCTGGCTCCCACTTCACTGAGCTGAAGAGCCTGCCTCTTATACCTCTTGTCCTGCCCCTCTACTTCCAGCAGAGGGGGTGAAATCAGCATGGCTTCTACCAGCAAGATGAGTGCAGTGGTCCCTCCCGATCAGGCTCAGAGGGAGAAAATTTGTTTCTCCCTTGGTTTGATCACAGACTTTAAAGCATACTATTAGTAGGTATCCATAATTCCTTATATAGTGTTCATACATACATTTCACAATGGTATTCATCACCAGTGCATCACCAGCATTCATAAAAGACCTTATCTGACACACTTTTATACTACAAAATATCGTATAAAGAATCAGTTGATTCAATTGCTTATTCTTTGGGGTTCAGCCCCTCGGTTCTCCCTCTGGAGTGTATGGACGCTAATTGTCACAAACACAAAGAAAGGCTAATAGAAATAGTGACTGTGATGTACGAAAACAAAAAAATGTGCCTTTCGTAATGCTTTTTATTAAGGAAATACAAAGCTATTTCATACAAGTTCTATTGTTTACTTTCCTTGTTCTGTATTGTTTTCATCCCTCATTCTTTTATCATTGCTATTTCATCCCTTTTATCCCTGATATTCACCAGTAACGGCAGAGTCAAGGTTTATCTGCTTTTTTAGACTGGTTCCCACTTCCATTTGTGAGACACAAGAAGCTCAGCAATAATAAGTGCCCGCTGTTTCATCCTGTTCTCTCCCAATGCACCCATCTTATTTCGTTTCCTGGAGACATGCTACTTGTCGCTCAGATATTTGAAGCAATTGTTGACTGGGAGATCAATGAAATATAATGTGAAGAGATTACTGGAGAAATGGAAGAGCTAAATGTGATCTTAACTAATCATATCCTGGGATGAGAATAATCACACCTGTCAAACTGAGATAGCTGAACAGTTTATAACAAAATTCCATGACTCACAAGAATGTCAAATATATTTTTTCCTCTGAGAACTGCACAAGGAATACAATATTATTTTGCAATACAATATTATTTAGTTCTTTTGAAGGAAAACATTGAGCCAGATTCTTATCTAATTTATACAAGTTTTGCATTGATATAAGGCTGATGACATCGATGGAGTTATTTGATTTAGGCAGGTATAAGTAAGATCAGAATCCATCCCAATATATTTATTATGGGCCTGGTCCTATGAATTATTAGGCTACAAAGTAGCTGTGAAATAGTACAAAGGAGCATGTGATTGGAGTGGGTTTTTATTTATTTCCTGTACCATATATTAGAGGAGACTGCTCTCGATTGCATTTTAAATCAGTCCTCAAAACAATATTGACTCAGCGCTACATATACTTTCATAGGGTGATTCTGTCCTCATAAGTTTTACTTGCTGAAATAGTATCTCAGTGACTAGATTTTTTTTTTTTCAGAATTAATTTTAGTGGCAACTTGTAATCCCACGCTCTTGAGTCACTGGCAGTGTGGAGGTTGAACCTTGGACTTCTTAATTTAAATGCACAAACCTCTATTGTCTGAGCAAAAAGATCCAGCTGTGCTAGCCAAAGCTCACCAACCTCTAGCTCCTGGAGGATAAACCAGGCATAATTAATGATGAAATCCAAATGGGGAGGTGCTGGGTGGTGTTATAAACAGAGGAAGCGTGGAGCAGAAGTGAGGCCTGTGAGGAGAAACTCTGCAGTCACTCTCCTGATAGTAAGAGTGAAGGCTAAAAAGGGAGGCCAGAAAGAGGCTGTGGGAAAGACCGGCTGATAGGCTGAGGCGGGAAGAAGTGTAAGGAGGAAGCAAGGAGCAGATCTGAATATAGACAGCCCTTGCCTGCTCATTGCAGGGAGCCTATATTTTTAAAGGTATTTAGGCATTGCTGCTCAAAGTGTTGCAACACCTAACTGATTTAAGTGCCTAATTCGTTTCCTAAAAGGATGCAGGCACTTAAGAACCTAAATCCCATTGACAAGTGCCGAGTGCGGCAACACCTAGCTACCTTTTGAAATTCTGGGCCTGTGTCCTAGGACTGAAACCCAGAGGAAAGGAGGGGGCTGGGTTCCTCTAACTGCCACTGAGGATGGTGGTGTGAATAACCTCACCCCACCCCCTGAGATAAGAGGGATAAGGTGTAATGATGCTGCCTTTGGTGGGACATTTCTAAGAGTATCAATTCAGGACAAATTGCTTAGAGCAGAGCAGTTACAGCCCAAGGCTGGGGTTTCTATGCACTTCAAGGAAAACCAAACCAGCCAAACGGAGAAGACTTCAGTTTTACCCCACTAGCTATCCAGAAGTCATACAAGCAATTCCCTTAATCACTCCAGTTTCCCAGTATCACCACCAGTGCCACTTGTTATGGGGATGAATGGTCATGAAAACCAACACCCCAGTAAAAGAAGAAGGTTCTCCCGGTCCCAAAGGACCAAGCCCCAGACACCGGTAAATATACAAGTCAGATCTTACCCACAAATCATGCTATTGCCAATCTTTTAGCATCTAAAATCTACAAGTTTATTCATAAAAGGAAAAAGATATAGATGAGAGCTAGAATTGGTTAAATGGAATCAATTACATACAGTAATGGCAAAGTTCTTGGTTCAGGCTTGTAGCAGTGATGTAATAAACTGGAGGTTCAAATCAAGTCTCTGCAGTACATCCATAACTGGAATGGGTCATTCAGTCCTTTGTTCAGAGCTTCAGTTTGTAGCAAGCTTCCTCCAGAAATCAGAAGCAGGATTGAAGACAAGATGGAGGAGGTTTAGGGCTTTTTATATTCTCTGCCCACGGAAGGATACCTCTTTGTTCTGACTGTGGAAAATTACAGCAAGATGGAGTTTGGAGTCACATGTGCAAGTCACATATCCATGCATAACTCAGTTCTTTACAGGGAGAGCAGCCATTGCTCACATATTAGTTTGAACGTTTCCAGGAAAGCTCAGACATGGATCGGTGTCTCCCAAAGTCCACTGTCAGTTAAGTATTTCTTGACTGGCACTTACTGAGAATAGTCCCTTCTCAAGAAGCTGACCAAATGCTTCATTGAGGCTACTTAGAATCAAAACACATTGAGATACAAGTACATAGCCAATATTCATGTCAACTACAAAAATTATACACATATACAGATAGCATAATCATAAACAGCAAATCATAACCTCTTTATAGACGTCTTACACAACAACCTTTGTACAATATTTGCTGCAAATATGTAACAGTTGTGGCAACAATGGTCTATATGATCCCAGTTCATATTACTAACGTCATAAGGACTTGGGGGTGCATGGGATGAGAGGATGTAAGGAATATGGGGCCCACAGGTCCCTTCCAACCCTGATGTTCCATGAGTCTATGATTAGGAACCGGAACAATCATTGCCGGGGGGTACTAGAGGAGAAAAGCCTGTTATATCACATCCAGCCATGAGCCATTTGCTTGTGGTGAGTCTACTCTTCTATACAAGCCAGCTTTGTTCACCCAGGTAAATATCTCTATGACTGAGAAATATGGTCCCAGTCCACGAAGATGTGAATTTACTCATTTGAATAGTCCCATAGGCTCCAATGGAATCATATTATAGAATAACAGAACTATAGAAATGTAGGGCTGGAAGGGACACCGAGTACAATGAAAAGGCAGAACCAAGTATACCTAGACTATCCCTGAGAGATGCTTTTGATGGGGATTCCACAATCTGCATTAGCAGCCTATTCCAGAGCTTAACTACCCTTATAGTTAAACGTTTTCCCCAATCTCTAATCTAAATCTCCCTTGCTGCACATTAAGACCATTACTTTTTGTCCTCCCTTCAGTGGCCATGCAGAACAATTTATTACTATCCTCTTTGTAACAGCCTTTAACATATTTGAAGACTGTTATTAGGTGGGTCCCTGCTCAGTCTTCTTTTTTTAAGACTAAACATGCCCAATTTTTTTAACCTTCCCTCATAGATCAGAGTTTCTAAACCTTTTATCCTATAAGGAACCCTCAGAGCTGCCTGCTCCCTTCCTCTACAAGCAACCCCATCATACAATCCCACTCATACATGTAAGCAGAGTGAGAATGAGCTCTCGTTTGCATGGGCTCACCCACCTCACCTAGCATGAGGGGACTGCTTGCCCAAATGGTCACTTTGGCTGCTGTGGGATCCCCAGTTTCTCTGTTACTGGGGCAGGAAGAGTAAAGTGTTGTTATCCTGATTATGTGAATCAAGAACAGTGGAACTGTACATGGTCTTTTATGGTGGAGAGACTCACCCTCAACTAAGTAGCACTTGCTAGGCAAGGGACATGGGTTCCAAAACCAAGTGAATTGAGAATGGCTAGGGATAGGTGTTTGTACTTGGTAGTATTGGCCTTTTCTGAGGGTCCTAAATGCCATTGTCACCCCTTCCTCTCTCCATTATGTAATAAGAGAACTAATTTTGATTTTATTAGGAGTCCTGTTATATGCTGAAGAGCTGAAATCACTATTACTTAGGTCTAAGGTTAGACCTACTTTGGACTAGTGGTTCACCAGCACTGAAGCTCCCCTATTGCCAGCTGAAATCACTAAAGAGCTAAAGTTACTAAGTCACTGAGTGCTGTGTTAAGTAGTGTGTGGGGAGGGGTCTGAAGATATATTGGTGAGCAGTCAGTGAGATGGCTCCTGGAGAGGAGCAGTTCGCAGGATGGATAGTGGAGAGGAGCAGCTTGCAGTGAAGGCTGCAGCAGACCCCCATGGAGAGGTGGGGAAGTGGGCCGCCGACAGGAGCAGCAGAGCATGTAAGGTTCCCTCATGTTTTCCCCCTTTTCCACCCAGGCTGGGAGGTAAACTTTGCAGATGAACTTTTGAACTCTGGGGCTGCACGGATCAGGGACAGGAACTGTTGGAGGGATGACTTTGGGTTACTGGACTCAAGAACCGCTCTGGGACAAGATATAGCCCAATTTGCTTGGGGGTGGGTGTTTTGCTCATGGTTTGTGTTACAAATCCTGTTTGTGGTGTTTCCCCAACATAATGCCACATTGTTTCTCTCCGTTATTAAAAGGCTTTTGCTACACTCAGATTCTGTGCTTGCCAGAGGGGAAGTATTGCCTCTTTGACGCACCCATGGGGGTGGTATGTATTTATTCCAGGTCACTGGGTGGGGGCTCGAGCTGGTTTTGCATTGTGTTGTTGGAACGGAACCCCTAGATACTGAACCCAGCCCTTGTTGCTGCCTTCTGTTGACGGGCAGAAGGGTTACATACATGTGTTAAGCTCTACCTTAACACTAAGCAGGTTATTGGCCTCCCTAACTCCTACTGGGAAACTGTTCCAGATGAAGAGTCATCTGATGAAAAGTTGGAGATTGTTTAAGCCACACTGCTCAGATTGCTAACTTTGACAGTACATCAGTGTGGTAGGGTTGATGAACCTCATACAGGATTTTGCAAGGAAAGGGTTAAGCTCCCCTTTCTCAGCCATAGCCCCATGAGCTCAAGAAATGACTATGAGGTGGGGAGAGAGGGAGAAAGCAGCAGATGAGAACTGAGTTTATGAATCCCTAGGCTTTTCTATTTTGGGACTATTAAGATGTGCTCTGCTGGTGTGTGCTCTACAAAATTCACTGCTCTTGTTCCTTACCTAATGGAACAGCAGCTCCACTGGCTGACTCCTCTCATTTAAACTATAGGCATGGGAAACCTTCGGGGCAAAGAATGCATGGTGACTGGATAAAGCTGCTACCCTTCCAGATTTAGAGGGAAAGCCTTTTAAATAGAAACCTTTTCTAGCAATGAGTCTGAGCCAAAATCCTGCATCTAGACACCCTCGGTCTTTGGATCTGGCTCTGCATTATGGTTCAGGTTTATCTTTACTTTTCCCTTTTTGGGATTGTTTGGGATTATGAATTACTCAAGCTACATTACTGTTAATCATCAGCTCATTAAAAAGTCAAATACAAAAGGCCCTAATTTACTCCATATCTAGTAAATGAGTGAACAGCTTCACGAAATTTGCTTCAGATGCAGCACAATCAAGTGCAATTTACAAATCATTCTGAAGATGAGAATTCTGTGCATAATGTTAAATAAAAGTGGCCCCAAACTAGAATAATTTCTTATCAACTGTCTCTACTGAACTCTGGGAGATCAGATAAAATGGGGTCTGGATCTAAAGCAGGGGTGGGCAAACTACGGCCCGGGGGCCGCATTCAGCCCTTCAGATGTTTTATTCTGGCCCTCAAGCTTCCACCAGGGAGCGGGGACCAGGGCTTTCCTGCTCTGGTGCTCCAGCCAGGGAAAAGGGTTGAGGGCTTGCCCCACTCCACATATACTGTGGCTCCACATCGCTCTCAGAAGCAGCAGCATGTCCCCCCTCCAGCTCCACCCGCTGCCCCCGCCCCAAGCACCACCCTCGTTGCTCCCACTGGCCAGGCACAGCCAATGGGAGCTGCAGGGGTGGCACCTGCAGACAGGGCAGCGCGCAGCACTGCCTGTCTGCACCTCCACATAAGAGATGGAGGGGCGACATGCTGCTGCTTCTGGGAATTGCTTGAGGTAAGCAGCTCCTGAAGCCTGCACCCCTGATCCCTCTCCTGCCCTCCTAATCCCTCAGTCCCAGCCTGGCACACCTTCCTGCACCTTCAACACCTCATCCTCACCCCAGAGCCTGTACCCCCAGCTGCAGCCCCCACACAAATACACACACACGCACCCCAACTCCCTGTCTCAGCCCAGAGCCCCTTCCCGCACCCAGAACTCCTCATTTTCGGCCCCACCCCAGAACCCCTCACCTCCTCCTGCACCCCAAACCCCAGTTTCATGAGCATTCACAGCTCCACATACAATTTCCATACTCAGATGTGGCCCTTGGGCCAAAAAGTTTGCCCATCCCTGATCTAAAGCATCCTTTCTCTAGGCTTTACCCAGCCAAAATCTAACTAAGGTTTTGCAAAAACACCTAATCACCACTGTTGCTCCTTTTTAATAAGTATTCCTATGAAATCTCTGGTTCAGCTTTGTAGTGGGTTTCACTAAATCAGCATTTCTGTGGTCACACACCCCTGTGTTAAGGTACCACTCAGATCACTAGTTATGCACATGACAGGAAAATGTCTTTTCTTCTGAGGCATGATCTAAAAGGGTCTGTGATGGCATTTACCAGGCCTTCTCTGCTCTGAGAGGTATGGGCACCCTGACATCCCCTGCTCAAGGAAAACATGGTCTGACTGGGGCCTCCAGACAGTCCTCCAGAGGCCTAGAAGGGCCAGGAGTAAACACTGACCAGTTAGGAGCCAGCAGGCCAGTTAAGGCGGCTTGCCTACTACTGCTCAGTAGCATTGCTGGGTGAGGCTGGGATCAGTGGCACTGGAACAATTGTATAATCGGGGTACTGAAAGCCATTGAACCAAACGGTAAACCCTGTATACGATGGAAACAACTTCAAGGCATGGGGTACAGCAGCACCCCCAGCACCAGAACCTATGGCTAGCATGACCAAATGTCCATTTTTTGACCAGAACACCCAGTCGAAAAGGGATCCTGAGGGATCCAGTCAGCACCACTGACCAGGCCACTGACTGTGTGGTAGGTGGCACCATGCAGCAGGGCTGGCAGGCTCCCTGCTAGCCTCCGCACCATGCGGATCGCAGGAAGCAGTTGGCATGTCCTCTCTCCAGCTCCTGCACGTAAGGGCAGCCAGGGGACTCTGCATGCTGTCCCCGCAGCTTCTATTGGCTCAGAACCACGGCCAATGGGATCTACAAGGGGGGCATCTGCGGACATCTGCACCCCAGCTCCGAGCCAGCCAGGTGAAAATAAGCGAGTGAGTGTGGGGAGAGCGAGCGAGAGAGAGAGAGGGGATGGAGTGTGTGGAGGCGGGGCAAGAGTGTTCGGTTTTATGCGAGTAGAAAGTTGGCAATCCTAGAAAGTTGGCTGCAATTGAGGAAAAAGTCCTTGTGCCAGCCCAGACCCTAGGACCTGGCCTTCAAGTACTGCTTGCCTTTGAGTTTTGTTTCTTTATTTATAGATGCAGACAGCCAATTCTGAGTTTTGTTACTTAACTGTTTAGAAAACTTTGCTGAATTTCGGTCATAGACGTCCTTGTGCTAGCATGCAGCAAAATGTCTGGATTAAGGAAGGGGAGGACTGCAGCACCCCACCTTGCCCTACAGGGGGTACCATGGAGCAGCCTCATCTGCCATAGGGTCTCATTTCTAAATGTTACCTTTTCTGTCACGCATACTTGATTTACAAATACTCCCAGTTTGTTATCAGAGTGACAGTCACCTAGGTTGTGTGTGTCAGTAATTTAGTAGATTGCAAATTAAGAATGCAATTTACCAACCACTCTGCACTGAACTGACTCAGAAATGGAGGATGTAGTGGGGGCGAGAGTATATACAGCATCTTGAAAGATTTAAGATCCACTACTTTCCACTCACCTAACTCTAACAAATAATAATAGCATGGAAACACCTGCAGCGTGCCTAGCTCTGTTCAAAATACTAAAGAAGATGTAGTTCTTGCTCCCAGGAGGTTTACTAACTAGATGGAGGATCTAATTCAAAAATTCATCTAAATGCATTTATCAGGAAATCGTTCAGAAGCAGGAATGTATCATATAGTTTAATAGCTAGATATACAGTGAAACAAATATTATAGCAGTTATACAGTCAGACCTATCCCTCTAATGGAGCGGGAAGAGGTTTGAAAGTGATAGGATCCAAGTGTATTTCAAACTCTCACTCTAACAAAACTGATCTTTGGTTAAGTGTATGTTTAAGTGGGAGAAGGAGGAAATGGGAGGGAAATGAGACAAAAAACTGAGGGACTTGATAAGACAGAATAGACTGATAGAGTGGGGAAGATCGGTGAAGGACAAAAAGCTTGAATATGTCAAAATGGAGAACATAGTGGAGGGTTTCACCATAGCAACAGACAGGGAAGGTGCCATTGCATGAGGTAGTGTTTTGTATGGCTGAAGAAGTTGAAGGGGAGACCACAGAAAAGTAGATTGAAAGATAATCAGGATGGGAGATGAGGAGGACCTGGATGAGAGTTTTAGCTCTATGGACATCCCACAGGGTCCCAGAACCTGGGCTCTGGCACAAACCTGGAAGTCTACACATCAATGAAACAGCCCCACAGCCTCAGATGGCTGGCACGGGCCAGCTGCATGTTTTTCTTTGCTGTGTAGACATAGCCTCAGGAGTCAGAGGAAAGCAGGAAACAGGAGGGGGGAAGGTCAGGAAACTGCAGCATGAAAATGGCTCATGCAGAGAAGACTCTGCCACCACGGGCGTTTGGGTCTACACAGAATAAAGAAAGTGCGACCCAGCTCCAGGAAGGAGGGGTGGAGACACTGAACTGAGACCAATGTGTGTTATGACTGCAGAAGGGGAGTATTTTAGTTACCTTTAGACTGCAATCTGAAGTCCAAGAAGGGAAACTGAGGCAGGGTGCTGCAATGAAGACTGACTTCTGGGCAAAAGGGGGCACTCAGATGTCAGTCGTCCTGTGAAACTAACACCAAAACCTCAGTGAATTGCAGTCTACATGGATTCCTAGGAGTCACAATAATAATAGAACTTTTGTCACTACTTTTAAATTCTTACTCAAGTGCAAGGAGGGTGAAAGAGGTTGTAGCAATTAGTGTAAACAGTAGCTCCACCAAAGGTGGTGCTGTATCTTTTATCATCCTAAATTACTGTCTTGTTTTTATATTATGTTGTATCTGACAGACGGAGGTGGTTGTAGGAAGCTTTAGTCTAGCCTGTATGTGCTGGAGTTGTTATTTGCAGTATCCTAATAAATCTTTTGATTCCTATAAGCGAGTATTCTCCTCATGTACATACAATACTCCTCATGTAAACACCGCAAAATTGCCTATAAGCTGCATTTTGCACCAGTGGTGCTCACCCCTGCATAAAAGAAGAGTGGCTGCACCAAAGCAAATTGCTGCTTTGCCTGTGCAGCTACATCAGCAGCTGGCCAGTGATAGCTGTATTTTGGGCCATCTGGCTACTCTGTCTCTCTCCAGAGTAGACAAGGCCTAAGGCTCTCAAGTGTTAAACTGTAAGGAGGGCAACTAAGTGAACCTCTCTCTGGCAAGCTGAAATGGTGGTGTGGGAAGGAAATAACCATTTCAAAATATTAAAAAGGGCTGCACTCTACATAAGGGAAACTTTAGCATACACCAGCAGGGTCTGCATGGGCTAATTAATGCTCAACATGGTGGCGTGCCTTATAAATCAGACCCTTGCTACGGTGCGCATTACCCCATCATGTAGACAAGCCCTTAATTTGTGCTCATGGCTACTATAGTTAGAACCCAATCCTGCAGCCCTTCCCTACACAAATAGCTCTTCTTCACACCAGTGTTCCCCGAGATGTTTTAGGAGTACGGGCTACTCAAGTGAAGAAGGGTTCCAGCTTAAGACCCTATTTATGTCTTTAAATCTCACACAGATACAAGCCGGTGAAACTTTTGGGAGGTAGCAGAAGCTATTCAAAACTTGTTTGTTTTTTGCAGGTATTTTTGTTCAAAAATAGATAACATTCACAATCTTCAGTCTGTATAAAAGAACAGAGCCTAAGTAAAAGCATCACAATATGCTAGCCCATTATAGTTCATAATTCCTTAAAATGGCAAAGTGCTCAGTGAAGTCTGAGTTTGATTTAATTAAAGCCTTGCCTGCATCTTTCAGTCTGCATCTACTTATTCCTCATTTGCCACCCTGGTAACTGCACATTTAAGGGCTGCAGGATCAGGCCATCAATGAACCCATACAACCTGCACAAGTGCTTGTTGGAATTGTACCTGGGAAAGACCATCTTCCACCAGTTTGGTTTCTGGCACCAACCTCTCCCCTCTACAGAAGGGAGAAAGACTGAAGTGCAAGAAGTTTTGTGGAGAATAGCTACTCATTCCAGCCATGATACCTGCTGGGAAATAAACTTTATTTTTACAGAAAAGGCAGCTTTTGGAAGAAATTCCAGGAGCCAAACTGAGTGTGGAAAGTTATACTACATACGCAAGAGCTGTAATTTTATGAATGGGGCCCTAAATTCTTTTCAGATCTCATATTAGTAGAATTATGCAGATTTGGTGCCCCCTGCTGTCCCTTCTTTTGCCATCTGAGCTGTCAACTGAAAGCATGTATAAGCACTGTAGAGCTGAAAATGCAGAAACTACCTCAATAAAACAGATTGGGAAGCCTGTACGAAAGGACACATTAAAACCAGAATTTTACTCCACAGCAGGTCTATGGAAGGGGCAGAGCCCTGGGGAGGCAGATAAAAATATAAAAGCTGTATCATGATAGAATAAGAACCAATGAAAAATAATATAAGTGCCCATAGCCCAAGGAACACTGCATAGCAGCCTGAGCCTCTGGTCTGGAAAAATCTAGACTCTCTGGAACTACAGTTTCAACTCTCAGCAGGATCAACTCAGGCCTGCATAACGCACAAGCTCTGCACGTTACACTGGCTCTTCATTCAATACTAGATTCAATTAAGGTCCTGGCCCCCATCTTCAAAGCTGAGCAAGATTCAAATACCTTCTTATTTGTATGATGGTAGAACCGAAAGGCCCCAAGAGACATTGGGGCCCCGTTGTGCTAGGCACTGTACACACACACAAAGAAAGAAACAGTCCCTGCTACCTGAAGAGCTTGCAGTCTACATAGTCAAGACAGACAAATGGTTGGAAGGGAAACAAAGACATAAAGAGGTCAGGAGAGTTTTCTCAAGGTCATACAGCAAGTCATTGGCAGTACCAGGAATAGAATCTTAGGTGAAATTCTGGCACTACTGAGACCGTAGATTCCCAATCCAGTGCCCTAGTCACTAGACAAGTGATTCTCAATCTTTCCAGACTACTATACCCCCTTCAGGAGTCTGATTTGTCCTGCATACCCCAGGTTTCACTTCATTTAAAGATCACTTGCTTACAAAGTCAGATGTAAAAATACAAAAGTGCCACAGCACACTATTACTGAAACATTGCTTACTTTCTCATTTATCTGTATGAAATTTTAGTTTGTATTGACTTTGCCAGTACTTTTTATGTAGCCTGTTGGAAAACTAGGCAAATGTCTAGATGAGTTGATGTGCCCCCGGAAGATCTCTGCATACATGTACCCCTGGTTGAGAACCACTGACCTAGATAACACTGCCCCTACTTTTGGGTCTGCCCTGCTTGCTCTCTTCTCTCTTTCTCTAAACCACTCCAAAAATACCAGGATACATGGGATGATGAAGCTGATCTACCATGGCTCAGGTGAGCCTCCACAGAGCTGCAAACAAAGTATTTTTGATGAAAGGTGTCCATCTACAAAATTTCCTATTGCTAGAGATCAGGCTGATTCCATGTCTTTATTCTCTGAAAGAGGCAAGACATGGCATTTCTTTGCATGGACCTTTGTTTAACACAAGAAGCAATAAACTGATCAGTTTGTTTTCTTCCTTCCTTTGGTATCTTTGTCTACAGATGACTAAAAGAATGAAATCTCCATTGGACAGATGACACTGAGGCATTTAAAATCTTTTATCTGGTGCCTACACGCCATGGGGATTGGCATTCTGGAACTAAGTAGATCAATTTAGCAAGATCTTATCTTGACCCAGATGGCTAAAAAAATCCAATTCTTGATTTACAGGCTTTTCCACAAGTCAGTGCAGAAAATGTACTTGTGTTTTCTAGCTGTAATGTCCTGCGCGCTCTGATTGAAAATTACCCACTCCTCTTGTTGACTAATATATCTCAGTTCAGAAATCCCTGCACTGGTGTAATTCTGATTCAAACTGGTTTGTTAGCAGCTATAGCTTTGCATGTGCTGATATCCAGATCCCAATGAGCAAGACTCTTTCAGGACATGTTCGTATTTCCCGTAGAAGGATCCAGAATGAAAACAGTTATATTGGTGCTATTAAAATATTGTGGTGAACTTGTCAATAGGTGGTTTTGTTGGGGTAAAATCCTTCAAGTATCCAAATTCAAGTCTGAAAGAGGACTGGTGGGACTCAACTTCACAACACATCACTGACTGTTCTGGGGTGATTTGTTGAGTTCAAAGTTCATTACTTCTGGGATCTGGGAGGGTTTTTGCTGCATTTAGAAAAAGAACCAGATCAATGACCTTATCAGGCTGATCAAAAGGGAGTGTGTGATCTCTATTACAGACAGCTTTAGACTGGTCACAGTTTGTGGTGCTTGTTAAATACTAAGGTTTCCAGAACCATTTTCAAGGTTCAGGTCTGGAAGCCCAGTGTCCTGTGGAGTTGGTACGATTTATATTTCAACTACTGGCACAGCATTAAAGAAGATACAGCAACAATAGCAGTTCTCCCCCTTCCTCTCCTGGAGAGGTAATTTGTACCTCCAGGTGCATAGTTTTATTCTACAACACTCAAGATATCATATAGCATGAATCTGGCCTGTGCTCTCTCAGTGCTGCATACAGGTAAGAAATCAACTTGGTTTTTGTTTCTGTTATATTTGTTAGTTTACTTGATGCCACTGAAGTGGCTCTGGAGGCTGGTTTGGATTTTCACTTCTATCTCCTCAAACAGTTGTGTGCATCAACAGTCTGCCTCCTGTTACCTCTTCTTGTGGGAGGATCTTTTCTAAACTGTCTCACATACAGCTATGCCAAGAGTTGTATGAGAAGAAGATTAAAAGGGTAGAGCCATTTGTTCTGGTCTCCCTGCAGGACAATATAGCTCACTCTGTTGCTATGCTCTGGAGGCTGCTGCTGGCGGTCTCCCCTTGATTTTTGTATTTGCTCCCATTTTTACCTTTATTTTCCTCCAGACAGCCAATGCCTTCAGTGTCCAGCAATTGCAGGAGCAGCCCCTAATGCACAGAAGGGTGTAGTTCTAGTGGATGGGATAACAGTAATTTAGGAAGTGAAGAGACTCTTTAATTCACTATTGAAATTAACATGAGCACGGGTGGCCCAGTTTAATGTCTTTGAAGGGAGAGGGGTCCAAGAGGAAACGAAAAGGACTAGTAATCACCAGATCTCAGGACACAAGCTAATCAGTATTGCAAAAATACATGCATTATGTGAGACCTGTCTGAAGCATCAGGCTTTGACCACTGTCAGAAAGGCTGCACGGATCATTGGTCTATCCAGTATGTATGGCAATTACTAAGTAAGTATTACAAACAGATTCATTTTCAGTAATTGCACACCGGGCCCCACTGCCCGAGATACCTTGTAGGAGACAGTACATTACGCATACATGTACACAAACACCTTCCACTCATCTCCCTCCAAAACATAGATTTCACTCTCCTAAACACTGTTCCCCAGGTAGATACTGACACACACATCCCTTGAACTCACACACACTCCTTCCCTTCCCCCAGCACATTCTCACCCATATTCAATCAATCAGTCAGACACACTCCCTCTAGAACACAAACACCTATCCTCATCAGTATACATGTATCAACAAAGGCAATAAACGCACACTCATACAAATGTCCACACACTCTGAGTCTTTTAAAATAACTTTTCTTAAAGAATTTATCTTTTGTACAGGAGGGCTGGAAACATACTCCCAGAATAGAAAGCAGGAAGTGGAGCAGCACAAGTAAAACAAACACCACGAAATTAATTGTAGCAATTCTCCAAAGCTGGGACTTTCTATCTATCTATCTATCTATCTGCATGTCACGTAAGGCCTTCTTCACGCTGGCTAATGAATGAGTTGTAAACACATTGGCAGACAAATCAGTATCTGACATGGAGTTGTCCAGCCTGTGTGGACTAAAGATAAATTATGTTAAACTCATGTTTTTAAAAAAACCCAAACAAGTATAAGTCTAGATTTAATAGAGCTATTTTAAACATTAAAAAACCCCCAAACAATTATGACTATAAGCCAGAACTATACTGGACTATAACATTCAGTCTTTCATTTATATATAAAATAGGTAACAGGACTGCTAAGCACAAAGTAATATTTCTACACCAAATACCCATGTTTCTTCCTGTGTATTAAAAAAATACTGCATCATCTAATTCTGGGGGCATCAGTATAGAATAAGATTGTACTAGGTACTATGAATAACAATACAGTACTATGTACTATATATACCTTTGTAGAACAATGTTGCACCAAGTATCTTTATTTAAAAAACAAAACAAAACAACCATCCCACCCAAAACAACAACAAAAACTGTCTAACAAAGAGTTAAGTGACAATGTACTTCCTTCTTACAACATTTACAAAATTCGAGCATTTAAAAGTAACAAAATGAACAGTTAATAACAGCAAAATCCCTATACTGCCTACACAATAAGCAAACACATTCTTATCAAGTGTAAAAAATGTATATTCCATCACCAGTTTTAAATCTAGTCCATTTTATTTGTATTATCTTGATTTTAATATCTAAATATCTTGATTGTAGCAGCTATTTTTTTTAAGTGATGTTGTTAAATGTTAAACCATCTCAGTTACTTATCAACTAACAGTAGAATTTTGGGGAGAAATACGTGAAATTGAGAATAATTCTGTATATATGATTCAGTCAAAAAAATGCAAACCATTATTGGTTTATGGTAACATGTGTATATATATATATATATAAGTGTATACTGATCAATATGGACAGACGTGAAAGTATGGCAAGTGAGTGAGTGGCAGTGCCAGGAACAGAACCCAAGCTTTGTCTTACAGTTTTCTGAGCTAATCTCTAACCATTAGGAATGAAAGGACCTGCTATGTGTCATAGTGAAAAGGTAATTTTCAGTATTTTTTCAATTATATCTTTGAGTTGGCTTGTGACCTCACCATGGCAAGATGTTAATAAGCTCCATACAAGTAAGTACAAGCAGACTCTCATAGGATTTTTTGAATAATTGTTAGTGTTAATATTTTACAGGCGTGAACTAAATTAATAACATTCCTATAAACAAATTTTATTTACACTGACTAGAATCATTCCTCATATAGGAATTTAAAATAATTAAAACTCAGTATTTCGAATAGCCTTCTTTAAGGCTGTACTACCTTATTTATGGTTCTGCAAATGACCAGTAGGTGTCAGAGTTATCAACAGTATACTCCGCACTTGCAAGATTTTCCCAGCTCCCATCAGTTTATATTTTATTTTAGAGCAAGACATACAAATTAGAGATGGAAAAGATCATATAAGATCATAAATTTCTTAACTCTGCAAGGGTAGGATTACTAAAGAAGATATTAGTTACCGTTGAAGTAGCGCGGTCCTCCAACGCTCAACGGAAAAAAAGTTAAAAATTTTGCATACAAGTAAGAGTGTCTCAAACTGTGTCTCGGAAAGCCGTTTTCATTGCTGGAATGGAATAAGATGATTCTAAGTTTCATGAATTCAGAGACTACTTCCCATAGACCTCCTTTTTTTAAGCATTCTTTGATAGGAGGGTCTTTAATTTCTTTACATTTGTGAAGAAAACAGTTTAATTAGAAGAGAATTTAAAAGATGGGGGAGGGGAGATGGGCCGGATTAAGACATAGGTACTATAAACCCAGGGCTACAGCCCATTTCTGAAGTCATGCGATTGTCAGAATCTGAGATTTTCATTCAAACTGTTGCTTTAAAAATAAATTTCAAGTCCACGTGCTAGCAAAGAAAATATTGAAAATGTGATGAGTGTTACCAGCGCAGCAGTGGCTGCCCAAGTCTGCAGACAGTCTGAAATCATATCTCGAAGAGGTGTGAACTGCCCCAGGCATCACAGTGGGGTATTAGCTCCCAGGCTTACTGCTGTGGTGCAAGTAGGGTGACCAGATGTCCTGATTTTATAGGGACAGTCCCGATTTTGGGTCTTTTTCTTGTATAGGCTCCTATTATCCCCCCCACTCCCTGTCCTGATTTTTCACACTTGCTGGACAGTTGCTCTAGGTGCAAGCTGCCAGCATCACCCCAGCAGAGGACTCGGTGTACCAGGAGGAGAGGGCAGTGGGCCTGGCCCACCCACACAAACATATGCAATCCAGCTGCCACTGTAAACACTTTGCTGTTGTACACACGCTAACTGCCAAGTTGTGTGCAACTCCATGTGTGACAACTTATGCCAATTATTTGCAGCAATATAAAAGAGCTTATTAAATCATTTGCAAGTAATCACAGACTGCAGCTTAGGATCTATACACCCTTCAACAAGTACTTGTGGGGATAGGACACAGAACTGCACAATCCTGGCAGCCGAGGCTCAGGTAGGTAGGAGGGTATCTGCTGTGATACGATAGGTGGGGACAATCTGGTGGGTGTCTGAGGTGGCTGGTTGCTGCCTAAGGTTGGGGTGCTGTTGGTGAGTTTGGGCATGGGTGCTAGAGGTTGGGAATCTGGATGAGGGTCTCTGAGGAATAGGGGGAGCTCTGAGGATTTGGCTGGGAGGCAGGGCTCTGAGGACTGGCTAGTGGAGCCTGGATCTAGTACAGAGCCCCCTCACTTACTGTCCCCACTAGCTGGGCCTTCTTCTGCTGCTACCGCTTCCTCCTCACCTCTTGATCCAGCAGATGGAGTGCCAGAACTGAGGCAGACATCCACTGGGGCTTGCTAAGGCCAAGCTCAATAGAAGCATCTAATGGTCAGAGGGGGAAGTACAGCTCCTGACCATAGCTCAGCCAGATGCAGGAGATACAGGCTAAGCTGCACGCAGGTGTGACGGGGCTGTAGGGTGACCAGACAGCAAATATGAAAAATCGGGATGGGGGGGGTAATAGGAGCCTATGTAAGAAAAAGACCAAAAAATCAGGATTGTCCTTATAAAATCGGGACATCTGGTCACCGTACAGGGCTGCCAAATGCATGTGTATCATGAGAGGTACATACACTTGTCAACAAAAGTCTCCATCCCAAGTAGTGTGTTTAGGGACCCAAAGTGCCTTATTTCAGGCCAAGGGGCCCCCTGGTATTTTCCAATATGTATTTCCTTACTTCTTCATCTCAAAACCCCAGGTGTTTATTGAGTGATTGTGCGGAAGGAAATTATCCCAGCTAGAAATGTGCCTCTGAACAGAATCGTGAACATTGGCCTCAAACACGGCCAGTACCTGCCAATGAAACAGTGTGTTGGCTAAACTCTGCCTTCAGATGTTTGTGCTCAGTCCCCATTTAGATCAGTGAGTGTTAAGCACTTTTATTTGAGGGCAGAAGCTGACTTTGTGCTAGTAAATAAGAACTTCTGTTTGAGAAAGTACTATGAAGTTTAGTCTGCTGTATTTACATATTTTATTTATTCCCATATTTTCTTATTTCTTTCTAAACACATTAAGACAGTTCCATCTCTAATGGATCTCCACTCACTTCGCAGATAAAGTTATTCACAATGAATAATTCAGCAGTACTTCAATGTTTAATTGCAAATGGAGAATCATCATCCAGGGCATGTGTTTCTAGTGGAGTCCTGCAAGGATCAATTCTTGGCCCTATGCTATTTAACATTTTATCAATTACCTGGAAGAGAACACAGAATCATCACTGATAATGGTTACTGATGAAACAGAGACCAGGGGAGTGGTAAATAATGAAGAGGTCAGGTCACTGACACAGAGTGATCTGGATTGCTTGGTAAGCTACGCACAAGCAAACAATTCGTATTTCAGTATAACCAAATGTAAAGTCGTAAGTACAAAGATTACAGGCCACTCTTTTACGATGGAGGACTCTACCCTGAGAAGCTATAACTCTGAAAAAGATTTGTGGGTCCTGGTGCATAATCAGCAAAGCATGAGCCCCCCATGTGACACTGTGGCCAAAAGGGCTAATGCAATTCTTGGATGTATTAACATGGCATATTGAGTAGGAGTAGAGAGGGTACATTACTTCTGCATTTGGCACTGGTGTGAATATGACTGAAATACCTCATTTTCACAATTCAAGAATGATGCTGAAAAATTGGAGAGAGTTCAAAGAAAAGCAATGAGAATGATTAATGGATTGGAAGACATGGCTTATAGCGAAAGACTGAAGGAGCTCGATTTATTTAGCTTAACAAAGAGAAGGTTAAGGGGTGACTTGATCACAATCTGTAAGTGCGTACATAGGGAAAAGAAATCTGATAACAGAAGGCTCTTCAATCTATCAGACAAAGATATAACAAGATCCAGTGGTTGCAAGTTGAAACTGAACAGGTTTAGGCTAGAAATAAAGTGCAAATTTTTAATAGTGAGGGGAATCAACTACTGGATGAATGTACAAAGAGTCATGGTGGATTCTCCAGCCCAGGCAATTTTTAAATCAAGCTTGGATGTTTTTCTAAAAAAAAAATGCTTCTGTTCAAACAGGAATTAATTCAAGGAAGCTCTATGGCCTGTATTATACAGGAGGTCAGACTAGATGATCACAACAGTCTCTTCTTGCATTATAATTTCCAAGTCTCCTAGTCTCAAAATGCTATTAGAGAAAATAGCGGGGATTACTAGACTGTAGCTTGCAATTTGAAAGCTGTACTCTCTTTGACTGTGTTGCTGGTCCCTCTTGCCCTCTCCTTGATACAGTGCCTCCATAATTTTCTAGAGTAGAATGCTCATAATACAAACTATGATCATTAACACTGTAGGTGTAGTTGTTGAGAGGGTCTGAATCTGATCTCACTTACATTATTGAGCATCAGGAGTGATTCCTCTGAAATCAATAGGTAGAACATCCACAGCCAGTGGAACAGGATTTGTGAATGAAACACTCACTCTGAGACCCCAAGTGCAGGGGTTCACTCATTGCAGGAGTGCCTCCTTATGGCCAGGCATGGCATACTGGCTCTCTCCCTCTATGGCACCCTCTGACTACGACTGCTCTGTCACTGCAGTCGTCTCTCTTCCTGTAACTCAGCCCACTGGGTAGATTTAGTCCTGCCCTTCCAGCATAACAGAAAGTCCAAGATAAGAAGGTCTTTGGCCCCAGCTCTGCACCCCTGGTCCTCACACCCTTACCTCAGGGCTTTCCAATGTCCTTGTCCCTGTCTCCAGACTCATGCCACCTTGCCAGGAGCGGACGGGAACCCAGGTCCTCCCTCTCCAATGGATTCCAGCCCAGAGCTGTATAACCAGCAGCTAGGGTCTGCACAGTGCCACTCCTTGCTGCAGTTTCCCATGGCTCATTCCTACCATTAGCCTTTTCTCAGGCCATGGACAGCACATAGCATAGGCCGGGAAAGACGGTACCTCCCCAAACAGCCTGCCTGCTTCCAGTTCCCTTACCACTCTTCCATGGCCGAGAGGCTGGGGCAGGCAAGCTGGGGCCAGTGCCCACAAGGCAGGGCAGCGGGGGCTGGGGCCATGCTGCGCCTCCCGGCCACCCACCTGGCAATCCAGGGCTGAGGGCACGTGGAGCAGATGCTCTGGTGGAGCAGGGGGGGCAGCAGGGGAGGGGCAGGGCCTCAGGCAGAGGGGGCGGAGCTGGTGGCTTGCCTCCTCCAATGGCTTGTTCACCCACCAGCCACGCCTCAGGATTTTTCCCGCAGCCCCTTTCCAGGCTCTTTGTAATGAGCAACACTCCCAGGGCTTCTCCCTAGAGCAGGGGTGGCCAACTGGAGGATTCGGAGCCGCATGCAGCTCTTCAGAAAATAATATGCAGCTCCTGCCAGGAGCCGACTCTGGGGGGGAAATGGTGGGTGCTCAGCACCCACTGGCAGCCCTATCAGCCCACCCCACCCCGGCCTTCGTCCCTCCCCCAGAGCCTCCTGCTCACCACGAGCAGCTATTTTGCAGCGTTGAGGAGGCTGGGACAGGGGGAAGAGCGAGGACACGGTGTCCAGCCCCCCTCACTCTCCCAGCACCTTCTCATTCCTCCCCTTGCCTCCTGCCCGCTGCGATCAGCTGTTTCGTACCTGGCAGAAGGCTCTGGGAGGGGGAAGGGGAAGAGCGAGGACACAGCTCACTCAGGGGACATGTGGAATGGGGCAGGGGCAGGAAGAGGCAGGGTGGGGGTAGGGACTTGGTGAAAGGGGTGGAGTGGCAGGTCCAGCAACCCCTGGCCACACCGGTATCTCCTTGAATAAAGCACACAGTGATTAGCTGGTGCGGACATTTTTAAATCACAATTTTTCTTATACCACCTAACAATGGAAGGCAAATGCAAACACAACAGAAAATACACAGATGAAAATCGAGGTTTCCAACAGGAGTGGGAGAATAAGTACTTTTTTGTTGAACATAATGATAAGGCCATGTGTCTTCTTTGCCAGACGTGCATCTCTCAGTTCAAATCTTCAAACCTGCAGAATCAGTTTCCCTCTAGCCATGCACATATGCATCAACAATTCCCATAAGGTTCTGAACTCCACACTTCAAAACTGAAAACTTTGAAAAAACAAACAGATGTAGAAGCCCAGTTCTTCACCAGATTTGCCAACCAACTGCAGACTGTAACGAAAGCCTGGCACACAGCCCATGCAGAAAAGCCCTACTCTAAAGGCAAGTTTATCAAAACGTGCCCCACTGATGTGATTTCAATCCTGTCACCAGAGAACGAGAATCTAGAGAAGAAAATTTCTGGCCTGCAGTTTTCACGCCATGCAATAGAACACAGAATCTCTGGCCTGATATTTTTTTTATATATATGTGTGTGTGTATGTACACACATAACCCCCCCTATATAATCATTATTACTATGGCTCTTTGGCAATGTACACTGGTAAATTCTGGCTCCTTCTCAGGTTCAGGTTAGCCACCCCTACTCTAGAGGTTCCTACCTTTGGGCTGGGTCAGTCACAGGAGCTTGCTCTAGTCCTGTGTCTTCCAGGTATCTCCGCATTCTAGTGCCCAGATAGTGACTGCAGACTCTCTTCCTGCAGCCCCCTTCTTTGTCTCTTTGTTACTTGGTGCAGCAGCCTCAACATACAAAGCTGTGACCATCACTTTCTTCATTCATTTTTAGCCACTTTATATTTCCTTTCACTCACGCTAGTATCCTTAAGAAATAGAGCAAGGCTTTTTTTGCACTGTTTCATTTCCATGACATTCTCACAAGTCCCTTTAGGGAGAAATCCTTTGATTCCAAGCGAACTTACTTTTTTATAAAGAAACTTTCTTTCCATAGAATTTTGTCCACAATACCATAGTATGTGATCAACAGTTTCTTTGGTTTTGCAGACATTACACAGTCCATCTTTATTTCTTTTTAATAAGTTTAACTTATTTATAGCATGACTACATCACTTTTTCTATCATAACTGTGGAGTATAGAATTATCTTTGATTTTTGAGCATACATCATGAAACTTTTGTCCTTTTGTTTCCTTCACAAGCTCCTTCATGACAACACTTAAATTCTTGTCTGTTTAAGAGTATCTTAATATCTGCCTCATTTTTTAGAGCTTGTTCTACTGCTTTGTGAGCCATCTTATTTGCTGGAATTCCGGTATGTGCCAGAACCCATGCTATTGTTACACAGGCACCTGCTTGCATTATTTCCATAGTTAGGAATATTATTTCATGTATTATGTCATGTCTGCATTCTGTAGTTCCTGTTCTGACTGTCATAATGCTTGACAAGGAATAAGATAAAATTACAGCTGCAGCTAGTCGCCCATCTTTTACTTGGCTAACATCAACATTATCCCCATTAGTTCATCTGTCAGATCCGTTCCATAATTCTATAGCCTTTTAGATTTCTGGATTCCATGACTAGGAACACAGAAGGCTGTTCCCACTCAATCCATGCTGTCATCTCTTGATCCGTCTGTATAGACTTGGCAAAGATGGCCCCATTTTTCATAAGTAAATTCAGAAATTTCATTGGGCATGTTTGTTTTTCCCCCTTCTCTTCTTTTTTTTCATACAATTCAAATCTGCAAATGGGGGAATGACTGTCCAGCTGTAATTTGATTTCCCATGACTAAACATTTTTATTTCTCTCAGTTTTTCTTTTTTACATATCTCCTTTGCCTATTTTGACCTGAGAGCATGAGGAAGTCTGAGGCAATCCATATCATTTTGTCTAGTAAGCTACCTCCAAGTCCTCATAAATCTGTTGTGCGCTTCTATTTTCATTATTCCCTTTTACCATTGACCAAAAGGTTAGCTCCAATAGTTCTTCCTTACATGTATCGGTGCTTCCGCAGCAGCTATTTGCAGCATGAATACTGGTGTTTTCAAAGCACCACATGCCAGTAGCAGAGCTTGCAGCTCCCCTCTGCTACAAACTTCCTCTGTGTATACTAAGCAGCCTGTTCCTGCCCAGATGGGCTTCATGATCAGTTAAGCCTGGTTCTCCCTCCAGATGCAGCCAGATAACATAACTAGCTTCTTAGGCTCACATTAGCCCTTTCAGGACCTTTATGGAGGTATGCACATCCTACACACCCAATCTAGGACACGAAGTCTCACGCAATCCCCTCCTAAGCCTAGCCACCGAGCTGGAGGTGAAACATCAAATGAATTCAGCCCTTGGGAACAAAGAGATGCCCCTCCTCCAGGAGAAGTTGAGAGCTAAGATTGCCAAGTGTCTGGTGTCCAGCCAGAACACCCAGTCAAAAAGGGACCTAGCAGCTCCGGTTAGCACCGCATACCAGGCTGTTAAAAGTCTGGTTGGGGTGGGGCTGGCAGGCTCCCTACCCAGCTCTGCGAGGCTCCCCGGAAGTAGCAACAAGTCCAGCTTCTAGACAGAAGGGCAGCTGTGGGGGCTCTGTGCATTGACCTCACCCTGAGCGCTGGCTCCACAGCTCCCATTGGCCAGGAACCACGGTCAATGGGAGTTGCAGGGGCGGTGACTGCTGACAGGTAGAGCACATGTCGCTGCTTCTGGGGAGCCACTTGAAGTAAGTGCTGCCTGGAGCTCACCCCCGCCCCCGCCCCACAATCCCCTGCCCCAGCCCTGAATTCCCTCCCGCAACCAAACTCCCTCCTGAAGCCCACACCCCAACCCCCCTGCCCCACTTTGGAACTCCTTTCTACACTCTGAACCCTTCAGCCCAGATCCCCCTCCTCTACCCCAAATCCCTCATCACCAGCCCCAGTCCAGAACCCACATCGCAGCTGGAGCCCTCACTCCCATCCCCGCATTGCAAAACCCCACCTCGACCCAGAGCCCTCTCCTGCACCCTCAACCCCTCATTTCTGACCCCACCCCTGAACCCCCAGCCAGAGCCTGTACCTCCCCCCACACCCCAACCCCCTGCCTCAGCCTGGAGCCCACTCCCATATTCTGAATCCCTCGGCCCCACCCACAGTCCAGAGCCCACTCCTGCACCCAAAACCCTCATCCCTGGACCCACCCCAGAGCCTGCACCCCCAGCCAGAGCCCTCACCCCTTCATGCATTCCAACCCCCTAATCCAGCTTGGAGCCCCCTCCCACACTCTGAAACCCCCATTTCTGTCCACACTCTGGAGCCCAAACCCCCTCCCGCACCCCAGCCCTCTGCCCCAGCCCAGTGAAAATGAGTTAGTGAGTGAAGGTGGAGGAAAGCGAGCGACAGATGGAAGGGTGGTGCAGTGAGCAGGGCCTCAGAGAAGGGGTGGAGCAAGGGCCTTTATGTGCTATTGGAATATAAATAATAACAAAGCAGTATTAACCCAGTATAAGATCAGAAGCCACCCCATGATGTGTCAGTGAGGGAAAGGAGGAGGAACCAAACTCCAGCAAATCTTTATGAGAAATTATGTCCCTTGGAAATGAAAAAAAATGAACAAAAATAACTTAATGTATGTGACTCCAAACACAGCCTGCGCTATCTACATCCATACATGTCAGACAATATTGATGGGCAGCATTTGTATTACATATTCTCTTTTAATACAACTTAGTTAAGCAAGCTGATTTATTGCTTGTGTAAACCTATTATTATATTTAAGACACTATTAGTGTTTCGAATAGGAACCCTTTTTCCAATGGAATTAGATTTAGCAATATGCCAAATTGAAGGTCTCTCTTCTTCTCACAAATCCATGGAGTAATTAGAGTATTTACTTTAGTATCTATAAAATTTAAGGAAGTGCCAAAACAGCTGCTTCCCTATCATAGGATCCCAATCAAGCTAGATCAGTGGGCCAGATTCTCCTCTTATTTACATTTGTGTAAATCCCTTACTGTCAAGTAGAGTTACAGAATCAAGCCCGATATAGTGACAATTCTCTAGTAGCAAGCACACTTTTCCACGTCTTTGCCCCTTAACTCCTGCCTTCAAGTAGATGTTCAGTTGTTTCAATGGATCCGGTTCTGATCTCACACTAGTGGGAGTCAGGAGTAACTACGCTAGAGTCAGTGGAATTATACAGATTTTTTTTTTTTTTTTTAAAAATCACAATCAGGAGTTCAACCGATGTCAAGCCAGTATAGATAAGAGGATAATCATGTCCAATATATGGTATATCTAAAGCTACAATAATGGCTAACCTTAAAGAGAGGACCATTTTGGGCAATCACTGTGGACCACATCCAGAGAAACCTGTTCTGTTTTTACTCAGTCTTCCAAAGGCAAAATTTCCATAAAGACTTCAGGATTAGACCCTATGGTTCCATGAACTTTCCAACTCAGACACATGTATGAAAATAAAGCAAGTTAAAGACAGGTCAGTCAGGTTATACCTGACTCCAATTAACACTCCTACAAGTTTCAGCACTATTTATCTGCATGCTGGTGTCACTCAAAATGATGAGCCATTCTTTCCTGCCTCTGAAAATGTCTAAGAAAATCTGTGAAATATTTCTAATCTGATCTTTCTAAGTGAAAGTGCACCTCATTGATCAATAAGAGTAAGGACTGAATATCCTAACTCTGATCAGAGCCAAGTATGGAAAAAAAGATTTGATCCATCTGTTATACGTGATGATTAAGAAAGCAAAGGTCAATAAAAACTGAATTCCACTGACTAAAGGCTTGTGGGCCTACATTGATTTCAATATGTTTGTACTGACTCAACCCTGGATAGCCTCCCTTTTGGATCACTGGATAGTGCTGTTGCTTAAGGACTGCAAAGGCCCAGAAATACCATTCAGCAAGTCTAATTGCAGATGGGAGGTTCCATTAACAGATTAAGTCTTTCCTTTCTGCTGACAGAGCCATCTCCATCTATGGAATGTGGGGATAGTGCCTGATTGTAGGTTGAGAGATGACTTGTTTCAAAACAAGGGCAAGAGAGCAGTTCTGGTGTCAATCAGGACTCACCTGAATGTATTACATTCATGGGGACTGTACCCCATGAATTCAGATTCAGTAGTCAGAGGGTGATTGGCACCTTACACCCATCATGACATTCTTTGTATTTCACTTCCAATATGTATCTGGGTTTTAATGAAGTTTAGTGATTTCCTATTTTTCAGACACTTATTTTTAGAACAATGTTCTATCAAGGATTTTTCATCTGATGTTGTTGATATAGGACCTGATCCTTTACTCCATCCGAGCAGATTTATGCCATTGTGACTTCACTGTAGTCAAGAAGGCACCCCACATCAAACTGCCTAGCGTGTATGCATACCATTTCCCCTTGCAAAACGGAATCAAAACTGTTCATCTGTGTCACAGGCACCAACTCCATGGGTGCTCTGGGGCTGGGGAAAAATTGGTGGGTGCAGAGCACTCACCAGCAGCTCCCCACCTTAGCTCATCTCTGCTCCGCCTCTGCCTCCTCCCCAGAGCAGACTGCTGGGTCCTGCTTCTCTCCCCCTCCCCCGGTGCTTG
The DNA here is from genome assembly GCA_007922305.1 of Dermatemys mawii. Classification (NCBI taxonomy): domain Eukaryota; kingdom Metazoa; phylum Chordata; order Testudines; family Dermatemydidae; genus Dermatemys; species Dermatemys mawii. Next base: position 8,660,952 of record ML677362.1, read on the forward strand.
TGGTGCGAAACAGCTGTTTTGCGCAGCTGGAAGGGAGGGGGAACGTGGCACACTCAAGGGAGGACATGGGGCTGGGGTGACGATGTGGGGAAGAGGTTGGAGAATGGGGGCAAAGAAGGGGTGCAGGTGGGGCGGGTAACAGGGGAAGTTGGGATGCTGGGGGAAGTTGGCGTCTATGTCATAGGTCCCATACTTCCAACAGCTAGTGGAGATTCTCTTAGCTTAAGTGACAGGAACCTGTGTTTTTAGAAAAGATTTTAGTTTATTCCAGATGCTACTGAAAAGTTTTGAGGGGCTATGGTCAGCATACCAATAACCATGATATTCCAGGTGACAGACTTGATCAAATACATATTTATAACCTTAGGTTCCCAATACCGCATTTAGTCAATGCTACTTTTTTCAGGAGCAAAGTTATCCTTGTGCTTAATTATTTGTAAGATCAAGACCTTAGGTCCAATTTAACTAAGCTGGTATTTTTTCTTGGAATATTTCCTACTCATGAGGGTCTGCCTCCAATTCCACGCCCTAACTACAGTCTACACTGCTTTTTCACAGAACATAAAACTCTAAGGTAAAGTGTTAATATTTAAAGAAAACCATAACCAAATTTAGGTATTTCTAGAGAAAGAATACTTGAAGCATAGTGATTTCTATTGTCATCTGCACATATATTATGTGAACATACATTGATAGATAAGAGGACTGGCAATATATTGTCTCTCTCTCTCTGGGTCTGATTACTCAGACACAATGTGAGTAATGTGGCCATCCCAAATTCACGTCAATAAAGCCTTCATACCATACCATGGTGTCATGTATCCTCCCTGTATTCTTTTCTCAGAGACAATAGCATAAAGGTTTCATTAGCATATATTTGACATGACTACATTACTCATGCGAAGCAAAGACTCAATGAGTTATGCAGCTCTTCCCAAACAAGGGCTAATAAAACCTTCATGACATACCACCTCCTTGTGCATATGCCATAGGCTTTACAGAACTTTTAAACACACATTTAACATTTCTAAATCTTCTCTTGTAAAATCAAGTTGTCTTAATTCCAAGAGTCCAACTGTATTGGTGGAAGAAGGAAAATATAGCTATTTAAGAGTAGGAACATTTGGAAAGGCTCTAAAATAGCTTTTCTGTAAGTCAGTGTGTTTTGATTATAAGGTCCAATTTCTCATGGCCTCCCAGGCTACAGGGGGAACTGCTGTATTCTACTGGAAAGAATGATCCCAGATCCCCGGCAGCATTCCACTGTGCCATTTCCCCGACAGCTTGAGTGATCAGACCTTAAAATTGTTATACCATGCCTTGGGCCAGAGAAAATTTGGAGAGGGCTTTGACTTGGGAATGGGGGGAGAAATATTTTTATGCTAGGTAGTTTAATTTTTTTTAAAAGAGCAATTCCAAAGCTGCTGAGAGGTAGAAGTAGTTCCAGGATTGATGGATAAGAGGGCAGACTGTGGATGAGATGGTCAAAGGGGCAAGATATCACATACGTGTCACCTCCATATATATATGGGACACATTTCTTTCTAGTTTTCAGTAATATATATTACTTTGGTCATAAGCACTAGAACTCTTAGTTGTTTGCTTTCAAATGTTAGACACTTCCTTTACCATTCTGATATTTCAAACAGAGAGAGGAGGCCAGGAAACATGGGCAGGGTAGAGGAGAGATAAATATATAACAGGAGATGGAGCAGAGACTAAGTGGAAGGAGAGAGGATGGAGGTAACAAAAGCCAAAGTAGAGACAGACAAAATGAGAGTCAGAGAAACAGTGAGTGTCAGGTGGATGAGAACAGAAAGAGGACCATAGTGAGACAGGAGAAAGGGAGAATTACAAAATATGCTATCAAAGGGGATAAAGAGATCAGGAAAAAGATCTTGGAGTCATCGTGGATATCAGGAAAAAGATCTTGGAGTCATCGTGGACAGTTCTCTGAAGATGTTCATGCAGTGTGCAGCAGCAGTCAAAAAAGCAAACAGGATGTTAGGAATCATTAAAAAAGGGACAGAAAATAAGCCTTATTGCCCTTATACAAATCCATGGTGTGCCCACATCTTGAATACTGTGTACAAATGTGGTCTCCTCATTTCATAAAGGATATACTGGCGTTAGAAAAGGTTCAGAGAAGGGCAACTAAAATGATTAGGGGATTGGAATGGGTCCCATATGAGGAGAGATTAAAGAGGCTAGGACTTCTTAGCTTGGAAAAGAGGAGGCTAAGGGGGGATATGATAGAGGTATATAAAATTATGAGTGGCGTGGAGAAAGTGAATAAGGAAAAGTTATTTACTTGTTCCCATAATAGAAGAACCAGGGGCCACCCATTGAAATTAGTGGGCGGCAGATTTAAAACAAATAAAAGGAAGTTCTTCTTCACACAGCGCACAGTCAACCTGTGGAACTCCTTGCCTGAGGAGGCTGTGAAGGCTAGGACTATAACAAGGTTTAAAAGAGAACTGGATAAATTCATGGAGGTTAAGTCCATTAATGGCTATTAGCCAGGCTGGGTAAGGAATGGTGTCCCTAGCCTCTGTTTGTCAGAGGGGGGTGATGGATGGCAGGAGAGAGATCACTTGATCTTTACCTGTTAGGTTCTCTCACTCCGGGGCACCTGGCATTGGCCACTGTCGGTAGACAGGATACTGGGCTAGATGCACCTTTGGTCTGACCCAGTATGGCCTTTCTTATGTTCTTATGACAAATGTGTGGCACAGAAGCGTCTCTCTCAGTCTGCTAAGGTTCCAGTGTGGGGCAAAATGGGACTAAAGATATGTCTACACTGTAAAGTTGTCAAAACTTTTGTCTTTCACGGATACTTTAAAAATCCCCCCCATAAAAGACAAAAGTTTTCCTGATGCAAGTGGCAGAGTGAACGTGGCTTTGTCAGCAGGAGCACTCTCCTGCTGACAAAGCTAACGCCATTCGCAGGTCTTGAAGTATTTTGTTGGCAAAAGTGTCAACGAAGTACCAACAAAGAGCATTTACACATGCTGACTTTTAGTGACAAGGCTGCGTCAACACAGCCTTGTCGCTAAAAGCTGCGTGGTGTAGACAAGCCCTAAGGAAGACAGGGGACAAAATTACACATGTAAGAAAGTTAAAATGCTGTGGAATTCCTTTCTTTAATATAACTAGTTCTTGCTATAACCTCCTGATTTTTTATGTCTGATGTAAATAATTTTCAATAATGAAAGATGGCATAAATTTGATGTCTTGAGGACTATAGGTAAATTCCAAACTAAAATGAGTAGCTTCACTCAAAATGAAGGACCTTTAGGTGCTATGCACTGAGGTACTGTTAAGAGACTTCTGGTCCCAGAAAGGAAGGATGATCCTGTGGCTAATATACTGAATTGACACTCAAGAGATCAGAGTGCTATTCCTAGTTCCGCCACAACCTTCCTGGGTGACCTTGGGACGATCACATAAGTCTTAATTCAGGAAAGCACTTGAGCATTTGAGTAACCACTGAATTCAAATGGGACTACTCATTTACTTTAATTATTTGATGATGTGGGGATTATTTCTTCATCTCAATGTCTCAGTTCCCCAAAATGGGGATAATAGCTTCCTTTCTGTGTAGTTCTGTTTATATTGTAAAATGTTTGTCTCTTTCTATGTATTTGTACAGGGCTAACTACAATAGGATCGAGATCTTAATTGGAGCCTCCAAGTGCTGCTGTAATATAAATTGTGGTCAAGGTTATAAACAGTTATACCTGTTACAGTGCAGGAATCAGCATCCATTCTGGCATGATGCAGGCCCATAATACAGCCTTGCTGTGTTGCTGATAATTTTGCACCCTGCACTAGCAGATGAACAATTACGTCCACACCATCCATCCCCTTATAGTTCTGTGATATGATGATCTGGTACACTTCAGGTCCTTAAGGCATTCTGAAAGGAAAGTCACTTAACTATGTTTACTAAAAGAGAAGACGAATGTGCTGAATTTTGCACTTACGCTATCAGCTTGGATCTGTCAGAAACCTTGATTTACATGTAAAACTGAAAGTAATCTTGCCTATTGAAATCCAGACAGAACTACTTCAACTGATCTCATGAGACACTCTTGTTTGATGGTCTTAACCAAATCTTTTGCACCTGTACACGTTCTTAACTAGTTTGGGGTTTACTGTGACCAAACTGTTAACCCAGGACATTGATGTCTGAATTCATGCAACATCTAATTTTACCATTCTAAGTTTTCTTTTCATGTATTACTCAATGCTAATGAGACTATGTGGCACATGTACTTTGCTGTCACAGCAGATCTATATTAATGTGATGTATTATATTCTTAATGCAGTCCATTGTGTTAAGACAGCTCAGATTATTTAAAAATATATTTTGTTCAGTTTACCAGGTATATACCATTTGATTATCTGCCTTTGAGGACTACTTCTCAATTTTAGCATTAATAGGATTTTTTGTTCTACTATTTCAAACTTGCCTGCCCTTATTCCAACATGCCAGTATGTGCTCATAGTGTATATGTTAACTGAAAATAGTTGTTACATTTTTTAAAATTGGGCACTCGCTAATCTTTTTGCATACTGGTGGCGTGGTTGTGTTTACAACCCTCAGTATCTATTTTGAAATTTATATTCTGTTCATCTATCCCACCTGCCAATCCAATCTGTTGTAAACCCTTGCTCTTTAACCTTTCTAAATGTATAGATCTACACACGGTTTTTGTATGGCTATAGTTAAAGCAGTAAAACACCTTAGTATGGGTGCAGTTGTACTGGCATAATTTATCCCCATAGATGTATGGGAATAAGGTAGATTGATATAAGCAACTTCACATGACCACACCAGCACCAATGTATCTATTTAAGTATCAAATCACCTGCTAACTGAAATTTAAAATTGTACAAAAACTATTTAGACTAGGTCCAAGAGACCCACTGAAGAACTCTATTTCTGCATCAGAGCTTTGTCCTTTAGCAATATATTACTCAATGAAGTTTGCTTTTGTATTTCTTTTCAATTTCTTCTAAGGACACACAATGGTTGCATGAATACCACTACATCCTTGTGCTGGGCACATTTGCAGCATGCTCTGATTGCCTCCACCTTTACTACAAATAAATCCATTCTTTGCCATTTGTTTGCCACTGTAGTTTGTTTTAATGCTGGCTTAAGCATTTTTAATTATATGTATTTGATTAGCAAGAAATGAAAGCAAACACTTTTAGTTAGGAATCTCAGTTTTCACTGGCTCTGCAAATACCCCTCGTTTGCAACATCTAGTGCATTTTTCACAATAACCTTATTCTGAGCATTAGTTATCACAGATAATTTAGTATCTACTTAGTCAAGCTGCTAGCTGTTCACACTCTCACAATTTAGCTTTATTATATAGATCTATAACATAATGGTCAATGGTTGTTTCTTACAGCTGGCTTCTTGTAGCCAACTGGGCTTTTTACAAGTGATATTCTTGAGAGATTTAAACTATTCTTCAACTACTTTATAGTGCTCTTCATGTTCCTGATGAAGTGTACTGTAGCACTCTAATTGCTCACGCACATCCATGTGTAGCAGTGTGGAGAATTTTAGCTTCTTCAGTATTGCTTGCTTCCACGAAAGGCTGAAAGCACTGCAGCCACCTTCATTGGTTGTCTGCTGGGTTCTTTTCCAGATTAAGGCAGCTTCATTTGCTCCATTTTTGCAGAGATTTTAGTTACTGCTGACATGCTGTAGTAAGGTGACACACAAGCGACTGACCTTTTCTCCCTCCATGAATAGTGTTTGCAGGACCAAATCCTAATAAATTACAGTATACTTATCTAAGTTTTCACAAGGTCACCTAAGCTCCAGTCACTCCCCTGTCAGTACATAGCTGGGTAACCTTTAAGGCCCTCTTAGTCTGGTTTTTATTTTGTTTAAAATTTCAGTGTTTAGTACAACTTTTTTTTAAAAGGGGGGAAAAAAATCAGTCTGCAAAATTAACTTCAGTTTGCCAGGTAAATATTGGGGTGAAGGAAAGGGGTAGGGAGGGGAAGAGAGAAGTGAAAACAAAAGCAGTTTAATGTTGTGGTATGTTTGTTTTTAAACACAAACCCTTTATAGTTGTGATGTTTTGATATAAGCGGCTTCAGCCTATATTTCTGAACTGCTAGGAAGTGTTGGCTCACAGCCGTTCCCTCTCCACACACAGACCGCCCCCTCACCAGTGTGTCTTTTCCTAGGCTTGTTCTTCTGCAATCTTGGATGTAGACGGAATATTTTCTAAATTCTTCGAAAGAATGTGGGCAGCAGCATGGCTCAAACACTTCTACCTATTGTAATGTGTGTAGGGTGGCCACTCATGCATCCCTGAAATACCAGACATTCCCCTGTGGTCCTACCCCTGCCTGCAGGAGCAGCAGGTAGAGAGTGGTGTGCTCTTCACAATCGTATCTCCCATGTAATACTGGGCCAATACCCGAACCAATTTTGTTTCGGGACTAGAGGAAACCAACCATAGAAAAGCAGGACTGTACTTTAAAACCAGATAATGGCCTACCTAACTGTATTAGATTTTCTTAACATAATCAGTATTTTCATCTACTTGCATGGTCCAAAAACTGGTAACAACAGCTATTTATAAAACCATTCCTTGGTTTTACCAAGACTCTTTGTTTGTGACTTTGTAATTCTAGAACAGATGGAGGTAAAGAAGTTCACATCATTGTTGGAGGGGCAGGAACTCACTTCAACAACATCTGGGCAGAGGACCCAGAGTCACCCCAAGCGAGCAGGAAAAAAAGTGGCAGGGGTGAGCAGCAGCCTGGGAGATGGCTGCTAAGGGAAGGCCAGGATTACTGCCTACAAGTAGTAAATGTGAGGCATCTGCTGGAGCAGGATAATAAGAGGACAAAGCTGAGCACTTACTACCCCCATCCCCCAAAACCAGGAATGACCAGTTACCTTTATCCCCCTCTATTGGGCTTCCCCCCTAGGTAGGAAGTACTGGGTCTTTAACCACCCAATCCTTTGTACTGAGGATATTTGCATCTTCTTTCTGACAGCTTTTAACTTAGTGTGAGTGTTGGGAACCCACCAGAAGCTTGACAGTATGCTGTCCTACCACTTAGAACACCTATGTTGCTTACCTCTAAACTTGTATTATGCATAGCATCCTTAAAGATCTTAAATAGGAGCAGTATACCATAGCACTCAATGGCATCCTACACACTCAAATGCAATCATCTGCAGGATGAAATCCACTGGCTGTTTATCACCACAGGGCAGCATTACCCAACGTTAATGGCAGGAAGTGGACGAGAATACCATATCCCACTGAAATTACAGAAGATATTTAGACAGGGTGTAGATGGAATGAAACTACCCAAAATTATATTTAGCACTCTGGCCAAATTCAAACTCCCCTGAATTTGCAAGAAGCATCATAGGATCTTTATTGAAAAGAAGAAGTGGTCAAGACCACAATTTGATGTCTCTTCCAAAAAGTGAGACATAGCCCCTGTGACTACTCTGAAGCATTGCATCAATGACAGATGGAAGCATGAATGTACTGAGAGTCTAAAGTACAGTGGGACCCCGCACTACCGTGACGATCGGGATCCAAAAAACCCAATCGCGATAATGGCGGGGTTGCAGTATTGCGGGGTTCCGCACATCAAAGCGGCCGCCGCCGCCATTGGGAGCCAGCCACACACCGTGCTATAAGCGGATTCATGCTATAGCGGGGCACAGTATTCCAGGGTTCCACTGTACTGTTAGCTTGTGACAATGGCTGGGAATCACACAGTCTGCTTGAAAACTGCATTTTGGAAAAGGACAAGCCTCTTAAAAGTAGTGTTTGTTCTCAGTCCATGTTCCATTTTTGGAGAAACATTTACTTGGCATTCTGATACTTTTTTCTTTTCACCAAAACTGAGGCAACTGTTGCTTCCTATGAGCTATGGGTAGGGAAGAAAAGTGAGCATGCACACATACAAACTTAATTTATCATGCACGTTTGACTACTTCACTTGCATTCTGCCCACTAATCCATCTCACTAGGACTTATTTCAACATTTCAACCCCCCGAATAGCTTCCGTCACCATTTACCAAAAAAACCAAAACTCACACATGCAAAAAACAAAAGTTTTTTAAAACTCAAATGTAGAATCCCACACCAAAACAGGCCCTGAGGCAATATTCAGCCCTGCACAGGTGACATGAAGAGTGGATATTTTTTGGCCTTGCAGGCCTACAAGTGAGAGCTGTATACTTTTGGGGGGGGGGGGGGAAGGAGAATTCAGTTTTCCAGCTGGATAAGGGACATTACAGGGCTAGCTACAAATGCCCAAGATAGCTCTTTTAAACAGAATATTTTGGAGTTGTGACATTTTTTATTTTAGGGTTGTTTTTTTTAAACTGGTGTCTTGTGTATCAGTTTTAATTTTCTTCCCTCAATCTGAAAAGCCTCAATGCTCTTTAGTTACCATTAACAATGGAGGACCATAGGAATTAGAAATGCAAGAGGAGACTAAAATATTTGTTTATGAATTAGGTGACTATACAGAATACCAACTGGCTGAGTTGCCACAGTGCTGATAAAAATATTTATTCTACACCGTCATGTATTTTGTTTGTACATATATCATAGCAAGAGATGTTGTGACAGCTGTTAATGTTGCCTGACACTTTTCCTTGGAACTCCATTTTCAGTTGTTTATAACTTTGTCAATTATCTTTTGGACAGAAATCTGGTGCATTTGTTCTCTACCCAGCAGTATTAATTTTGATGAAGTCTGAGTGTATGCATCTATTTTACAGCAGAGTGCCAGCTCCACATAGTTAAGGTTGAGCAGTGCTTTCTGTTTAAAGGTTTACTCTAAGTGTTCAAAAATCTACATATTCACTGGGATTGTCTTGAAATTTGCCATGTCTCTTTGGGGTGCATGATAGCATTAGTTATCCAAATCTGGAATCACTTGAGCAAGCCCCCTAAAACAAAACCCTCCCCCCTCCAGGGTTCTTATCACAGTTCTTGAGAACTGCACTTTTAGGTCCTTCCTCCCACCTCTCACCCCCTCCACGCCCTCAGTGGTGCCACACAATGCTTAGGCTTCTAGCCATCACTTTTCTTGGGGTGGGAAGCCATGTTCTGCTCTCTTCCCCCAGACTGGGGATTTAGGCTGTGATTCCTCCTGCAATTCACTGTGATGATCATCTTAACAAGTGTAAGTTGTTTAAGCAGTTGTACATAGGACATCCTACAGCTGGATTACTGAGCCAGCCATCCTATCCTTTCCACACTGCCACTAGGTGGGCCACACTGTCCTTGCTTAAGTACACCTCTTCAGGCATGCCCTTGATACATTCACTGGATTCCCCCTCCACCCACTTCTGTACCTAGCCCTCCCCCACTGCAAGCATTTCCCTGAAGTTTTCACTCCCTGCTATACAAACATTTCTATTGCTGATACTTCCCCACCCACCCCCTGTTCCTATAACCCAACTCACATGCAGTCCCTGGAGCAAAGGCCTCCTAGGAGGAGGTCTACAGTGCATTGTAAAACCCAGGCACAGACTCAGGTTTGAGCCAAATCCCCATACCAGCCACACACATCTTTCTGATTTGTCAGCTAACCCTCAGGTCCCACCTGGGTGAGTGGGTCTGAGCCCAAGACATTCAGGGACTCAGGTTCAAGCCCAGTCATTTTGCACCATGCATGCAGCTCAAGCTTGGAGTCCCAGACTTGTCAGGGGATTCCACTAGTGCTTCTTCTACAATTAGGGTGACCGAACAGCAAGTGTGAAAAATCGGGACAGTGGTGGTAGGGTAATAGGAGCCTATATATAAGTAAAAGACCCTTGTTTCTTGTCCCTTCAAAGCTAAAATTTTCCCCTTAATTCTCAAGAATTGAAGCAACCCCCACTTGTTTCTAGTATAGTTCCTCTTCCTCAATGCTGACCACTCATCTGGAAGCTCATTTCCTTTATTAGCTATGAACACAGTCTCCTTTATTAGCTATGGGCTTCTTCCTGTCAGTGGCCAACAACAAGTGCACTGCTTGCTGGCCAGAGGACCAGAGTCAAATTCTGGTAAGTCTCTGGTGTAAAGCAACCAAGAGCTTCAACTTCAGTAAGAGTGCAGGAGATCATGAGTACAAAGGAATCTTGAAGAAGCATGTAGCCCTGGGGAATCACTAGACTGCCATCCATGACGAGTGAGGAAAGTGGCTTAAAACTGACTAGTGCAATGTGAGGGACAGTAACAGCACCTCTGGAAACGCATCTTCTGCCTCCCTCTTGTACAAGAGGTTTGACTGGATTCTGGGAGTTTCAGCAGGCACCAAACCAACAGTAGTATGAGTCTGCTAAGCAGGGATGGCACTCATAACATTGAGTTCGCAGAGCCACCAGAAAGCCAGCAGCCATCGGATGAAACTTGGGAAGTGAGCCCAGTTTTCATGCCACCAGAACAGCCACAGTACATCCTGGGACCATACTCGGAGGAACTGTTTGGGCTGTTGTCTCCTCCCTCTCTGCCCCCACTCCTCCATCCGGCAAGTGGCAGCAGAACCACAGGAGGCCAAAGTAGCATCAGAGGCTACTTTTTTTTTGCCTCCATATTGGTTAATATACAAAGAGGAGAAATTTCTGGCTTATGATCAAATGAATATTATTATAACCCAGGGATTGTAGCACATCTGTTAAATTTGTAAAGTGCATCTTCCAACAACGTCTGGAGTCTTGCTACTGATTGAAGGTCACAGGATTGTCTGATCAAAGAAAATTCTCTTTGGGTTCTATGCTTGTTCTACACAAAAGTAGCATCTTTTGTCCACAAGTTGCTGCAGCCCCTCCCTGTGTAGCAGATGCAATGTAATTTTTGTAACCCCCTCATGCTCAGAAAATAATGTTTTCACTTGCCTTGGCTGGCTCTTCAACTTCTGCACAATGCATACAGGTAGCCAGGAGCCTTTGGATGCCAACTTCGGTGCAGTGGGGCATAGAGGAAGTAGGTCCAAAATGAAGTAATAGCCAAGATCCTGTCGAAGACCAACCCCGAGGCTGGAATTCTAAAGAGAAAAAGACAAAAACAAAAAGTTTGGCAGCTCAGTTTTTGGAGCAAGAATGCAGGCTGAGGGAAGATAGAATACAGCAGAAAAAAATTTGAGAGAATGCTTGTGCTCATGGCAGCAAGCCTGCAGTCTCCAGCTATACCTCATGCTCCAGCACCATGCCCTGAATCCCCTAGCACGTCCTACGGTATCCTGAATGCTAGCACGTCCTATAGCTCATGCACACTTTGGACAATGTTGGGGCTGGGTGGTCTGTGTCACAGGTAGTTGTCCCACATTCATCAAACACAATAGAATGGCCAAAGAACAGAGAGACAGTGGACTTCCAGATATAATTACAGTTGAGTGGCACTGAATAAAGCATGAGTGCTTTGCACTGTTGTGCATTGCATTTCCTCACATGAATGTTCATTGGGCTTTGTGCTGTTTGTTCCATTGTTAGTTTTGCTGGTAGCTGGTCTGCCCAACAGAGTGTTTCTATTACATGTCTGTTTAAAAATATAGTGTTGCATGTGGAAAGTGTCATTATCATGGTGTATTACATTTACTTCAGAGAACTTACAGTAATCGAGAAGCTGGGCTTTGAAGTACATGTTTAAATAACATGCGTAAGCCACCCCTTTAATTTCACAGCATCACACAGTTAAGATGTGTGTCTAAAGAACGTGGCTGTTTTTTATGAAGTGGCTAATGTTTTTCCACACATACCCTCACAGTAAAGCAAATTTTGTGATGAAGAACAGGATGTGATTACACACAATGCATCATGCAAATTCATAAAACCCTCCTTTTGGATCTGGCCTACACCCATGACTGTGGCACACCTTACAAATGCCTTATACATCATTACCCTCACCCATTGGAGGAGGCAAGCCCATTACATGGGTGCACAAAGCATCCCCAATTCCAGTTGCACATGTGAATCCTGTCCCTGTAATGACTAGTATACAGCCAGAAAGTGCACCTGTCTAGAAGTCCAGCTGTGTATTGAGCCCATTTCTGGGAGGAAAGAGCTCACTTGTGCTCTGTACAAGATCTGTGAGGACAAAGCAGGTAACAATAATACAGACTGCCATTGCTTACAGAACTGTTTGGATGCCAATGTCACCATTGACACCAGGACTTCAGTCTGCCAAATGCACATTCAATCACCACCCTACAGGTACTGAGTGTGTAGTTCAACCTTCTTTTGCCACATCCTGGATGGATTGCATGAGTTCTGTACATGTCTTGTAATTGACTTAGTATGGCTTACCCCCATACCCTCCTGTTGGTCATTGCCCGCTAGAGGCCACTCAGACCAGCTATAAGAACTCAGGGAGTGCCAGTCAGTATCTGCTCAATGCACTGGCTGCCTGGCTCTTCTCCCACTAGTTGATGGGCTGTTGTTGCAGCTGAACCAGAGTCTGATTTATTATTAGTTCCATGACAGGTCCTGAGATCAGGAGAAGGTTTTATAAGCCATGGCAAAAAGCAGGTAAGCAGGGTCCCCAGAACAGTGGGGACAGCAACTACATTTATAACAATGTCACTGGGTGAAAATAACCTTCATGGACAAGCTGGAATGTTAAGTTCCAATCTCCAGAAAACCCTGACATCATGGCACCTTGCCACTACATCCTACATTAGTGTCCATGAACCTCTCTCTCACAGTTGATAGGACTGCATAAGGAGTAGTATCCTTTTTGATTTAGGTACCTTGTGGTGGACAAATTGTGGGCACAGGAGCCCATCAATGGCCCCACCACAGTTTGGAAAGACTATTCTTGCAAAACGAGATGTTATTTCAGGACATTGTTTTTACCCAAAGGCAGTGGGCATATCAATCCTGATTGCCTCAAACTTCCACCACCTGTGGACTTGCCAACACCAAACTGCTTCTCTATGGACCTGTGAAAGCCTGGCATAAGCCAGCTTCCAGATAGCAGAAGCAGGCTGCTTCTGTAGCAGCCTGGCCTCCCTCAGGTGTACCTGAAGCTAGGAGGTTTGAGAAAAGCTGCTCAAAGCTCCAGGAACATCTGCTTCTTCTTGTGAAAGTTCTAGAGCCACTGCTGCTCATCTCATGCCTGCATGATAAGCACAGACTGGTGGGATCAAGTTATGGCCCAGCACAAGGAATAAGGCCCAGATCACATCTCCTCAAGTGATTCACCACAATGACCAGTAGATCACAAACTCAAGTCACCCATTAGACATTGCTGAGTGGCCAAAACATGATGCCAAGGCAGGTCATCTCTCCCACCTAAATGAGCTTCCCAAAATCCACACATGTGCACTCCAGGACTGCCTATGTCTTTTCCCTCAGGGGAAAGGAGTCCTTGTGTGATCAGTTACAAGCCTTCACAATAAGAGTCTTTGAGAACATCACATTAGTTTACCCAGAAACCAGGAAATCTTCTCTTGCTGCTTCTGTTCCCCAGGTGGGTCTAGCAAAATAGACAGATTTTCCCCTCAAACAACCAGTCTAAGGCTTGCCTACCACCTACCTTTATTTCCAGCCCCCCCCTTTCCCAGACAGAACCCCTATCTGACCCTCTTACCTGTCCCCCTCCCTCCCACCACAGACAGTCCTCTGGCTCCAGATCCTTCCCACATAATATAACAAAGTATTTATTTAGACCAGCTGCTGACTGTTGTGCTGGGTTCACAGTGAACTTCTGAACAGCAACACCACCACCACATTAACATAACAGAGGCAACTTCTAGTAAGCAACATGAGTTATTAAATTTTTATTGTAGGTGTACAAAGGTTTGAACTAGTGGCAGGGTGTTCACCAGGGGCAATGGGATCAGCACATTGCCTTTAACTACCCAAGCATTCATAATCTGGCTGCAGAGGAACCCTTTCAGATTTATTCTTTAGTGGCAATGTGCCCTGTAATCCATTCAGGCCGTACAGCTATTCAAGTGAAGTGAACATTTTCTTAGTTACCCTTTCACAATTTGGGTCCCCCATGATTAGCACATGCTATTCTCTGACCTTGGTAAAAATGGACTGAGTTCATTTTCACCTGCATCATAACAATACTTTCATCTCTCTAATATTTTTTTTAAAAAAACTCAAATGACCCAAAATTTGGGTCACTCTCCCCACCATGCACCCTCCTTTGAAATCTGATGTGCCTCAGGAATCTGAGCATGTCAATTTTAGAAGACTTAGAAAAGTTGATCTTTAAATGAAGTTGTGATGCAACAACGCCATTAAAATCCTGATTCTCTACTGCAGAGGTGGGCAAACCATGGCCTGCGGGCCATACTGCCCAGCCCCTGAGCTCCCAGCCTGGGAGGCTTGGTCCCCCTCCCCCACAGTCATGCCACCGTATGGGCAGCACTCAGGTCATTGCTCTGCCCTGCTGCCCAGACTGGCTCCAGTTGCCAGACATGCTGCTCTGAAGGGCTTAGTAAGAGGGCCAGGGCATTGGATAAGGGACAGTGAGTCCAGGGGAGGGGAGCAGTCAGTGGACAGGGAGCGGTTGGATGGGGCAGAGGTGCTGGGAGGCAGGATAAGCACAGGAGTCCTGGGGGGTCTTTCAGGAGGGCTGAATAGGGAGTAGGGTCCGGGGTGGGGGGGGGCAGTTAGGGTCAGAAGGTCTCGGAAGGAGGCGGTCAGGGGACAAGCAGCGGAGGGAGGGGGTTGGATGGGTCAGAGGTTCTGAGGAGAGCAGTCAGGGGGCAGGAAGGGGTCAAACAGGGGGTGGAGGCCAGGCTGTACCGGGCCCTCCGTACAACTCTCATGTGGCCCTCAGGCCAAAAAGTTTGCCCACCCCTGCTCTACTGTCTTGTGTAATTTTTACCTCCGTAATGTGGGTTTCAAATGCTGATTGGTGTAAGTGAGTGGAGAATTCTGATCAGCGAATTATATGCCGCACAAGTGATACAAGGCAATGGAGAACAGAGAGAGAGATACATGAACACAGATACACCCAAAGGCTCCAAACCTGATATTGGATCAGAGAGACTCAATGTTGTGTATATGCAGAGCCCTACGGAAAGGCTATACAGCTCTGCAAGGGCACAAGATTCCTGCCATACAGCTTTACGCAGACTATGGCCAACTCCTGTAATATCTATACAATACATGCACACATCTTACATATAGACTATATGTATTTAATATTTATACACACTACTTATATACCAATGCATGGAAATATACATTACAGGTAGGATTGGTTGCACAGCCTATGAAAATTGCCCAATACTTGCCATTATAAGACCCTGTTTTCAATTGCTTATCACTTTACCAAAGCGGAAATGTTTGGGCTGAAATCTACCATGGCAAGGGTCTGCCTCAGGCTGACATTTTTGCCATTTCTGAGAACAAGGCTAGTGAAAACACACACATTGGTTTTCCATTTTTAAGAAACACTAGCAATCTTTTCTCTGAGATGCTATAGTGCCCCTATATTTTGGAGCAGAACTTGAAGTTTAGCAGGATGGGGATGGCCTTTGTCTCAAGGATGTGCCTTTTGCATTTCTGTGAAAATCCACTCAAATGTGGCCAAGTTATAAACCTTTCAAAAAACCAAAAAAACCCCACTGCATTTCTATTAAGTCTCTACCGAGTATGTAAGACCTTCACAGTCTTTCAACATGGAGGTGCTCCATCCCAGGAGCTTCTGCAGGCTCAGCACTGGAACAGAATGCAGGGAAATCATCTCTCCAATAGTGCCCAGGCAACATGGACAAAGCCTGGGGTGGGGAGAGAGAAGACGGACAGGATGGAAGAAACAGGACAGAAGGGGTCAAGCTTAGGGGGAAAGAAGGCAAGAGTCTATGGCTACTAGACCACACTCTCCTCCAGAGCCTAGTATGAAACCCTAAATTTTTGAGTCTCACCATCTCTTTGCGGTCAGCAAATCTCTCTGAAACCCACTGGCAAAGTGTTCCAGCCCCTTCTAATTCCTGTCCACACAGAGCAGTGGTGGGCAACTGACAGCCTATGGGCCATACATGGCCTGTGAGGATAATCTGCTGATGGGCCAAGAGACAGTTTGTTTACATCAACTGCCCGCGCGCAAGGCCACCCACAGCTCCCAGTGGCTGCAGTTCACCGCTCCCAGCTAATGGGAGCTGTGGCCGGCACATCCCTGTAGCCTGCACTGCTTCCCACAGTTCCCATTGGCTAGGAATGGCAAACCACAGCCACTGGGAGCTGACAATCAATAGAAACAAGGTATCTCGTGGCCTGCCAGCAGATTACCTTGATGGGCCACATGTGGCCCGCGGGTTGCCCACCACTAACAGAGGATAACAACCTACCACTGCTATCAGTTGCTCCATTAGCTGAAGTGGCAGATGTCTGCAGTAGATTTAGAAGTCCCAATCCTGCTGATGACCCATAATGGATTTTTTTAAAAAATTATCTTTTGAAAGTTAGACAAACTAACTATATTAAGAACATTATTAAGATTGCAAAGTCAAGCACTCAAAAGTTAAGAAATAGAGGACTTAAGGTTGCCTCTGCAACTTTAATTCAGCCCTTTGGTGCATATGCACTAAGATACAGCTTTAATTACATGATCGCATAGTATTTTATCTATAGAACACCTGATGTCATTCAGTACACAGGCTGAAACTGCTCTGGGAATGAATCAACACTGTGTAGTAAAGGAGACCATCACCAGTAGCACCCCTGCATCATTTGTTCCAGAAATAGGACAATGTCAAAAGGCACACATGTCCTGCAGCATCCATGACTCTATTGAAAACTGCCTCTTTCCACCCACCCCTCTCAAAACCCTTAAAAAGGCCACATTCTAGATATTCAAAACTTTTCCCTTCTGGGATCCAATTTATTAAGTCCTGCAAAAAGATTTTTAAAATAAAAGTCAAACTTTCAAACTCTTCATTCAAATTTCAGCTGGGCCCAGTCCCTCCTCCCTAAAGGTCTGTCCTCTTTTAACATTCACTAACTTTACACAGTCTTAAATTGAGCAGAGACTCCCAACACTTCCTGCCTGAAGTTCAGCCTTTTCTAACTTACAGCCTTGCAGGAACCTTCTTATTCCCCACAGCATCAGCCAACAACCAAATTCAGCTGTGTCCTCCTTTATAAGGCCAATTGAGCAGCAGGCAATCATTTCAGATGTATTGGACTGTAACAGTGGGCACTCGTTTCTTGTGCACACCCTCTCAGATTGTCCCTGCTCTGCAATAGAGCAGTGCCTCCACAGAGACAAACTCTTCATCCTCTTGGGGCTTCCTGACTACACTCTCCAGCTAGGCCGCTATAGCTCAGTTTCCCCTCTGGAGTACCTCAATATCCACACCACTTCCCCACAGTGGCTAACTGGCAGGGGGGAAGAAGGGATGACCCAGGCCAGCCCACTACTCTAGGTCCCAGCCTAGGGACCCTGTAGATCACTGCTATGTCGCTTTCACTATAGCGCATGGCTTCTCTAATTCCCAGGACCACTTCCCCATGTCCCCACACCATCTTCACACTTACCTCAGGGCCTTGTCCTAATAGAGTCCCAGCAATCAGCTTAGGGCTCTTTCTCACTCTCCCTAACTGCTGCTCTGTTATTCTATTAGCTAGCCACACTTCCACAGGGACAGCAAGACACTAAACTCCCTACTTTAGCCCTGCAGCTTTTGATATACTAGGCTGCTAGGCCTGATTGGCTGGGTCCCACACAGCCACTCTAGGCTGCTTGGAAGACCCTCGCCACTGCTCTTTTTGGGACGGGGTGGGGCAGGGCCGCAAGATTTCCAGCAGAGGGCCTCAGAGGGTGTGATATACCCGGTCACATGGACCCAGTTCCCTCTTAAATCTATTGAAGTTACTGGGATGGGTGGGTCTCATCAGGAGGTTCTGAGGTAGCTGAAAGAGGGGCAGCAGTTTACACTTTCTGTGTAGATGTGTCTCAGAGTCTTCCTCTTGCCGCATAAAGGGCAAGTGTTCGGGGGACTCCATGAACTGTGCCAAACATGTGCCCATGTTCATGTGCCCGTGAAGGAGCTGTGAGCCCCAGTGGATTATGGGTCAGAATGGAGTACAGGCTGGGTCACTGGTGGCTCTCCACCCTCCGCAAGTGACAG
Organism: Dermatemys mawii; assembly: GCA_007922305.1. Lineage (NCBI taxonomy): Eukaryota > Metazoa > Chordata > Testudines > Dermatemydidae > Dermatemys > Dermatemys mawii. The sequence continues at coordinate 8,679,049 of ML677362.1, forward strand.
CAGGTCCCACGCTTAGTGTTGGGGCGGGACATGAGGGCAAGGAAGTGGATGGTAGGAAGCACATGCATGTATAGATGTTCTTGGGGCATGGTTTGGAGAAGGGCCTGCTGGATGGTGCTCAGCCAGCTCAAGTGGTACATCAGAGGTATCTGTGGAGGGGGACTCACAGGGCAGGGGGCTGATGCTGAGAGCTGGAGGGCTGAGGTTGAGGGGTTGGCAGGAAGTGCCCTCTAGCAGGATGTTAAGATGCTGCCTCTGGTCGTTAAGGCAGCTGAATACACCCTGAAGAATTGGAGTCCATCCCTGCCTCTGGCATGAGTTCCTATGTGATGCTAGACAAATCACTTGAAACTATTTTTTTCAGATGTGTTCACTACTCAACTATTCCTCATTTTCTGGGTGTCCTCAGCTTGGGATCCTGGGGCTAGATTTGCAAAATTGCTGACCAGTCACAGCTACAAATGAAGTTAATGGAACTATGCTTTGAACACCTAAAGTGCTATGTAATTATATGCACTCTTGCAAAATTATGTCCTAGATATCTGTTTGGCATACAAACTTATTGGGAACTTTTTACTTTCATCTCTGTCTCTCATAGCCCATCTGTAAAATGGGGATAATAATATCCTCTCACCTCACAGGGATATTGTGAAAATAAATTCATAGAGGTTTGTGAACACTATGATAAAAACCATGAAAAATTAATAATTCCGTATTTGGAGCAGGGTTTGCTAGTATGTTATTAAGCAATTAGGAGAAAACAAAATATTAATTAGTTGCTCAGTAAGTGAGCACTGTCTATATTATACACTGATTGCAGTAGGCTTCTGTGGAAAAATACTATGGGATCATATAATTAAAGATGATCTCCTAATGCATAGGCACAAGGGGGCCAAATTAGGGTTTCACTTTAACTATGGCATTTAACTTTTGAGTGATCACTTGGCAACCTTAGTAATGTTCTTTTAGCATATTTTATGTTGAGGGGTGTGTGTGTATCATCTATATATCTATCTGTAGCTCTATCTATGTGTGTGTGTATATATCATCTATGTATCTATTTATATCTATCTGTGTGTGTGTTTACACACTAGCCTACAGATGTACACATACCTATATATAGTCTGTCCATATATATTACAGACCAGGACACATGGACATAGTCTGTATACAGAGACATGCTAGGTAGGCACACAGAGCTGGATGGGAGGCAGCTAGACAGGTGTGTGGCAGAGCCCCCTGGACCTGTGCCCTCCCCCCATCCCCTGGCGCTGCACACGTAGGGTGAAGCCCCCACTCATCTCTGCCCCATAGGCTCCATACCCGCTCCGGGCGGCGGAAGTGGGTGTAGGGGGCAGTATAGGAATTTCCTGTGACGTCCCGGCCCGGACTCCATTAGGCTGCAGCTGGGCAGAGAAGTGACAAACCCAGCGGCACGGAGCAGGCCGGGCGCCTGGGGCGGCCGGGCGGGGGCTCCGGGCAGCGGCGGCGGCAGCACTAACAAGAGGGAGCCCAGAGTGGGCGGCGGCGCTGCCTCTGGGACCCCGGGGGGGACAGGGCCCCGCTCCTCCTCCCCTCGCCCCCCGCCTCCCTTCCTCGCCCCCCCCGGCTTCCCACCACGGCCGCTCTCGGCGAGGAAACTCTGGCCTCCGCTTCCTCCTCCTCCGACTCGGACACCGGCGGAGCCTCCCCGCCCCCGCGGAAGAAAGCCCGGGCCTCCCCGGCGGCGGCGGAGGGAGTAGGCGAGCCCGGGGCTTCCGCGGGCAGAGCAGGCCTCACCTCGTCCCAGTCCCCCTCGCTCCCCGCCGGGCTCGCCCCCCTTGCCGCCCCGCTCAGAGGCAGCAGCAGCAGCAGCGCCATGCAGGCCAACGGGGCAGGAGGAGGCCAGCAGCAGCAGCCGCCTCAGGGGCCGGCGGGCCCGGAGCTGGGCTGCTTGGGCGCCCAGAACGGCGAGGCCTCGTCGGGCTCGGCCGCCGGGGAGCAGCTGGCTCACGCCAACGGGCTGCTGCCCTCCGCCTCCGCGGCTAATAGCAGCGGCAGCCCCGGCGGCCTGAGCGTCAACAACGGGGTCCCGGCCGCCGGGGGGCCCGGCTCGACCGCCGCGGAGCTGGGGGGAGGCGGCGGCAGCGCCCTGAAGAAGAAGAAGCGGCTCTCGCAGTCCGACGAGGACGTGATCCGGCTCATCGGGCAGCACCTCCACGGGCTGGGCCTCAAGTAAGTGCCCGCGCCTCTCGGAGGGGAGACCGATCCCCTCCTCCCCCCATGGCGAACCCTGCGGGGGTAAGGGAGCTCCGTTTTCCTCCCCTTCCCCTCGAGCGGTGCTATGTGACCCTCGCTTCCCCCTCCATAGGGACCGGGAGGGAGGCGGCGTGGGGATGGGGGGGCCCTTCCTCTGCTCTAGATCCGCACTGATGTAGCACACCGGTAAGGAGAGAGGAGTCAAAAGTGAGGAGGGGGCTGGCTTGGTGCAGGAGTGGGCCCGGGGAAAATAATGGTGCTGGGAGACTTGTTTTATTTTAGGGCACCATTTGTGCCCATGGGAGACAGACCAACAAATCTGTTTATGACCCACATACGTAAGATTTGGACAGGGAAGGAAAAGGGCCGCCTTCTCCCACACATTGCCTTGTCACAGCTTGATATCATCTCATTATAAAGAGAGATCAGTGGGTGTATTTGAAGGGGGGCTGTGGGGAAGACCTGATGTGTTGAAAATAATGACGTGAGGGACCTGTCTTTAAGGCTCTTCCAACCGGCTTCGTACATTCGAGACAGACTGTCTGAACTGTGGTGGGGAACAGGTAGAGCATCGTCTGCCAGAGATGACAATACGAAAGCCCGATCACATACCACTAAAGTCAGATCAGTACAAATGTGGTAGTGAGGGAGAAGTGATCTGGTGAACGTAATGGAGCCTGGGCACTTGGAGGTTTTTTGTTTTGTTTGAGTCTCAAGAGCTCATTGATTAATTGTAAACAAACCAACCAAAGAATTAAACCAGCATTTAGGATTCTGACTGCAGAGCCTGCATTCGTGTAATTGGATGAAAGCTTTTGTAGGTTTGGTTTGCCCATATATCTAATACCTTTTGCAAGTACTACTATCTATGGACTGAAAAAAATTAAATGACAAATACATTGATTCTTCTGTGGCTCAGAGCACTGCAGTATTTTTGGGTGAGTATGCAGTGGAGGGAGGGGAAATAGAAATAAAATACAGAGAGATGAATCATCTGGATTTTTTTAAACACCTCCTCCCTCTTTTTCTAAATAAAACATAACAGCAACTAGGTAGATATTTAGATTTTTGGGAGGGGTTCTATAGATGATTCCCCAGAAAATAAAGCTACAAGGGAAGTACCAAAGGAGAGATGGCAAACTATTGTGGGGCTGGATTGATTCTAATGAGCTTAGTACATAAAATAAAAGAGACTACTGACATAGGAGGCAGATTCTCCACAGCAGGAGACAGCTTGTGTCTGTTTATAGGCTGCTACACCACAGTAAATACGCTATTTTTAGCATAAAAGGGTGAGGGTTACTAGTTAGTGTGTTTGCTTATTTTTTTATTGTAAGGAACCAACTTTTTTAAGTCCTGACATGAAAAAAGGCTAGGGCTGTCTCAGCAGACAACTTAATACAGAGCAGTGGCAGCCCTTTATACCCATTCTCTAGTGGTAGTTATAGAGGCACATCTAGTGTTTATAACCGATATTTTCCTCCATGCAGATAACTCGCTACTAGAAACTGGTTTATTTCTATCTGGACTTGCTTGTCTGAGATGATTAGTTAGTGAAAGAAGACCATCTTGGCACTTCATGCAAGTTTTCAAACCACTCTTGGAGATATACAGAGCTGTCTATCCAAGTGTCTGGAGTGATTGGAATATTTATCTCTTCACATGTTTCTGAATCTGGTTATAACTCTTTTGCTTTATAAACAGTCATTTTTAACTGTTGCAGACTTCTTGCAGAGGGTGGTGCATTTTAAGAGTAAAATTGGTCAGTTTTTTTTTTTTTTTTTTTTTTTACACTGTATCTCTCCTGCAGCCAGACTGTTGATCTTCTCATGCAAGAGTCAGGATGTCGTTTAGAACATCCTTCTGCCACCAAATTCCGCAATCATGTCATGGAAGGAGAATGGGATAAGGTAAAGTATGTGGAGCATATAGGACTGCATAACTGCTGTTAAATTTGTAGTATGTGAAATGCATTTCATGGTTCTTCAAGCTTATGTTTCTCTTTTTTTATACCAATTTTTTTGCAGGCTGAGAATGACTTGAATGAACTGAAGCCATTGGTGCATTCTCCTCATGCAATTGTGGTAAGAGACACATCTTCAGTTGTTTCATTTATAGTTGGGAATAATTGTGGTAATACACCTTTTTGTACATAGTTCAGAGTTAATGTTGGCATCTGTATTTAGTTTAGTAAGCAGCATGCTATCCCAAGCACAATACTAATTTGGTCTCCTGTCATTTTGTAGTAGTTGAGGGAGGAAGCCTAGAAATATTAAAGACCAATACTCAGTGCATTGAATGTGTAAATTTATTAAAGTATGTCTTCATGGATTTGAATACAAATTGTGTAATCTGTATATCTAATTTAAAATCTGTAAACTGGATAACTTCAGTCAAAACTGTTTAATTCAGTTACTTTCAGAGAAATTCTCAAAGTGCTTCTGAGTTTGAAATGGCTGATTTTTATATATTTTCCTTAAAGAACCAATCTTAGGTACAATGTAGAATACCTAGGTACAGTGGGGGTTTGGATACTGCAATAGAATGTCATGGGAATATAGTAGCTATTATAGAAAATGGACAATACTGTTGCTTTTCCAGATGGCTTTTAAAGAACAAATGTGTGTGTCACTCTTTGGAATTGTTGTAGAGTTTTGTCCTCTTTTAAATTTATTTTTAAAGCAGACCAGTCTGATAATGTATGTACACTCAATTCACGCTAGGCTTTCGATCCTGTGATTTGACAGGTTACAAGTTGTTTGTTTGATTTTAATAAGTGTGGTTTCAGTAACTTTGTGGATTTTGTTGACATACAAAGTGTTTCTGAGTTTATTTCTATGATCCAGAATCAAAATGGTTACATACAGCTCTAGTCTGTCTTCAAACATCTTATTTTGCTATGTTGTACAACTAATTTCAGTAAATGTTTGTTAGCTATTCAGTGTTGTTTTATAGTCATTTGGGGAGAAAAAAGTAGCACTTCTTTTTGAAGTGTCTGTAAACAATGAGGAATCGGCTGATGGCTGCTTATCTTTTTACTTATAGCTGATTCATTTTGTTGTTAGGAGGAGAGTTTCCTGCCTGGTGGGGGAGGGGAAGAGAGAGAACAGGAAGTGAAGTAGGAAAAACAGATGTTTAACAAAACATCAGTGTCTGCCTTAAAGAAGTTGCATCTTGTTCTGTAATTGTGTGAAAGTTTTTAACTCCTCTGAATTTTTATTTATTTATTTATTTATTTATTAATTCCTGTTCTTTTGCTGGGCAGGCTAATTTTGGAAGGCAAGCTTTTTAAAAGACATGGGGGAGGGGGGAAACTGGGAGGGGAAACTGAGTCAGGAGAGACTATCTAAACAGAATGTAACAAAATAGTGTGTACATTTTCAGTATCTCCTGAGGAATGAGAATTCAGAAGCCTCTTAGATACACAAGAGGGTAGCATCTATTGAAGCAAATGTTATAAGAATTCTAACATTTTAGGGATATGCGTTTTCCCTATTCCATTTGAAATGGTGCTGTCCATTCTAGTTTATGGGGGAAAAAAAAGTCAAACTGAGGATTTTTGTACTTGTCACAATAGGTAATTTTGACAAAAGAGGAAAACAAAGGGACAATTTGCTTTTAGTAAATCCGAAGTATAAAGGGGTTACGTAAACCTTAACCTTGGGAAAATGTATTCCAACTGAGTAAAACTTATAGAAATGTGCATTTTTGTTTTCAGACTCTTAACTAGATCAATGCTGTAAAGTGCTAGATAAGGTATTTTGTTCATTTAAACTGAGTTTGATGAATAAAAATAACAAATACTGATTTTTATTTAAAAACAAGTCTGCCACATGTACAGCAGTAAGAAAATAAATTAAAGATTGTAAGGTGAAGACTTTATCTGTTTTATCATCCATATCTTTAGAGTCATATGTTAGTATTTGAAATTTTTTAATAGCTATTAATAAACTTATAGGTCAGTCGGGGTGTTTTTTTGAATGCTGATTGGAAGATATTTGTCTGTATTTTATGGTTATTGCATGATTTCAGACCAATTTAGAGCAATAAGTATAGGGTGACCAGATAGCAAGTGTGAAAAATTGGGATGGGGTGGAAGGTAATAGGTGCTTATATAAGAAAAAAGCCCCCAAAATTGAGACTGTCCCTATAAAATCAGGACATCTGGCCACACTAAATACGTAGCAACTGGAAAAGGAAAGCTCACTATATTTAAAAAAATATAATTCTTTTTCCTTTTCTTTAGATCTGATTATGTTCTATAAAAAGATGATTAAATCTCTGGGTTTTGCACGTTTAGTGATGTTGTAGGTACTTCTGTTTGTTTTAAGGGGTGAGGTTCTTTCTCCCACTCATGGCCCTAGTGATGGGGGGAAGTTAAATAATTCAGATTTTTTTTTAATCACTAGTAATCTTAGTAGTGCCTGTATTTCATCTATTTCCACCCTATCATAAAAAAAGTAAAACAACTAAATTCAATGTACACATACTTTGGCAACTTTATATTAATGTTCTAAAAGGCACTATGCTTCTGGCTTCTGGTTTTTAAGTAAAATGTTATCATTTTAGATCAAAACAATTTTTGTGTTCATTCTGCTGATGTTGAACAGTACGTAGTAGAATAAGTGCAGTAAGTAGCCATATTCTTTAGGGGAAGAAATGCTGTTTGTGTTTTATGAGCCAAGATAACATGGGTTTGGGTTTCTGAATTTCAACCTGGCAGTTTGACCACATATATCTGAAATTGGGTGGGGTGGGGGTGGGGGATGAAAAAAGTCAATCTTGCTGACATTTTACTGTAAGCTTTAATAGGCTAGGGTATCTTACTTCTAATGGGACTTGGTCAAGGATGATCTGGATAGCAAACTGCTTTCACAACTTCTGATTAGAATGAGCTGTCGGGGATGGGCAAACTTTTTGGCCTGAGGGCCCATTTTCATGCAAAATTGCATGGAGGGCCAGGTAGGGAAGGCTGTGCTTCCCGAGACAGCCTGGTCCCGCCCCATATCTGCCCTCTCCTGTCCTCTGACTGCTCCCATAGAACTCCCCACCCATCCAACTTCCTCTGCTCCTTGTCCCCTGCCCCTTATTCAAACCCCCCAGCCCCGCTTCCCATCCCCTGACTGCCCTGACACCCCCACCCTCAACAGGCCCTCTGGGACTCCCATGCCTATCCACCACCACCACTCATCCCCTGAGTTCTCCCCCAGTACCACCTGTCAATTATCCAATCCCCAGCTCCCTGCCCCCTTACCATACCACCTGTGCAGTGGCGTAGCTGTAGGGGAAAGGCTGGAGGGAGCCTCTGCAACTGGGAGCTGGGGGGCCGGGCAGGATGGTTGTACTGCATGTATATTATAAATTCTGGCTGTGAAAGTGGCTATAAAGCTGCTCACAAAGTGCTTTGAGGTCTACAGATGGAAGTGTTATAAATGCTGCATATTAAGATACAAACTATTAATCTAAGTTTAAAACATTCAGCTGCTGCATCTGGCCTGAGCTGAACATGAAGAGTAGCTTCCCTTCTCACCACTGAAGTAAACACCACTGAAAGGCAATTGTGCCCTGTACTACTGTTGAGTAATATGGCTAGCCATGTCTGTACTTCATGTAATGAAATATGAGGGATGCAGTTGGCTGAGGTGCCAGAGGAAAGCCTTATCCACAATAGTGGGTCAAACATAAAAACCAAAACTTTATTCTGGTATTAGGTGGAACATTAAAAAAAGGTAAGGATATTCACTTTGTTTTTTAGCCCAGGCCAGCATTTCAGTCAGTACACTTGTGATTTCCAAGTGAAATTTCACTTAATTTGAGGCTATTCTGTCAGATAAAAGTTCACCTAGGATGAATACCATTAGGAGAAATAGCACTTCTACCTGCAGTTTTGTTCAATGATCATTTGAATTCTGAGAGTTCCCAGTTGGGTTTCCTAACTCTGTGGTATCAGCTAAAGGCTTGTCCACACGTAAAAATTAATCTGGAATAATTCACAGCCTAGTTTAAGAGCAGATTAACTATTCCTTATTAACTTCATGTGGAATTAGTGTCCACAAAGGAGGTTAATTAGAAGTAATTTGCTGTGTAGAGAAGCCCTAAAAGATGTAATGATTCTTTATTGGAAGGGGATAAACTTCTAGGATCCTCTAGTTTTTTCCTTTTGCTCTCACCCAGAGGCCTTGTATCTGGTAACCTACAAGAGAATGGTTAGATACAGCTTCCTCTAGTTTTAGTTAATGTCTGTGCTGGATTGCCTAGAGGAAGCTACTCAACAGCATAAGAGTTTGTGTCCCAGGAATGGTGTGCACAGGAGAGCAGAGATCCAAGCCGGGCTGGAATAATGCAATTGACTCTCTTTTAAAGTTATTTATATTGAGTTGAGGTTTTGTTAAACTAGTTTGAAAAAATTGTGCTATTGTTAAATGTCACTATTAGTAGAGTCTCTTATTTGATTTTTACAAAACTGCCATAGGTCGACAAACAAAATATTGAAGGTTAAGGCCCTGATTCTGCAAACCAGACACACAACTTACTCTCATAAATATTCTCATTGACTTCAATTGTATTTTTATTAAACTTCTCAGTGACAGTGTTTGTCACTTCAAAGCAATTTTGTTTGATGTTAACAATGAAAAGTTATTTAGATTTTCAATATACCAATAACGTTGTTATGAACTTGTTTTAATATATGCAAGTCAGTTTTTCAAAAATAAAAGCCTAAGCCCTAAAGTAACGTTCCTGAATGATATAGGACAGGGATCAGCAACCTTTCCCAAGTGGTGTGCCAAGTCTTCATTTATTCACTTGAATACGTTTTTAGAAGGCCTCTTTCTGTAAGTCTTTAATATATAACTAAACTGTTGTTGTATGTAAAGTAAATAAGGTTGTTTAATGTTTAAGAAGCTTCATTTAAAATTAAATTTAAAATGTAGAGGTGTTCCCCCCCCCCCCCCCGGACCGGTGGTCGGTACCTGGGCAGTGTGAGTGCCACTGAAAATCTGCTTGTGTGCCGCCTTTGGCACGCGTGCCATAGGTTGCCTACCCCCGATATAGGAACACACATTCCATTGACTTCAAACCACAAACACAGATCAAAACACTTAACTTTTCTTGATTCAATTTGAGGACATTCAAAATATCAAAAGATGTTATTGCTTGTAGTTATAGAATGAGCTATTTGCTTATTGGGTTTGCGGTGTTTTCACAGTAAGGATGTTGATGAGGCCGTGGACTTTGCTTTTTCAGCTTAGATGAGTATTAAGAGAGACTTCTAAGAAGTTCATATTTTATATAGAATCAGTATAACTAGGAAACTAAAGAAACAAGTATAAAACATCCACTTTCATCCCATTTTATAGTTTAAGCACTGGCAATATATACACTTAAAACGTAATATTTTTCAATCCGGATTTTGCTCAACCTTGCTCAAAGCTTAAACGCTAGCAATTCTCTATGTAGGGTCACTAACATTGAACCAATTTTATTGTTAATTTTGTCATACAGTATCTAGAAACAGCAGAATGAAACACTTCTTCCTAAATTCATCTTTAATTCATTTAAATGTTATATAACCTGATGTACAGCACTAAAGTCCTCAACCTGAGATGAACGTTATTCCCTGTAGAGTTTCTCCACCACTTCCAACAGAGAGTGTAGCTACTCTGTTTGCTATTGAAACATAGAGTAGCTACACTCTCTGTTGGAAGTGGTGGATTTACAGTGATCAGTCAGAAGTGAAGTGGCTAACTACATCTCAAACTATATTGTAGTGTTAGGTTTGCCGTTAACTGTCTCAGGGCTCTTCATAATCCTTTTAAATTTCTATCCTGTATCAATAAAACTGAAGTCTCTTCTAAAGTTTCAATTCCAGGATCATAATTATTTTTGAAGGGAAATCTGAGTATTGAACTGGATTTGTAGGTACCGTCTAACCACAACCAATTTAACACTCCTATTTTGTTCATATTGGCTAGAAAAGTATATTGAAGAGCTCCTTGTAAGCCTGAGAAATATTTTACAGCAGGGTTTCTTTGAAGCAGTAGGATAACTATGAGCACCTAGCACTGAATGTATGTTATACCTTTTAAACTCCCTACTGTACAATTGAGGAAAATGGCATTTGACACTAGAGGCAGTTATCAGCCCTATTAGTATTAGATGGTAGCAGCAGAAGGGGAAATTAGGAAAAGGGTAGGGAGAAGAGAGGGAACTTAGTTTGCCAGAAAAAGCTCCTCTTGTCACAAGAAGCACTGGTTGCAGAAAAGCTGATTCAGGCACAGGGAAGGTTGAATTGCCTGACATAATTAGTTGTCGCCCCAAAATCTGCAACATTATACCTGTAAACATTGTACAGATACTCTCTTCTCTAATGGGCCTCCTCTTCACACTGAATGCAAGCAAACTGAATATCTGTGCAGTGTCAGGGAGAATAATATAAATGGGGTTCTAACCTATCTCCTACAGGACATCAGAGTACTGGAAAACTAAGATGCTATAGTATGAAATTAGCTACAAATATCTATATGGTGATACACTTTTGAAAGCTATACAATAAGTCAGCAGTTTTCATGTACATGAAAACTTGATACGTGTGGTTTGTTCTCGAGTTACAGAAGGTTTTTTGCACTTGGTGTTTTAATGAAGTATAGTAATTAGTCTGGTATGCATTCCACTTGAAGGAAAACAAATATTTTATCTAAATGTTTTAAATTCCCTCAAAAAGGATCAGACAAAGTCACTACTAGATAAAATATTTAAGATCCGTATTTCTCATCTAGTCAAATGCATAGCAGGAGTGAGATTTTTGAGACTCGCTGTAGTAATGTGTCTTTCTCCATGCCATTGTGATGATGGTACTATATAACCTAAACAACATGAATGAGAGAGAACTAATCTTTTAAAATATTGCTTGCATAGTCAGTCAAATGTTAAATTTGAGTAAAACTCAAATGAAAAGATGGTCTCAAGTAATTTAGCCTTTAGTCTTAAAATTTAGGATTTTTTTCTTAATTTCCAAAAATTGCTCTATATATCTTTAAGTTCTAGTTATTTAAGTATTCTACTGTTAGCAGCTCAGAACACTTCAGCGTTGAGCTATTGTGTGGAAGAACAGAATTAAATGAAACTGATCAAATAGAACAGTGTAGCTACCCTATCCAAGGTGAAGTGCAAAAATGAACAACATGCAGTAAATCATGTAAAGTTAAGGCATGACAAATTGTTTTATTTCTTAGGTGTCTTGATTTGAAGAGGCTAGCACCTTGCTCAAAATTATATAATGCATTAATGGACTAAAATGAGTAAATACATATATAGTGTTGAAAAGCTGATGGTCTTTGGGGTCTGCTGGACTCACATGTGAAAAGGTGAAGATCAAACATTGAAGTGTACTTATGATTTGCCCTGCACTTCTTTCAGTTTCTATAGAGATGGGGAAAGCATAGCAAGGCACACTTATTTTCAAAAATTAATTTTGTTTCATTCTAGATATATTCTTAGGTTTTCTTCTTACCCCACTACTTGTTGAAGACCTGGGGAGTGTCTTTTCTCATGGGGATAGCCACTAGCAGCAGTGGATATAGACAAAAAATGCATACAAGTGGTTGTGCTTATGTTCGGTAGAAGCAACTAAACTGTCTCACTTTCATCTTAAGAATCAGCATGTTAAGAAATTTTGGGGGCTCCAGATTTTAAATGTGGAACTGAATGCCTTCCTTTTATTTTGTGTCCATGAACATTTTAACAAAGTTTAGAGTGATGATTATTGATGAGAAATGTGAGGAAAATGTACAATGGTCACATTGGAATTCTGATAAAAGTGAATGCTTACCCTATACTCATTTCTCCATAATTGAGCCCTAACTGTGGGAAGCTATATTGCTCCACTTTCCGTAAAAAGACGATGGCAGTATTAATGCTTATGGAAAACCAGTTTTATGTGCGTGTTGCCTTGTTTTGCCTAGTTACAGTGTTAATATATTACTACAGCATGTTATACAACTATAGAGAGACTCCCCTAGTGAGCTCCTACATAATCTGTATAAAACCAGTTAGAGGTTTGACTTGCTGACCTACTGATCGTGCTTTGTACAAACTTTTTTTTTTTAAAAAAATTATTTTTAAAGATTGAGCATGAGATTAAGGGAATCCCCTCTAGTCCTGGTTTGAAGGGTAGTGACTAAAAGGAATATGGGTTCAAAATAGGGAGAATTAAAAGGGAGTGTGAGGAGTGGGGAAGAAGATATTCAGCGCTCCAATAGGCAGGTGGGAGAGATTTTGGGGGAGGTCACTTCTAACATAACTACCACAATTATATTGAAAGACCAGCCAGAAGTAATGATACATTACATGTAGCTGTATTTCTGAAGGGTATAGTAGAATGGTTTCTACTGTTCTGCTTAGGCTCAAATGTTTTCTGAAACTTCAGTCAACCTTTTTCCCCTGACTGCTGCTTTCTGTCATGTCAGAGGATGAAGTTCTTGCTGCTACAGCAGAAGTACCTGGAATACCTGGAGGATGGCAAGGTCCTGGAGGCACTTCAAGTTCTACGCTGTGAACTGACACCACTGAAATACAATACGGAGCGCATTCATGTCCTCAGTGGGTAAGGGTGTTTAAGCTTGGACAACAATTTCTACAGAATATCCCAAGGGATTGTGTAATTGAGTGAAAACAAGTGCTGGTCAATATTTCCTGAACCCTCTCTTCATAACATTAAAAGTGGACTTGAATTATGTGGAATAATTAAAATAATATCTTGGAGAACTGAAGCATTCTTCTCCCTTTTGGGCCCAGTCCGTTGAAGTCCATGGGGAAAACTCCATTGCAGAAGCAGGGTCTCTTCTCTCTTCCCCTCCTTCTTCAATCTTTTGTGCCAACTTGTTTTAAAAATCTGAATTATTTATGCTGTTGGTGAGCACTACTATTTTTAAAATTGTCAAGAAGAAATTTATTATACTGACAATATTATTGTATCAAGATTGATATCATATCCTCATTCCACCAAAATAAGTGTTTATACTGTCTTTATGGTATCAGAACCTAAACTGATAAGGACATAATTCCAGTCCTTTAAAGAAAGCATGTCCAGTCTCTTTTCCTATAGCTGAATAATTCTCAAGTTGGGCGATGTAGGGGTTGGATGTGTGCTTGAAGGAGTGGGGAGTGCAGCACGTGCTGTTATGCTAGAAATGTAGACGTTCAGTATGGTGGAGCTTGAAATGTGTATACCTCAAACACACTGGGATCAGTTAGCATAGCACATTGTGCTTACTTAGGAATATTTTGTGCCATCATTGACTAGTCTAACTTGATGTAAACTTCTCAGTCACTGAGTTGGGATTTTTGTATTGAAATTCATAAGGGTTAATCTGCATGGAGGGGGAGAAAAATGAAATATTGCTTACAAAACATCATTGTCCCTTTTAATTTGCCCCAGTCTAGTCTTCAACTCCTCATGCATTTGGCCAAGCTTTTACTTCAGTGCAAGTTCGTCAAGAATGACTGTTCTATGTGTCCTAAAGATCAATACGTTCTGGCTGTAATAAGCTGATGTCAGAGGGAGGCCCCAAAACAAAGGTCTTTCTTCTTAGAGCCTCCTCTACTCCACTCCACTTAAATATGAATTGTAAACATGCACATTTCTATATATACCATTCTTACAATTGAAAATTAATTCCAAAAGATTTAGACCAGGGGTCTCAAACACGCGGCCCACCAAGCCCGCCCCCGTGCCAAGCTCTCCCGTAGCCCGCAGCCCCCACCGAGCTCCCTGAGGCCCCTTCGCCCTCCTGCCAAGCTCCCCCCACCTCCTCCCTGCCTACCTCGAGGTGCTTAGCACTTTCCAGGAGGCAGCAGGGAGCTGCATGCTCAGAGGAGGCGGCGAGGCAGGGGTGGGACCTCATGGAAGGGGTGGGATGGGGGCGGGGGCAGGGAGTGGGGTGTGTTAGTGATGCGGCCCTCAGGCCAATGAACTAGTCCTGATACGGCTCTCGTGGTCATTTGAGTTTGAGACCCCTGGTTTAGACCATAATAGGATGTTTTCATTCACTTTGTTCTAACAGGTATCTGATGTGTAGTCATGCAGAAGATTTGCGTGCAAAAGCAGAATGGGAAGGAAAAGGAACCGCTTCCAGATCTAAACTCCTGGACAAACTCCAGAGTAAGATGTTTAATGTTCAGCATTTAAATAGATTTTTCTAAATATACCCCAAATATTTTTCTAGTACATCTCATTTAATAGGGTAACTTTTGAGGAAAGTGATTTTTAATTATACTCACTATCAGTGCTTTATGGGGAAGGTAATTCTGATTAATGGGAATGACTTAGTGATATTTGTGGATCTTAGGTCTTGTGCCTCTCAATCTTATGCTGCTTCTAGCTGTTTGTAATAACAGCTTTTAATTCTCAGTGTCACTGCTATATGTAGAAAGTATATGAATTGTTTTCACTGCTGTCTGCTCTGACTGTTAGCTTGCTTCTTCCATGTCACTTACTTGTGATAGGCCAACATGTTGGATGTATTGCAGCTGCCCTTGATACTGACTCAAGGACTGTCTGATCCTAGGGCATGTGGTATCTCTGTGGGCCTATCCTATAATACAGTGGTTTTCAACTTGTGGTCTGCAGACCTCTGGGGAGGTGTGCAGATTGTCAAAGATTTCCAAGGGGATCAGTGCTCCCATCTGAAATTTTTTGAAGAGTCTGCGAATTAAAAGAGGATGGAAAGCAGTGATGTGGTGGATTCTACAGCTCCATTAATAACAGTACTAACATAGTGTTATCTTTTTAATTGGAAATTCCTTATGATGAGTACAAATGGTGGTCTAGTGGAGTCTTGCAGTTGAGGATTTTACTGTTAAAATCAGCATGCAGCCATCTACTGTGTGTAAATGGAACTTATGCTGATCAAAAGCAACAGAGCTAAAAAAGTATAGTTCTGTTTGAAAACATCAACGAATCAGAGTTCATCTTTGGGTCCTCAGTTACAAACCAACAAGTCGATCAATTGGATTTCTTTAATTTAGATCTCTTTATGGGTTTTTATTCAGTAAAGATCTCAAAGATAAAATGCACGTTTGTAATTTTTTTAAATTTAAAAATATATATATATATGTATTTTATTTTATTTTTTAAAGCATACCTACCACCGTCGGTGATGCTTCCCCCAAGGCGTTTACAGAGTCTACTCCGTCAGGCTGTGGAGCTACAACGAGACCGGTGCCTATATCATAATACGAAACTAGATAACAATCTAGATTCTGTGTCGCTGCTTATAGACCATGTTTGTAGTAGGTAAGAATTTCTTTTTCTACTTTTTAAAATTGACAGTATTATTTGTTAAAATATATAACACAATCCACTTACACAATATTGTTCCTTTGAACTGTAGGTACAGTTGTTTCAAATTGGAACATGCTGGAGTAGACTGAGAAAAGCCAGGCCCAATTAGTTGACTAACTGTTTATGCAGACAAACTACAGAACATGTACGAAAATGCTTTTTGATGTCTGTCTACTTCTCCTTGAGGGAATGAAACTTGCTGTTTAATGAGATGGGTATATGTATTGAGGATTTAGCCTTAATCTAGGTCTGCAAGGTTGATTATTCTGTCAGTGTTTAATGGCTATCTAATTGTTACTACCCATTCTTTGTCTTCAAATTTCTTGGATGTGTAAGGTAAATCTGCGTTTACTATTTAAGATCATATTCCAGTTTTAGCCTTTAATAAATACTGTTACATTTTAGAAATTGAAATTTAAATAAGAACACAATGCATTCTACTCTCTAATTCTTGGTCATAGCTAAAAAAAATGTGTAATGCTAACTGAGCAAGACCGAACACACATACACACATTTGGCAAAGTTTGTTTCATAAGAAAACACCCAAATTTCATAACTCTTACATATAAGAGTGCAAGTTTCACACACACACACAAACTCATTGATTGTTTCAATAATAAAGGAATTTCTTAAAACTAGGGTAACATTGGTGTTGCTTAGAAACTTAAAATGTTGTTGTGAAACTTGTGCAGACATCAGGGAGGAAGTAACTCAGTGCTGGTATATCATGCACACAGGGAAATAGTTGCTGTGTTTTGAGTATTTTTCTTCAGACAACCAAAACTCCTCAGGGATCTAGCAGAGATGAGATGATTGCAAAGACAAAGTTTGTAGACATTTCAAAGTATAATTTGGGGGTAAAGTCACAAGTTGCCAGGCACTGAAATAGCATAAGAAAGGGGGATGGTGTTTTATATTTT
Organism: Dermatemys mawii; assembly: GCA_007922305.1. Lineage (NCBI taxonomy): Eukaryota > Metazoa > Chordata > Testudines > Dermatemydidae > Dermatemys > Dermatemys mawii. The sequence goes on from ML677362.1 coordinate 8,695,549, forward strand.
TGGCGGTTGGAGTAGCTGTTCAATTCTTTGGCTCATAATGAAGATTTTCTTAATATTAAATGCTTTCCTTAGTGAGCTACTACTAACTTCTCAGTACTCCCCTGTAATTCTCTGTGTCTCCAAAAATTGCCAATATCTTGAACCACATGGGATTTTTAGCTATAGACTATTTAGTATCTATTTTTGAAGTAAAGATTTCCATTTCAATAGTCTTCTCAATACTTTTATTTAGAATCTAAATGACTATCCTAATACTTATAACCGTATGTTCAAGTAATTGTTTTGGCTTTAGACTTTTGTAGTCTTGTGCTTTTAACTGCCACACCACCTTAAATTCCTTTCTTGTGTGGACTTCTGTCCATCTCCATTTCATTTCGGTTCTGGAGAATAACAAGTGATTTTGAAGGCTTTCTTTAGTGTATGTAGGAATTGGGGTCCTTGTACTTCAGAAAAGATTCTTAGGATTAGGGCAGTAATAAATTGTGTAACGTACTGATTTTTAATACTTACTGCCAGTCTAGAAGTGTGTTTAATGCTGGGTTTGCATCCAGCTAACATGAGAGACCAATACAATCGAAACACCCTCCCTTAACATGTAGTTATATAAAATAATGCAGTAATATTTGATGAGGGCCAAATGTAACAAGTCTGGGCTTGTCTAACCCCACCCATAGTAAATATATGCCCACATAGGTAAAACTTTTCTCTCTCCTCCTCCCCCGGCCCTTTAATTTTGTATCCTCCACACCCAGACTTGCATACTGGGTGTGTGTGTGTGTATATGTATATATCAGTTAAACCATAGTCTCATGTACCCCCTTTCTTCCCTCCCCCTCACCCCCACAAAAGAAGACACTTCATAACAAAGGCTTCCACTCTGTCCTCAACTCAACCTATTGTACCTACCTATTGCAGGGGTCTGAGATCAGTATGTGGTGCGCCGTACATGCTGCAATGCTTGGGCATAATGAGGTGAGTTAAAGACAGTGGAAGCCAGATTCTGGATTTTGTTTTTAGGCCTTTTTAAGTATGTGTAAACAAATTGATAGAATTAAAGTAACAGTAATCTAATAGTTTAAAAAGACAATCAAACTTGGGTAATGTTAAGATTGATAGGATAGTCTACTGGTAACTTCCACTTTCTTCTTCTTCTTTTTTTTTTTTTTTTTTTTAATGGGGTTAATCTGTATAGATTTCTAGTAATGCTGGAATCAGGCATGCTTATATCACACTAACAAATACAATATTGAGCTAAACAGACAGGATTGCTGCTTCTGAGAAGGTGGAATGAAGGAGAGGGTGAAGCTTTTTCACATTACTGGCCCTGTGATAATGGAGAACTTAATGGTGGCAAGTGGGGAACACTTTACCACATCCTTTTATTTTGTAATCAATCCAACTTTAACTCCCCCAATCCTTTTTGAGAACTAGAAGGTGGAATCTGTGTATTTACCTGATTCTCCTCTCCTACCATATCAGTTTGTAGTTATAGGATTATTCATAGGAAGATGACTTTTATTTAAAAAACCTTGAAGATTTTGGTAGCGTATTGAACATTGCCTCTTGCAACTATTGGGTTAGATAGCAATGCTGTCAGTCTTGATGGTGTCTGTTTATTAATCAGTGTTTTCATTATAAACACTAGAAACAAATTCACTTTCACGTTGTTATATTATTATTCCAGTAATTATTATTCCAGAAATTGGTCTGTTTTAAAGGATTACATTTAGATTTCTAAACTTGTGAAAACCTAGTAAGTGATGAACCATGTTGACATGGTAGAATAAAGCATAAAGAAACACTAAGGCTGGGGTAGTCAATAGATGGACTGTGGGTTAAATTAAGGATCATCAGAAGCTTTTGAATGGACCCTGAAATTTTATTTACTTAAAAAAAAAAAAAAATACCCAACAATTATAATTTTTTTTCTGGAATCTGGCTCTTGATTATACCTTGACCCAGAAATTTGGATCTTGACAAAAAATGAGTATCCCTGCATTAAGGGCTTGTCTACACTTGACAGGCTACAGTGGCACAGATAATCAGATAATCCACCTCCCTGAGAGGCAGTAGCTAGGTCTACAGAGGAACCTTTTTTTGGTCTGTGCCATGTTTAAGGTAGGCTTAACTATATCATACAGGGATGCGGAATTTTCACACTCCAAAGCAATGTTGCTGGGTTGTCCTAACTTTTTAGTGTGGCCCAAGCCTAAAGTTTAAGTGCACTATACTGAGCAGAAGAGTAATGAAGGACTTTTGCATAAGCAGAAATGTAGAGAAGTGTGGTTGAACTTGAGTACTCAATTAACTAAACAAAACCTGTTCAAACTACTATCCTTAACCAACATCTTGTCTTGTGACCACCCAACAATATCAAGTTCTGTTCTATTTCACATCTTCTGAAAAGAACAGTTGTTGAGTACCTGTTTAATACGTACTTCACTGTATCTGTGAAGTGCAACTTGCTTCATTAGTTGAGTGAAGAAAGTGTCTCTCTCCTCTCCTTATTTCCTTGCATCAATGTAAGTTACTTGCATGGACTCCTCAAATCTATGTCTGTGACAGGCAGTTCTGCTGCTATAAATGATGCTTGTGTACCACGGCTTTCTTTTATTAAATGGATATTTATATGTTGTTATGCTAAATGGCTTTGTGAATTTCTTAACCGTGTCCCATGTTTTTTTTAAAAAAGGGACAGCCGTATTAGAACTGGCAGAGCGGTAGTAAACCTTAGTAACAAATTATGCTTAAAACAAGCCTTCCTGTAACCACCATATCTCAAATTCAGTTTACATAATCCTAAAATCACAAACGTCTTGATTTTCTAGAAACAGTTACAGTACTGGTATATGCCACTTGAAAATACTGTGCAGCCTCTCAAAACATACTTGAATTAGGCTGGCTTTCTATTTAACCACAAAGCCATGACTATGGAGGCATGCTTCCAACTCCTTTTCATTTATAATTAATTGCAAGGAGGGAGATGAGGTGATGTTTTCTTGCCTTATGTTTTTCTGACTTTGGAGAAATTGCTTGCTGCTCTCAGTAGTGCAATACCAAGAGTGTCTTACTCTCTCTGTGCTTTCTTTAAGTAGCACCTTGAAAGGATTTCCACATATTTGGCATACTAAACAAATTTGTAGTACCCCCTTTTTTTTTTCTCCCCAGCATTGGCTTAATTACCTCACTGACTCTTACCAATAAAAATTATTGAACAAAGAGGAAGAACTTATTTTAGGACAGTTACTTATGTCTTGAATTTGTCAGTATTGAGTGCAAGATAAGATTTGTAACAAGGTTTTATAACCAGTTTTACCTAAATTATATGTATGTATTGCAGTAGCTCCCCAAGTTATGGATCAGGACCCCTTTGTGCCAAGCACTGTACAAATACACATATAAAAGATGGCTCCTGCTCCAGTTAACTTGTAAGCTCTGTGGGGCAGAGACTGTCTTTTGTGTTTGCGTAATGTCTTGCACATTGGCATTTCTAGAAGCTATAGTAACATAAATAATACACGCAGTTAGCCAGGTGATTTCAAACACTTTAACGACTTGTAGTTCAGCTCTGAAAAACTGAACTTAGTGCCAGTTGGTGAGCTGCAAACATAAATGAACTTCTCTCTGTTTTTCTGCATGATTTTAACATTTTGATAATACGATCTTCCTTGTCCCGTAATTGGGGGGAAGGGGATTAGCTGCTATTGAAATACTTACTGCTCTGTTTTTGTTTGCTCAAAAGTGGGGCGGTGTTTGCATGTAGTTTGCAGAGTAACAAAATACCACCGTGATAAACACTATATAAAAATCTAAATTACAGGAAATGAGAGTTTCATTTCTTGAAAATGATCTTGTAAAAGTTAGTATTTCCATTACTCCTTTTTAGCACATAATTCATCACTTCTGTGGAGTTGCCAGAAATAACTAAAGTGAAAAGTTGTATAAATTGTTACCTTATTAACCTTAACTTTTATTACACTAGTGTCCAGAGGCCCAATCAGTTAGGACATGAAACAGTCAGGCACCAAAAAAACTTCAGGAAGATCCAGTTAGTGTCCTGACAAATTTATAATTTTAATCTGAGACACAGTGAGTGTAACAAACAATAGGAAGTAATAGGGGAGGGAAGTCTGAGGGTAACAGTAAGCTCTTGTAACTTAGTAGGTTAAGATGTGAATATAGCCAATGTGTTTGAGTCATTTAAGAGGGTGTCTTTAATGAATATGAATTTATTTTTTTTAAAAATCACCAATACCCAATGGTCCTCAAACTAAACTGATACTGGCTAGTTAATGTTCATAATGAGCTTTGAAGACAATTCTGTCGTTTTGAACATACCTATTAACTGCAGAAAACTTTACTGTTGTGCAGTTTTTACCAATTGCTTATCAGATTGTGTTTAATAAATCCTATGGTTTGTTTTTGCTTTGTTTCAGGAAACAGTTCCCATGTTACACACAGCAAATACTTACAGAGCACTGTAATGAAGTATGGTTCTGTAAATTCTCTAATGATGGAACTAAACTAGCAACGGGATCAAAGGACACAACTGTTATTATATGGCAGGTTGATCCAGTAAGTGCTCAGACTTTGTGTCTGTTTAAAGATAAAAAAGACCTAAACTATCTGCATCTCTTCTAAATCATGCAGTCTTTCTTAAATTTTCATTGTGCATTTACCTAAAGCTTTCCTAAAACTCTTGGTATTATGTCAGTGAAGACCTTTATTTTAAATCCTCTTTTTACTTATTTGAATTCTTTTAAATAGAAGTCCTGTTCACCATTTAAACTTGCCATCTAATCCTTTGAGTGATAAAATGTTCACACACCATATAGAAGTTTCAACAACTATCTACTAATTGCCATTGTACATACAACTTGAGGAACTTTTCTTGATCCATGTTCTGGGAGAACCTGGCAAAACTCATCAAGAAAGGATGCACATTTTTTTTTCCTTCAAGACTAAGTTCTCCTGACGTTTTAAATTGTTACTATATATTGCTTACTTTCTTCTGTTACAAGAAAATGGCCAAATCTCCTTACCCTAGCTATCGGATATCGATATCTCTCCTGTCTGTATTGTATTTTCTTGTAAATAAAATGTTTGAGCAGTCACTCTGAGGTTATTCAGGTCCTAGTGATATGTTGGTGTTTCAACCGCATTCTGAATTGGATGAAATTATGTTCAGTTACTAACTGAAAACATATTAGGAAATGTGCCACAAATAGATATACATAATATACTATATGATTGATATATGTATATACATATCAGTGTGCATGTGCACACACAATGTTCTGGTTTCTTAGAGTTGTAACTCAAAGCTTTTGAGAAGATTTTAAAAATTATGCTGGGTTATTGTTACTCAAATCCCAGTTACAAATTTGCAAGCTGCTCCTGTGCCCTGCAGCAGGATCTGAGTTGAAAGGAAGCCTCCTCTTCTCTTCTCCTCTTTTTTTTTTTTCTCTCTCCTCTTCTCTTCCCCATTTCGCTGCCCTCCCCCCCACCCCCCCCACCCCCCAAAAAAAAACACATTAGGAGGCAGTATACCAGTTGAACTCTTTACTGTTGGAACAGTGGGGGATCTTGAAAATAGTTAACAGACGAGTTGTCCAACTTGGAAAAACTTACTGCTAAGGATTCTCAAGGCTTGGTGCTGGAGATGATTTTTAATTGGAGCCAGACCACTCTAGTTTATAAATGTCAGGAGACTGTTAAAAAAGAGTGCCTTTTTTGTAATATGGATTAGAAGTTGCAGCTTATTTAGGAAAACTGATTAATGGCAGATCTATAGTACAAAATGGTACCTCCAGTGGTTGCAAATAGTTGCATAGTGAATCGTTAATTATATACTATTTAATCTTACTAAAATAAATGGACTTTAGGTGTTTGAAATTGCTTAACATTTTGGCACAAGTATGGGTCACTAGAAGAACAAACTAGTGAAACACAGCTTTTCTAATGGCTATTATTTGGAGAAATTCGAAGAAACTGTATTACACCGATTAACAATCAGTAGATTTGAAATGCGTTCCTCAGTAAAGTTGAAGGGAACGCTCTTGTTACAGGACATATTTAAGATGGGTTTAAATTGCATTAGGCAGTACCAGTCATTTCGTTTCATAGTTGACAGGACATATGGAGTTCATTTATTTCTCTTCCCATTGTTTCAAGTAATTGTTGAAAGTTAACAAAATAGCTGATTCAAGAGAGAAACTGTCAAACTTTTTCCCAAACTTATTCTATTCCCTAGCTGTGTTCTGATAGGGAAACATTTTTCAGATTTTTCAGTCTATTTTAATCCTTTTCGGCTCCATCAATAGTTCAGCAAAGAGTATCCAAACCCTCATATCTCTCCTGAAAATAAACTTATCCCCACCCCTGAAAGTCCAGTGTAATGAAAATGCTGCTGCTGAAATCCTTTCATTCCTGTCACTGACTATCCCACGTACATTGAATTCAATTTGGTCTCTTGCATCAGCCTCCTCACCCAGAGGTTCTACAAACTCATCTGCCCTATATTTTTGCTCCTGTTTCCTCTTGCTTTTCTTCCACTGTTTATATCCTACTAGACTGCTCACTTACTCAGATTCTGTCAAGTCAGTTAATACCTTGACTTAAATGGGACCACTTATGGGGAAAGATACTCTACTCTACTCTACCTTTTGGTCTTTCTGTTTTGTCTACTTGCTATATCTGGAAGAACTACCATCTAGTCCGCCATGTGTCCTCTCCTCAAAATCTATCCTTAAGCATATTTCATTCTCTGTCTTTCCTGTCACATTCTTTTTCCTGAACTAGTGTTTCATGTCTTTTGTCTTGTCTTGTCTGTCTTAGAATTTGAGCTCTTATAATAGGAAATGTTATAACTGTTTGTAAGGGGATATATCAGCTTAGTGTTATGAAAAACAATATAATTATATTGACCCTGTTCAACACTCTTTGATTTTAACATTGAAGTAAATCCATACTAGTTTTGTAACTGTGTGCCCTGTGATCAACTGTGGCAGCAAAGAAAGAGACTTAAAAATATTTACCAGAAGCCAATACAGAAGCTTGGAGAATGGAGCTGCAGGGGCAGGGCCCTGAGGTGTGTGTTAAACTTACAGCTGTTATACCTCCACTATAACTTCTTTGTTGGAAGGAAGATTAGATCTTTCCCTTTCTACGAGCCTTGTTGGAGTGGGGTGAGTTCTGTCTCCTGGAAGAAGGGTTGCCTGCTATTCTTCAACAAGTCAAGGGTCATAGATCGATCCTCCATTGGACTTTCAGCATTTTGGTAGAATAGACCTTTCAATCTCTGGCAGTAACATAGACTCCGCCTCCTAACCAGTTCACCAGTTTCTGACTTCACAACTACAGGCAGGTGAATAACAGACCTCTTCTTGCAAAGTTTAATAACAAAGAATTCTGCTTGTCTATTGCAAACTTCTAAATCTGGAGCAACTGGATCTCAGAGTTAAAACTGGCTCTATAAGGGAATCTTTTTCCTTCCCGAGGTACTGCAACTACACATTTTCCCCTTGCAGCAACAGGGCAGCAAGCAGTATGGCAATGAAACATGGAAAAAGGAGAACTTTGCTTTTCTTGCTCTTACCCCCCTCATTGAGTGAGTGGACAAATTTCTGTCTTTTGTGTGACAAAGAGAAGGATTTGGTGGTTGCAGCCTTTCTTGCAAAGGGATTGCGTGGGCATCCCTTTTCCAGTGGACGCAGAAGGAGGTACAGGACAAATGGCAGGTGACTGGCATGCCCTCCTGTAGCTGATAAGGGCAGACAGGCTGAAGACTCTAAGATACAGTCAGAAACTATGTCCTCAGTCACTGAGGACCAGGGTAGCCACAGAGATGGAGGTGTTTGGTGCACATGGGAAACAGCAAGGTTAAAACAGTGAAGGGAGGCCTTAGGACCTGCCCTCAACCATTCTTTTAGCCCTCTTCTGTGTGCTTTGAGGTTTTTTTCTCTTGGGCCCATCTCCACTTAAGAATCCAGCTTGGGTCTTATTGCAGATCCTCCAAGGTTGGAGACTGCTCACCTCCAGGGCAGGGATTGAGTCAATTCAATTTTATTAAATCACATATGACATACATCTTTTGTAAATATGAAAAGACAAACTTTGTTTAAAGCAGCAACATCCATATAATGCATTAAAATGGCAATCAGAACTTTAATATTAATCTTCCTTCAACATAACATGTGAAGGGCAAAAACTGCCACTGATTTAATTACTGGTGATTTGAGAAAATACTAAAACATTACCTCATTTGTATAAAAAAAGTATTTATTACCATCTCAAAAAGCAAAATCGAACACACATTCAAAAGCTGGGAAGTTCTACAATCCATAAGAGGATGTAAATCTTCCAGTGCTCTGTATTTATATGAGCAGAAACGAAGATGGGAATGAACTTTTCCACAGCAGCCTTTAAGGACAGCAGTTTCCATGGTTTGGAATCTTAACTGAGTATTTGCCTGAGGATTTGATAACTCATTCAAACATGGTTCAAAAACATGGGCAGTCATCAAAACAGAAGACCAAAAGGCAAACTTAAAATCCTGAACCATAACTGGACCTTTGTGTTGGGTAATATCTGTCACTCTGAGTAGCTGACTTAAGTTGATTAAAAGATATTAATAATAGAGAAACCTAACTTGGTTATAATAAATTGGAGAGTCTTCTGCCATGGACATAAGGACTATCCGAGTTGTTCTTCCGTCTCCTGAAGGTAAAGATAGGGCAATCTATACTCTGAAAGTTCCTTTCAAGCTCTCTGAGAAGTGATCTCATGATCTTCCTACCTCTGCCAGCCCAAGCACCTCTCGGCTTCCTTCGCTGGGGATAGTGCCTCTCTCTATCAGGGGACAGTTGAATTCTCTCCAAGATCCCCAGTGAGAGAGCTGCCTTGAATAAGGCTAGAATTAAAACAGAGGGAGGGATTGTTGAAGAAATCTCACTAGATCTCAGAATGAATTCCAGAGTTCCTATATATATCTCCCAAGGAGTCCAAAGGGTCACAAGCAAAAGGGGCGACATTGCCTGTCTCTTTAACAAGAGGATGTGCAAAAAAAATGGATGCAACAAGCTGTACTCGATTTTCCTCTCCTCGCCATCACAGAAAGAAGCCAGAGGAGTTGAAGGTAAGATTCAAGGCCCTGATGACTAAAAAGAAAAGTGCTGATACGAATGTGACTCATCCCTGCAATCCTAGGTATAAGTTTTCTGAGACATTGCAAAGGGTGTGGCAGGGTGTTTTGTTCTGATAGTGGTGCAGTTTTGGAAGTCCATCTGGTTATAGCAGGAAGATCTGAAAAGAGGTCTTGAAGAGCAAACTGAAGTTGGTTAGACTTCAGCTATTATTCTAATCTCTAGTGAAAGCTTGATCCATTTGAGCTGAATCCCCACAGCTTCAACATTAGATAGTGGTATTCAGCTACTTTATCTACGTTGTCCCAGAGGAGTGCAGATCTCTTGGCAGTTTGTAGATGGAGATGTGGCTTCTAATGCAGCTGGGACCTGATTCTTGGCAATTCATTATCGGACCTTCAGAGAGAAGCAAATCTCTTGTTCTTATGGGGCAATAGATTCCCCTTATCTATGAAAAATCTTAATGTAGAAGGGACTGGTAAAGTAAGCTGAGACCTGACTTCAGGAATGGGACCTTCACCCCTGCGTTTCAGACTGTGACAACTTTTTGGACTAACAACCATGAGCTTCTTCACATCCAGGAGTCACAGCAAAGTCATTCTTATCCAGGAGAAGATACTTGAAGGTTACTGCCATGGAGACACTGTCCAACTGAAAACCTGCATGTGGTTCTAACCATTCCTACTATTCTTACTGTAGTCAGGTCCATCTGGAAATGAAAAATTATAGGCCACATTCTTACTGGGTAAGGGAACTTATTTTACAATAACAGCATGATAGAAGAGACCTGTCCTCTTTCTACACTGCAGAAGGACTGTATTTTTACAATGCTTCACCATGATCTAGTCATCTTGAGCCTGGTTGCCTGGCTTTTAAAAGGAATTAATTGGGGAGATTTCTTGGTTGTGGGTTGTTCTGACCATCATAGTTAATCTGAGGATACCTTTCCCTGAGTGTCAGCTTCAAATACCTTCCAATTTGGCAAAGAGACTGGAACAGAGACTGATACTATGATTCCACAAGTAGTAGAAATCCTCCAAGAAGGCTTAGCTTTGGGAATGATGATAAAGTTTCTGCATTATTTTGCATCCTTTGGTTAAGAAATTGCCCAAACAAAAACACCTCAGTGCACCTGGACATCTAGCAATTTCTTAGAATAGCCTTGTGACCAGGCATTTCTGTGGAAATTGTAACCTTGTTTTAATGCCCTTACACAAACAAGCCATTCAGGTGACCATATGGCTGCTAACCAATGCATGGACTAAATTCTGCAAAATAGTTCTTAAACTTCAGTGGGTATGACCTTCGGAGGGAGTGCTGTGCCTTTCAGTGCAGACAAGCTTTTTTTGTAAGAGGGAATCTGTGTATTTCAGAGTCTTCATTCCCTTTCTTAAAGCTCTTACACTGCTCAAAAATTCTGTTATAGGATTTGTGGATCTTGTTTCACCAAAGAATAGGAAAACTCATCTGTTTGAACGCTGCTGCCCCTCACCCTCCTTTTTTTTGTGTGTGTGTCAGGTAGCAATGCCTGTACACCTAGCCCGTCTGGGGTAAACTAAGGGATAAGCAAAAGTTTTTATGTACCTAAATTTAAAAAACTGTAAACTAAATTTCCTGAAATAAGCATATGTTTTAAATTGAATAATAACCTAAACTGGAGAGCAACTTCAGAGGAAGGAGTTTAGGCTGCTGCCAGTGTCTGAGGTTGGTCTGCCTCATGCAATAAGCATTGGGCCTTCTGTATACAGGATCTATGGACCTTGCTGTGTAAGAGAGGAAACTTTCAGGTAAGCACAAATAAATAATCCTAATCTGTTTTCTTTTCTAGACTGTTTTCAGGTTCCATAAATACCTCCAGTGCCTGTCTTTGCACCCTTCCTTGTTTTTCCCAAGGGGTAGGTAATTAATGCATCTAGTCAGTTTCACTGCTGCAGTTTGGACCCTTATGGGCAGCAGGGAAAATGGCAAGAATAGTCTTGCTTTCATTCCAAGTGCTTGGGGAAAATGTGAAAATGGCAAGAACAGTCTCTTCTGCCCATAAGGGTCTGATCTGGAGCAGTAAAAATGACTAATCTTCACTACACATTTTCCTCAGCTTTGGCTAGCAGCAGTGAACAGTGACAAAGGAACTGGATCTGTGTGCGGACTCAGTACTACATTGGTTAAAGTTCAGAAGGCTAACTCTGCATTCTTCACTTGCCAGGGGTGATTTAGTGGAGTTAATTCCCCTCTCCCCCCCCCGGCGCGGGGATTCCTGAAGAGATTTTTCAGTATGGGAAAAGACAGGCCACAAAGGATAGAGGGAAAGTAGGAAATACCTAATAAATGCTCCCCTGATTGACTAGTTATTAATAAGCTGTGATCACTATATGCTACATCTTTAATATGACCTGGGACAGATTCATGAGACTTGACACCAGTGTGACTACAGTGTCATGCACCAATACTGAGCTGGAATATTTCAGGGTTTGGATGAAGCCAGCAACTGACAAGGTGTTTAATAGCATAAACATCTTAATATGTCAAGTAGTTGATAAATATCTTAAGACTTCACTGAGATGAGCTGTCCTGCCCATTTAAATTGCTCAACACTATCTTGCATTTTACAACTTATTACCATTTTAAAGTGATTCACTATGGAAAAGTAATGCCTCATGCATTAACTAAACTGTCAGTATTAATGACTAAATGCAGTTAAAACAAAGGCACTTCTTCATAACTGACTGACAGTCCTGTAACATTTTATATCACTTTAAGAAGGGAGGCTCTTTCATTCCTAAAGCTACAAGGAACTGGAGGAAAATATTCTTATTATGGTCAATTGAATATTTTATTTTTAAACTAGCAATTGAAAGTGTAGTAGCTGACAATAGCACTAGGATCCAGGAACTCTGAAATTCTAATCCTAATTCTGTCACGTTCACTGCCTGATCCAATGCACCTCACCTAACATCTGTCTTATTTAATCATCTTGTAAAACATGGTTAACAATAGTTGTCTATTTCACAAGGGTGTAAAGACTGGTTCCACTGTGTAAAGTTCCTACAGTGCTCTGAAGATTAAATATTGCATAATTGCTAAGTATCGTGCATATTCTAAAGTATGGGCCATATTGTAGTATTGTTTTTGCACAGAACTCTGTCAGTAAGATCCACAACAAAATAAAGGAAGAATATAATATTCTCAGAATACCTACTAGTACTTCTCTTTGTAAGCTGGGGATCTTGGAATGGCTTTTTTGTGTGTATATGAATCTACTCTATAGGATAGTAACTGCTCACTTACAAATAGAGATAAAGATTCTCTAAAGAGAATGTTTTGTTTTAAAAAATAACGGCCAACTCATACAGGCCTGAATTGGGTAGAAATCTTATCAAAACTCAGGATTATAGAATTTGGCTCAGGTTGTCTTGACAGCAGCTCAGATTGTTGTGTCAAATATTGACTAGTCTTTTTTTTAGCATATATGTATTTTGTTTTACTTAGGACACGCACCAGCTAAAATTGCTTAAAACATTAGAAGGCCATGCATATGGTGTTTCTTACATTGCTTGGAGTCCAGATGACAACTATCTTGTTGCCTGTGGCCCAGATGACTGCTCTGAGCTTTGGCTCTGGAATGTACAAGTAAGCAATCCAATATTAATATAAAATTTCATGGTTTAACTCTAGCAGTTGGCTTTGTTATACATTGGAACTGTTCAGTAAGGATGAAATCACTTCAGTAAACTTGTTTCTTTATGGGTGAACTTGGAAACATTGCAGTTTTTCATTTTATTAAAAAGGTTGCTAATAGACCCAAATCTAGGTAGAATATAAAATTTGTACACTGTGAACTGAAAGTAATTTGTTAGTGAGTGTACTCTTCATGGATCTTCTGTCCTTTCAACTCTGGAATACAAAGAGCTAGCTGTAATGTTTCCATTCTAAGTGATCATCCATACCAGAGAAAAGTTACCGTTTTTTAAAAAAAGTGTGGATGATACACTTAGAGGATTTATAAGGAGTGAATTCCTTTAGTGCCATGGTTTTTATAAAGATGAGATGCAATATTTGTAATGTTTAAGTGACATTTATGGGGCTCATCTCCGAGGTCACGAAGTAGCCAGGAACCCAAGTATCATGGTTTCTTTAATTTTGTGATCCAAGTGACCAGTGAGGTGAGTTTGACCCACCCACATAGCACTGAGATGCTTGTAGGTGTGATCCAAAAGCATTTGGTCCTGTTTCTTTGTTCAGTGTGTGAGACAGTTGAGAGAGAAATTTTACTTTTTGGCTTTAGAAGAAGCATGTGGCCCATATAGATAGTTTTTGGCCTCTAAAGGACATGTTCAGATTGTGAAGAATCTAAGGTGGCATTAGGGGGGAAAAAAAAGGGGGGGGGGGTTTCTAGCACCTGGGGCTGCAGAGATCACATTTGAAAAGTTAACCGTGTAAACCAGTAATCATTATGTCTGAGTTTGCAGACAGTCTGAAAAAGTGACTGAGAGGTAAACTCTGTTCCTTGTTAATCTCTGTTGGAATGTCAACTCTTAAGGCCAACGAAACCTTTCAGTATCAAGGTTACATATTCCACTGCTGATCATTTTAGAGGAGGGGAGTGTAGCCCTTGAGAGAACAGGGAGTTGTTGTAGGGAAGGAAATACATAGGAAAGAACAGAAGAGAGACTCTGCCTTTTGTTTCTCAGAAGTAATGGCCTAGAGGGGAGCAGAGTCACTACATAAAAGCTCACTGTGGTCAGACCTTCCAGTGATACCAGTGGGAGATCAGTGAGGATTGTGGAGAGTATGAAGTTCAGAATTTATATCCCAATGGAGTTATATCTCGGACCATAATGTAACATGACATTTGACCCTTTCAAATGAATATGACACTCCTATATACAATCCATGGACAAAAGTCCATCCTAGCATGGAGAGTTTAAGGTGCAATAGTCAGAGAATGGTTAACTATAAGCTATTGTAAGGAAGACAAGGCCGTTGCAGAGAAGCTAAATTAATTCTTTGCATTGGTTTTTACTACAGAAGATGTGAGAGAGAATCCCACCCCATACCCATTATTTTTAGGTGACAGATCTGAGGAACTATCACAGATTAAGGAATAAATTGATAAATTAGAGTTAGCAGGAGCAAGTGGTCTTCACCCAAGAGTTCTGAAGGCACTCAAATATGAAATGCAGAATTATTAATTGTGGTATGTAACTTGTCCCTTAAATCAGTCTCTGTACCAAATGACTGGAGGATAGCTAATATAATGCCAATTTTTAAGAGGTGATCCTGGCAACTGCGGGCCAGTAAGCCTAACTTCAATACCAGGTGAGGCAGTTGAAACTATGGTAAAGAACAGAATTATTAGAAACAGCAATAAACATCATGTGTTGGGCAGGAGTCAACACAGCTTTTTGTAAAGCGAAATCATGCCTCTAACATCTTTAAAACTTCTTTGAGATGGTCAACAAATATGTGGACAAAGGTGATCTAGTAGATATAGAGTACTTTCAGAAAGCCTTTGACAAGATCCCATACCGAAGACTTTTAAGCAAAGTAAGCAGTCGTGGGAAAAGAGAGAAAGTCCTCTCATGTATCAGTAACTAGTTGAGATAAGAATAAATGGTCAGTTTTCACAATGGAGAGAGGTAAATAAGGAGTGTCCCACGTGGATCTGTCCTGGGACTTGTGCTGTTTAACATGTTAATAAATTATCTGGAAAAGTGGGTGAACAATGAGGTTGCAAAATTTGCAGATGATACAATATTAAATAGCGAAGTCCAAAGCTGCTTGAGAAGAGTTACAAAGGGATCTTGTTAAACTGGGTGGCTGGGCAACAAAGTGGCAGATGAAATTCAGTGTTAATAAATGCAACATGATGGATGTTCGGAAGAAATAATACCAACTAAACATATAAAATGATGAGATCGAAATTAGCTGTTACCATTCAAGAAGATGATTTTGAAGTCACTGCGGATAGTTCTCTGAAAATAACCGCTCAGTGTGCAGCGGCAGTCAACCTGATAGAATGTTATGGACCATTAAGAACATGAGAGGCCGTACTGGGTCAGACCAAAAGTCCATCCAGCCCAGTATCCTGTCTACCGACAGTGGCCAATGCCAGGTGCCTCAGAGTGAGTGAACCTAACAGGTAATGATCAAGTGATCTCTCTCCTGCCATCTGTTACCACCCTCTGACAAACTGAGGTTAGGGACACCATTCATTACCTATCCTGGCTAATAGTCATTAATGGACTTAACCTCTATTAATTTATCCAGTTCTCTTATAAAACCTGTTATAGTCGTACCCTCCACAACGTCCTCAGGCAAGGAGTTCCAAGGTTGACTGTGCGTTGTGTGAAGAACTTCCTTTAATTTGTTTTAAACCTGCTATACATTAATTTGGTGGTCCCTGGTTCTTATATTATGGGAACAAGTAAATAACCTTTCCTTATTCACTTTCTCCACACCACTCATAATTTTGTATACCTCAATCATATCCCCCCCTTAGTCTCCTCTTTTCCAAGCTGAACTGTTAGGAAAGGGATAAATAATAAGACCTTAAATAACATAATGCCAATATATAAATTCATGGTATGTCCACACCTTGAATACTGTGTGCAGTTCTGGTCTCCCCCCTCAAAAATAATAATAATAAAAGAAAATGTACTGGAAAAGGTACAGAGAAGGGCAACAGAAATGATGAGGGTACAGAACAGCTTCCACACAACGAGATACTACAATGACTGGGACTGTTCATCTTAGAAAAGAAATGATTAAGGTGAGGTTATGATAGAGGTGTATAAAATAACAAATGATGTGGAAAAGTGAATAAGGAAGTGTTTACCCCCTCACATAACACAAGAACTCGGGACCACTCAGTTGAATTAATAGGCAGCAGGTTTAAAACTAACATACGGAAGTACTACTTTGCACTGCACACAGTCAACCTGTAGAACTAGTTGCCAGAGGATGCTGAAGGCCAAAAATGTAACTGGGCTTAAAAAAAATATAAATTAGATAAGTTAATGCATGATAGGTCCATCAATGGCTATTAGCCAAGGTGGTCAGGGATGCAACCCCACATTCTGGGTGTCCCTAACCCTCTGACTGCCAGATGCTGGGAGTGGACAACGAGATGGATCACTTTATAATTCTCCTGTTCTGTTCATTCCCTCTTAAAGCATGTGGCTCTGGCTGCTGTTGAAAGACAGGATACTGGGCTAGATAAACCACTGGTTTCACTCACCACTATCACCATACTTATATTCTTAAGATTTTTGGTATTCTGCTTTTTAGTAAAAAAAATAATAGACTGTCTCTGCATTCTTTTGGTTTCCTCTTTTCTTCACTCCTTTTTTTTTTCCATGCCTGTCATTTATCTTTTCCCTTCCTTCACTGATCTTTCACTTTCTTCTTCCTTGACATGTCTTTTCTTTCTATTTGTCTCGAAATCCATTAAATACACCCACTGCCTGTTCTGGCTTTAGATCTGAAGTGGAAGAAAAAAGTTCTGAGGCTGAGCTCATTGCAGCTATTGGTGTCAGAACATGGCTAACAGTTTCCCATGCTGAAAGAAAATTAGAATGACCCAGCTCCATCTCCTCTTTGTCCCTAGAAGGCTTTCATACTGTGCAATTTTCTGGTAACCTTTTTATTGAATTAATGCAGTGAAATGTTCATAATTAGAAACACTAGGTTAAGTGTTCATGCACATCTGTTAATTATATGTCTGTAGGAGTGGGGAACACTGGATTTTGTAGTGGTTGATTTTCTTCGTTTTCTCTTCAGACTGGGGAGCTGAGGACAAAGATGAGTCAATCTCATGAAGACAGTTTAACCAGCGTGGCTTGGAATCCGGATGGGAAACGCTTTGTAACAGGAGGGCAGCGTGGACAGTTCTATCAGTGTGTAAGTTCTACCTATGTGTTCATGTCCCCTCAGAACACTTGCTTCATTGCAGCTGAAAACAGCAGAATGTATTTAAGAGTAAAAAACTAGGGCTGTCAATTAATCACAGTTAATTCCTGTGATTAACTGAGAACCAAATTAGTATTTTTTTTTTTAACATGTTAATCACATACCTCTGGGCAGGGAGGTAGTCCTGTGTGTGGTGGGGTAGGGGCTGAAGCTTTGAGCCTATATTTTAAAATATAGAAAACATATTTTAAAAATATTTAAATAGTATTTTATTATTGAATAATTCAATTAAAACTGGTTAATCATATTTATTATTTTTAATTGCTTGACCACTCTAGTAAAAACAGGTGTAACGTGGTTAATGGGTCTATTTTCTGTATATGTTGAGGTAGTCACTAGAGTACATGTAATGAAAAATAATTTAACTTGTTATAAATTTAGTTTCCCATGGAATCTTTTGGCCCTCCTATGTCTGGAGGTAGAGAAGCGTGCATGCTTATATCCTGACAGGGCTTTTTCATTCTGTGGTACCAAAGCAGATGTATTACGGAAACAAACATCAGTATGCTGGGTCAGTTTAGTTGATGAGAACAACTTCTTTAGCATTCTCTGATTTTGGTTCACAGGAATCATTGACTAGCGAACACTTTAGGCCAAGGAAACTAGCTTTCTATAGAATTCATCTTGACTATTTTTAAATTTCTAGCATGCAAAGCTATAATTTTTAAACTATTTACATTAAAAAAGGGAGGGAGGAATCAGTCCTCAGTATATGTTACGGACTTCCATCCATCTGGGAGTCTGATTTCTTGCTGTCTGGATCATTGTGTTGATGCTGAAAGAGTTGAGGTTTTCAAATAACTGGCTGACTTGAGCCAGGAGTTTAGATTTCAACCATGTCAGATGAAATGGGACAGGGGCTTCTCCTGTGTCTGGGTTGGTTTGAGGGTGAAGATGGAATGCAATTCCAAACAATCCACTCTTTCTCATGATCACCAACATTTTATCTGATACGAGACAAGAGAACTCTCCTCCCTTGCTTCATTCTTTTAGTTGTTGCTAATAAAAGCTCTTATCAAAATTCCTTAGAAATCTAAATTAAAGAACACCTTGGTTATATTTCCTTCCTAAACAGGATCTAGATGGTAATCTCCTTGACTCCTGGGAAGGGGTGAGAGTGCAATGCCTCTGGTGTTTGAGCGATGGGAAGACTGTTCTGGCATCGGACACGCACCAGCGAATTCGGGGTTATAACTTTGAGGACCTTACAGACAGGAACATGTAACTACCTTTTTCTTACAAATTCTTAACTGTCGTAAATCTAATCTGATTCCTGTGTTGAGAAAACTGTAAATCTGATGCATTACACAGACGAACTATCTACATTGTATAGTTTCTCTGTGGACCCAGCAAATACTGAAATAGAACTAGATGACTTAAGCGCAGTTCTGGTTGTGATCCCCTTACAATACTAATGGTCCACGTTAGTTATATTTAGAAGTATGAATGGAAGTATTGCAACTTTTGTGCTTTCTTGGTATAACTTTTTTTTTTTTTTTTTTTTTTTTTTTTAAATGTCCAAATAGTAGTGCTCCTAACATTATGGTGTCTGTCCTGTGATTTCAGAGTACAAGAAGATCATCCTATTATGTCATTTACTATTTCAAAAAATGGCAGACTAGCTTTGTTAAATGTAGCAACTCAGGTAAGTTGACAGAAAAAAATACAAGACTTCTTACCACTGCTAATTTTATTTTTTTAGAAAATCTGAGGGAATTTGGGATCAGTAATGATATTAAACAATAAACAAAGCAGTATTCCACACACATGTGAAGTTCACAATATGTACATATACACAAATAAAGAAAATGTCATTTTTTTTAAAAAAAAGGCTTCACAATGTAGTATGAAGAGAATTATTTTGACTGTAAATTACAAAATATCTGCTGCTAGATTTAAACACTTCATTTGATTATGTTTGGCTTCCCGACGTTGCAGCAATATTCTAGAGTTGTTATCCCAGGAATATTGGTGTTCCATATAAATTCTGAAGTCCATAAAGAAAAGTATTTTGGAAACCACAAAATAGAAAATTGGATGCTAGAATAAGAGACAGGACAAAAGTTTAAGCCATTGCTCTTCTAATGCATGAGATCCATTCAGTTTTACATTATAATCTAGTTTTATTGCCTAAGCTGGTTGACATGCCAAAAATAAACAAAAGATAAAAATGGAATACTTCAAAGGTAAGTGCTAGTTATTGTGTTACAATAAAAATAACCTCCGGCATGCTCTTTGCCCCCCCAGGGAGTTCACTTATGGGACCTGCAAGACAGAGTTTTAGTGAGAAAGTATCAAGGTGTTACACAAGGGTTTTACACAATTCACTCGTGTTTTGGAGGCCATAACGAAGACTTCATCGCTAGTGGCAGTGAAGGTAACATCGGCTTTAAAGACTTCAGATGTCAGTTGATGTACAGTTCAAGCACACACTGTATATAAAAGGGGATGATGCAATGTATTTTTAATTAATGTTACTGGCAACTATCATTTATAAAAGGAAGTTCTTGTCCACAGGAGTAAACAAGTGTGTCTCAGTGCTCCTGAATATATATAGTAAGGAACCGTCCTGCTGTAGTAGAAAGGTTAGCATATATGCTCTTGGTGTCTTCCATCTCTCTCCTACAATGGGTTTATAGCACAGAGTAAGCTTTAACTATGTGTGGGTATGTGGGTTTTTTTGAGACATGACATTAGCAGTTGTGCTTTTGGCCAAAATAGTTCTGTAGTGAGTAACTTAAATTCAGTTGACTGGTAGCTTTTCAAAGGCAGGTGTGGTCAGATGATTTTAATTCCAGGTGAGTAGTCATTTCAACTCAAGTGGAATTAATTATAATGGAAGGAAAAACAGTCACAAATCCAGCAGTTGAAGACATGGCAACTCTAGCGTGGGTCGTGTTTTTGTGACTTGTGTTTTTCATACTTGTAAATAGTCTCCGGTGAGAATAGAATTTGGTTTATTGAGCTTGTCCCAAACCTGTTTTTGAGTGAACTAACTCAGGCTTGTGAGGGGCTTAGCTCCTTCAACTCCCATTGAGATCAATGGGACTTGAGGGGGCTGATCCCTGCTCAGGCCCAGTATTTGTAGTGCACTAAGGTAAACTGAGGTACCACTGTTTGTACTCAGTAGCTCACAGTGGAGTTTCTTTGGAAAGAGGAAGTGTTGACTAGGACACACTTTCTTACTCTGTTTTTGTTTTATTGATTGATTGAAAGTGCAGAAAGATCTTTAAATTTTAAACCAAGTTTCTTCTCTGGCCTTACTTAGTGGAAGATATCAGCTGAAAGAGAGCACCTCTAATGCAGTGTCATCCTCATCATATTTGAGCTAGAGCCCTGGTGTGGGGTTTAGTACTTGTGTGCCAAAAGGTTCAGGGCTTGTGTGCTGAGCTATACTGATGCTTTGTGTGGGGGAGTGTACATGCTACAGTACACCAGTCTTCACTTTTTTAAAAAATTTATTTTATTTACACTTCACTTCACTTATGACCTACTGTGTGTGTGACATTAATGTGGTAATGAATTTATCCAGGTCATCATCTTAAGAACAGCTTTTTTTATTTTTTTTTATTTTCAGTGTCTAAAAACTACCCAGCTGTAGTTGAAGCTGATGGCACCTTATTTAGATTCGGACTGCCAGAGGCTGTTGCCTCTTTGCACTGAATTGTTGCAAATGTGGCTGCTGTGAAAGTCTCTATGTACAAAAAAAGTAACAGATTAGAATGTCATAACCTCTTAAATGTAAAGGTATGTTGTAAGCTAGGTAGGCTTTTTTCTACCACCTGCACTTATAGGAAGAAAATAAGAAATCTCTTTTGAAAGTAAAATTGACTTCTGCCTTAATCTAGCTCGAATATTCTTTTACTTTTATGCATACATCCACTGTCAAGTGTAAATGTGCTGACTTGTGTTTACACTTTGATTCTCCAGACAGCAGATGCTGGCCCAGAATAGACAGAGCACTGGTTTTGTTTTATTTGATAACAAAATGGATGATTTCAGATGATAGAGATAAGTAGAGGATGGAAAAATGTAAACACAAGAGGTGTATTTCATGCAAATACCATAATGTGGTAGGGTTTTATTCAAATGAGCTGATTAAGCAGAAAGCAATTTCTCTACCAAATGATTCCCAGGTCCTATTCTAGCAGGTAGGTCAGAAAGTTGAGCCTGTTTTGTAAAGGCCAGGGTAAGGTGTGATGTGTTTGTTTTTTGTTTTAACCTTCAGAATCACATT
Source organism: Dermatemys mawii (assembly GCA_007922305.1). Lineage (NCBI taxonomy): Eukaryota > Metazoa > Chordata > Testudines > Dermatemydidae > Dermatemys > Dermatemys mawii. The sequence goes on from ML677362.1 coordinate 8,716,897, forward strand.
GGATTTTGTAAAGTGTTGTCTTAGTCTGTTCCTCAAAGCTTTAATTCTGAAAACCTAGTCTAGTAGTGTACATACATATGAATAGATAGTTTTGTTGTAATTCAGTCTACATAGCTCCATTTGAGAGAGCCTGATGCAGCCTTTAGTAACAAGTCAATCTACAGGTTTGTCAGAAACTGTTAATCTACATTAACTAGTTAAAATGAGATTTTTTTCTAATCTTAAATAAAATGCAGTTCATTATAAAGCAGCGTGTTTTTTTAATTTGAGAGATTTGCAATGGATTATTTGACCAATTACTATTTTTTAAATATATTGCATGATAAACAGGAGTTGCTACTGCTCACAAAAGGAGGTTCTTTAGAATCTTATTTGAAATCTATGTAGTGTGTAGGTCTTTACAACTTCAAAATGCCATACAAGTGTTTAATGAATCCTTAACTTGTGAGGTTGGTCAGTAATTGTTTCTACTTTACATATGGGGAAACAGAGGCACAGCAAAATTATAAAGGTGCATGACTCCATTAGGTCATTGACCAAGTTGATTAGAATTTTTGGAGGCCTCAGTACCAAGACTTATGCTTTAACTATTCTAAATAGCGGCAGCCTTTATTACTCCTAAATACTGCATCTTAACATAAAGTCTGTGTAATACACATGTATTGTTCTCTAAATATTTTTTTTAACATATAGATATAATATAAAATGAAGTATCACGACATTGTTCAGTGATCACCAGTATTTTCCTTGAATCCACTTGCAACAGCATATCCTTAACTTAGGCAGAGGTTAATCTGTGTTTCTGGCCATGCACTGGCTGACGACTATAAGATTCAGTGTCATCTCAAATGATTTCCCTCAGATAATGAGCTCACTAGAGTTGTAAGTCTTAATAAGACATCTGAGTTTTGCCCACACTCTTGATCAAATCCCCTCTTTAGAATTATAAAATCTTGTTAGTGTTGATGTACATTAGGGCAACACTTAAATTTTTTTTCAATACTATGTCTTTAGGTATCTAGAAGAGGGTAATTTTTAACATGAAAAATTAAGAGATTTATGTACTCAGAAAATTTTCAATATTTCTCATGCTGGTGCTTCAAATTTAATATTTCATTTAGATCACAAAGTGTATATTTGGCACAAACGTAGTGAACTGCCAATTGCGGAGCTGACGGGGCACACGCGTACAGTTAACTGTGTGAGCTGGAACCCGCAGATTCCATCCATGATGGCCAGCGCTTCTGATGATGGCACTGTTAGAATATGGGGACCAGCACCTTTCATAGACAACCAGGATATTGAAGGTAAAGCAACTTCCATGTATAAGAAAGCTTATGTAATTGAAATAATCCATCCAGTTGCTTTGGATTTATTGACACTAATGAAAACATACGATAACATACAATAAGAACATAAATAATATAGTAAACAACCCTTAAGCCTCAAACAAAATTACGTTTCCTGAAAAAGACCTCCAGTTGTCAGACCACAAAATAATTTGTCTCCTTATTCCCCCAAACATATACCGCTGGAAAGTGATGCTATGGAGGCATCCAGGAACCATTTAAACCCCCAACATGATGCTAGATGGATTATAATGTCCCTAGACACCTCAAGATGGCCTTAACATTGCTGTGTTTACTTCATGTAGAATAACAGTTTTTTCTCTAATGCTTTGATTATATAAAACATCATATAAATACTAACTGTTAAGCAAATATTAAATAACAAATACTGACCTCATTCTGGAAACCAAATGAGGGTATTTAGCCTTAAGTGAATTTAATGCACCTGAAAGGTACCAGATAGTCCTGGTGACTAGTTATTTACCCAGAGAACTGGTACAGCACAGGCAGTAGACTTGCAGTTGCCCCCCTCACTGCTGTCTCACTACTATAAGGAAATTCCCTGTATTAAGGTTTCCATGTCTGTTCAGCCCTTCCACTGAGATTGCTAACAAGGTTGCTGCTGATGGTTGCTCGTGTGAACAGCTGCCAGGTGGTAATGACTTAAACTAAATTAGCCCTATACTTAGATGTAAAATACTATATATTCTGTTACCAGTCCCAACAAAACCCAAAATACTTGCCAGCTTCTGTTCTCCTTGTTACTTTCCCTTCCCATTTCTACTACCTATACTCTAATTTAAAATTTTAAGATCTGCCTCCTACAAGAAAACAAATGTTTGTATAACATGACTAACAGGACAAGTTGGGCAGAGGGGTAAATTTAAAGTAAAAACAATGTGGATTTATTTTATATAGTGCTCTGTGTATAACAAAGGTGCCACAGTTGGATTAGTGTTCTGGTACTTCAGGAATCTTAAAATAAGCCAATAGTTTTTGTAATTGTTTTCACTTAATGTTCTCTGTGAACTTTTGAAGTCCAACAGGGATGTCTTTGTAGTGACTCTTTTCCAGTATAGATCTATATCTAAAAATTGTCAGAGTAAGAGATTCTGCTAGGAAAAATAATCATGTCAATTCTAAATCAGTGTCCACTCCATTGCTTATTTTCAGTGTGTCACTAAGTTTTTCAGTAGTGTGTGTTGAGTAACAAAAAAAAGAACCTCTTCAAATATTGTGTATTAATGTCCTAAAAAGAGAGAGCAGATATTTGGAAGTCAGAGAGCTACTTTTTTTTTAAAGTGAAAAGATTACTGGTTATACATATTAATAGAATGTAAAAGAGTAGCTCTCCTTCAGCGTGGAGGATAAATTCCATAGCATTATTCTGACACATGTTAAATTTGTGTGTATGTTGCATGTACATAAGTTATATTTATATATCTTGTAATGGAGGTTGTTGCGCCTTGAAAAATTCCTCATCATCCAAGTTTAATCTTTCTTTTACATTTCATCTTGTCTTTGCTCAGAGGAATGCAGTAGCATGGATAGTTGATGGTGAATTTGGAGCAGACGACTTCTCTTTAACTTGAAATTAGTCGTATTTTAAATGGCTTGGGATTTGGTGCAAACAACATGATTGATAGCTGGACAGACATGCTCGTCATGAAAAAAGAACCATTTCTGAAGCCCGATCGGGGCCAAACATTTGCCACCTTGCTTCATAGTAACCAGTTGAGATGAAGCACGTCGTCAGAACGTTGTTGGACGCCGTGTCGAATTACCCACCCCCCCATCGGTTGTGAAGAACTGTGCTACATTCAGGCTAACCATTGAACTCAGTATATATATTTTTTCCCTCCTGCCTTTTTGTCTGGCAGGCTACCGTTCTTGTTGCTCTTCTGTGTAATGAAGTTTAAATGCTTGTTTGGAAAACTTTATTTAACAGTTTAGAAGGCTTGATAGAAAGAGTGCTTTAGTCTGAAGAGTATACATTGGATAGGAAAGTATTTCCTCCTCTTGTTTCTCTAAATCTCTCTCCGCCTTATTTAGCTTGAGATCTTTGCAGCTTGGTTCATGGACTCTCTAGCCTTGCCCGTTGCGCAGTATATATAAATCCAGACGATAAACCAGTGAACTATGTCAAAAGCACTCTCAATATCACACTTGACAAAAAGTTTTGTACTTTTCACATAGCTCGTTGCCCTGTAAAGGGGTTAACAGCACAATTTTTTTAAAAAATAAATTATTTATAGGATTAAAGTGACTTCATTTGTATACATTCGGAATTTAAACCAGCTTAAAAACAGTGTCACGAAATGCAGTATAACTGATGCTCTTAGAGTATCATGCAAGACATGGTCAAAAGCAGTGGCTGGAAGGAGTTTTACACAGGCTACATAAAGTATTCTTTTAAAAGAAACCTCATTTCCCGTCTTAATGAAGAAACAGAATTATTTAGAAGTGAGAGTTATCAAAATGCACCATGAGACTTATTAAACAGGACAAAGGTCAGTTTTTAGATTACATAAATACATGCAACAAGTTTTCTCTTGTGCAACAATTCTGATAAAAGCTTAGGAAGGATCTGAAACAAGGATAATGCTGCTCTGCTTTGTAATTTTAAAACTTAGTAAAAGTACCTTTTATCATCCAAATTACAGTACATATTGACAATTTGTATAGTTTTTCCCCTAACTGAAATACAACTGCAGAATTTTCCTTAGTAATTGACTAACAAAGATGCATAGCTTTGGGGTTTTTTTGAGATATTTTGAAGTTTACAGGTTTAAATGTGTCTGCTGAACCTTGTTCTGTGCTGGTGCTGTGAATAGTCTGACATTTTTAGGAATGGTTCCTTAATTTCCTGTTAAAAAGATAGTTTGAGTACTGTATGCTTCTCAAAATAAACAGGTGGCCTGGTATCTCTAGTGTGCTTCTGCACAACTCGTCAATTGATAATGGAATTGTGTTAGATCCCTCTTCTCAGCTGGATGGTGAAGGTAGGATTAGGGCTGCCAGGAAGTAAAGAGGGAGCAGGGAAGAAGGCAGTCCATCATGAAAGATGTGAACAAAAGGGTGGACGAGTCTCCTACTGGGACTAAGTAAGTACTCTAGTGTCCTTCTTGGTTGGGTGAAGGCATAACTTTTCCATTGTCCCTGGGAAGATGAAACAGACTCGTAGTTGGGTAATGGGATGGAAGAAAATAACTCAGTAATAGGACCCTTTTTAAAGGGTGGGGACAGGATCCAAATGGATGCTCCCAAGGCATATAATACGAGAGAGATTCCAACAGATTATGGCCATTAGGTTCTTTGACTCTCATTTGCATGTAATCTTAAACCCTTTAAAATGTATACACAGTTTTTTTCTAAGACCAACCCTTTATTTTGACTTCATCCAATATTTTTCCATCTGAAATAAGAACTGAATGTCAGTACTTTCAATCTAGTTAATTTGTCTTCAGATTCCTAAAATTACTTTAAAATTTAACTGAAATGCTTTTTAAACAAATACAAAATACTGTTTAATTTAGAAATCAATATCTGTGTAGACTTGGATTACAAACAAACTTTAAACCAAAAAAAATGGAAGATTAGTTTTCTTCTCTTGACCTGCTAATTCTGGAGATTAACATTCTATTTCTTCTGCCACTGATGGCATGTCACAGCATGAAGATGAAAGTTTTGGTTCTGTGGTATCAGTGATACTAGTACGGGTTGCAGGAGAAGCAAAGAACACAGAGCTCAAGTCTTGGCAGGCTAACCATTTTGATTTAAATAAAAGTTGAATATCTAAATTTTGTATAGTGATTTACATCTCCAAAGTAGCGTATAGTTGCTACCAGCAATTGTGCTGCTATTTATAACTTTCAAGGCTTCACATATATTCTATTAATTTGGAATTTTAAGGATTTTTAGAGCATTACACTCTCCTTTTAAGCCTGAATAAAAATCTCTTCTTCACAAAGAACATGTAATACTGTAACTGAAGGGGTCTTGTTTTTCTTTTTCTTTTTTTTTTTTTTTTTAACCCTTTTTGTACTTTTAGATGATGTGGAGCCCATTCTGTGGTGGTTTTTTGGCTGAACAAACAAACACACTGACTTCACTGAGAATTTTGTATATGTAAGGAATGTGGGATCAAGCCCCTAATATAAATCCAGAAGATTGATCTGTGATTAGTCACTTCACACGATTTTCAGCATAGGGCCTATATCTAAAACTATTAGCAGAGAACTCCATATCTAACGCAAGCTACATTAGAGCACACTTGACTCAGTACCACCTTTTTCATTGTCACATATCTCAAAGAATATTAAACTTGAATTCTCTCTTGCCAAAATAAGTATGCCCCTCTGCAACCTCCAAATTCAAGAGCTTCTGGACTTTAGAGTCTACTCTTAATGTATACATGGTGAATGCTTCAGAATGGGGTTAGTGAGAAGTATGTTATGAGATTGCCACTTAAATTTAGTTATGTAACTCAACTATGCAATATAAATGGGAAGGCTTCTGTACCAGCTAGGTGGTATGGTTCATTTCTAGAAGTCTGTCTTACCAAGTTTGCTATATAATTAGTGCCTGCATCTCACACGTAATATGCAGAGACTGATAGAAGGGTGAGACTGTGGCAAAACAAAGCTTTATGGTACTTAGTCTGACAGCAAAATTACCAATAGGCCTATAGGCAGGGAATGATGATTGGCTACTGTTCTAGGCTCTAGACTAAAAAGAACAGCCTAAACTATTTTTAACATGCTACCACATAGTCATAATGTGTGGTTTGAAAAGTACCAATACTTTTTGCCCATAGACCAAAAATAAGACTTTGGATATGGAAAAAGCAAATGCAGTAGACTCATCTGCAATGTGTTAATTTCCATGTGCTTAAAAATGTTTCTAGGCTGGGATCTATGGGTTGGAGCAAAGAAGAGTCATATTTATCCCCAACAATCAGTTATTTCTAGTAACTGATGCTATGCTTCTGGGGGAACATACTGTAAGCTGCTTTTTTTGCATTTTTTTTGTAGCTATTGATTATCAGCAATGTAAATCTTTCTCGAACTATGCTTAACCGTTTATCTGAATGTGCCTGTGCTATTCAGGTAAGTAGTTTTTTGAGAGAGATGATGGAACGCAAAGGGGGAAATAAGCTGCTGTTTTAAATCTCTCTTCTGAAAAACTTAACTTTATGTCCAATTCCCTCATTCTTTTAGTACAAGTTCTTCAAATGTAAGAAGTAACCCTAATAATTTTAAAACTAGTGCAAAGATGCAAGCTGGAAAACTATCCAACTCTTGTTAGGAACCTGTCACCCTGGTTTCAAGCAGGTAATGTTTAATGCAATTGATTCACTGTTGGCAGTATTTATCTAGTGGCATCTCGCTGCACCAATAAATAATGCTCCCAATCCAAACAAAAGTTTGAAGGTTTCTTTATTAGGATATTGCTTCCTGTAAAGTAGAACTGACACAATCAGTCCATGTTGAGTAGATTTTATATAACATAAAGGTGTGGGAAATCAACATACAAGTCTAGTTTACAGCCAAATTTGTTGGCTGATGTGAGGGATGACCTGAGAGGAGAGAAGGCAGACTTTCAGTAGACTCTTGTTCATATCCAGATCCTAAAACAATAAGTCATCTCCAATTTAATTTATTTCAAATAGTTGCTAAAAAGAGGAGCACCAATCCTATATATGGCTTTAAAAAAATACACATTGGTTTGTATCCATTTTCAGCTACCATACTTGATTTAGGAAGAACTGCTGATTTTAAAGACAATTGGCAAAACTTCATTAACTCTCGTACACTTTTCTTTTTAAAACAGGGTGGACTTCATTGAATTGTGCAGTGTTGAATTGCTGCAGTAGCTGCCTCTTGTTGCTGAAACACAAACTATAAACCCATTTCCTGTCTGCTAAACCTTTACCTGGGTTCAGTAAAACAGCTAATTGTGAACGTTTTCCTACTTGGTATATGAGAGCGAGAGAGTGTGTGTGTGTGTGTGTGTGTGTGTGTGTATTACATAGACATGGAACCAAGTGTTCTAGGTACTGGTCATGATTTATTGCATACTTTAAGTCACATTGTGTGTATGTGAAATGTCCTCTGACTACAGGCATCAGTTAATATCAGTATATTTTTATAAATTTGAAATTGTGTGCCCCATCTTTCACTTAAACATTTTTCATTGTTAAGGTTATGTGCTAGATTTGAATCTTAACATTTTTAGGCACAGATGGAAAAAAGTTATTGGTTCCTTGAAAATGTATGGGACAAAATGGATCATCAAAGCATGTATGTACTTACAAACCAAGCTGTAGAGATCAAGAAAAGAACTTTACTGTTGATCTCAAGATTTCTAAATTGTCAAGATTTATATGGAGTTGTGGTGGAACTAGTTAACACTTAGAGCTTTTGGTATGTAATGACTATTTGCTATGGACTGATATTAAATGTTTCAAAGGATTGCGTTCTTAAACTTTCTGGATTTTTGTTACTGTGCTCTTGGATTATATTAAGTAGTTTAAATTTCTTTGCTATATTATTACATTAAAATTTAAGAATGTTGGGTCTCATATTTATTTTCACTTGTTTTACTAATTATTTACAGAACACCCTTTGTTAACTTTTTTTATTTTATAAATGTGTAGTATTTTAAACATCTTTTAAAAAGAAAATTGTTTAATTGGAACTACTACATACATTCTGATTTGTTTTTATTAGGGTTTTTTTTAAAAAAAACAACACTTTTTCCATGTCAGTGCACAGCACTTAACAGAAATGTTTGTATTCCCTTTCTTCAGTTCAATAAACAGAATGAATAACTAGACTGAATACTTCTTAGCCTCCTAACCATCAATTGGCTGTCCATTTCACCTCAGATTTGACAATTAAAATAAACTTTCAATATTTGAGCATTTTTACTGAATATTTTCCCAAATATATGTATTTGAATCTAACTAAAATGAAGCTGAAACTTTCTAAGTTGGCTCAAAATATCCATGTGTAGACTCCTAGCCTTTGCTTGTTTAGGTTTAACCTACACTATGCTGTTTTTATAATACTTGACACTTACAGCACTTTACTTTCTCTAGCATCTTAATCTGTACTCATCTTCCTTCTATGAATGTGTGCACTTTCAAAACACAAACACCAACTGACTAATGCTTTCCATTCATATGAGAGGGCAATCTTGCAGATAATAAATGCTATAGGGTAGAGATTCTTATTTTTATACAGCACCTAGTACAGTAGGGTGCTGCTACATTGGATCTCCAGGTAGTGCTGTGCAGTGGTATTTAAACTACTACTTTGGGTAGGTATTTCCCAACCACCTTAAATCAGGTCCTACTTGAGGCTAGCATTGAAACTACAGTTTTGACCTTAAGGAGATTCCTCATACTAGTTTCCCCTTTTATTGCACCAAACATAAACCGCATGTGTTCACTTCCCCTGCTATCTTACCTGATACCATGATGTTGATGCTGGTCTCCACCATCTAAATGTTAAGTTTTCAAATAAGCACCTTTCTTTCTTTCTGCTATGGGGCTTCTTACATATTTGGAGGAAAGGCTTTGTAATCCTCTGCAAAGCCGCATCCTTGTCCTTTCAATTTGTTCTTAACTCTTCTTTGCCGTAACACCTACAACAATCTTGACAACAGAGGCAGCTGCTGCCCTGAATTCACTGGCTATCAGACTGACTGACTGACTTGTCAAAATGTTTGCTTATGCTCTTCCTGGCTGACTCTTACCGGTTGCCTCTTGTTTATATACTTAAATTGTAAACTTTTTAGGGTGCTAGGACCATTTTTTTAAAGTGTTTGCACCGTGCCTAGCACAATAGCTCCTAGGCACTACCATTTTATATATATATAATACACTAAGAGTATAAAACTGTACCAGTGTTGAAAAGACAATTTTCTTTTGATTATGAGTTGATTAGATGTTATCACTATTAGGAGTAGATTGTAGTAGCCTTATTCTCTCTCTCTGTGTTACCATAGTAGGATAGAACTATTTTTGGAGTAGAGTTGTAGTCAGTGGGTGTAAGAGTAGTGTAATTAGGGGTCCTTAGTAAAATTAGGCTTTAATCCTTCTGATGATCTTAGAGGAAAAAAATACCATAGCCTTATTCTCCCTAGCAACCACCTCCAGGGCTTGGACAGGAGTTTTGTCAAATATTTGATATACCTATAGCAATCATGCTGAAAATCTGACTGCTGTGCTTTTGAATGACAGGAAAGCTTTTGACAAAGGCTCTAGCAAATTGGATTTTCTGGAGGGCGAGCTAGCTAGCTGGCCTTTGTTTTGGGCTGAGGAAGCAAGCTTTGTGAAATAGCATGAAAAAGTTCAAGACCAAGGCTGACCTACTGTTAGCAAGCTTTTAAGGGCTCTCTTGTAAAAGGATGCTAAAACACTTTTGTTCACAAAGGCGTACACTCTCTCCTATTGATCATCTAGAATACATCTTTCTTCCACCCGGTACATTCTAGTGATAGTGTCTAAATTCTTAAATCTGAGTCCTTCTACTGACATCTGTAATAAGACTGGAATTCTTTCTACCTAACTTAATTGCCAGCTGGAAGTATGAAGACTCTACTATGCATTACTCTCAGGCTATTTATGCTCAGTGTCTTCTGACAATTATATTTTCTCTAAGTCCTCAGACTGTGCTATGATTCTGTAGGGTATTGGCACTCATGTCCAGCTAATAAATTGTATTGTTAGCACTTCCTATAGCTACCATAGGTATGTTATAAGCTCATGAATAAGAGGGGAGGTAACCTGTGCTATGGAAGGGAAGGCCTACAAGACAAGCCATATTGTTCAGATTCTGAAAGTTTGAGAAACTGCTGCTATTGTGAGAGCCTGAATCTTGCTTAGTATTACACCAGCCAGGGACAGTTTCAACTGTTGAGCCAATATATTTAATATAATAGACTGCTTGTTAACTTACTCTCAAACAAAGGGGCTAGAGCAGGGGTAGGCAACCTATGGCACGGGCGCCAATGGCGGCACGCAAGCTGATTTTTTCAGTGGCACTCGCACTACCTGGGTCCTGGCCAACAGCCTGGGGAGCTCTGCATTTTAATTTAATTTAAAATGAAGCTTCTTAAACATGTTTTAAACTCTTGTATGTAAAGTAAATAAGGTTTATTTGTATATTAAAAACATAGAAAGAGACCTTCTAAAAATGTTAAAATGTATTACTGGCATGCAAAACCTTAAACTAGAGGAATAAACAAAGACTCAGCACACCACTGCTGAACGGTCACCTACCCCTGCGCTAGAGCTAATGCTCATATGTGAGTAGTTTGATATTGTAATTAGCAAATTGCTTCATAGTCACTCTAGTACAATTCCTTAAAGTGCTTGTTTGGTCAGCTCTTTTCATGGGACAGATTGGAGGGGAAGTCATATTAAGGTACTTCTGTGGGGTAGTGTGTGTAGAAAAACAGATGGCTTTTGAGTGGTTTTCCCATTCCACAGTAGATGTTACCAACAAAGATATAACTCCACAGATATCAGAAAGGAAATCTTTAACAGTACCAGCAGCAAAGCTTAGGCTGAAGTGGGTCTACCCTGCCTACTTTTCAGAAAGTGAATTCTGATCACCCCCAAAAGTCAATAGAACCAATTCAAATAGTCTGCTACATATGTATTGACAGGTTTTCATTATTTCTCTTACCATCTCAATGTGGTAGCATTGTCTGAAATTTTCTTAGCTTCTGCAGTGTAACTGTACATGGAGGCTAGTGTCAGATTTCTATGAAATGCTGTTTAAGAAAGTAGTAGCTATGAGGTGACAGAATGCAAGACTTCCCCATTCTTTCTGCCCTCTCCCCTCTTAATCACCATGAGCCTCCTGGATGTCATGGCATTAAAACCATTAGTTTTATAGCAAGGTCTGAAATCTGTATTGCCAAAGAGCAAGTCCAAAACCCCTAAATTTTAAGTGGTCTGTAAATATGAAGAAATGTTCATATCTGCTGTTACCGTTTTTCTTTCTTCAGCCTGATCTGAATAGAGGAACTCCTCACTTAACAGTGTAGTTATGTTCCTGAAAAATGCAACGTTAAGCGAATCCAATTTCCCCATAAGAACTAATGTAAATGATGGGGATAGGTGCCAGAGAAATGTTTTCACCAGACTATATTTTATATTTATTTACATACACAGTTTTAAACAAACAATTTAATACTGGTCCACAGTGATGATGATTGTGAAGCTCGGTTAAGGTGGAGGAGTCTGAGCAGTAAGGCAATCCCTGGGAAATATCCCACCCTCAATGATGAAGTAGCTTTTGCCTGAACCCTCAAGGGTTAACACATTGTTAATGTAGCATCTCACTCTACAAACCAGCAGGAATAGAGGGAGAGGAGGGGAGATAGCATAGCAGACAGACAACCATGTGTGGGGGAGAGAGGGATGCACACTGCCCCTTTAAGTAAGGTGACTCCATTTTTAAAAAGACAATGTGTTTAAGTGGATCAGGAAGTTGAGACAGCAGCTGCTGCCCCAAGCTTTCTCTGGCTGTGGCCCCAGCCTGCTCTATATGGAAAAGGGGTAAGCAGAGTGCAGAGGAGAGGAGGACACACTGCCATTAGCCCCCTCCCCCAAAACAGAAAGCAGGACACTCCCAGGAGCAGCTCCAAGGCAGGAGCAGCACAGAACAATGGGGGGAGGGACATCTGAACTGCTGGCAATTGATATCCTGCTGGGCAGCTGCTGCATGGGGAGCTGATGGGGGGACTGCTGGTCCAACATGGTTTCAAGCACCCACCAGTTAGCTATAATGGGCTGCTCTTCCTTCAAGCAGTGGACAAAGCAGGCACCTGCCAAATGACATTAGAAGGGAGCAATGCACAACTTTAAATGAGCATGTTCCCTAATTGATCAGCAACATAATGTAACATTAAGAGGGATGACTTTAAGTGAGGAGTTCCTGTCTATGGGGCAGCAGGTGCTGCCCTCTGCAGTGAGTCTGTGATGTGAGGAAGAAGTGCAGCTACTATCTGGAAAAACCACTCATTAGTATGTCTTTTCAAGATGGCTTTTCTAAGACTGAATCACCATGGTACTGAAACAATTAAGGGTATATTTCTACTCTACCACCCCCACCCCCACCTTCACCCCAGATCCTCACCCCTAGTTGCAGACTCATGATAGCAGAAATCAACCTAGTGCACTAAAATAGCACGGACATTGCTGCTCAGGCTCTCAACCCCACAGTAAGGGAAAATAGCACAATATGCCACAAGGATGTCACTGAAAACATGCTGTATTAAAGTTACTACAGTCCTGAATACAAGCTACTGTGGGTACTTTCAGCCTACAGCTTGAGAGCCCAAGCCACAGTCACTGCACTACTGTTTGTAGTGCATTAGCTCAAGCCGCATCAGCATGCATCTCCTAGCTGTAATGTAGACATAGCCCCTGATCACCTTGCTGGTGGGATAGTTGACTTCCTTTTCAGGATGTAGTTTTCCTAAGCAGTCATGATGTGTACATAATGATTAGAATATGGGGGATTTAGAAAGTTTTATTTTTAAAAGGAGACAGTTTGTCTTCTAACAGCACTTTCTCGATGGCAATGTGGTTAGGGTTCTCAGCATTGTACTCACCTTGGTTGTTTCTTGACTTGCTTCGTGCCTGGAATTATGTTAAATGACTTTACAATGGGCATTTAACTGATGTACATACATTAATGTTTAAAAACTAAATTGAGCCACATGTCCAGCTACAGTAACCAATGTTCCCTCTAATTTTTGACAAGGTGAGTGTGCAAAAAAATTTCTTCAATGCAAACTTTTGTGCTTCTGTGCAAATCTTTGTGTGTGCAGTGTTTCACCATGTGTGCAGGGTTTAGGATCTGTGTGCACACGCACAGCTTAGAGGGAACAGTGACAGCAGCCCTTCCTTTGTAAGCACCACACTTTCCTCCTGTAGCCCTCAGGTACAACTGTTTATTTACCCACTCACACAGGCCTTGTCCCTTCTGGCAATTTGAAGCAAATCTGCAATCAGTAGTAGCAGTGGTCAGAGTGCTGGTGTAGACAAGCTGTCAGAATTTTCTACCAACATTTGGACTCTCCACCATCTTGCAGTTATTTTAAGAGCTCCAACAGAATGGCTTTGGACTGTACTGAGAGAACACCTTAGATGTAATGGCAGTTAAAGGGAGTGGGGAAGAGGTGAGCTTCTGAAGTCTCTCACATCATTGTTTCAGGGAAATATAGTAATAAATGTAGGGGAGCATCCATTTAGCACAGAAATAGACTATGAATTTCAAATGTTACACATGGTAGTGCCTGGGTACTTAGGTTCTCTCAGCATACATAATTTTGTGACATCCCAAATGCCAAAAGTTGCAATGCAAACTTGTGCAAATGGAAACTAGTTGGTTCCCTGAAATCAGTAGAATGCATCAAGAGGATTTCATAGAAGAGGTGATGGTTACTTCTGTCCTGAATGCAACCCACAGTGAGCACTTTGACCACTTCTCCCCCACTCCTTCCCTCCCCCCAAAAAAGTGTATCCATGAGGTAGAGGAAGCTCGTAGTTAGAGCACGGAGTCAGAAACCCAAGTTATAATCAACCTCTGCACCTTCCATTTCCCATCTGTAAAATGGCGATCGTACTTGTACAGCTTAGTAAAGCACTTTTGAGACCTATAGACAAAAAGCATTAGATATTAGTATTAACACTACCATGTTCATTTTGCTTTGTATCCTCATCTTTTTCTACTTATCCAATCTTTTAAAGCAGGGTTTCAATTGAGTTGCAGATAAAATTTCAAAACACTTGTTCTTTTCAGCTTAGCTGTGGGGGACAGGAAAGAGCATAGCTTAAAAGATGCCATGTGCATTGTTTCTGCTCCCAAACTACTATTTGGTTCCTGATTTAGTTAACTGGATTGTTGAAGTATGAATGTTAGTATGTATACTCACTGGTCTAGCCATGGAGGGAGCCCTCCATCTCTAGCACATTCCTAGAAGCAAGTCTGTGTCATAATACACTCAAACAAACACCGACCCCTACTGTATCATCTATGCTTGTAATCCTTCTCAGCTATAAGACAGCAAATAGAAATTTTGACCCTGCCTCCTTTAACAAAAAGCTACATTGGACAGGAAGCTGTTTTACTAAGCCATTTTACAGAGATTTTTCTTTTTCAACCTCTATTCCACTGAAGAACTATTCTAGTCTTCCTGCCTTGAGCGAAGCTACTGCTGGAATCTAATGTGAAGCAGCAGAGGTCACCACTGCTGCTGCATGAGACTTCTAAAGTTAGTGAGCAGCAATGACAGTACGGATGAACAGTGGGGTAAGACGGTGTAAAGTTACAGAGGAGTGTGTTAGCTGGCCTTTGGTCTGCCAATTAGAAGCCATGGCTTTTCAGGCAGGTATGCACGAGGGCTGGGAGAGGTTAGAACTATTTGTACTAATTCAGGAGCTGGTAGCAGGGTTAAGCTTTCTGCATCCTATTTTTCTAGAGCCATTGACAACCCCCCCTTTCCTTAGTTAGGGGCACATTTGCATGAGCAGCAGATGGCATTGCAGACTGGATCTGACAATGCAGACCAGGATTGCTTTTGCTATTGGGGCCTTATCCCATACAGAAAGAGATAATGGAAATGTCAGGTTGCTTTTTTAAAAAGCTACTTTCATCATAATGCAGTTTCATGGAATAGCTCCAAGCAGACAGAAGATCCATGTGGGTACAAGCTACTCTAGGGCTCCAGCACGTAGAGCGCGCAGTCCACTTCAAGGCTTTGAAATAGACCTTCAAACAACCCAACAGCCAGAGGCTCTTATGAAAGGCCTTTATGAATGAGCAGATGTATTAAACCCACACTTAAATTTGGATCTGGACCTTCCATTGGTATAGACCTAAGCAGAGCAGAGACCTGCTAAACCAGGCTGTCTTTTCCTGTTATCTTTTCTTTAGAGAGCAAGGCACTGTGCTACAAGATCAGTCCCATATAAAAATGTCATTGAACACAATCTAACAGACAGTTTTTGTTCCTTTCATCCCACACTTAATCAATTGCTACAAAAACTCAATGTCCTGGGTTTTAGAATATTTTATGTTAAAAATACAGCAAAAATATTTCTTGTTCAAAGAGGAAAAAATATACTGCATGACGACACTGGTCCAAGTATGTTCCAGAAGTGTCTCTGGCTCCATAACTGTTCACTGGAGTGACTGGGACGGTTCAGAATTTGGCAACTAACCAGTTCCTTTTCAGCTTCAGTCATTTATCAAAGCCAAGATCATACTGTGGCAAGACAAAAAAGGAAATTACTGAAGCATATGCAAATCTCTGAGCACCTACAGTGTTAAATCAGAAGGATGCACTTCATTTGCTTAAGCAGAACCGAGATCACACCTTCACCTTTATCACAAAGGCAAGATTTACTGAGATTGTAAATCCTAGCATGCAATGATACATCTTGAAATGAGCAGATGGCTACATCACAGAACTCATCGAGTTGTAGTGTGGCCAACCCCATGGTAAGGTTTGTATGAGACATGTTTATTAAAAAAAAAAAATTTGGTCCCTAAGTAGCTCCCTTATAGGATAGATATTAACCATCACTTTTTATTCTGTGTGTTAAATCCATTTAGAACCCTCCGTGCTGCGTGCAATAGATTTTACACTAAGATACTTTGCCCAGATTTCCCAGATATGCAAGAGTTAAAAAATATACATTAACCTATGTACACGGAACAAGGCTTAATACATATATTATGTGCCCGATAGTTACTCCCAATCTTTCTCACTGTGTGCGGGATAGCGTCATTTAAAAAGGGATGCTCATGGAGTTGACGCCTCAAATGTATGTTCTGAAAACTTTTCTATAAAACTAGAGATTAAATAGTAATGTTTCAATGAGAGGAAAAATAGGTTTTATAATAACCAGATACAAGAGAGAAACTTACTAGACAGATCTATAACTACCCAGTGCAGTTGCAGCCAAGCTGAAGTGATAAGCCCAGAGTAGAGATGCTGGATATGACTAAAATTAATTCAGATTTTTAAAATTTGGTTTTAAAAATCTTAAGTGAAAGGCCATCCCATTGGCCCTCATTCTGCCATTATTTACTTTCCTTTAAATTTAAACTACAAATCAAATTAATTGTTTGTTCCCTTTGCTGCTCACTTCTGATGGATTAAGTCAGCTGCAGAGTTTGTGCACATTTGTTTTCAAGAGTGCAGCTTTCCCACCCCCTACATTAGAAGTATGAAGTCTTGAATACCTTCTTCCCTGCATAATCTAGAACAGGGGTGGGCAAACTTTTTGGCTTAAGGGCCACATCAAGGTGGGGAAAGTGCTCGCAGGGCCATGAATGTAGGGCTGGGTCAGGGAGTTGGGGTGTGGGAGGAGTGTGGGAGGGGGTGCAGTGTGCAGAAAGGGGCTCAGAGCAGGAGGCTGGGGTGTAGGAGGGGTGCACAGTGCGGGGAGGGGGCTCAGGGCAGTGGTACAGGGAGGGATGCAGAGTGTGGCAGGGGGCAGCAGGGGTTTGGCGCCACTTACCTGGAGCGGCTCAGGGGTGGCAGTGGCACGCAGCGGGGCCAAAGCAGGCTCTCTACCTGCCTGCCCTGCTCCTGGCCCTGCGCCGGGAAGCAACCGGCAACACATCCCTGCTGTCCCTGGGGGAGAGGGTGCAGGGAGCTCCATGTACCTGTGGGTACCTTCCCCAAAACTCCCAATGGCCGCGGTTCCCCATTCCCGGTCAATGGGAGCTTCAGGGGAGGTACCCACAGGCAAGAGCAGTGTGTGGAGCTCTCGTGGCTCCTCTTCCCCAGGGGCCACAGGGACATGCTGCCAGCCGCTTCCTGGAGCAGAGTGGGGCGCATGGCCAAGGGGGTGGCAAATCCGCAGGCCGTTACTTGCACACCCTTGATCTAGAATCTTACATCACACTTAGAAGCTGGTGCATGAAGGACTGATTCTCCCAACCTGTACCATCATCCTAGATGTAGTGTAGAAGTTAGTCAGGCCTGCTTATAATTTCTGAACAAGGGAATATCCACTTCCATTTAAAGGAAACAAATTAAAAACTGCTTAAGGGAACTATTGAGAGTACATGTTCAACCTGGAACTGACTGCCACAGGGTATTACTTAGGCAAAGAGCTTAAATAGTCACCAGGAGGAGGACAGATATGCAATCACACTGGCAGAATAAAAAGGATATGAAATGCTGGTATGATAATTCCTTTGTTCCTATGCTGCACAAGATTTAAGACTAACCTGTAAAGGTACATGAAGAAACAAAGCAGGTGAAAGCCTAGCTTAATCATGGCTTCCTTCATGTGCGATTTCAATTGCCCCCGATTATGGATCTCTGTGGGGTCAAACACACCCATGTTCCCACTTGGCACCATAATGAACCTGAAAGGTTTAAAAACAAAAAAATAATTTTAATCTCAGTATTTAAACAAATCTTACTGAAACATCCAAAAAAGGAAAACAAAGACATTGCTCCCCATTTTAAGTCATTTTCTAATTCAGTACAAAGCAGCTGTTCTCATAAATTTCAGGATATTGCATATCACCTAATCATCGCGTCCACAAATATGAGTTGGACAATAGGTGGCCAGGAGAAAGAAATACAAATACCTACACACACACATTAAAATTTTAGTAGTAATAACTGATTCCATACCAGTTCTCTCGTAGTTATCAAGATTTACGGAGAAAGCTCCCAATGAAAGTGAGGAGGGTGTGTTAACGTGAAGAGGCTTAAACTTAACATGCTAGTGGTTCTGTTATGATTCTGGGCAAAATTATCATCTTCCACTGTCAGATACAACTAGTCAACAGAGGAACTGTGTTCTTCTGGTTAAGGCACTATTAGTGGGCTGTAGAAAGTCTAAGTTCTAGTCTCACATCTGCCACAAACATCCTGTGTGTCCATGGGCAAGACAATCTCTCTGTACTTCAGTTCCCCATCACTAAAATGAGGATAATACTTCCCTTCTTCTCAGAAGTGGGTGAGGAGCACATTTACTAATATATGGAGAAGTGACAAAGAGTTATGTGGCACCTTAAAGACTAACAAAACTATTGACGCATAAGCTTTTGTGGGCTAATACCGACGGAAGTGTGTATTAGCTCACAAAAGATGGTATTAGCCCACGAAAGCTTATGCTTCAATACTTTTGTTAGTCTTTAAGGTGCCACAGGACTCTTTGTTGCTTCTGCAGATCCAGATTAACACGGCTACCTCGCTGATTCCTGATATATGGAGGGCTCTGATACCGTAGTGCCATAGAAATGTCTAGAAATAAAGAAAACACTTTATGTAACAGACCAAATCAGAGAACAGGCAGGAATGAGAAGTGCTGTTGACCTCATTTTTATGATGAGATGAGAAATTGTAGGGTTTGTATTCCTTTGTTACATAACCTAAACTCAGTTAATCATAATTTAATTCATTCCCTCTGAGGAAAAGGGTAACAGTGTTCCAAAGGTGAACCAAGTGAGAACAATCCTGGAACAAGGACTGTTACACTCCTACTTGATTCTGGCAAGGTGCCATTTGATGTTTTGGACCAAGTTCTTCCCTTGGATGTTATTTCAGTGCAACTGAATAAGATGCATTTGAGGCCAGAATTTGGCACTTTGCTGTTTATAATTACAAAGTCCCACCTATTGAAAAGATACAGTGCAACAGATAATGGATGACATCCGACTAGCTATGCCAAAACAAAGTCACCTATATTTATCCAAAAGGATTGAAGGGGAATACACTAAACAAAGCACTGATTATATATATATATAAAATGGATTCCATCTTTTGTTTCTGTAATTCTAATGCAGCAGCTGGGTTCAGGCTACCACTCAGAACTTGACACAGAACTCCTGGCCTCCTGCTTCCTGGGCAAGCAGAATCTGAAGCATGTCTGTTTACTGTAGCAAATATTCCATTTGTTTAAGAGTGGTAGAGCCATTAAAAATCTTATTGAGTGTCTAGCAAAAACTAGAAATTCCCCAAGGTTGATTTAAATAGCTAGTCTGGAGCACAGGAAAGTGAGTTGATAAAAACAGAGAAATTCAAATATTTTTAGTTTATGCTTTGAGACAGACATTAGGTGGCCCCAGAACAAAGAACAAACAAAATTGGAGACTCCGCATAGTTAACAAAAAGCACGAAATTCAGCCCATAAGAATACCACTAAAATAAATTTCAGAATAACATGAATATCAAATAAATATTTTCCCCTGACATTACATTTTACCTGATGGTGTTTCCATTACAAGACCAGACTGAGTATGTCCAAGACAGCAGCTCTTACCTCAAATGAGCCAGACTAATATCCCGTTTGGACAGTCCATCATCCCTACCTTCCTAGAAGTAACAGTAAGGCTAGTTGGGCATATTCTTATTAGACTCCTGCTCTGAGCCCTCTTTTCCTGATCTCAGAAGTGTAAATCCAAAACGACCTTTGGTTGCCTCTGCATACAAGAGAAACTTAACTCCCCACTACCATGGTACCAAGAGGCTTTCCCCTCTTACCTTACCAAATATAGAGGAAAAGATTTTGCCAGCAAAGAGAGAGGCTATTCATAACACTAATAAGCCATTCAACTCCAGAGTGAATTCAACCAGGGTGCAGCCAGGACGAAAGAGAGAAATCCACTCTCTCTATTTCAGAGAAATAATATGAAGTGCCATAAGGCAGATTAGGACACAGAAAATTCAGGTCTCGTTAGAAACAACTGGAAATGAAAGAATTTCCGAGTTTGAAGGCAAGTTTATTCTTGTTTAAATTTTTAAAAAAAAATGTTGGCTAATTGTTTATTTTTACAAGTAATCTTTAACATTAAAA
Organism: Dermatemys mawii; assembly: GCA_007922305.1. Classification (NCBI taxonomy): domain Eukaryota; kingdom Metazoa; phylum Chordata; order Testudines; family Dermatemydidae; genus Dermatemys; species Dermatemys mawii. Next base: position 8,737,099 of record ML677362.1, read on the forward strand.
CAAGTGAAAAGCTGGAGACGAAATTTACTTTCCAGTTTACTTTGTGCTGCATCTTAATGAAATAAAGCAAAGAACATGAACTTTGCGTTCATCTGAAACAGATCCTGGCATTGTCCCTTCCAGGGGGAACACATTACATCATTTTCTTAAACTGCTTAGCAGATGAATGCCACAAACTTCACTTCTTTACCTGCCTTGCCTTTGAGGTAAATGTGTGAACTACTGCCCTCATTGGAGGGTTTGGGACACACAAAACAGGAAGTGATGCAATTTTAATAAAGCTGGAAGAATTTTGAGTTAATTTACTGTTATTTGAAGTCAGTTTCTAAAAAAAATTGCAGTAATTAGCTGACATACTGAGAGAACTAAATAAATAAATAATATAGCGAAGAAGAAGTATTGTTCCTAGAAATACACGTCAGTACTTCACAATCTCCACTCACTGCATGGCTTGTATTACATTTTCCTACAGGCATTAGCCTTGAGGCAAAGGAGGGCTGAGAGACTTCAGATCCCATTAGAATTCACTAGAAATGAAAGCATTTCAGTGCTGTGTTAAGGTTTCTTAATTCTTGTTTAAGTTTTAAAGGGTTGCCTACTAAAAACAAAAATCACAATTTTTTAAAACCTATTGTTACAAGCAATATCTAAGATGCCTATAACAGAAAAAATATTTTCATCATTTTTCAATTGCTTTACTTTACCTCTCACAGACCTTTACATATGGTTATGCTCCGTGTTTCCTAGATTTTTTGTGTGGGTCTTTCACACAACACCAGAGAGAAGAAACATGCTGCTACTACTACCCCACCACCACCACATTTGGTAGGGTTACATAGGCAGCTGTGGCACTTAATTCTACTTGTATTTCACTTTTCTAAAGTAGTTAGATTCAAATTAACTGTATCCCTTTAAGTTGAAAAACTGAGTACTGTAACAGAGTGTTCATACAAAAGCCCCAAATGGTGCCTCATTTGAGACTGTTATAAAAAGCATCATTACTATCCTGCAAAAAAGTAGAGGAACTGAAAGTTAAGTGACCAGATATCTTCCATATCCCAGATCATCCTGACCAAGGAGATCAGGTCGGATTTCTAAATAGCTGATCACCTGGAATCTTGGGAAACTCCCCGCTTTGTTGCCTCAAGCAACTCTGTTCCTGAAAAGCCATCTCACATTCTGCCTCATTAAGAAGTATAGGCCTGCATCTGATCCCACTGGGACACACGTGAATAACCCTATTCATGTGAGATCATCTCTTATGCTCTGAAACTCACCGACATTAATGGGACTACTTGTGGAGTAAGATGCTATCCAAAATAAATATCAGAATTTGGCTCACTGAACTCTATGACAAATTTCCATGCTATTTGTGTGGTATTCCTAATACATACAGGATTTTGAGGGGAATAAAAAATACAGCCCTAACTTTGTTCATGTGAACATTCACACTGGCTACCAGCCTCTTAACAGAGCTCAGTTTTCAAAGGTCATAAGGAAGTCAAGAAGGCTTCTTCAGTTTGTTTTCTACTCTACACAGCTCTGGGTGAAATGGATAGCCTGGCACAACTCAAACTCCTGCAGGGTGTGGTAATGGTGAAAGTCTTGCAAGAAAAAGTACAGCTCCGAAAATCTTGCAAGAAAAAGTACAGCTTCACTGCAGAAGGAGTCTAACTCAAATTAGTCAGTTACCAAGGTAAAGTCTTTCTGAGTGATATCACTTCGTTTATGTAGCATCTTTCATGCATTTATTCCATAAGACACTTCACAGCCAAACAGTCCACGTACACAGATACAAACGAGGTACTGAATACAAGTTAGAGATTCATGCTACTCAAATGCTATGAGCTGACTGGCACCTTGCTACGAGCCAAGGGCAGCAACAAATTTGTATGTCTTGTCTAAAAACAACTCAAGCATAATTACTCTGACATATCTCTCATGACACTATGGAATTGCTTCTCTGAGTCAAACGTCAACATTATACAGCTAAATGATAAGTGTTTGGTCTTCTGGCCACATGCACTTCATCTTACAGGTAGCTTCTGGAGGAAGGCTAATGGTGGTTTGCAAGGATCTTGCCTCATGTTCTTCATTAATATGACAAAGAGTCCTGTGGCAGCTTAAAGACTAACTAAAGTATTAGTTATGTATGCTCTAGTATGCTCTAATACTAGAGTTAGTCTTTAAGGTGCCACAGGACTCTTTGTCACTTCTGCAATTCCAGACTAACACGGCTACCCCTCTGATTCATTAATATGGTAACATTAGCGTATACTTTCTCTGTTCAGCAACAGAACAAGTGTGAGACAAAGAGGTCGCTGCCCTAAGAAGTTCCCAGATCAAAAATGCAGCAATACCAGCACAGATTACACTAAATGGAGAGACGGCTTTATGCTATAGGTGTGATTTAAAGAGAGACGAGTAGACGGAGCTTGATACACAAGATGGTAGGCTCTTCAAGGCACAATGGGCAGTACAGATGGCACAAAAATTTAGAGTGGACAATGGAGGTGAAGGAAGCAACGAACAGGAAGTTTGGACAGAGGCAGAGAGAAGGGAAGAGTCATAGTAAAGTGTAGCATCAAGGCCTCATCTATACACAATCTTTGAATTGTTATAGATAATGCTGGTTTAGAAATTAATAGTTAAAGCAATACAACCTCCTTGCGCGGACACCGATATACCCTAAGAGTGCCAATATCAGTGTTGCTTAGTCCTGTAAATTTTATACAGTACAACATCCATGAGAGGTTGTATCACTATACCCACATAGTTACAGCAGTACAAGAACTGTCTTTACACCATCTTTTGAGGAGATTTTAAAGTGAGGAGTGAAACCTGAAAGAGGAGAATGAACAAGCATGTGGGCATGGGATACATGACCAGAGCAATGAGAGGAAACATCTTGGCACCAGAGCTTTCAATATTTCACCCCATTAACATGCTACTATTTTCAAAGGCTCAAGCCATTAAATCTTTGAAAATTTGAGTCTGACTCACAATAGCAAAGTACTCTGTCATTATAAATTTTACAACAAGACAACAGACTGAAGAATGTCAAGTTCTCAAACTTATTTGCGATTTCAGCTAAAAGCACTGGAGAGGCCAATTTTCTAACCTTTTAGGCTACATGGGAAATTTTTAAAAGGTCAGATTTATGAACAGTTTCAAAAGGACCTACAGTGAATTAACAAATCAAGGATATAAATGAAATATCCAGTCACAATGTACCAGCACAACATACAGTTTATCTTCAATCTCAGTTTTGATAGTAGTGAAATTTCAAGAGAAAAAAAAAATAAAATCCTGTGTACTTACCTATATATATTCCAGGTTGCTACTGGCAAATTAAGGAGGAAGATGAACCAGTGCAATGAAATAAGCATTAATACAGTGACAATAGTATGGCCAATCAATTCTGGGACCACCCACTGCAAAAAAGGAAATATTACAGAAGTTTAAACATTTACACAGAGTGTGCCCCCTAAAGGAATCGACCCTTAGTGTAATTACATCAAAACAATTTTTGTGTACATAGAGTGGTAAAAACTGATTAAAAAAATTTAAATCAGAGGTTTTAGACTTAAATGGGTTTTTAATAAAGACAACTGTATTTAAAATTAAATATGTAATGACAACAAACTATGTGAAGGCCTAAATTTACTATAATCTATTAAAACCACGTGTTAAATAAAAACATAGTACTAGGCAGTCGATGTTTGATTTTCTTTAAAACTTTGGCAGCAAAGTACTCAGTTGGTGAAAGTCCTGGTTAAGCACCCGGAAGCAAAGTTAGTTGGAAGTGCTAAACCAGCTTTTGACAGCATTAGCTTCTTCTGCAGGTGCAGAAAATGTTTTCTTCATTTTGGTTTACTCAACTAGTTCACTTCAGTGACTACTTCATTCAAAGTTGAGAAATCACTTGGAAATCGAAAAAACAGGACAGCTTATTTTCCTCTTCCAATATACAAATAAAAACTAGGTGCAAGAAGATGAGATCTCCTAATTCTAAAAGCTTGAAACACATGGTGACCAGAAACAATCACTTCAATTCACTAACTACAGATAATATTTCCTTTAGTAAGTAAGTCAGTAAGTTTAAAATGCAAAACGTGTTCTGACCAACTTTTCTTTTATGTTTCCAGCATATTTAAGATAACTGTTTATTAGTTTTATTTAAGTAAAATGCTGTTTTTGAGCATTTTTAGTTTAATTTCCATCCATGTACAACTTGATATAAATCACAAGTAAAAAAAAATAAATCTAGTAAATAAGAAATGCATCATTCCCCATTTTCTATTATGAAAAGTAAAAATTAAGAATCTGATAATATACATGTTAAGCTGTATAATGTTTTAAATATATGAATATAGACAATAGTGTGGCCTCCTGATTAGCAAAAAGAAGGTCCAATTTAGGCTATATTTAGTTGGAAATCAACATGTTTGAATGGTTATTAATCAATGAGAATCAATCTTTCTTTAGGAAAGAAACAAACTTACAAATAAAAACAATTAAAATCAATTTAAATAATATTTTAATCATGATTTAAATCTGCCTGCAGGAAATCTTGATTTTAAATAACTGAAGTAATTTAAATCAAAGTCTACCCTGTTTGTCTAAAAAGAGAGTTCTGGAAAAATTTCCCCACTGTATGAGAGATCTAGGTATATACTGCCTTTTATCCAAATACCATGGTGATAAGCCAGAGAAAAAGAACCTCTGTAGCACTCAATTATATGAATGGCTTTAGCTTCTCTGAAATGCATCAAATTCTGGAGTGAAACACTATAGCTGTGTACAAACAGCTACACTACACAAAACAAAACACTTTAAGGCAGAAAACGAAGAACATTAAATTCTAGATCAACTGCAGGGAGAGTGGGATTTAGTTAGGCAGAACGTAATGAAATCTGGACAGAACATGAGTCACAAACCCATTTTTTTAGGAAAAGTGCCCCAGGAGGTTTAACAGTCAGGTTCTTCATTTTACCAGTTTCATTAGAAGTATTCACTCAGCACTATGATCCCTCCCACATTCGTGGATTTGCTTATTTGACCATACAAGTCAATTCAACAAAAGGATATTTCATTCTTAGAAAGAAAAGGAGAAAAAAAAAAATCACAAGTACTTAGATTATACCCTCCCCCACCGACAAAAGTGACTGAGCAGGAAAAGAGACACCTTCAACTGATCTGAAATTGATTTAGATAAACCTATAACTTTGGTGGGGAGGAACCAAACATCATTTGATATTCAAACATGTTTACTATGAAATAACTTTTTAAAGTTATCCCAGATTCTCTACTCAGAATCCAGTAAAAGAAATAAAACATGCATGCACAAATCAGTGACATATTAAATATCAAATCACTAGTTATCACTTTGGATAATGGACATCTAAACAAGTAAAATGTACACAATGTGAACAAAATGTAGCATGTATCCACAGAGATGGGGGCCATCTCAAAGCCCAGAAAACTGACAAATTAATCCCCCCCTCCCCCACCCCGCCTTCATGCTGCCCTGGCTACAGTACAATTTAGCCACTCTTTGGTGTTTGTTCAGTTTGACCCAGTCTCTCCAAATCAGGAATTTTTCAGAACGACAGTACAAAGGGCTTAGAAAATAGGCAGCAAATCAATCAAAAACCAACCAAAGCAAGAAAAGTGACCCACCCCAGTACGTGTAGATCAGAGTGGTGCAGAGCTGTCTCAGGCCTAGGCTACATGGAAAAATGGTACCAATGGCTTAGAACTTGATTTAGTTAAGTTGGAGCAACCTTTTGGGCACACTTTTGTGTAAGAGTGCCTTACAGGCGAGTCGCACCTTACACGGGGTTACGTTCCGCGGTCAGCGCGTAAAGCGAAAACTGCATATAGTCAAAACTCATTGAGGTTAAAGGCGGGAGAAATAGCCCACCCTACAGATATAAATAATTTAAAAACTTTTTTTTTTGCAGACTGCATAAAGCTGAAATCACGCATGTTAAATGCACGTAAGATGTGACTCATCTGTATACTGATTTGTCTCAAGCTGGGAATTTTCATCTGGAGGATTCAACTTAAATCTTTTGTGATCTGTAAATGTTGATTTCACCTAACATACAGAAATGGGGGTGGGGGGAATCCATCAATAGCAATCAGTACGTGCAGCCTATACCACACCTGGGACATCCCTAGGCAGGAACCATTCAGCATCAGGGTGGCCTCCCCTGCAGTCAAGTACTCATCCCTCTCATTGTAGTCCCAGCAAGGGGTCTCTGCCCCACCCAGTAAATACAGTTTCCCCTGCCCTAGTACCCAGGCATTCTGGACCACACATCTGTGCAGAGAGCTCCCTGGAGCCCTGCTGTCATCAGCCTCGTGGCCAAGTAGACCAGTGGCTCTCAAACTTTTTTACTGGTGACCCCTTTCACATAGCAAGCCTCTGAGTGCGACCCTCCCCTTATAAATTAAAAACACTTTTTTATATGTTTAACACCAGTATAAATGCTGGAGGCAAAGTGGGATTGGGGTGGAGGTTGACAGCTTGCGACTCCCCATGTAATAACCTCATGACCCCCTGAGGGGTCCTGGCTCTCAGTCTGAGAACGCCCAGTGTACAGTGTACGCTGGAGACACACTGTGAAACTGAAAATTTAAAAATGATAAAAACTGACAAAGGTTAAAAATAAATATCAATATTATCTGTTGAATTTCAAAAATCCCTGAATTCTTCCAAGCCTAATCTTATGCCACTCAAACAAAAATAAGTGTCCACCCAAGAGGACGATACCAATTTAGCTATGTCATTTTCTAAGCAAATGTAGTTAAAGTGGTATCATTTCTCATGTAAATAAGGCCTGAGAACTGCTCTGGTCAAAAAAGGCCAGGAATTATAGCCAGATTTCTAATAAAATAACTAAAAAGCATTAGAAAGATCACAAAACGATGTCACACCCAGCGACCTCTTGGTATGCCTCATGCCCAGGGATAGAGGCAGAGAATCTAGAGATTCTAAGCAAGCGGCTGTCTAAGCTGCAGGTATAAAGCCAATTTACTGGTCTGCCTCAAAGCACCAGAGAGAGGGAGAATGCCCCACAGTTCAGACTGTTGGACATACGAGAAACGTTCATTCTAGGTCAGAGTTGGGGTGAGGAAAAGGTGTGGGAAAAGAAAAAGTAACACCCATCACCATCCTGAGATTCACAGCACTCCCTATTGTTTCCAGTGCTGGGACACAGGATCTACTAAGTTTTATCAAATTAAATGCAACATAAGGTTTCTTACTTTATTTAGTTTTGAACAGCAAGACCTCGCATTAATATAGTCACATTCCAAATCTGATAATGTTATTATCTGAAGTCCAAGATAAGGAACATTTTTTGTCATACAGTAACTCAAAGCTATATTTTAACTCTCACAGTAATTAGGTACATTTGTACTGTGGAACAGAGGATAAAGGCTTTAAATGGGACACTTTTCTGTTATAGCAAAACTGTCAGAGATACATCTGCGGTAAATTATAAATATTGTTCTATTTTATTCAGTTTATATTTATAAAGTTTACTATATCACGTGTGTGAGGAAAAGATGTGGAACACAATGAGGTCAGCATACAAGTAATTTCACAATGCTTTTTACCAATGACTGTTGGCCAAGTGCTTCAACACACTGAACACAGATTAGGGAACTCCAGAGCTTGCTTATTTCTCAATGCAGTTTCCATTCCTCCGCCTTCTCCTACAACCCTTATTTATACAAATGGTCACTCTGACATCAATAGAATTTAGCCCCTTACTAGGTTTAGACACTTATATTTGAAAACATAAATACAGTATTTCTTAACTCACCAAGAATATTACCATCAGTCAAGGGTATTGTGAGTTATAATTTGTTGGCATTTGTGAGTGCTTTGAGATCCCCAATGCAAAGTACTAGAGAAACACAAATTAATGTTTATTTTATAAATAGTGCCCAGATACTCTGGTGATGGACACTTTTGAAGTGTATAACCATGACATTACTCCACAAGAAAAACAAGAGGTGCTCTTAATATCAGAACTATTATTTAAAAGTAATCTGTGAAGAAAAAAAAAAAGTGCACTTTTTTCTTCGTTACATACAAATTCACCTGAAAGGTTTAAAAACCATTAGTTCTGCTTTAAAAAAAAAAAAAAATTAGCAGCAGTATTGGGTTTCTCTATGTTCATCTGTAGAATAAGTGGGATGCTATCACAAGAAACTGATTCCAGAAGGGATTTTTAGTCATAAAAATTCTCTTTGAAAAATATTTACCCCCACTTCTCCCCAAATGAGGTATAAAAGTTCACACTCCAGCTCTCCAGCAAAAACAAGACATTTGTTATTCCTGATTTTTTAAAGGCTTTCTGGTTTTGATTTACCTTAGAAACAAAACCCTTCAGGACATCTTTTTTGTATCATGATGAAACAAGAAAAGAGATTTTGATAAAGATTCAGTGCTCTTTGCATCTTAACAATGCCATAAAGCAATAAACAAGCATGATAAGAGAAACCTTGTGTAAGGAGAATTACAAAGGTAGTTCAACCAGGAACTAGTGGCATACTAACACCAAGAATATATTTCCAATAGTGTAAGACATCCAGTGTTCTCTGGATTACAAAGGTTTCTCAAACTTTTAGAAGTTTTTGAGATTTAAAAAACGCTTTGGCGTGTCTCTCCTTCCCAAAAATTTCATATCAAGACCAAACAGATCAGTATAACATTAACTATATGGAAGCAGCAGTGTGCTTTCTCTTATGTGGACTATGAATATATATGCAGCATATTGCAATTAACTGAAATTCTGTATTTAGAGGATAGGACACTGCAAGCTTTTATTACTGAATCATGTTTTTGCATATTCTTCTGTGTTATGGAAATGTTTTCACATAACAGCCTATTCCTCTCCTGCCTTTTTGAGTCCTAACACCTTTCTCCAACTTCTTTTTTACCAAACCAGTTTCAGAAGAAACTAATTGCTGACAAAAATTCACAAGTATTTTGTATGCTCATGTCTCTGGGGAGATAATTCTGTGACGAGCAGCATTCATTTCAACGCCCAGGTAGATGATTTGTATATTTAGTCATAGTAACAATCAGAATCTTATGCACCTTCATGGATTATCATTGGACAGTTATGCCAGATGTGCTGTATCATGATGAAATTGGAACAGAACCCAAATCTGTTTATGACAAAGGAACGTCTATGTTTAGTGTATAGATTTTTTTTAAAATCCTTAATTGTTCTTCATCTTCCAATTAAAATAGAGGACCATCAGTGAGAGATAAAGATGCATTTTAAAAGATCCTATGTAAATTACTAGCAAAATATTCCCAAAAATACAGAAAGATTCACAACTGTGACTTTCCATCACATTATTCATCCAATTAACATAATAACTATATCGGAGAAACAATTTAGGCCCCAAATGAGATTTTGCAAAAACAGGATTTGACAAAACCCCAACATCCAGAGATGTTATTTTTCTGACTTTTAAAACAACATTTCAGTGAAATCACTTTAGGCTTCAACATGTCCCCGCAGAATTAGGAGCTACTCACCTCCCAACCCCCTGCTGACCCTCATCCCCGGCTATCATGACAACCCTGGGAGTGTCCCAATCCCCCTCCTTAGCCTCTTCTTCTCCCCCGGGATACCCCAGCCCCCTTCTCCTCCTCCCTGTACCAGCTCCCGCGCCCCAGGGGTACATCCCCCTACCCCTCACCAACCCCTCCGCAGTTACCGCTCCACAGCCCTGACCGAGCCAGCGCCCCAGAGCCACCCCACCCAGCGAGCGCCCCCGGCTCCGCCCGACACGCCGGCCTCCCCGCCCCTCCCCGGCCCCTGCACCCAGAGGATACGAAATACACGGAGAGGAAGATCAGAGCGCAGCAGTCAATGAGCGAGAAGATGAATACGACGGACTCCATGCCGCCAGCACCGCCCTGCCTCCGGGCCACCGTACACTGCCGTTCCTCTCTCTACCTCCTACCCCGCCCACCGACTCCAGCTACAGTGCCCGCCCCCTCGGGAGCTCACCCTCGGCATGCTGGGAAGTGTAGTCTTCCCTTCCCTCCTTATGCCTGCAAAGCCTTATGAGTGCAGTGAGGTGGTGGTCCACTGGGAAGGGAGGCTTGGACCCATCCTTTGAGAAGAGGCTGGGAAAAATCCCCCACTTGACATATATTAAAAACAATGAGGAATCCTTGTGGCACTTTAGGGACTAACAAATTTTTGGGCATAAGCTTTTCTGGGATAAAACCCACTTCATGAGATGCATGCAGTGAAAATTAGAGTAGGCAGGTATAAATATACAGCACACAAAAAGATGGGTCCCTGCTAATGAGGCCAATTCAGTCAAGGTGGATGTGGCCCATTCCCAACAGTTGACAAGAAGGGGTATCAACAGAGGGGAAGTTACTTTTTGTAGTGACCCAGTCACTCCATCTTTATTCAGGCCTAACTTGATGATGTCAGGTTTGCAAATTAATTCAAGTTCTGCAGTTTCTCACTGAAGTCTGTTTATAAAGTTTTTCTGTTGAAGAATTGCCACTTTTAAGTCTGTTATTGAGTGTCCAGAAAGATTGAAGTGTTCTCCCACTGGTTTTTGACTGTTACAATTCTTGATGTAACTAGGGGAGAGGGAGAGGGAGAGTTTAGTGGTTTGAGAGTTGGCCTTGATAAGCCCTGGGCTGTGAGTTCAATCCTTTAGGAGGGCTATGGGGCAAAAAAAAATCTGTTGGATGCCTGATGGTGCTCAATTATTTTTGCATAGAGATTGTCTGGTTTGCCCAATGTACATGGCAGAGGGACATTGCTGGCACATGATGACATATATCACATAGATGTGCAGGTGAACAAGCCGTGGATGGTGTGGCTGATGTGGTTAGGTGTCATGATGGTGTCCCTTGAATGGATATGAGGACAGAGTTGGCAACGGGGTTTGTTGCAGGGATTGGTTCCTGGATTAGCATTTCTGTGTAGTTGCTGGTATTTGCTTCAGGTTGTGGGGGGACTGTCTGTAAGCGAGGCCTGGCCTGTCTCCCAAAGTCTGTGAGAGTGCCACACACACTCTGTAGGGTATTGCTGGAAGAGGCTGGGATACTGTGCTGATGAGGATGTGATAGAAACCTTACACAGAATAGACTCCCAGTGTAGCACATCTCCCCCAGATACCTCACCCAGGAATCCTGGTTCCCAGTCCAAACCCACCCACTTCCATTCCCCAGGAGAAAGCACAGAATCCTAATAGTTGCCACAGCTGGGCAAATGGGGTGGAGGGAGGTTAGCATAGGATTTAAAATAACAACTTTTACATTTAATGCTGGTGATATTAATAAAACAAAACCCATGAAAGTTAGGATATTCCTAAAATTCTTATTGCATTACTAACTGGGCTATGTGTGCAAATCCTGTTGTTTCAATAACATATTTAACAAGAGAAACAGAAATGTATAGTACTACCTGCACTATGTGTGAGGCAGACAACATTGTGTCCAAGTCCCGCAGGAGGCGGGGAGGGGACAGGGGGGACTGGAAATGGACGTATATGCGTATGCTAGACTTGTAAAACTTTGTGTTGATGCCTAAACTTTGCATTTATTTTACTAGGATTAATCATAAGGCTCCTGGGCACTGTGATAACACCAACAGTAAATAAATAATAGCATGCCGTTGATAGACTGATACTTGCATGGCTTTACTGAAACACTGTTCATTGCTGGGTCCTCAGTGTCATCACAATACAACCCACTTGTTGTGCCTGGCTTTAGAAAGGCCTAGCTGATGTCCACGCCCCAATAGGCTCTACCAAAACAAGCCAGGTTTTATGTCTGTAGCTTCAGCAGTGGCCGGACAGGGCTTTCCTGCGCACAACAGAAACGGTATAAATGCAAAATGGCCGAAGGAATTCGGCTGGGCTCAGACCAAAGGCAGGAATCTTCCACCCCAAAAGGAGGAGGGTGGGAAAGCCCCAGGCAGCGGAGGGTGTTGGTTCGGGGCAGCAAACGCACCGTGGGGGTCCCAGCCGAGAACATGCCTTGTTCGTAATACCGGGACTGCCAATAAAGTTGGGGTATTTTGAAGGGGCCCTTGGGCGGAGGTTTAGGTGGCTAGTCAGGTGCCTGCACGGCATTCCAGAGCGGCTCCCCGGGTTGATCTCTATCGTTCTGACGGCACCCGGCCCGGGCAGCCTCGGTTCACTTGGCGGGCGCTGCCGGTGGCGCTGGGCTATGCGAGGCCGCGCGGGGGGTTTCACGGACCCTCGCCTGAAGCAGCGAATCAAGCAGGTGCCAATCCCAACCCCCCTCCGCTCCTGTCCCGACCCAGCCCCGGGAAGTCAAGTCACGCGCAGCCCCCCCCTCCCCCGTTCCCTCGCTCGCTCCTCCGGGGCTGCTGGGGGGTAGCCTTGAATGAAACCAGGGGCGCCCGTCGGCAGCGGAACCCTGCCCTGCTCCGCAGCCGCTGCGGACCCGGCTCTCCGCGGCCCTTAGCTCTGGGGGAGGGGAGCGGCTGTTCCATCTGCCGGGCCCATCCCAGCGCCACGCGCTGGGTGTGTCTGTAAAACACGCTGGGCGCGGTGCTTGGGCTCCCCGCAAGTTGTCGTCTTGTTCTGGGGCTGCACCACCCGGAGTGCCTTTGGAAAAGCCAGAGACAGACAGGGAGCTATTGATTTGGGGGGAGGGGGAGCGGTGGTTTTAATCACGCTCTCTCCAGGGGGTGGTCCGTGTGAGGATGTGACTATTGTGAAAACCACCCAGACTAAGTGCTGGTATAGAAGCTGCTGTAATGCTGTATAGCATTTCATTCACATACTTTCTGTGGCAGTCTTTATGTGCCTCTTACAGACTGGGACACACAGAAATGAGGTTGCATAGGTAGAGGTAGAACCTTTGATTTCCAGGGCCAGAGCAACGATGTTTTGTGCCCTAGGCAAAACTTCTATCTTGCACACTCACACACCCCAGCCCTGCGGCAGCTCCCCCACTCCATCCTGGGAGCCCTGCGGCAGCTCCCTGCTCCAACTCATCTCCCCTCCACCGCCTCCCCTGAGCACACCAGCCCCCCCTCCATTTCTCCTGCCTCCCAGGCTAGCAGTGCCAGTCAGCTGTTTGCTGTTCACAGCAAATCTATGACCCATGCTACCCTCTCTGTTCCTTGTCCTTCAGAGATGACCCCACCCCCATCTTGTCGCCTTCCTGCCCTGACCCCATCAACCTTCCTGCCCCCTGACAGACTCCTGGGACTCCCACGCTCCATGCCTATCCAATCCCCTGGTCACCTGACTGCCCCACCTCAGAACCTTTACTCCATCCAACTACTCCCTGTCCCTTGACCGTCTCCCTGGGACTCCCTCCCCTTAATCCAACCCCCTGGCCTGGCCCCCTTACCATCCTGCACAGAGGAGCGTGTCTGGCAGCTGCGGGGCCTGGCTAGAGCTAGATATGCTGCTGCGCTGCCCACGTGGTGTGCTGAGGCTCTGGGAGAGGGGCCAGGGACAGCTTCTTTGGCCAGGAGCTCAGGGGCTGGACAGGACAGTCCCACAGGCCATAGTTTGCCCACCCTTGACTTGGCTGCAGGACTATCTTTCCTCTATAGCAATGATACTCAGACCACCCTGCATCAGCAGTCAAATTAGCGATCAATATTACCAAAAAGAGCCACAGTAGTGTGAATTAATGGTTTCATTTACTATAGTACTAGTCATATTTAAACAGTATGATGTGGGACATACTTAGTTTTGAGTTTCACAGCAAATAAGTTAATAATTTAGTGCAAGTTGATAACTTAATTGGTTTATAAGATAATAAAAGCATCCTGATTAGTTAATGACTTAAACTGTGCTTCCTAATGTGTCTCTTGCAGCTCTTTGCAGCACATATGTGTGATTTAATTATTAACCAATCTGAGTATCACTGTTCCGTTGAGTGAAGTTTATGAAGTTGCCCCAGTTAATGACCAGCAGCCAGTTTGGCCGGCAAATATAATGTACTACTTTCTCAGTAAATGTGACAAGTTGGCTGTGTAAATAGTTAATAGTTTCCGGTCAAATTATTTATCAATCTGATAGCTTTGTGAAAAACAAATTCAAGTCGTTCAGTGTAAATTTTCTCTTTCTCGATATAGGACTGGAAGGGACCTTGAGAGGTTATCTAGTCCAGTCTCCTGCATGCATGGCAGGAGTAACTTGTGAAGGTCAATAAGTTCAGCAAAAGTCTAAGATTTTGTTAATTTCTGTAAACTCTGCATTTCAGTATCTAAGCAGTAATAAATGTGGCAAATATGTGGACATTGGAATTTTAGCAGCTGATTTACAGAAAACTTACAGGTGAGCAAAAAGCTTAATCCTTGCATTCTTTTTTTTTTAAAATGATCACTAGAAATGGTAATATGCATTTGCATATATGTTTGTAAAAATGTAAATATATTTTTCATGACTTCTGAATTACACCTTATTGTAAACTAGGATTGAAAGTTGCTTAGTATGTCACTGATCAAGGAAAAAGTACAATCAAAATAAACTGTTTTCACTGCAAGATTCTCTTTGGCTGTCATATCTAGTAACTTATATTGCAGTAGCAGAGAATTATAGAAATGTAGAGCACAAGAGACCTCAAGTGGTCATCTAGTCTGGTGGTTTTCAAACCATGGGTCATGGAATAGAAGGGGCTGGGTTGCGGTGGCTCTGGTCAGCACTGCTGACGGGGCTGTTAAAAGTCCTGTTGGCGGTGCTACCCAGCTAAGGCACGCTAGTCCCTACCTGTTCCAACATTGTGTTGCACCCCGGAAGCGTCCAGCAGCAGGTCCGCTCCTAGGCTGGGAGAAGGGTCTCGGGGCTCTGTGCTCTACCCTGGCTCCAAGCACCGGCTCTGCACTCCCATTGGCTGGTTCCTGGCCAATTTGAGTGGGGTGGGAGGACAGTGCCTGCAGGCGAGAGCCGTGTGGCGCCACTTGCACACTTCTTCCTAGGAGCCAGATCTGCTGCTGGCCCCTTCTAGGGTGCAGTGCGGTCCGTGGTGCCAGGACAGGCAGGAAGCCTGGCTCTGCACCACCACTGAGCCGCTGACTGGGAGCCACCAGAGGTAAACCCGTGCCCCAAACCCTAGCCCTGAGCCCCCTGAAACCCATAGTGCCTTCCTGCACCCCAAAACCCTCATCCCTGCCCCCACCCCAGAGCCTGCACCCCCAGCCCAGAGCCCCCCCATTCACCGCTGCACCCCAACTGTCTGCCCCAGCCCTGAGCCCCTCTGACACCTCAAGCCCCTCATCCCCAGCACTATTAGGTCACAAGCCTAAACAATTTTCTTCAACTGGGTCTCCAGAAAAAAAGTTTGAAAGCCACTGATCTAGTCCATCTTATACTGAGGGAGGAGCAAGTATACCTAGATCATCCCTGACAGTTGTTTGTCTAACCTGTTCTTAAAAACCTCCATTTACAGGATTCCACAACATCCCTCGCTAACCCATTCCACTACTTAATTTAACTAATCTGAATCTCCCTTGCTGCAGATTAAACAGGTTACGTCTTGTTATCTTCAGTGAGCGTGGAGAACAATGTATCACCATCTTCTTTAAAACAACCCTTAATATATTTAAAGGCTGAGGGAGTACCTGATAAGTCGTCTTTTCTTGAAACTAAACATGCCCATTTTTTTTAACCTTTCCTCATAGATTACGTTTTCTAAACCTTTTATCACTTTATTGCTCTCCTCTGGATTCTCCAATCTTTACAAAAGTATGGTGCCCATAACTGAACATAATACTCAACCTGATGCCTCACCAGTGGCTAGTAGAACAGAACAATTACTTCCTGTAGCTTACATGCAACTAGGGTGACCAGACTTCCCGATATTATCAGGACAGTCCTGATATTAGAGGCTTTGTCTTCTGTAGGACCCTGTTATCACCCACGTCTTCATCCCGATTATTCATGCTTGCTGTCTTGCTATATTGTACCTGTGCACAACATTCCTGTTAATACACCCCAAAAGAATATTTGCCTTTTTTGCAATTGCATCATATTGCTGGCATGTCCGAGCCACTGATTGCAAGCCATTGTGCCAGGTACTGTACGAACACATAACAGAAAAATAGTTCTTGCACTAAAAAGCTGGCCACTGAAGACTGACAAGAAACAGCAGGTGGAGACAGACAGGCAGCTCAAGGAAACAATGAGTCGGTGCTGATGTTAATCTATCAGTTGCCTAATTTTTCTAGTTGTTTATACATCACAACAAAGAGAATTTTAAGTCAGAATTTGAAGGAGAGCAAGGAGGTTGCTTTGTCCATGATTGTAACCTCTGTTTATTGGGAGGATGTTTAATTTGTAGTCTGTTAGTGGAAGGGAACTCAGCCACTTGATCAGGAAGTTGGGAGAGCACATTCATTGCTAATGATGAAAGGGGCTGAATTTTTTATTATCATCCCTAAAAGGAAAAATAATCCTATGGTTGAAGGACCCATCCTCGTCCAGTCCCTAGCTCTGTATGTGTGATTTAAAACAAAAAAGCCTATTGGGAATGAAAATCCATTTGACTGGCTCTTCTTTTATATTGCCACTCACTGCTCTATGTATCCAGCTGAAGATGCAGGTCATAATCTCCACTAAATGTCCTGAAGACCACTAGCTAGAAACCACTATGATTCACTTTGCACCTTTTATCATTGAAATCGAGTATAGCATGATGCCATTTGAGTTGCACCTAATCCTTTTTTAAAGCCTAGAATAGCTCAAACCAAAGTCATTCTTCCACATAACTGATTCCAAGGTGTACTTGTGTAAAAGATGGTGGATTGGGTCACTTTAGAAACTTGTATTGACATTGGGAATGCCAACACATGAAAGAAGGCCTCAGTGAGATCCTAACCTGTACAATTGTTTTTCAGTGCAGAATATGGACGAAGAAAAAGAAATGCCTTTAGAATTCAGGTTGAGAAAGGTAAGTCTGTTAATATCCTGATTAAAATACCAAGAAACTGTAAGAAGCTCCCTGAATTACTGACTACGCTGTTGCTGAGCACTTGCTGCCATTCGTGTTCTTCTAGTTGTTGTTGTTGTGTTTTTTCCAGTGTTTGGTATAATCAGTAATGAGAGAGAATTTGAAGATTTAACAACTTTAGAGAATGAACATGTGGCAAAAAGAACAAGACATAGTCGAGAAGAGAATGAGTAAGTGGAAAGACTTGTTTCCTCAAAACTACTTTAACAATGATGTCAGTACTTAACATTTCCATAGTGCTTTATATCTTTAAAAAACTCTATATTACTATAAAGGCCCTGATCCTGCAAACTGTTCCCCACAGGCAGGCCCTTGTATCCTCATAAGTCTGATTTTTGCTGGGAAAAAAAAATAAAAAGGGCTGGGGGGAGTTCTTAACTCCAGGTACATTCTAGAGAACCAGGCCCATAGACTTGAACTCAACCTGCTAACTCACATAAAAATTACAACTATCTTTTTCACTGGGATTAACTCAAATGAATTAATTTAAGAACACTTTGAGGGGTAGGGGGGCGGGAGGGGAGTGAAGACAAGGCTACAGACCCCCAAATCAAAGGGATCCTTCAAGGGTAGAAGGATTCACCTTCCTCGGGTATAGAGCAGTTTATAAGATTGGGACCTGTCTGTTAAATCCTTACAACTCCTCTTTGTCACACAGGTGTTATCACTATTTTAGACATGGGAAAACTGAGATGGAGAGTTTCAGTGAATTTTCCAAGGGCATACAGCCAGTTAGTGTTAGCAGTGAGATTAGAATTTGGATTTCCTGGTTCCCAATCCTTTGTACAGTCCACTGGAACATTCTGCCTCCTTAAATGTGGTGGAGACTACTTTGCATTAAATATTGGAAAATATGCCTCCCTTTTTATTAGTGCTAAAATATTTTTCTCTTTCTCAGAGTGGCAGTAATAGCCATTCATATCAGTGTTTTTAGGACAGGGTATGTTGAATTTAGTACAAAATACCCAGATCTTCTGAATTTCAGTAATCAAACCTTTTACCACTTTAAAAACAAGAGTCTTTTGGCTTTTTATTAAACCTACTACATATTAACATTTTCCTGTGCAAGCAGACATCTATAATGACAGTCCAGAGGACAAGCATTGGCAGGAAGAGATAAAATTTTATAGTAACCATATGTATGTATGTATGTATAATGCACTGCTTAATCTGCCTCACTTTCCACAATGTGTATGTGTATTGCTGCTCTTGAATGAATGGATTGACATTGGCATTAGCTGTTCTGAGTGTGATCATGTATCTTCTAGAGGCTACAGCCTGATTAAGCCTTATTACTGTCGCACAAACATGAATATTTCATGTCTTATCTCAGTTGCTGTAAGTATGTACTGAGGTGTGTTACTGAAGTTTTAAAATACTTTTAATGACAAATTCAGCAGTTAATTTGTTACCTATTAGTCAAAAGTAGGCTAATAACAGAATATCTTTTTATTTGTTAAAATTACAAAAAACCCTCTCCTCCTTATCCCCTTGAACTATTCTGCTCATGATTCCAACCTTTTTATCTTTGGTTTGAATTCTAGCCCTAGAAATTTACAATAAATACAGCTTTAGTTCCTCAAAAGCCTCCAGCCATACAAACTGAGTGAGCTGTTCCAGCAGGCTTTGAAGTCTGATTTCAGGACTACCAGAATAGCTTTGTTTACTATAGAGAGCCCAGCTGGTGGTGGAAGCACTGAGGAGAGAAGGTTTTCCCTCTTCCACAGTCAGACTCAGATTTGGGGAAGGGCCATCAGAAGAGTTGTTCTATCTCTGTCCCACACACAGTAGTATTGTAGTTCTAGCATCTTCCTAGGGGAGGATTGGAGAGCCTAGCATCTTCCTAGGGGAAAATGTTTCCTCTATTAGTTGTGCAGATGTCTCATTCTGCTGTGATGTTGAACTCATAATTTCTGCTTCTTCACTTTTCTCTAAAGGGATGTGGAAAGCTACACAGACGACTCAGATGATGATTACTCAGAACATCTAGTAAGTCCATATTTCACTCTGTATGGTATAATGCAATTGAAACAAACACAGAAGTGCACATATGAAATATATCCGTGCTCTTTACTTAAAATATACAAGAATTTTAAAACAGAGCTGTGTATATACTATCTGGGAAAGGCCCAAACTTTGGTTTAGAATTCATATCATTCTTTATGGTGAAACTTGTCTTTTAAAAATATATGTTCCAGTGCTAATGGTGTTTTAAAAAGTCAGCATCCTAGAAGTCGTACCAGCCACAGTATCTCTGACCAGCTATGCCTCTGCATTCTGGCTGGCCATGCTGCTCCACGGTAGCCAAACTGCTAATGGCTTGGCTGACGCCCTCGTTCTGACAAACCTCAGATGACTTGTCAGAATGAGCATGTCAGCCAGCAGTCCCCAGCTGGGAGACCATGCAGAGTTGAAAGAAAATTATTTCCCAGGGAAGAATGAG
This sequence comes from Dermatemys mawii, assembly GCA_007922305.1. NCBI lineage: Eukaryota > Metazoa > Chordata > Testudines > Dermatemydidae > Dermatemys > Dermatemys mawii. Next base: position 8,756,550 of record ML677362.1, read on the forward strand.
GCAGGACTGTGGCTGGGGGGCCATTTCCGAGGAAGGGGAACACAGCAAAGGCTGGGGGAGAGGGCAGAATAGAGACTCTACTATCGTACTAAGGCTGTTTGCTTTCTGAGGGAGATGTCTGCAAGCAATTAGGTGTTTTGGTTTTTTAATTTTATTTTAAATACATAAACTTTGCAGTCCACAAATCACCTGAACAGCTCTCTGCTGACCTTATACCGGAAAGGAGATCCTGATTCTCTTCCAGCAACTCCAAAGAATGAGCTGACAGAAACAAGTACCCCTGTACAAGTGACAGCACCCAGAACAAGTGCTCTTCCATCTGGCACCCCACTTGATACCAGGATCTCTGAAGGTGGATGGTTTATTGATAAAACCCCAAGTAGAAAAGAAGACAACTTCTTAATTGACCTGTGTGAGGAAGAAGAGGAAAGGAAACAGATTTCTGAGGTAGCTTCTCTTTTAAATCTGATCCCACTTAACAAGGCATATACATTGGGGTTAGTATGTGACAATACTTTGAAGTACAGTATGAAGAACAGATTTGTTCTTCCTCATGCCCCCAAGATGCACACTGTATATAAAAATAAGTTTGAGCCTTTAGTGGGCAATGAAGACCTGTTTTTTTAATACACCTACAATGTTTCAACCTACAGGTTGCTGCATTGGTGGATGAAGCAGTGTGTGGATTTTAATTTTTGTGAAGTGTTCTGTAAGTGTAAGATGTTATGATGAAAGACTGGCTTAGTTGCTTGGTGCCATCTTTTTTCAGTAAGTGTTGTAGCTGCCAAAAATGTTCTGGTGCAAACAACACTAGATTATATGTTCTTATGGAAGACAAATTTGTAGTGTATCAGTCTTTTTTTAAAAACACCTTCTTTATGTTTGAGATGCTCAAGGTTAAAAGACTGGAAATCTAGTTAATTTTAAAAAAAAGTAGTCAAAAATAGTTTCAGGAACCACACCTGACCAAGTTACCCTGCACATTTTTGTGGTTTTACAATCACATTTTCTTAAACTTTTTTAATGGCTTCTCCTCTTGCTGTGTGAAACTCCCACACAAATGAGGAGACTGACAGACAGGGGAAACAGTGCAAAGTGCTGTCCAAAACCATAAGCCACTGAGTGTTTTCCTTGCTCAGGCAGAGAGGTAAGTTTTTCTGGAGCTTAACCTGTGCAACATCTTTGTGCCACGCCTTTCGGTCCGTCTCACCAGCAAACTCCTTGAGGCTCTGCCAGGTAGGTAACATTCAGTGGACCTCAGTTCCTGAGTTCTCCAGTGAAATCTCCTTGTAGTATCCAGCCCCTGTCACTGGACAGTCACAGAAATTACCAAGTTCACTGCCTCCAGAGAGGCTGGCATGTACATGGCCTATTAGTCTAGCTGACTTTAATACACAAGACTGATATGGGTTATTAATACTAAATGTATGTTTATTGATAAGGAACATAGATTTAAGTGATGCTAAGCAAGAGAAAGAAACAGGTCTGGTTACAAACAAAAGAAAAACCCCAACCTGCTTTTTAGTGACCAAACTTAACTTTAGCAAACTGCAATCATTGCCTAAAAAGCTTTCTACTTAAATCATGCTCTCAGTGTCTCCAGCCCCTCAGGCAGGTGGATCCACTATTTATGGAATCAGAAGATGCTGATTCTTTTTCCCTGTTCTTCCTTTTTATAGTACAGTAACTTATCACTTAAGTTGTTTCATTATTACGTTGCTGATCAGTTAGGGAACATGCTCATTTAAAGTTGTGCAATGCTCCACTATTACATTGTTTGGCTGCCTGCTTTCTCCACAGCTGGCAGCCTCCCGCCCTTTTTCCCCCGCAGTGCCTCCCACCTGCTGGCAGTGTCTTCTTCCTCCTCCTCCCATCACCTCCTGCCCTTACCATCAGCTGGCTTGCTGTGTTTAGGAGGGAGCAGGAGGAGTGAAGACTGGGCAGCCAGGCTCCTCTTTCCTCCCCTGCCTCCTGAACACTGCAAACCAGCTGATTGCCCTTGGCAGGAGTGGGGTGGGGGGTGGGGGAAGTGAGGCTGTGGCGTGCGAAGTAAAGGGGGAGGAAATGGGGGGAAGGAGATATAATATGTAATGCCTTTTGTCTGGCAAAAAAAGAAAAAAAATCTCTGGAACCTAATCCCCCCATTTACATTCATTCTTATCGGGAAATTATATTTGCTTAACATTGTTTCACTTAAAGTCGCATTTTTCAGGAACATAACTACAATGTAACATGAGGAGTTACTGTACATAATACTTTTTAAATTAATCCCTTGAAAAGTAAACCCAGACAAAGCTCCTCTTCCCTTCTTCTGATTCTTTGGGGTGCAGGCACTAAGTCCATTCATCCTCTGATCAATTTGTTTCTCAGTTGGCTCTTTCGCTTTGTTTAACTCAGATGCAAATGTACTTTAATTGTCCTTTGTTTGTAATCAAACTGTAGTGTTTTTCTATCAGCCTGTTAGCTTGAACGATGTAGACAGGGAAATATATGTTCCTTTGTGGAAATCCACATACATCCAAAACTTATTTGAAGAGCATATTTCTGGTACATATGCATGACTCTTTATATACAAACCATACATACATCACTTGATATTCATGACAGCATGTTACTAGATTTATATAGTATCTGACAAAACACTGGCTAAATATTATGATACATGTTGAGTAGATCCGTTGGCAGTTGACATAAAGAGGCCCTTAGGGCCAAAATGTACAAAGTAAACAAGCTGAAAAGAGAAATATATTTCTTTGATGTCTTTATTTCAGTTATAGTAGTTGTAGGTGTTCTTTAACAAAAGTCAGCAAAATGCCTACAGGCAGTAATATGAATAGCATGACCCTTAAGGCAATGTGTTTTCAATGTATCTAATCTTTATGGTGACATTGTGACCCCAGAGCCAGTTTTTAAGGATGGAAAGCTTTCAAAAAAAGAACCAGGGGATTTTCATTTTGGGAACATTTAGGAGTTTTGTGATTAAGAGACACCCCAGGACTTCATTGTCCTTCTCCAATGGATAAAAGGCATGTTGTGGAGTTAATGTTTTTCTTCTCTAGCAGACAAGGCATACGATTGTATTCACTCACCACTGTGCTGGCTGATTTACATGAAGTTGATGGTGGATGTGGAAGATATCTCTTTAGCCCTAGTAACAGTGTTTACCCCTAAAAGCAGAGATAAGATAGCAGGGGGATCATTGTGGAATAAAATGTCCACCAATTTGTGTTGAAAACAAAACATGTAGTTAACAAGATGTTCAATCTCATCAGTCCATTCTCTCATTGGAATTATTTTTTCATATACAGTGATGACCTGAGTTATTTGCAGAGTATTCACTATAATGTTGGTAGTGATTAGTATGTGTCTTGCCATGGCATCTAGAAGCCCTGCTTATGAACCAGGATCCCACTATGCTAAGTGCAATATAAACATAGTGTGTTACTGGTAATTAACATTGTTTCTAATGGAGGTGTTCTTCATATATGCACGCACACACACAGCTATATATTAAGATGCAGTGTTTGTTGCTTTACAGTAATTATGCAATTCAGGACTTGTCTGTATGGAAAAACTGTCCAGAATAGCTACTGCAGAATAAATTATTCTGGAATTTCTATTCCAGAATAGTAACCCACATGGATGCTCTTATTAAGAATAAGGGTGTCCACACAGAGAGTTATATTGGAATCACTATTGTGCTTTAAATTTGCAGCATACCTTATTGTGGAATAAAGTTCCTGTGTAGATGAGTCCTAACTTAAATCAGATTTTTATTTTTAGATCTTTTTCTAGCTTATGTATACATTTTTTTTTTCCTGGAACTTTTGTGCCCCTCGCAAAAAAAGACAGATCAATGTAAACAGTTGTTAGTTAAAAAACAAGTAATAAAATTATTTAGACACAGAAAGGATTCTCATAATATCTATGCATGAAGCACCATTTGTGTCTTCAGATTTTGTTTGTCTTTAGAAAATCTCAGTCACTTATGTACTAAGAATTTGAAAACTCAGTCATTTCATTCTGTGTTTTATGCTCTAGAAATCAAAAGACCTTTCTTTTTTGGAGCATGAAGGAAAGAAGACAAAGAGTAAGAGACGAAAAAGAAGGAAAGAGGAATCTCGAGATGTAGATGAAGAAATAGAATCTGTTTTGCGTAAGAAGAAAGGTGAGAGCTACAATTTCTGAAATGGCTTTCTGGGTTGGTAGCTGTAGAAGTTGGAATCAGAGATACTCTGCACTTCTGAAATGTTGACTTTTTAGCTGGAGCCTCTCAGGAAGACATTCATCCTTCCTGTTGTGCTAGAAAATAGTCCAGTCCTGTGACTGTTGCATAAGAAATAATTTGTTCTATATAATCTTTTACTCGAGTGTTCAGATCAGTGTCTGTCTTGTTGGCGTTTGCGGTCACTGCTGTGTCCAAATTCTAATGACTTCATTTATTCCCTTCCTTTTAATTCCTGCAGTTAAAACTAAAGGACAAGAGCTGCAGTTCTCTTCAGTGAAATTTGACGATGTGGGAGGCAGTGATGAAACTCTGAAGGTTAGTTTTAATTAAACCGTTGCTGTGTTACTTATGGGATAAAAAACACAGAGAATAAAACTACATATATGCAAAATGAGGGAGTTGGCACCCAAGCAGGACTGATTTGCCTAGCAACTCAGCAAATCATTGACAAAGAGCTGTGTCTCACTGATTGATGAGGGCAGCAAGACTAGCTATAGATTTTAACCTGAACTTACCTTCCTAATGTCAGTCACTGAAATAAGTGAGATAGAAGTTACCCATCTCTGCATTTTAGTGTTTACGTTATTTTCTTCTATCTACTCTATTTTAATCTTCTTTCTAACAGGAGGTATGCAAGATGCTGATACACGTGCGTCACCCTGAAGTATACAGTCACTTAGGCGTGGTCCCACCTCGAGGATTTCTTTTACATGGACCACCAGGGTGTGGAAAGACATTACTAGCACAGGCAATTGCTGGGGTGAGGCTGTCTTAATATGTGCTTTCCCTTCCTCCTGTCTGCTCTTTTAATCATCCTTAAGATAGGAGAACACTGTAACCTATTTGCTTTTGTCTATCTTGCCTGTTCCCATCTCATCTCAAAATAAACATCCATTAGAATTTAAGTAACAGAAATGCAATCTGAATCAGATGCAAATGCAATCTGAATTATTCCTTGATGGATCTTCATGCAGGGGAAAAGATTGCATTAAAAGCTCAGTTCCTTTTTGCAAGCACTCACACTGAATGGACTTTCAGCAAGCCATGTTATAGATTAAAGTTTGATCTGTTTACTGTAGAAAAGTTTTCAGACTGGATCTTTTTTTAAAAAAAGGAGGTGAAATCTGTTTTGGGATGTGACATGGCTGACTCCATGGGGAGGTAACTCTGTGACATTAAACTTGGAAGTTACCATACAACTGTTTGGCCTTTATCAAATAAGGTGTTGGTCTGTCCTCATCAAACAGCCCGAGAGCCACGTCTGCTTATGGAAGTTGTATGGCAGGCCATGAATGCTTATAAAATTGGGGGTTAGGGGGTTAGGGTGCGGCTAGGGGTGTGGTCTCTAAGGTAGGGCCAGAAATGAGAAGTTCAGAGTGATGGAGGGGGCTCTGGACTGGGACAAGGGATTGGAATGTGATGGGAGGTGAGGCTCGTGCTGGAGTTGTTGGCTCTGGAGTGGTGCTGAGGATGAAGGGTTTGGGGTGCGGGAGAGGTCTCCAGGCTGGGGCATGAGGTTGGAGGGTGAGGGCTCTGGCTGGGGGTGCAGTCTCTCGGGTGGGTTTGGGGTGCAGGAGGGTGCTCTGGGCTGGGACTGAGCAGTTTGGAGGGCGGGAGGGAGATCAGGGCTGGGGCACGGGGTTGGGGTTTGGGAGGAGGTCAGAGGTTCAGGCTCCAGGCAGCGCTTACCTCAAGCAGCTCCAGGAAACAGCAGCATGTCCCTTCTCCGACTCCTATGTGGAGGTCGGCCAGGCAGCTCTGTGCGCTGCCTCATCCACAGGTGTTGCCCCTGCAGCTTCCATTGGCTATAGTTCCTAGCCAATGGGAGCTGCTGGGGACAGTGCTTGGGGCAGGGGCAACATGCGGAGCCCCTTGGCTGCCTCTACTACCCATAGGAACCTGAGGGGGGACATGCCGCTGCTTCTGGGAGTCGGGCGGAGCCACAACATGGGCGGAGCGGGGCGAGCCGTCAACCCCACTGGAGCACCAGAGTGTGGTACGCCCCAGACCCCACTCCCTGGATTAAAATGTCTGATGGGCTGGACACTACCTGCAGTTTTCCCACCCTTGTTATAACTAGTGTCATCAGAGAGGTCAGGGATTGTTACTGCATTTCATTCCTGAGAATAAACTACTTTCTACTTGTAGAGGGTACCTGCAATTCAGGGTAGAGACCACTTACGGAACTATGAAGCAATTGCACTATCACTCTCTTTATCCTCAGAATAGGCACAAATGGAGGACTTTTATTGCCAGGCTTGTCAATACAGTATCTCTTTGTTTGTTTTTTATTGCTGTATTCACTTAAATGGCTGTAGGTTATATAGTGTGGAAATTTATACATAAATTATGAACTATTGGAGCACAACTTTTTTCAAAATGAAAACGTGCAGGCTTTTGTTGCATAAAGCTGATAGTCTCTTTTGGAATTAAATCTTGGGTATTTTTAGCCTACACAAACATGTACTTCACTGCAAGCTGGGGGTGTAAATCTACCACATGCTTGTCTGCCATGCACTAAGTGTTGGTGTGGACTGTGCTGATGCACACCATAACAGTTCCTTTGTGTGCTTTGATGTACTCCCATTTAGGAACTGTTAGGGTGCAAATGGACATTTGGTGCTTAGCAAGCTAGAGTGGGGTAGATTGCTCTCAAGTTTGCCATGAACTAAATGTTCATGTTGACAGGCCTTCTGTTAGTTTGTCACTGAAATCAATGTTTCTCATAGATCAGACATCAGTATATAGACTAAGTGTTTTGTAATCAGCGGTAGTGCTGTTAAGTTGTTAAAGTGGAAACCAGGAGACCTGGATTCTGTTTCCAGCTCTGTTAATTTGGTTAAGTGCCTCCGATCACTTAGATCAGGCCTGCACAACATGCGGCCTGGGGGCCACATGCGGCCCACACGGGCTCACTGTGCGGCCCGTGGCGGGGTGAGTAGGGGTGGGGCAAGCCAAGCAGTGGGGTGGGGGGAAGCGGATAGGGGCGGGGCTAGGGCGGGGCTTTTTAGCCCGCAGCTGGTTTTTTTGCAGTAATATCGCCCACGCTGCTTTCCGAGTTGTACGGGCCTCACTTAGATACAGGAGTGTTGCATGTGGTTTCAAAGCACTTTAAAAACTTTTCTTGAAAGGCTCCTTAACAGTGTAAAGTATTATGATGGCATAAATTATATAAATACTGGTTCGAGGGGACTTAGTCAAGGAAAATCCTGCTAACAGAAAATGTTTTTGAATTTTAGAGATTTCCTAACCATGTTCTTTACATTTATTCTAGGAACTTGAACTGCCAATGCTCAAAGTAGCTGCTACTGAAATTGTATCGGGAGTCTCTGGGGAGTCTGAACAGAAGCTGAGAGAGTTATTTGAACAAGCTGTGGTGAGGCCAGGGAGCTGAGCTAATAAATTGCTTGATCCTTTCTCTTCATAAAACCTTTTAATGGTCCTTTTCTGCTGCTGCAATTTGAAATTTGAATTATCTGTATTACTATAGAGCCTAGGATCCTCAGTCATGGAGTAGGACCCCATTGTACTAGGTGCTGTGCAAACCCAGAACAAAAAGACAGTCCCCGTCCCAAAGAGCCTTCAGTGTAAATATAAATTATAATACAATTATAGTCACTATGTTATGCAGTTCACTACATAAAATACTTGGCTTTTCAATATACTGGAGTAGTTACTACTCTGTGTTAGTTAAGAAGTTGACCTCTTCATTAGGACTGTGAATGTGGATATATTAGTGATATTAGTATAAAATAAGGAATTGCAGGCAAGTTCTAGGAATCCAAGAAAAAATCTTAGGATTTAATCTTCCCATATCTGCACAGTCTTAAATACACAAGAGCACCACCGCTGAAATCCAGCCCAGGTTGGTGATAACCAAACACTAATGTGAGTGTACAGTAACTCCTCATTTAAAGTTGTCCCTGTTAACATTGTTCCTTTGTTATGTTGCTGATCAGTTAGGGAACATGCTCATTTAAAATTGCACAATGCTCCCTTATAACGTCGTTTGGCAGCCACCTGTTTTGTCCACTGCTTGCAAGAAGAGCAGTTTGTTACAGCTGGCTGGTGGGGGCTTGAAACCAGGGTGGACCCGCAGCAACTCCCTGCTCCCCTAAGTTCCCTATGCGGTAGCCACCCAGCAGGCTATCAATTGCCTGCAGTTCAGCTGTCCCTCCTCTCCACTGCCAAGTGCTGCTCCCTGAATTCTCCCGCTTGCACCCTGTTTACCCCATCTTCCATAGAGCAGGGGGGACACAAGACAGGGCTCAGGAAGGAGGGAACTTCCTGGAAGCAGCTGCCTTCTCAGCTTGCTGATCTACTTAAAAAGGCAATGTACTTAGCGTTGTGTCAGCGTACTTAAAGGAACAATGTGCATCTCTCACACACACACTGTGTGTATCTCTGTCTGCCATGTTGTCTTCCCTCCCTCCATTTGTGCTGCCTTGCAGAGTGTGAGGCTACATTAACAACGAGTTAACCGTTGAGGGCTCAGCCAATTGCTGGTTCACATTTAGCAGTAAGGCAATCCCTGGGAAATAATCCACCCTCTGACTTCACCACTTCAACCAAGCTTCACAATCATCATCGCTGTGTACCAGTATTAAATTGTTTAAAATTTATAGTCTGTGTGTGTGTGTGTCTTTAGTCTTTTGTCTGGTGAAAAAAATGTCCCTGGAACCTAACCCTTCCCCCCCTGCCCCCCCATTTACATTAATTCTTAAGGGGAAATTGGATTCCTGTAACATCATTTTGCTTAAAGTTGCATTTTTCAGGAACATAACTACATTGTTAAGCGGAGTTACTATATCTTGCTCTAAGTCTAGTTCTCCATGAGAAGCAAAGAAAAGCAGAAGGGGTTAAGGGTACGCTACTTATTTTTAATAACTTTTAAGTAAATCTCTAGGGAATTATACAGAGAGACCTCCATATCAGCCTTTTGAGAATGCTTGCATTTCCACTTCCATTCCCTACCATCACCAATCTTTTGAGGCCTCACAATATATTTACTAGTCGTCTTCATGGGATTCAGAGGAAGCAAGGATTGTGGAGTCATGGTAGTTTCTGTCTGAATATGAACCCGAGCTGTTGCTTTGAATTTAAAAAGTTATTGCAAACAATATCAAATACCAAAATCTTTGTATGAAATGTATAATGTTGGCTTTTTTTTTTCAATTTAAATATTCTTTGCATTTTGAATGGTCTGTCCCTTAGCTATCTGTCTGTCCCTTAGCTATCAAAATTAACTTTTCAATTTTTTAAAAAAAATTATGTTAGCCATTTACATTTGTTATCTTAAATTGCTTTTTCAGTTACTCTTGGGTCTCATGAACAGACATTTATTTTTATTCTAGCATGTGCCATATGCCTGGTACTGTAATCCCTGCAGAGTAAAATTATGCTCTTTCTATACCAAAAGTGCTGATAAACTCAGAAAAATAATGCTCAAGCAGCTAGGTGGTGCACATGCTGCATTGGCTTGACAGCTTTGTGAGGGTGTCTTTTAAAATTTCTAGATCAAGAGATATTGGCAGACCTGAATGGAGAAGTTTCTCTGTGTATGCCTGTAGCATACTTTTTCTTTAGGATTAGTTAATGTTTAAATACAGTGGTGAATCAAAGTGACAGGTAAGTGCTAGTTTTTATTAGCTTTGTCCTTTTATGAACATGGAGTTCATTAAATGAAATGTTAGGGAAATCTATAATGCTCCCTGCTTTAGCTCCTTGAACATGATTCAACTCTTTTAGTAATCTGAGTTGGCAAATAGTTTTCATTATCGCCCACGTCTGCCCTTTGTCCATTGCATAGTATTAGCTCTCCAGATTCTACAGCATTAGTGACTTCTTGCCAAAGAAAAATTTAAGTACCTCAGCTTCTGTCTTGGGCTTGAATATTTTCAAATCACCAAACAGTCATGACAACGCAGTGTCTGTAGAAGACACAAAGCAACATAAAATATATTTTTTAAAAAATCTTATGCTTTAGTTTTCTGATTATGTTAACCCTATGCACAGTTCCATAGTGTATTTGACTTCTCTAAGAGGATGAAGAGAGCAGTGTTTGGAGGCCAGGGTGCTGGGGTTTGAGACAGGGTGGTGGTTCAGAGTACATGATAGCACTTGCAGTAATATATCTTTTAAGCTTTGAAATGCGATAACCACTTTTCTTAAATTATTACTTCTTATATGCTATGTGTATTGAAAGTGATTACCATAATGTTCTTGTTCCTAGTCCAATGCACCATGCATCCTTTTCATAGACGAGATTGATGCAATCACTCCAAAAAGAGAAGTTGCCTCGAAAGACATGGAGCGGAGAATTGTTGCCCAGCTTCTAACCTGTATGGATGGTCAGTTTCAGCAATGAAATAAACATACTTTATTTTTTAAATTAACCTCCCCTCTCTTTTGAAGTCCATTTTTGGTTTTATTTTAACTTTGTTTAAAATTAGACTTAAACTGAGCTCTGAACAGTTATGGTAGTTGAAGATCCCAGTGTATTTTTGCAGGAGTGGGGGACATTAAGACCAATTCCCTGGTTAAAATCCTTTCCAGATAACTTATTTCTGCCTTATTAGATTTCCCTTCATGACCCAGTGTGGCACCCAGAAAAAGTGAAGAGTATCGTGGTATTAATTTCCTGTGTTGCCGTGTCATTATGTGCCATTAACAGTTGCTGCCTTTCATCCTAAATGTGGCTTCTTTTGAGTGTGAAGAGAAAATATTCCTGAATGTTGTCATTTACAGATCAGTTTATACAGCACCATTGAAACCCTTTCGGTGCTATGTAAATGTATATGCTGGAAAAGTGCTATGTAAATGCCTGAGATAGTTTGTGCTTTATGCAATGTGGCTAGTGGAAATAAAGATAAGTGCCTAGAAATTTTTGTGGTTAAAAGCAGCTTCAGGCTATTTATAATAACAGTGAATGGTTTCCCGAGTATGATCAAGCATAAATATGTTCTTGCAGCATGTGTTTAAGAAGAGTAGCATTAACAGTGATGTTCCAATAGGAAGATATAGCTCTTTTCTGAGTACTTATTTATTGCCTTCCATCCTCAGATCTGAATAATCTGGCTGCCACTGCTCAGGTCCTAGTCATTGGAGCTACTAACCGACCAGACTCGTTGGACCCAGCATTGAGGCGTGCTGGAAGATTTGATCGAGAAATTTGTCTAGGGATTCCTGATGAAGCAGCTAGAGAGAGGTATATCTTAGTAGACCAAGGCTTCTGATTAGTAAAACTGTTCCAAATTAGTGGACAGTTAGGGACAAATGTATAGCACTCCTAACCACATGCACCCAGTCAGCCTGCACGGGTAAGTGGAGAAGGGGTAACTGTGTGTATCTCTGTTATCTGTCCAATCCAGGGCTGTTCCATGTGGATGCATGTATAAATCTTCTCTTAACATTGCATTAACAAGTGTTCTGGGCAACCTGGAGTTGGCAATATGTATTTTGTTATTCAGTATTCTGTCCTTGAATCTCCTTATTCACCTGTCATGGTTACAGGGCACAACTGCACCTTAGCTTTAGTACCTCTAGAGTAGACCCCAGAGGTGACAGGCTTGACTTCTAACCCTGAGTAGAACCATGTGGTGCAATTATACTTAGAGTGGATCTCTAGGCTGCAACTGCCCTGTTTCCTAAGCATGTTACTGCAAGAGGCCCAGCTGCATTTGACACCTATAAAGCATTTCATTCTGGGAATTTGTGACCAGTAAATTGATTAAAACAATTCAAAAACTGTGTCTTCAAAACCAAGATTTATTAATTCCCCAAGGGTACTAAGCCTGTAGAGAAAAGAGTAAAAACAATGAAAAGCCTGCCCTTGTGTCTTGCTTACAAATGCTGGTAAGGAATGAGTAAGCTGAGCTAATCCTCATCTCTCATTAGGAAAAACAAACTGGTCTGCTTGCAGTGTGCTCTTTCTGTGCCGCTTGCCAGCCTGTCAGCTCTTGCTGACCCTCTGCACAGTCTCTAGCCAACATTTTCTACGAGTGAGGTTCTGTAATGGTTTATGTTCATGTTGATCTCTCTTCTCAGCTGTGGCAAGACAGCTGTGTTACCAGGATTGAGGCAGAGGACTTGCATCTTTGCTGCTATAAATCTAGCTATTGTGTTTAGGTATTTGTGATGCTCCTTATCTAGGCCATTTATTTTATCTTTCCTTTTACAATCCCTTTTGAGACTCTGGAAAATAACCCATCCTAAATAAACACACAGTAGTATGTACCATGTTCTTTAAAAAATGGTAGATATTATATAGTTTGTTTATATCAACATTTTGATATTTCACAACTTGTGCCATTTCAAGGAGCAGGAATGGTGAATGTGAGTAGAATCTTCAGTAATCTTCCTCACGTGTGAGGGAGATTGCTTGGACAAGAAAATCTTGATCATTGTTTTGAGCAGTTGAAGCTGGGAGTCTAACAGCATTCCTCCATATTTTTGTTGTTGTTTTTTTCTGCAGTTCCTGCAAATGTAGGCCCACAGGAACTACCAATATTGCTGCATTTTTTTGAAAGAATGGAAAAAAATCCATCTTATGTTTAGAAGTACGACCAGAGGGTAACAATAAAGGAAAAAGTTACAGTTTGTGTTAGGGTTTCATTTAACATACAGTGAATCCATTAGATAGGGGGAATGTTTCCAGCTGGTTACTAAGTGGCTAGTGCTGTTCGTTTAGGCCCAGTTCTCTGAAGATGTGTACACATCAGTTGTGCATGAAGGTTTTGTTTGCTCGTACACATCTTTGTTCAAATATGAACTCAATTTGCATGAACATATTAGAGAGATTTCATACCCACTTGTAATCATACACTTATAACAAAAATGTAACCTTTACTGTCAAGGAATATGTTATTATCTTAAATGAAGGAATGATAGTGCTTAGATCACAGGCTGAGCCAGTCACTGTTACCTCTGTACCTTGAGTCACTTCCCCAACATTGAGGAGTTGTCAATTGAGCCAGAAAATTGGAAGAAAATAAGTTGGTGCCACTAAAACAAAACAAAAAATCCAAACTAAAGATACTTAATTTTGTCTGTCAGATGGATAAAAGAACCATACTGAACTTTTAAAGGTAACAGTCATTTAATAAATTGTTCCATTCAAAGTTTTAGCACAGTGCTAGCAGCTTGGATAAATGATGTCCAGATCAAATGGTAGGTATTTTTTAAATTTAAAAGGACACTTAAGTGGTGGATTTCACTTCTCTGGTTTGTGATGCCTTTTAATATTTCCCTACTGAAATAATACTTTGCTGTTTGTAAAAACTAGGTTAGTTCCCCTCTCTCAGATTTCTGTATTGCTGGGAAATGATATGGCTCTGTAAGGTTTGCATCTTTATTTGTCTTATCTGCATCCTTTGCAGTCCTCAGGTGAAAGGATTGTTGGGCCTTGGGAAGGAAATCCTTTAAGTTCTGACATGGAGAATGCTCTAGAAGAGAGGAAAAGTATCATGTTCTAATAAAAAAATATTTTAATGTAAAGGGAAGAACATAACTGAAGACCTGATTTAAGTGGAATCATCTTGTATTAGCAAGATTCTACTTGGTAGAATTTACAAGCATCAGCCAGAGCAGCATTCTAGCTATTTCTTACTATTGCTCTGTGCCTCTAGCTGCTGTATCTTTTCTCTTGAACACTTTTATCCTCATTAGCAATATAGAAGTGCTTCGACCTGCTCCACACCTAGACTGTGCCTTTTGAAGGCTGGACCTTAAAATAGACATCCCTGCTCAAAAAACGGGGTTCTTGTAAAGAATGGAGCAGGAACAATGTAAAAAGATGTTGTCATCATAGGCACTGACTTCTACTGGTGCTAGTGGGTGCTCAACTTCCCCCCCTTTCCCCACCCCACCTTGACTCCACCCATGCCCCTCACCATCCCATCCTGGAGCACCCACAGAGTTGGCACCTATGGTTGTCATATACAGGAATGTAAACCAAATAATCACTTGAGTGGGTGGTAACCCATTTGAGTTGTGATGGAACCTAGTTGGGATGTCAGCTGACAGTTTAAATTCTATGTTGGTTTGTTAGGGGCTTTTTTGGCTTTTTTTTTTTTTAAATCTAACAAAATCTGTAGTCTATTATAATATATGTTCAGCAAAACTCTTAAGCTTTTAAATAAGCATTACCAGGCTGATACTCTCACTAAAAGAAATCTATAGTATCAGGAGAAAAGAACTTAATTTTATGGCTGTCCACATTAAGTGACTCTTCAGTTAAATGTGAATATTGTGGTTCTTGCACCATTGGGCATTGCTAGGATGACCAGATGAAATGATTTTATAGGGACAGTCCCAATATTTGGGGTTTTGTCTTAAATAGGCCCCATTACCCCTCACCCCCGTCCTGATTTTTCATACTTGCTGTCTGGTCACCCTAGGATCTGCCCAAGTGAACTGAGATGACTTAAATCTCTGAGAAGTGATGTTTACTTTCATATCGGAGGGAAAATTGTTGCAACTTCTATTTTATTTTCTCTTACACAGAATTCTACAGACTTTGTGTCGAAAACTTAGGCTCCCTGAATCTTTTGATTTTCATTATTTAGCCCATATGACTCCAGGCTATGTAGGTGCTGATTTGATGGCACTTTGTCGTGAAGCAGCTATGTGTACAGTAAACAGGGTCCTGATAAAGTTGGAGGAGCAGAAGTGGAAAGGTGTGCAGGATGGAGAAGCAATGACTGAGCAAAGCTTGGAGACTGGAACAGAAGCACTGGTGGAACAGAACACTAAACATCCAGAGCTTCCTGTTAAGGTATTAATCCATTGTTATACCCATTTCACAATTCCTTAAAGACTAACCACTTTGTTTGTGAGCTTCCTACTCAGTCTCACTAAACATTTCTGATCACAGCAATATTCAGTTCTAAGTGAATGGAATTTGTTATGATTATGTAGCATTCTTCATCAGTCTGGTTCATAAAGTACTTTTCCTAATTGACAGTACAGACTATATGGGTATTATGACACAAAAAGTTTATGGTTCTTATAACTTTTTTGCATACACCTGGGGGTTAAAACTATGGGTCTAGTTCTCTAAGCTGATATCACTCACTGGTGTTTGATCTCCTCTATTGTATGGCACCATTGCATATTTTGGAGAACCAACATTTAAAAGGGTAAAGGTTGGCTCTACTGTACAGCATAATGCTGAAAAAGTCATTTGTGTGCTGCGTAGCAGGACTGGGGCTCTCTTGCAAGCTACAGTGTTTGCAGGTAGCCTATGTCAGAATATTTGAATGTCTCAAGATAAAGCCGTGTGGCCATTGAATGTGAGCAACACCCATCTGCTGTGAATTTAAGTACTGCCCTTGGAAGCCTCCTGAAAATGTGCTGTGCACATGAGTTGTTCTCTACCTGCGTTCTACAAGGACTGCTTCTGGTTTAAGAACTGGTATTTCAGAGTACTCTAAACTCCACATTCATGCTTGGATTCTACTTATAGAGATATTGTCCAGGATAATAGTTTTAAGTAGAGGGAAGATGAAAGACTCTAACAAGCAGCTGCATTAGGGTAATGTAATCATGACTCATGCTCCTCACCTGTTTCCAAAACATTAGGAGTGAGTGATTATTTTTTAAGGCAAATAGCTGCAACTCTCATGTCAGCATGATCAAAGAGGTTGCTGAGCATTGGGAAACACTCATAATAGAGATCCATATGTTAAGAACTGGTGTAAGATCAATTTTGATGACAGTATCCTAGGACCACAGGCAGTCAACAGTAACATGTGCTTATTATAAAAATAATCATACAAAAAATTTCTACAGCAATTCATCTAATCTAGAAAAAAACAACCATTCACACCTGAGAGTTTCACCCCTCAAAGTGATGTACGTTTGCGGGAGAGGACTGATCCAAAGGAAATGTTGGACACTAGAAAAATTTTAGTCGCATGGCCATTTTTGAAACAGTCACACAAACCTCACCTGATATTTCCTCTCCACCAACTACTATGGGAAAATCAATCAACCAAAAGGCAGAATTTTGTAGACCTTTTTGCCTCTATTGAAATGAAAATCTGGCGCTACCATACCACTTTAATATTACCATGTCATATTAGGACCAGAAGTAGAGTTAATGGTGCAAGGTGGAGTTATTTGGCCAAGGAATTCTCTGATACAAGCCTCTCTGTGAGGAGCTGATTTTAATAATCAGTGCTTTAAACTTCAGATGCTAGAGAGATTGTTCCAGCTGAAGACTTACATAGTACTCACCCTCTCTCTTTAGAGTTTGGTGGACCGCAGTTTGCCAGATGGGGCAGTGTTAAGCAATGCAAGGTGCTCTCTGTCATTCACCTCCACTGTACCCAGAGCCTGAAGATCAAACACAGATCTGGTCAGCTTGGGGGAACAGAGAGGGTGACTGGAAACGGCATATAGCAATTGCACAGCATTAACCACTAAACCACAGAATTTAAAAATACATGCAGTGATGCATAGAAATGTACTGAAAGCTTGCTATAAATGTGCATTGACTTTTAAGGGCTACATACAACTGAATGTAAACGTATGGCTAAGATTCCCAGTGCTGTTACCCAGAACCAGTGATTTGCTCTCTGTTATGAGCAATGACCTTTTTTTTAAAAAAAAAAAAAAAAAAAGTTACTGAATTTAGACAGATTCGTTGGCAGTCCCAACAGAAGAGGTCAAGAGTTGCATGTGCGGCATGGAGAGAACTCTCTCTGGAGCAGTATGGGAGGAAGTTTGCATTACCACTGCCCATGTTGGACTTGTTTTTGGACTTAGGATTTAAATTAAGACTCCAGGGTAGTCAGTCTGTTAGCTTTCTCCAGTGTTAAATTCATACACTCTGTGTCTTGAATGTTACCACATTGGACTCTAACGGGCTTTGGCTGTAAGGGAAACCCTGAGAAAGAATATATTTGCGCTTAAAGTCTTGTCTGTTGTCTCTTCTTACCACTGCCCTCTCCCTCAGGATGAATTGCAGAGGCTACTGGAGTTGCTAAAGGAGCAAGATCCCCTGCGGGAGGAGCAGCTGCAAAAACTTTGCATCGAAATAAATGATTTCATTATTGCATTGTCTTCGGTGCAGCCCTCTGCCAAGAGAGAAGGCTTTGTCACCGTCCCTGATGTGACATGGGCGGATGTCGGTGCCCTGGAGGACATTCGGGAGGAGCTCACTATGGCAATACTGGTAGGCCTGAATGCTGTTTAAAGTCCTGTTAGGCAGTGTCAGGCTAAGATATCTAGCCAGAATCAAACTTGCATGATATTTTCTTGGGGCATATACACAGGATCTTAGGTGTACCACAGCCAATTGGTCCTAAATTCTATGGCAAAGTCCCAGGATTGTGCAGCACTCTGGTGCAGCAAACTTGGAAATTCTGCTGCACTTTCATTTAAAATTATAGCAGTCAGATGTCTGTCTAATATGAAAATGAATCATAATACAATCAAACGGTCTGTTTTTCTCTGAGATTTAACTTATTTTACACTGTCCCAACGCTTTGAGTTTTTGGTGTATTGTGAATTTTTGAAGTGATGGATAACTGCATCTGAAGTGTCATAGAAATTTTGGCTGCTGTGTTGGGATAACTGGGGATTTTGGTACCTAGGAGGAATGGGAGGCAGTATGGTGTTGTGAGATAAGCACATCGGCTGGATGCTTCTGCTATGAATATGTGCAACTTGCCTCATGTGGCATGTGACCAGGATTCATGACCGAATTTGGTCTGCTGGTTGGCTTACTAGCTTTCTCGACTTGGGCTGGATGCTGACTTTCTCTGTTTGATCTAATTACACTAACGTTAGTGATGAAACATTTATAGGGACATTTATTTTATGGTTTTGAACTGTTAAGTCTTAGACCCAAATTCATTCTCTCTAACAATTTGCTAAACTTTATTTTATAACTTGTAAAATAATTGTGCATTTAGTTTTCACTGCAGTTTCCTCTTCCTCAACAGGCTTTTACATAAACTGGGGCATTCATGGTGGACTTAGTAATAGGCTTTTAATAAAACTCTTTAGAGTCAATGTCTGCACCTAAATTATGCACAAAATAATTCAGACCAGCTATTTCTGTCACTGCTAACTGTTTGGGTTTTTTTATAGGCACCTGTGCGGAATCCAGAGCAATTCAAAGCTCTTGGCCTTACCGCTCCAGCTGGTGTTCTACTTGCAGGGCCTCCTGGGTGTGGCAAAACGCTTCTAGCAAAGGTAGGAGTTTAATAATTCACATCCTGCATATGACTAATTTTGGTTCTCTCACCTTCCAGTAAACTAGAGACTTCAAGACAAGAAGTACATGTTTTTGTAAAAATGACCAGTTGGCTTCTGACAGAAAACAACTGGGTACAGGCCATGTAATAGGAGTTGAGCCCTTGAAATGACCTCATCAGGAGATGGAGTACAAGGTTTTCTTTGGAAGTTATTCAGTTTCTTAATAAAATAATTACTGTTTATCTTGAATGGGGAAAAAACAAGGTAACGAATTAAATTATAAAAATGAAATCATTCATTTATGAGGCACCCATCACAGTGGAATTTTTCACTTTGCAGCGTGTGATCAGACCTGGTTGGCTGTGCTTGTTCTACTGCAAATGCCTTGCGTTCCTGCTGGAGCATAATATAGTTCTTATGGCCTTCCTGCCTCGCCAACACCCAAAATTTTCAGACCAGATGTTGTCTTTGAACATCGAGCACTGTTAATGGGGTGAAATTTCTGTGTAGCTCTCATCAGTCAATGAGAATTGTGCAGCCAATGCCTTAAAAATAGAGCTGGGCACAATTTTTCTGACACAGGTTTTTTTGCCAAAAAATGTATATTGGAGTTGACTGAAATATTTTGTGAATTTATATTGAATTTCCTACTGTTTCGGCCCCCCACCAAAGGGTTTACATAACTTTTTTTCATTTTGAATTTTACTTCAATTTTATTTTTTAAAAAAGGTTAAAAACCTCAGAAACAAAATGCTTTGTTCGAACCCCCCCCCCATTTTTTTCCTTTTACATTTCACAAAAAAAACCCTTTTGCTTTAGATCAGCCCAAAAGTAATTGCTTGTTTGCTTGTTTGTTTTAGAGAGTTGGTAATGGGATAGTATATGTCCTAAAGAGATTTGTATATTTTGACAAAAACTTGACAGACGATCTCCTTTTTCTTAATGTTCTTCATAGTTCAGTGGACAGGATAAAAAAAATAATATCCCAGCTCAGTGTCAGCATCTGCAGTCTTGCCAAAACAGTCAAGGAAAGAAAATGAATTGCATTTTTATTTTTTACTGTGAGGATTCCCCAAAGACTTCAGAAAGTCTACTGCGAATCAGGAGTGGGAACTGAATATATCTGTCTTTATCTTCTTGTTAGGCTGTAGCAAATGAGTCTGGACTGAACTTCATCTCTGTGAAGGGTCCTGAACTGTTAAATATGGTAAGTTTTTTGCTCATGGCCTCTGCTGTTCATTGAATTCTTGGATAAAGCCTGGGACAAGTGAAAATCATAATAGTTACATAGATGATACTTTGCACAACAAAAATTGCATTGTATAATCTCTCCCTCGTTCTTATAGCCCTTATGGCAGGCAGATGGCTCTCTAGAGCAGTAGACGCCAACCTTTTTAAGCTCAAGAGCACTTTTTGGATTTAAGTGCAACCCAGGATCTACCCCCCTTCCCCACTCACTCTATCCCTCCATCACTTACCCTTCCCGACGGACCCTCACTCACTTTCACTGGATTGGGGTGCGGGAGGGTGTATAGGCTCTGGGCTGGGGTGGAGGGGTTTGGAGTGTGGGAAGTGGTTCCAGGATGAGCCTGGGGAGGCGGTTAAGGTGCAGAAGGGGATGTGGGTTGCAGGCTCTGTGAGGGAGTTTGTGCAGGAAGGGGCTCCAGGCTGGGGCAGAGTGTTGGGGTACAGGAGGGGGTATGGGGTGTTGGCTCCGAGAGGGGGCTCAGGGCTGGGGGAAGGGCTCAGGGTGCTGGCTTAGGCTTGGGGGTTGGGATGTGGAAGGGATGTGGGCTTCTGCTGGATGGCACTTACCTCGGGAGGCTCCGTGTCGGCGGCAGAGCAAGGTCTTGGCCCCACACTGCTCCTGGAAGCAGACAACGTGCCCCTATAGCCCTTGGAGGGTGGACACATGGCTCTGAGCGCTGCCCCTCCCTGTGGGCATCACCCCTGCAGCTCCTATTGGCCGCAGTTCCCTGTTCCCGGCCAACGGGAACTGCAGGGGCAGTTCTTGCAGGCAGGAGCAGCACGCTGAGACCCTCCATACCCCCCACCCCAGGAGCCTGCCTTAGTCCCACTGTGCTGCTAGACTTTTAGTGGCTGGAGATTGTTACCGACTGTCAGAGGCTCCAGGATCGATCAGTCAATTGCGATTTACCAGTTGGTAACCACTGCTCTAGAAAGAGGAATTTTGAGTGCTTAGATCTGTCCCAGCTCAAATGAGCTCTCATGATAAGGAAAATTAGGCAGTGGAGGGCCTGATGAAGTAGCCAGTTACTTGCATCTTTGCCAGTGTGTAAGTAGGACCAAGGACAAAATTTTCATTCTTAATGAGAGCTGTAGGTCCTCAGCACATCTACAAATCAGGCCACTTACCTAAGCAAACTAGCTACTAAACGAACTTCAGGCAACCAAGTTTGGGAATGAATTCTGATAACATTTTCAGTCTGCTTTTAATAGAGGTTTAAAAGGTTTAAACATCAGAAAAAATGTTCAAGATATGTTGCTTAAACATCACTGCTTTTTATGATCAACAATTAACACTAGTTTGAAGCTTCAGTCTCTCATATTTCTGAGCACTGGACTTAGAAACACTTATAGTAATTAAATTTTAATATGTGCTACAGTTGATTCAAAGTTAGAAGTGTGTTGAGCACAATGGCTTCAGTCTTAGTTTCAGAGCAGAATTGGAGGAGTGTAGCACTAAACTGCTTAACGGTAGTGGGTGAGGTAGAACTAGAAACAGTGGATTTGATTGATTGTCTTGGGCTTCCTCAAGTCTGCTGAAAGAGATGCCCTTAGGCATGGAAAGAGAAATCCGCCATCGTGGGGATCCCTGTCTCCTTAAGTGCAAAGAGAAACTGTTTTGACTCCTGAACTCTGAGAGTTTTAAAGATAAACAAGTGCAAAGTATAACAATGGTAAATGAACATGTTTGGAAAAATGAAACATATCTATTCAGAATTTGAACAATTTTTTTTTTTTGCAAGTAATGACTGTTTTTGAGTGAACCTCTCACTTCTGTTTCAATTGTTCCTTTTTGTATTCATATAATTACAATATGAACTTCAGATGATGTAAATCTGTGGATGACTTTGATAATTAAAATGATATGACCAGCTGAAGATCCATGAAGGTTCAAGTGAAGAATTTAACTATTAATTCTTAATCAAAATGCTGCAGATATCATTTTTTTAAAAAGTGGGGATCCTTGCCCGTTTGGCACTAAAGCTGTGTTGCATGTAACGTCTTATCAAATGTGAGCATTTGTAACTGTGAGAGATCACAAAGATAACCAGTTCAGATGCACATTTCTCCCCAATTAAAAAAGATTATGTGGCAGACTCAAATGGAGTGAACTGGCAACCCTCAAATTATGGGTTAATTTGGAGTTGTCAGGCAAAATGTAGATGTTTCCCATAGTTTCATTGAGCTTTATGTTTTGCTTATTTCAGTATGTTGGCGAAAGTGAACGTGCTGTACGTCAGGTATTCCAGCGGGCCAGAAATTCAGCCCCTTGCGTTATATTCTTTGATGAAGTTGACTCTTTGTGCCCTCGGAGATCAGACCGTGAGGTGAGTCTGAAAACATCTCCACAAGTAACTTCACTCGGTTTTGGGTTTCAAAGGGGGAGTGTGTTGGGTAAACTTTCAAATATTTTCTCATTGGCCCCTTCCTCAGAGATCATTCAGTAGAGAGGCCACATAAATCTTCTGTCTCCCAGAAACAATAATTCAATTTCAGAGTTGCCACAGATTTAAGTCAAAGATATAAATGCAAGCACCAAATATGTAATTGGGTATGATACCTACTCCTGCTGATTTCTGTACTCATAGGTATATGCAAATGGCTCCTGGATTATGGAAATTTCCTCCAGTTAAGATATGTTAGTTTGAGAAACACAATATCTCTTGTCACTAGAAAGCAGTTTGCAGTTTACTGTAGTAACTAACTTAGGGCCAAATTCTGAACCCTATTTGCAGTAATAATGGGAACAGAAGCTCCTTAATGTCATGTATGCTGAGTCTGTGTTGGCCCAACCAATAAAGGAAATGTTTTATGGCAGGAGCAGAGAGGTATATGTGGCCTTCCTAGCTGCTTTACCAAAGGAACCCATCTATCTTGAGCATTGTCTACATGTGGAATTAGCTCCTATTTAAGTTGTCAGTGTAGCTGCACCAATACAAATTCCTGGGCATACAGGAATGCAGCAATTTCCATTGGTGGAGCTGACCCCTGCTTGAAATCAGAGTGAGTTTCACCAGTGCAAATCACAGCTTTCCTCATGTATGCTAGGGATTTGGGCAACAGCAGCTACACCAGTGGCTGAAATTAGACTAATTTTAAGTGTAGAGCACACCTTTGTTTGGAGGAGCACAGACATGTTGCTATGTAGCTGTTTAAACATGTAGCCCCTTTGAAGTTTTCTACAGCTGCCTATAGTGTTCATGCCCTCTGTGTAACATGGAGTCACTGTGTCTGTGCATTATCATCAGTGGGTTGGGTAGAGTGCAGCCATGGGGCCCAAATCAATATAAAACACCATGGGCCTGATTCATTTTATCATTCCAGTTTTTACATTGTTGTAGCTTCAGTGAAATTATGTCTGTATAAAACTGGAGTAATGCAGTAGTGAATCAGACCCTCATTCTCCATAGTTCCTCAGCATAATTTTGAGAACTCCCTGTCCTACAGTGATCGAGCTAAAGGAAACTGGGGCTCTTTTGCCTATGCTCCAGTGTCAGGGCTACAATTCTTGTGGTGCGTAGTTGGGATTCCTATCATCTTAGGTGTTTCCATTTGCTTTTTACAGTAATGTGTGTATTTCTACCATTGACTTGATTATCTGTCAAATCTGGGCAGGTTCATGGTTTTGTATGTTCAATTTCTGAATAAAATTATAAATCTTAAAACAACCAAGGAGACGTCTGCAGAACCACCAAACAATCTCCTCTTGTAACTGAGCCCTTGTCCCATAACCCCCATTTCCCATATCTTTCCACCTAGTCTTCCTTGTCATGTCTAGTTACATTTGTCTGCTAATCAGGGGATATTTCTAGCCATTGCTCTTAGCCTAACTTTCATGAAAAGCACAGTTCAATAGGATTCCACTTTTTAAAGAGAGGCTTGTAAGTCTACTTTCGCTAATAGAATCCCTGTCCAAGATCTTGTAATTTTAATGCATATGTTGAGTAATATACAACAGAGTTTAGAATAGTAGTAGCTATAATGGGAATGTTAGTATGGTAGGACCTCAGAGTTATGACCACCTCGGAAATGGAGGTTGTTGGTAACTCTGAACAAAACGTTATGGTGATTCTCTCAAAAGTTTACAATTGAACATTGACTTAATACAGCTTTGAAACTTTACTATGCAGAAGAAAAATGCTGCTTTCTTATATTTTAGTAGTTTAACACAGTACTGTAGTGTATTTGCTGCCTCTTTTGTGGGAATGGGGGTCTCTGCTGCTGCCTGATTGTGTATTTCCCATTCCAAATGAGGTGTGTGGTTGACTAATCAGTTTGTAACTCTGGTGTTCCTAACTCTGAAGTTCTACTGTGTATTTAATTATGAGTTGAGTTGAGCTGGTCAAAGTGTATTTGGTTTAGAAGTTTAATTAGGCAGGGCTCTCAAAGCCTGTGTATATATGGTCTTTTGTTGTCTATACTTAAGCAAGACAAACAGAACGGTGGGTGGTTCAAGTAGTGAGTGCTTCACAGGATGGAACAGTCCTAATTTTTTTAATTTAATGAGAAGGAGGATGCTTGTCACCTGTTACATATGAGATTTATGCCAGGTACAAAGGTGGTGTGACACATTAATTTGGGCTGGTGGTGAGCAAAAGAAATGAGGAAAGTGGTTAGGAATGAATCTTGATCGAAGTGCTGAGAGAAGCATAATATTGGAGTGGTATTTTGGAAGACTAATAAGTACTTTTTTCTGTATTTAAATGTTTCACATTCTTCCTTGCTTTCTCAATTTTGCTGGAACCACACTATTGTTTGCAGGCAGGTGCCAGTGTCCGTGTGGTAAACCAGCTGCTAACAGAGATGGATGGTCTGGAAAATCGTCAGCAGGTTTTCATTATGGCTGCTACCAACAGGCCAGGTGAGAAAACAAAAAACAAACAAGCTTGCTTTTTTTTCACAAAGGGACTCTCCAGTTTAAAATAATATATTTTAAGAACAAGTACTAATACTTGTGTTACTAACACCACCTTAGCTTATTACAGCTGAAACTACTTTCAGTATCTAACTCTTCACCATTTATGTTTACTACTTGCATTTCTCCCTGCTTGAACAATGAAAAGTCATTTTCTGGTTCTCCTTTACTAAAAAAAATGATGTAATGTTTGGGTTGCAAACACTGCAGGAGATATGAACTCAAACACTATTTCATAGAGAAGTCAAGAAAACATTGCTACATTAAGGTTGTTTTAAAACCTTAATTTATATAATCGAATTTAAGGCTTAACTGACTGTGACACTTAAAGCAGGTGTGTTGTCTTGCTTGTATTTTTTGCTTGCATTCTTTAATATTCAGGTGAGGTCAGGTGACTTTCAACTAACCTTTTTGTGTACATAAAAGCACAGTGGTTGTTCAGAATAAGACCCTGGCATAGACCAAGTTTCATGCAGACCTCAGTCTATTCCACGTTCTCACAAATGACCGGACGTGAAATGAAGTTAACTTGTTCAGATGTAAATCTGAACCACTTGGTTCCTGACCCAGAGCTTATTGAGATCAATGGAAAAATTGCCATTGATGTCAGCGGGCTTTGAATTAGGTCCTTAGAATTTAGAAAATAAGATTAGAAATAGTGTACACAGTGCATGCTCCTTTCTGCTAACATTGTTTACCACTCATCTGTGTAGTTTAGGTTTATGGCTTTGTATATTTTATACCAGATTTTCCAT
Organism: Dermatemys mawii; assembly: GCA_007922305.1. NCBI lineage: Eukaryota > Metazoa > Chordata > Testudines > Dermatemydidae > Dermatemys > Dermatemys mawii. The sequence goes on from ML677362.1 coordinate 8,781,901, forward strand.
ACATCATTTCATCTATCTCCTCTCTCTACTCCTTAACCTTCCTTCTCTTTCCCCTCTTCCCCCCTCTCCCCCCAGAAAAAAAAAAGCAACCTAAAATGCTCTGTGTTTTCAGTTGCCTTCCTCTCATCCTGGCCGTGTTTCTGACACTCTGCCCTCATTGTTTGTTGACTCTTGAAATCTTGGGATATGTCTACAGGGCAAACAGAAACCTATGGTAACAAGTCTTAGAACTCGGGTCTACAGACTTGGGCTTGCGCTGCAGTGTTTAAAAATAGCTGTGTAGACATTTGGGTTGAAGCCTCAGGCTCTGAAGCCTAGTGTCCTAAGCTCAGCCCAAGCCCAAACATTGACGCAGCTATCTTCAATGCCACAGTGCAAGCTCAAGTCTGTAGAGTGGCTGTCCTGGGTTTGTGCTTGCTGTGTAGATGTACCCTGGATGACTTTCATATATGCTAGCAACAGCTTCTCCACTTAATACTCACAAAACCATCTTTCTGTGTTAATGTGACACTTCTTAAAACTCACTTGTTACATTATTTGTATAATAGAATTGCTTATAGACCAAACTGAGGCCAGAGTCCCATTCTGCTAGGCATTATACAGTCAGAATAAGAGGCATTTCTTGTCCTGAAGAATTTTCAATCTCAGTGGACAAGGCAAAGAGTGGGTACAAAGAGAGAGAACTTAAAATGAACAATATGAAGGTCTGCAAATGCTGTGTTAGTTCTGCAGTTTTTTCAGTGTTTGTGGTTTTTAATTTAGGTGGGGTTTTATTATGAAGGAATTAGAGACAAAGGGAGAGAGGACATTGAAGAGAGGGGGATAAGGTAGCTGGGGAGAAGGGGACCATGCAAGGCATAATGAACAAGGCTGAAGTAAAGAGACAGGGAAGGTGGGAAATGGAGTGAAAACCAAGGTAGGGGAAAGAACGTCCAGAATAAAACCTGAAAAAAAGCAGTCTGGTCTCATCAGTGCCCTAGGATCCCTTCTGCAAGTGCTTGTCTCTCTGCTTCTGCCAGCTGAGTTTTTGGTCTCTTCTCTGAACTCATGGCTGGGTGGAGGGATGGGGCAGTATGGGCCCTGGTGTGTCCCCAAAGTGAGGTTCTCCCATGAAGGATTCTGAGGGTGCTTGAAGGAGGGGTAATTCCAGAGGGTGTCTCAGCCATACAAAAGGGGCAGGGCAGCTATCTCTTGAAACTACGTGTCTCTGCTCATTACAATTGTAATCCCCACTTGGCACTCTGTTTTGTTATTGTAGATGAGCCTTTCACCGCTCGTGTCACAAATGAGCCGAGACCACCTTGTTGCTAACACCAGTGCCCTTTATTTCTATGTTTGTTCCCACCACCACCACCTATATACAGTTCTGTACAGGATAGTCCACTTACTTAGCTGCTCAAGGGACAGCTAGCTCCCACAGATGTTTCCCTGTCCTCCCCCACTTGTGACTTCCCTCCTGCCAGCTTTATCCTCTGGCCTGAAAGGCTCACAAGTGGTTTGCCTCAAGCCCCACTCTCTCTGGGCCACACCCTGCCAGCGCCAATTAATTCCCCTGGCTGGGAGCTGAGCTAGCAGGAGCCTAGCTAACAAAGGGAAGAGGGGCTGGTTTAGAGCTTCCTTGTCAGCCCCCTGTTGCAATTATGTTGTTGAAAACTTTTGAGCAAGTACTTCTTATGAGACAATGTGGGCATTCCACCCCACCATCACACCTTATTTTTATTAATTGATCTTCCTGGAACTGTCAAAGCACACTTTAAATTTTCAGGTTTTCTCTGGTCAATTGTCAAATGTCTTAAAGAACAGACATATCTGCCTGTGCTCCTACAGTGTTAACCCCACCAATCAGAGAACCTCTTACTTGGTATAGGTTCAGTGCAGTACCACATACCTTTAGCACCAGATAAATACTATTGGAAATCTGTTGTTTGAAATGAAATGTGCAATCTGGATCCAAAAGGGCTTCCTCGCTCACTGTGAACAGTCTCCCTCCAAATGTAAATTGTGGGGCGAAGGTATTTTGTTAGTGTAAGTGCTGCTGTTCTGAAGAGCACAGGTTTGCATTTCTTCTTGCTGAAGAGTACAAATACTTCTACTGTTCTGCTTTAATGGCTTGTTCTAGGTCATATTCATGTTCTCCATAGGCTTGGCTGTCTTCACTACTCCTTTGACTAACTGAAGTGCTTTAGTTGTTACCTGCATGCAGTGCATCCACTGGGCTCCAAGGCAAGTTCTGTACTTGTAATCTTTCCTGGAATCAGTCAGTACTTCCTGAGTATATACCTAATGTACTCCAAGCAAAGGCTATTAGAAAAGTGCACTCTGTGATTCGGGGACATTATTTGCAGTTACAAAAGGAAACTTATGAGTTGGAGGCATAACAACATTTTTTCCCCTAGCACCAGATCTCCAGAAGACTGTTTAAATTACATAAGAGGCTGATTTACCACATTGTGCCCATTGGTGACAATGGGAGCTCTTGAGCACTGGATCAGGCCTTTAATTCCCTTACAATCCATACATAGAGCACTGAACAAAGAACACTGCAGGATGTAATTGCATAGTGTAAAATACTCAGTTTATATGTGATCATTTAAAGATGATGACCAGCTAATATTTTGGATGCAGAAAGAAACACATGTCTGAAGATGTTAGACTTCTTGGATGTGTTACAGCTGAAAAAAAAAATAGAATTAATAGATTAAGACATCTTGGCAGAATTTACAAATCTATTATTGTATGTACAGAACCTTGAAATCAGCTTTTGAGCCCAAAACAAGTATTTAATAATGAGTTCTTAGGAAAATTGAGACCTCTAGCTCATCAGGCTTAATGTATTACATGGCATAAGACCCATTTTTTTAAAGTGTATTTGGTGAAAAAAGTCTGGAATTCATGTGAGAAATGAACGAAAGAAAATGAGCTAATATAGTTACTTAGGATGTGATCCTTAAACTGATGCAGTTCAACATGTTTCATTAATTATTCTGACTCTTGTGGAATTGAGAGAATCTCTGTTGGAATTGCTCAGAGAATATAGACAACTATGAATACACAATTTGCAGTTGTTCAAGAATTCAGAAATTCTAGCTTACTATCCTAATGGTAGAAAGATCACATAAAAAAAGTCCATGTATCATGGCAGACTATTAAGCTTCCAGGATAGTAAAGGACAAATGGTGCTACTCAGGCCTTGTCTACATACAGTTTGTTCTGCTTTAACTATTCTGGTATAAATATTCAGTTTCTCCATAAACCTTGCTGACTCTGTCACGTAGTTACGTTCTTTGTTGTGTAAGTGCATTTTGTAATTTGCGTGGTGTGAGATACTTATGGAAAAGGGTTGGATGTTATCCAAAACGATTAAACAAATGCTGAGCACCACCTTAGGGGGTGTGTGTGATTGTTGAATAAATTTTTCTTTTCCCGATTACAGAAATGTAATCATTCAGGTTCTCAGGATCATTTAAGCCCAGTGACTGAAAAAAGGTGTAAGAGGAAGTATAGATTAGTAGTTAAAGCAAGTGGGTGGGCAGTAGAGCTGAGTGTTTTACTAGACTTTGTCACTAACTTATTGTGTATCCTTGGACAACTCACTTAACCTCACTGTGCTTACCCTCCTGTTTGTAAAACTGGAATCATACTTACCATATAGGGGAATTGTGAAGCTTAATTTAATGTTTGTAAAGTACTTAGAGGTCCTCAGATGGAAAGTAGAATAAAAGTGCATAGTGTGGACTATTTGATACCATTGCACTAAAAGCAATTCTTAGCTATTGGAATGACTTCTTGTCATTTGTTATTAATGTGGCATAACTTTCCCCATAACACACACATAGCACCTGGAAAGTGTATTTGTGCCAGAAAAGATTAATTCTCCTGACAGCACTGTGTTTAGAAGAATAAGGGGGAAAATGCAGGACTGGGCACCAGTCTTGGCTAACCCTTACCTTGCCTGTTGAAGCGTCTACAGTACACCACTCTAGTCTGTTTCCTTCCACCATTATACCTGCAGTAGCTAATGCCACTAGAGGTGTGTCTGTGTGCCATGGCTATGGATGTACTTACTCCCTGTCCTTTTTCCTATCTGTGATATCCAACTACAGTATTACCTGAATATGATTTCATCTAATATATTTCCTTTATTTATTATTTTAAAGAAACCAGGATTCTTTAGCAATAGGGATAAATTGCCTGTGTTTCTTTACTCCACAACATCTATATCTAGCAGCAGATTTCTCCAACTCTTCAGTTCACAAGAGGTGAATTTATGGCCATTAACTGCTTAGGGATATCTGAATGCACAGTCTGTCTATTGAAATGGATGCATGACTGCTGTATCTTGGAAAAACATTGGTTTTTTGATGGTATTCCTAGAAGAAAAAGGTGGTCAGCCCGTTTTTGACCTATTTATTTCCTCTTTTATATCACCCTTTTCTCTCAAAGGTGAAGGGTATTTAATACACTGAACGTAACTATAACCTTTGCACAAAACAGAGTACAGTTCTAAATCCAGGATTACTAGTAGTAGTCGTAAATAATGTTAGCATGCAAATGCCTCAGTCTCCTTTGGGGCTCCATTGTGATAAGTAGTGTACAAACACAGAAAAGAGAGTCTACCCCCTGATGAGCTTATGTGCTGCTGAATTCCCTTTTTTTTTTACATTTCTTAGATTGGTAGGAACCTATCTTGCATCTCTCATAAATTTTCACACACCTGAATTTTTGTAAGTGCATATATGAACTATAAGGGTATTAGAATCTTTGTCTGGATTAATTGATCTTTTCCAGGCTTTTTAATATTGGCTTTTCTTAATTGTAATATTAGTATGTTGTTTGTAATAGTTGTGTTTCAGTGCATCCTTTCTAAACGTTCCTACCTGTTTTCAAAGAAATTTATATTTTTAATAAATACCTTTAGACTTTACTAATCTTGTATCCAAAGTGGCCCCCATTACCCGGGTATTTGAGCACCTTACAGTCTTTATTGTGTTTATCCTCACAATACCTCTGTTAGGTATGGCAGTGCTATTATCCCCATTTTACAGCTGGGAAATGAAGGCAAAGAGAGAGGCTAAGTGTCTTTGCTGTGGTCACTCAGGAAGTGTGTGGTGGAGCTGGGTCTCTCCTAAACCTGAGACTAGTGCCCTTACTACTAGACCATCTTTCTTCTCTCTTACTAGAATAGGTCTTTCGTATTTATGAACTCCTGCTGTGTTTGAGGACTCTACATTTATGCCTGTGGTGCTTAAAAGCTCCCATAGATTCCAGCAGTACTTAAAAATAGCGAATGGGCCCCTGCGAACATTTGACTTCATGAAGGATTCCGGTGTCTCTCATCTCAAAATCTGGAGTCCGTGGTCTGCACTGCCTCTCAGGAGACCAAGTTCATGTGATGCTTTGCAGTTCCATCTAATATTTTAATGTGTTCAAAGGACACATCATCTCCTCTGTTACCTTCCAGAAACCAAACAATCACTACAACAGTTAGGTTTCGTTTAAAGAGACCTTTTACGAGACTATGGTTGTTGATGCTTTCTGTTTAATAGGATGTTACCATATTACACAAGGAGAATTGTGTCAACACCTGTGATATGTCATTTCTAAAGATTTTATTACGTTGAATAAAATGGCTATATACCAATTTAACAGTCCAGGCATGTCTATCAAATATTAATATTCAAAACATTGGACAGATGTGCTGCCTCTTTTTGCAGATAAAGCATATTCATCTGAGTGTTGACTGAAAGGTAACCAAATATCTAAGTATCTCTCTATCCTCTGTCTGTCTTGCTGGATATGTAATTGGTGTGTTAATTTTTCCATAACCACAGCCTCCTTTTTTTAAAATCATTCCTCCACGGTTGAACTATTTTTTTCCAGTGATAGGCTATCAGTAACCAAGCAGCTACAAGCAGATGAGAGATGAATTCTTCATTTCCTTTTCTGTGACCATTTTCATTAGGAAGCCCCAGGAGGATTACCAACCGATCATTTGGTAGTGAAAATCCAGCAATTTGTGACATTTTGTTATAGATTGCATCCCAAAACTCTGAGTGCACATGTCCACCATATATACATAAAATCTCCTCTTTCTCTATAATTTTTCCAACCATTCAGTCTCTCTGCTTTTTAACCTGATTGGTATGAGGTACCATTGACACAGTATCTTAAAGACATTTTATTTTATTCCACACACACTTCTAGTATTGCATCTAATTTCAGGATTATATTTTGTCTTCCTCTCCTCAGACATAATTGACCCAGCTATCCTGCGCCCTGGCAGACTAGATAAAACACTCTATGTGGGTTTGCCACCGCCTGTGGATCGACTTGCTATTTTAAAGACCATCACCAAAGTGAGTATTTGGAAAGAGAGCTATATTGTGAGAGGCCATTCTTTGGAAGTTGGGTGAACTGATACTAATTGTAGATACAAACTACAATTGCAGAAGAATTGCAGGGCCCAGTATGACAAAACATTAAAATAACTGGTAATAAAGAGTCATTAAAAGAAGCACCCATTTTTTTTAACATAGTGATTAAGGTTGTTATGGACCAACAATAATATGTGATCAAAAATTGACGAGAATTAAACTGAAATTGCTAGTTCCAGTGTTATATTCACAATTAGGACAAATTAATGGGATGATTCATTCCTTCATAAGAATGTGCATACAATGCTTTTATACATCTGTTGGGTCTGCTGTCTTTGTCACACCAAGGTGTTTGATGGCGGAATTATAAAACTTTACACACAAATTCCAGCTGTGGACCTTATTCAGAGCAGTTATTTATGTGTATGTAATTGCCATTGGGATCAATAGGAGACTTAGGTGTGCTGGAGCTGCAAGAAGAGGTAGATTTGGGGGGCAGGGGGGAAATTGTTTTAATTGTGTATTCCAGCTGTGGTAGTGGCTTACTCTGCCCATTATGAGCCCTGGATTCTGTTCCTGCTGAAGTGTGTTTTCTCTCTCCTAGGTAAAAAATGCAGCATAACAATGCTGTCTTGGTAATAAGATATAAAGAATGTTTTTGGCATTATTCAAAACCACCTCTTCCTTTTAAGGGACCAGTGTGTTGATGGCTCTGAAAGAGTCCCAACAAACTTTCTTGAATTGGAAAATTGGCTGAGGCTTGTCCTAGAGAAGACAAGTTGTTCATATTTTGTTCATGTAGAATAGCATTATGGAAGTAAGTCTCTCTCCATTTACTCATCCTGAACAACCTAGTTACCTTGTCAGTTATTAGCTCTTGAAGCCAAAGAGGGGGCTGTTCTTTGGGGTTTGTTTTGTTTTGTTTTTAATGAATCAGTTTTGAGGACAGATTATGGGGAATGGGGTCATAATTTTAACAATTTCTTTTTAAAGGTGACCTGTTAAGTATCTCCTAAAAATTGGGCTTGTTGTTTTGTGGTATACAAAGAAGACCCGAAAAGCTTTTCGGGGGAAGAAAATGTTTTATTGTGGTTGGTGAAGGAACAGAAATGAACACCGTACAGAGTCAAGCATGAGGGCTTATTACGCACAGCACTGGCGGAGTGTCACTTTGCTTATTAGGCTCAGAGACACTGCTAACCAATTGATTACAGTAGATTATATAGGGTGCTCATGGGTGGAGGGAAGTGATGGGGCAGGAATTCCTGAGCCCCTGGATAGGTTCTAGCAGCAAGACAAGATTAGCACAATAAGCCAGTAGTCTAAAAGATTACATAATGGCTCCGCCCATGGCTCAGGTTAACATGTTGCTAGTACACTGGTAATTTCCCTCAATCTATTCCTATTGCAATGGGTAGGTTAAATCTTGATTTGGGGGTCCATAGGAATGAAGTACCTCTTCTGGTTGTCCAGCAGGTACATTCCTGGGGGTTTAAAGCAAAAAGACAATGAAAACTACTCAGCAAATAACAATTGTTTTAGGGGTCACCATTATGTTTCTAAGAATTAGAGTTGGCATCTGTGAAGGAGGATACATCTGTGAAGTGGGAGGATGTCATATCTCATACTGACAAGTTGGGCCTCTTTCTGAACTCTGGTTGGCACTGGGGAAGGTGTTCGCTATCTCCTTTCTGCACCAGGGAGTAGACTTTGAGACCCTTCTCAGTGCTCTGTGTGATGATGATATGGACACCCAATTACTACTCCCCATTTGAAGTTCTGCTGACTCTGCTTATTTAGTTGAAACAAAGCAAAGTTGTGTCCTGTCTATTCAGTTTTTCTTAGCCATATATTGTTTATTGTTGGCTGGGCCCCAAGCCTCAGACCAAGCTATTGAATCTGAGCCTATATGAAAAGTTCTTTACAGAGACTGTGGTTAAGATCTTACATAAACATTAATGGACTTTGGCCCTTCAGTTGGGTTTACCTCCCCCTCTTATCCTCCCCATGCAATTCAGCTGGAGAGTTTATGGAGATCTTGGAGAAGTCTTGAGTTACTCTCACTCTTTAAATGATGGAAGAAAGTAATATTTTTTTAAAGATTCAACACTTCCAAGTGTGTATTAGGCGCTGAAGTTAAATATGTTTCGATAGATCCCAGAGTTTTAAACAGTCTGACTAAAAGTCCCTGCCTGAGAGCCCCAGCCCTCCCGCATGGGACTGAATTATAATTTTCAGGAAGTCATGGAGGTGTTGTAAAATCACGGAATCCGTGACTTCCATGATTGACTTGTAACCTTAGTCATTGCACTAGTTCTACAGTCACCATAAAGTCTTCAAAACTAGATTAAGACCTGTATTTCTAATGTAAAAAAACAAGAACACCACACTCTCTCCCAGTAAAGGTGATAGTATGTAGGAAGGTTATGGAAGACATACCCTTTCAGGCATTTTTTTACATCACAAAAAGGGGCATAAGCCTTTTGCAGATTATATTTAAAGTATCTGTGTGATCAAACTATTTTTTTAATATGCATGTGTTCAAATTTGTTATACCTGAATACAAGACACATTCAGGATAGAGGTACGTGTTTTTGAGTGATTGGGTCTCGCCCATCCCTTTCGGGGGGGTGGGTGGGATTTCACTACTAGAGCTAAGAACCTTCTTGCTGTCTGCTCCCACACACACTACACACCTTCCATCTCTTGCATTACAAGTAAACATCCTTCCATATAAACACTCTTAGCCACCAGCTGAAAGGTTTGCCTGGAGCAATTGGGAGGAGGAATTCTGAAGTGACCCAAAATGTTCCAGCCCTTATACCTTGGAGGATTGAATGAAACATTTTATCAAGCCCAGCTCATGCCAATCCAGGAAGCTAGGACACAGCTGTGGACTTCTAATGCAAAATTGATGCTTATTGGAATTGGATATAAGTGACTACTTGGAAATTCCTACTTATTCTCTATACCAAAACCTATTGAAAATGAGAGGATGGTTTTGAAAAGCTAATCCTCAAGTTCCACCATAGGTTCAGACTTCACCGTGGACAATTCCACCCTTCAGTCTTCTAAAGTAACTAACTCGAGTGCCATGCAGTTCACTGTAGATCCGATAGTACTTGTCATGTGAATGGAAGCTTGTACCCAGGGTCTCTGTTCAAAACTTCTCCTTCCCTGTACTATTTAGCATGTAGAATAGGTGAGTGGTTCTGTCTTTCCAGTCTACTGTACCTCTTTCAGGAGTCTGATTTGTGTTTTGTACCCCCAAGTTTCACCTCATTTAAAAAGTACTTGCTTACAAAATCAGACATAAAAATACAAAACTGTCACAGCACATTAGTACTGAAACATTGCTTACTTCCTTATTTTTACCATATAATTATAAAATAAATAAATTGGAATACAATTTTGTACTTACATTTCAGTTTCAGTTTTATAGAGCAATATAAAAACAAGTCATTGTCTATATGAAATTTTAGTTTTTACTGACTTTGCTAATGTTTTTTACATAGCCTGTTGTAAAACTAGACAAATATCTAGATGAGTTGATGTCACCCCCTGGAAGACCTCTGAATTTGTTTAGCTTCAACTTTCAGCCATTGGATCTTATTATGTACTTTTGTTTGCTAGATTGAAGAGCACTCTGATTATCAAATTTCTGTGGCCCAGAAGTACACGTAGATTGTGATCAAGATCTCTTCTCTTTGATCAGATAAATAGATTGAGCTCCTTGAGTTTTTCCCTATAAATCATATTTTCCAATCCTGTATTCCTGTAGCTTTTCTCTAATCTTCTTCAGTTTTTCAAAATCCTTCTTGAATTGTGAACGGTATAATTGGACCGTCCTCCTACTCTCTGTAAGGGTAATGCTGAACTTCACTCACCTAGCCTCAGCACTGGAATTCAGCAGCGTTTTCTGAATCAGTTTGGTGTCAAATGGTTCTGCAGATCTGCTCCTCATTCTTGTCGGTTTATGAAGTGTAGTAATCCCTCACCCCATAGTCTCAGGAAACTGTACAGCCTGACCACAACATGATCTTTGTGTGATAGTCACTTTGCGGGTTTCTTTTTTCTAAAAAAAACCCTTTTCTTTTCTTTTCCCATCACCCCCAACTCCTTAGGATGGTACCCGACCCCCTTTGGATGTTGATGTAAACCTTGAAGAAATTGCTTATGATCAGCGTTGTGATTGTTATACGTGAGTGTCTTCTATTTTTAATTCTAATGCATGCAGTGAGAAATGTCCTACTCGTGTTAATGTGTTTTACATTATTATTAACAGGAACAGTGGACTTGCTGGCTCTCAGGGTTCAAATGCCTTTCCCTCTGTTTCAGTCACTTACACTGGAAGTTTTTCCAGGGATTTACAAAGACATTGCAGATGGTACAAGCTTCCTCTTCCTTATAGTCTGGTGGTGCCTGACATTACTGTAGCTTAGCAAAGACCACTGTGTCCTTTTTTCTTTGCCTTGTCTCTGTATCTGCAATGTTTACACTTAACCACAGATACGAAATGTGAAATCTCTCTCTAAACTGGATCCACAGTTAAAGGTGGTAAAAGTGAGTAGACAAAACTGGTATATATTGCTTGTTCTCTGAGTGAGTTCACAGAAATGGGTAAAGTTTGTATTGTATGTGATACAGAATATTGGAGGCATATTTTATCTTGAGGAGCCTTCATATAGTACAAATGTCCAAAGGATGGATTTGATGCAAATTTAACAACTCCCTTTATCAGTCATTTGCAAATCCATAGCACTGCACAGCTCCTCAAAGCTTTAAACTGATAGACATGGTTGATTAATCTTAAATATTCTTTGAGGTAATAGTTGCTCCTCTAAAGACTTTGCACTCTTATTCTCTGTTCTGTGCAGTAAAAATAATTTTCAGTGTAAAAAAATTAAGATGGTTGATGTTTTGGCTAAAATAATTACTGTAGTGCCATTGGAACCCTAGTCATGGGGCAGAATCCCATTGTGCTAGGCACTGTACACAGATCGTAAATTTTGGGGGGATAGAGACCATGTTTTTGATCTAAGTATAAGATTAGAGACAACAGGTGGAGACAGACAGATGGGAAAGTACAAGGAAACAGTGAGACAGAATTGCCCTATATAATAGGTAGTGATATCAGTGTATTAGTGGCCTAACTGTTGCCAGCGGTTGGTGGTTGTGTTTTGTAGACATCATGGCAAAGGAGAGATTTTAGGAGATGGCTTTCCAGATATTTATGGGGAACTCCATCGAAGCATGAGGGGCATTATTGGAGAGCACACAATGGTACTTGCTTGAAAATTTAATAGTTGGGCAAAGAAAGCTGGCATTACAGTCAATAGTGAATGAGAGATAAGTAGAGTGAGGATAATCCATTAAAGGCCTTGAAAGTGAAGACAAGCAGCTTGTGTTTGTTGGATGCAATAGAGAAGGGGGAGCCAATGGAAGGAGGGGGATGGTGTGGTCAAAGTTTCAAGATAGAAAAGTAATCTCTGTAGCAGCATTGTGAATGGATATCAGAGTGGCAAGACTGCAGTTGTCAAAGCCAGAGGAAAAGAAGGTTGCAGTTTTCAAGATGTGAGATGATGAGATCCTGGACGAAAGCTCAGGGCTGAGAAACTTACCAGACCTTTCAAGCAGTAAAGCTAACTCTAAGGATGGATGTGTATATAAATAAAAGATGAGGGTGCTGGGTGATCCTATTACAATTTGACCCAGTCTCCCTCTCTGGATGGACTGCTGTAAATCAGTTCCAATCCTTGTCCATGTACTTCTAAGCCCCCTTGATCTGGGTCCTGACTGATCACTGTTCTTAGCTCTGGGTCTCTCAGGTACACTCCCTAGTGCAGACTTCATGCCTGACACCTTTCTTGCACATTGGAACCCGGCAGTCCAGCTGCCTGAGCCCATAGAACTGGCGCTACAGCGTTCTGAGCCCATGTTGCTTAGACATGTTCTCCACTAGAGCCCACCTGGCTGTGGACGGGCACTCGGGAATCTAATGAAACCCTTCTGGGACATGATGGCATTAAAGCAAGGAGCACAGGCTTAGCAAGGGAGTTGTTTAATTATTTAAGTTCAGCTGGAGATGAATGTGTTTTGTTTTTAAAGGGAAGTGGTCGTTATGGAAAAATTGATGTACCAATATCCTACCCAACAAAAGTGTTTTTTTTACCACAGATACTTTTACTCTTGAAAGCTCTTGAGAGTTACGGATCTTTGGAAAATAACGCAGCCCTCCTGCTCTGATCTCATCCCCCTCATCCTGCCATTAGCCTGAGGGTGGTTAGTGGCTTTAGGCGACGCAGCCCTTCCTAGCTTCCCTCTCCTTAGTTTGGTCCACTTCCATGTGGTCGTATCCCCCACCATACAATGAGGACACAGTGTCCAGGATACACTGGCCTTGTCAGGATTAGAATGGTTTTCAAACCCATGTGGGTGTCTTAATCTAATCTGGACATTGCACTGCTAAATGAAAGTTGCAATGATTATTACGATCACAAAATGGCATTCACAAAAACAAAATGGAGGTCACAAAACAGCATGTGTTTCCTAGTTAGACCCAGACATACCCCCAGTCTGTAATAGCCCACACGCAAGGGTGTATGACAATACGTTAAATGAGCCCAGGCTCCCACTCTTCTCTGTCCCAGCTGCTGGTAAGAAGGTGGTAGGTAGCATGATAATCTGGGATTTCTAACAAAAGCAGGCTGCTGTCCTTAGACTCAGCTTGTGATGACAGGACAGCCTCTGGCCAGTAGGTGTCAAAGTTAATCTGAAGCTCCACTCCATCCAACTGCCTGAATAGAGAAGGAGTGGTGTCTTTTCTGTTCCCTCCAAAACCTTCTGGAGTGAGAGGAGAAAGTCTCCACTGCACTGTCCCCTTCCAGAGACTTCTAGGAGCATGGTGAGGAGGAGGAAAGAGGTTTGTGCAGCTTTACCTTCCTCTCTGCTATCCTCAAACCCCAACTTCTTTTAAAGAGAAAGAGACAGGAAATGGGTAGGTGATAAGTTACTGCCTTTTTTAGCCACTTAAACTGACTTAGCGGGACCAAGTTTAACTTTGAGTTGACTAGACATAGGAACTTTTGAACTGCTGGTTGGACTTGCCCTTATTATACATTTTCAACTGCTCCTTTCTCCTCTTCATGATAATGAATTCAGTTCACCGACTGAGTCTTTTTCAGTCTATGCTTCAAATGCAGAACCCCTCTACCATCTAAGTAGAGAGAGGGTAGCAAATGGCAGTGCTGATGTGCTTCGCCATTGGGGAGGAAGGGGAATATAGTATCTGAGGAATGAAATGTAAGGATATATGCTGTGACTATGTAGGAAGTTGCAAACAAGCATTTTGGCAGAGGCTCTGAAGGTAATTAAAGAATGAACTGGAGAGTAGTTCAGTTCATGTATCCAGGTGTTTGAAGTTCTCATTGCTAGATCTGCAAAACAATTATAAATATTGAGCAAATAAAATTTCAGTATCCACTGCATTGATTTAAATAAATGTAAAACAAAGTTGGTACAGACCTACTGGTTCTTGCTAACTCTTCTTTAAATGACTTATAAGAGATCTATTTATCTGGTGATTAAATAACTCCTTAAATAAATTTGTTTGCTTGAGCCAAAGGTATTAAAGACTTTGTTTCGTATGGCTTATATGCTATGAACCAGTCTACTGATTTGTGAATAACTTATAGCACTTTGTTTCCAGCTGTTGTTAAAGACTGATCTAATCACTATTTGTGGACACAGATCCTTAAGAAGGCAATAGTTCAGTATTCTCTCTGTGGGTGAAGTATGCTCCCTTGGATGGGACTATGACCAGACTTGCCCATTCTTAGACTGCCTGCTTTGTCTCCTCTTTTATCCATGATAACATGTAGCCCTGCAGAAAAGAAGCGCTTGGCAAATCCTGTGGGGGTAAAAGATAACACAAGGCAGCTGGTGAAAAATGAAACAGAGGAGAGAAGGTGAAACCTGGGGAGAGAGCAAAGTGAAGAGAGCAAAATAAAGACCAATGTCAAGGCTGGTTTCCCCCTCTAGCACTTTGAGTGCAAAAGTTGGGGGCCCTCAGGCATTTTAAAAATTAATACTGGCCGCTCCAGGCTGGTATTAAACTCCCAAGATCACAGCTTCTCTCTGATCTAGGATGGGTAGATGCTGCTACCACCCAAGCGCAAAAAGAAACCCCCCCATTTTGAGAACCTAGGAAGGAAAACTTCGGAATTCCTTCCTGTGGTGTACCTCTCATGCCCTTCCACCCCCCTTCCCAGGAAGAGCTGAGGAAGAAAAACAAAGGAAAAGCAGCTGTTGCTACCAGCTAATTAAATAACATATGCACACCTTAGGGATACAAATCCTATCGTGTTCTGAAAAAAAGGTAAATTTTATTAAAGCCAAAAAGAAAGGAAATACATTTAGAAATTAGGCTTTTTGCTAGATTTTAAAAGAAACAGTTACAAAAATTAAGCATCAGGATATCTCTCTTGAGGTTCACCATAACGGTTACAAGCAAAACAAAAGCATCTGGGGTTAATACAGAGGAGTCCACAAGCCTTACAAAATAAAAGAAAAAAACCTAATCGCATCTTTCTAGATATGTCTGATCTGCTTACGTATCTGGTTTCCAAAGCAATTTCTAGGTATAATTCTGATGATTTTCATATCTGGCCTTCAGCTTCTCACAGTATAACTGCTGCCCTGTTTCCCTCACCCCAGGGAAAAACAAAGGGAGTTTTTTCCCAGTTATAAGAAGTTCTAGCCTTCCCATTGATTCTTTTGCTCAGGTGCTCTCTCTCTTCCTTTACCTGTGGACTTTTTTAACCCTTTACAGGTAAAGCAAGTAGAGCACAGCTACTAACAGGAATTTTTATAGCTAACTGCCCATAAAAGGGAGCTACTGCCCCCTTCATTTATCACAGCCCTCAAAAGAGTAAACGAAGAAGGGAAAGAGTACAAGGAGCTGTGGAGAATGAGGAAGCAGACATAGGACAGTTGCATGGGGATAGGGAGTGCCCAGGTGCCAATCCATTGTGAGACAGAACTCTGACTAAAAACTAGGAATGGCCGCTGTACTTGGTTCTTGTCTACAAAATAAATTCAGAGCCAGAGTTAATGTATGAAATACCTTATCTGAATGCATTAGGTGGGTCTCAGGAGTGCATATTTCAGTGAAGAATCAATAAGACAGCTGTTCCCTCCTCTTGTCTCTGTGTCAGAAGGTTTATTTGGGATCAAATGTACTATAGTTTATAATCTTCCAGGTGATAAAGAATCCTCTGAGTGAATTTAACTCAACTATTGTTTTTTGTGAAGCATATGCAACCTTTGTATCAAATTCTCTATTTTTTTCATTCCCAACCCCAAATTGTGTAAATTACTGAGAAGTAAATCTTTAAACTCACCCTGATCACCACTTGATTTCAGATGTACTTTTATAACCAATTTTTTTTAAACAAATACTCTTTTTATACTAATCTTTTACCATCTCTGCATCTAATACATTCTGCTAGTTGTATGTGTGTCATCACAAATAAAGATGATGGAGAGAAATGTGTCCTAAGATGATCCATTCTATTTGTATCTGTCTCTAGGGGGGCAGATCTTTCTGCACTAGTGCGTGAAGCTTCAGTTTGTGCCTTGAGACAAGAAATGGCCCTACAGAATAACAAGAGCCAGAAAGGTAAGCCAAGCATATAAAGTCTAAATGGAACAGTGGGAAGATAATTAAGTGATGAAAGTAGTTAAACTAGTTAAAGGTCATAAACTTAATTTGCTTGAACTCTTGGAGGATACTGAGCCAATCAAAACTAGGGGGGGAAGGTTTCTGTTGAGAAAAGATAAACATAATCCTTAGGAGTCTTTGCTTTTAAGAGATTGGAGTGAATACAATAGGTGTACTAGTATGGATTTCCAGTAAAGATATTGAAGTTAAATTTATTAGAAACTGAGCTTTTACTTAAAACTTAAGTAATCTTAGAAGTTCAAATTTGGGCCGGCAGTTGCAGGCCTAATTTTCAAATATTTATTGTAATCAATCTGTCTAAGGTATTTTGTGAAATTGTCTGGTCACTTGCATGCTGGATTATCCATTTTGAGAGAGCAGGTGTGGTACTTGAACATGCAAATTGCACACATGTAATTGTGAATACTTGGGCCAGCAATTGTTTGATTTTCGGAGAAGACGTGTCCTTTTTGGGATCAGGAAAATATTTTTGATTACTTTGCTTTTTCCAGGGGATGGATATGTGTTTGTGTAGAACACTGTGCTTTAACCTTCCTCTGTGCAAAACCCCATTCTATGACATGCTGTGTGTGCTCAAATAAAATTGACATGAGGAGCAGAACACCTTTCACCTCTCACTGGTTCTGGCCAAATAAAAATTTTAATTTTTCAGAATACAAATAGAAGAGCTGTCACTAAAGGGACACCATCAATTGGCATTCTGGTCTTTTTCAACAGTGAGTTAAGTTGTTGCAAGTACTGCATCTGCCTGTAAGTCCCTCTACCAATTTTTGTGGTTTTAAAATCAAATTATCCTATTTTTTAAAAAATGTTTCTCTCCCCTCTTGCTGTGCAATCCCACACAAACAGGGAAAACTAATTGAACTGAACAGGGAAACTGAAATTCAGTACAGTCAGCAATGAGCCCCTGTTCCTTGGGGCAGACTAGAGTGTAAAAGCCACTCATCATAGGCAAGGGGGGTTTGGGCCTGCTGCCTTTCCCTCCAGCCCAGTACCTTCTCAGGCCTTTCTATCAGGCCGCAGCCTGGGAGGTTACCAGGTTACCCAGCTCAGCCTGCCACTTTCCCAGCACTGCTCCACCCTCAGTACCCTTTGCTCCTTTAGGCAGCCAGGTCCTTCTCCCTCTAACGCTGGAGGGAGAGTGTGTTCATAGTGCTTAGCCACAATCTTCTTTTAAGGGCCAGCTGGGCCCTAATTGAGCTGGCCACAACTGTGGCTGCTTCCCCAATCAGCCTAAGCCCTCTTCAGGGCTGCTTTTACTCCTTTTGTTTTAGCAGCGGAGTAGCCACCCCGCTACAGGGCTACACAGGTTGTGCACCCATGCTGGAATGCTGAGCCTTCAGGGCAAATCCAGCCTTTATTTTATTTCATTTCAAGATCTAATTGAAAATAGATTTGTCCTGTCCATCTGTTTTGGGTGGGGGGAAATCGTTGGTGTGGGGATGGCAGGCGGGAGGGAGATCTGTACCCAGGGTGTTCTCTGTCCTCCATTAACCTGTATGCTGTGAAAGAGAATAAGGTAACAACTTACACTTTAGCATTTCTTAAATATTTCTCTTGCTCTTCAAAAAAAAATTAAAATAATCACCTATGTGGCTAGCGTTAAGCAATGGAGAAGAAATTTCTCTCATGCTGGCATATCATCTTGACATTTCTTAATGTATCACTAGAGACAGAAAGTAACTTCAACAATAAAATAAATCTACATACATAATTATTCAGTTTGAATGGGCTTTTGTCTGATTGCATCATGATAATCAGGTCTTCCTAGCTCAGACACAAACTTTTTGCTCCTCTGCCTTTCAAAGTGAAATCTTGGCAAGGACAATAATTCTCCAGTACCTATCAGATCAAGGATGGTATATTTCCCACAGAGCTTACATGCAAGATTAAATGATTGTTTGAATGTGGGTCAGATACCATACTGACGAGTAGTATAAAAATATAGTTGGAGTCTGTTGAGACCTTCAACTGCTTAATAATGTCTGTGGGAAATCAGATACTTTAATTTTGTGTTTAACTTTTTTTAAAACTGTCCTGGTTTACCTTTTTTGTACAGCACAGTTGGGCCACAGTCCTAACTGCGTGTCTAGTCAGTACTGTACTCTATTTCCATTTTTATTATTTGTAGTATTCTTTTTTTCGACTCTTGTTTTCCCAGTTTTGGATTTAGGCCTCTCTCTATCTTTGACTGTAGACAAGGGCATGTATCAAACAGTGCATCTGCCATCTGTTATATGTCTGCTAGATGGTGGTGGTAGTTTTTGCTGGACCTCAGGTTTACTCAAGTGTTTCTCTGGTGCAGGAATTGTACAGGAGGCCAGACTGTTGTTATAGGTTCAGTGCCTCTTCCAAGCTTTACTAGCTAGAGAGAGCATTCAGATCAAACTGTGAAACAGTTCAGCATATACAGATAACTGAGTTATCTGATGTATGGCCTACCATCTCTAGGTCACAGGTATGACTCCATTCTAGGTCAGTTAGGGACCAAAGTCATTGCTGTCCATGTGCTATTTTGGTGGCTTTTATTAAATGACTCTGATTTTTATTGCCCCCCCCTTAGCGGACAAGTGTCCACATTGTGGAGGGACTACTATGATGATTGGCTCCTTTGGGAGTCTCTGCATAAAGACCATGAATTAAATGGGCCGTGGAAACAGGAATACTCTCCTGTCCCTCAGATGCTTCGTCTACATTAGAGGATTTTGAAAATCCCACTATTGCTATAATGGGCTGCAGTTAGTAAGCGGAAATTTTCCTTTTTTTTTTTATGGTAGATGAAGCCCTAGAGGTAATTTCTCCAGTTCAAAGTAAAAATATCAGTTTCTAGTATTGTAAAACATTAGTTGACAGCCTTTGAAGATATTAAGCTGATTATCTGTACTTCTAGCATTTTGCTTATTTTTTAAAGCTATCATAGGTGCCTATCAAATGCTCCTGCTGCTGTCATTAAGATAGTCTTGATTTGCAAAGCTAGATACTGAAACCCATTGAAAGGGAATTCTTGCCTATTGAACTGTTGAAAACTCTATTCTGTGAGCTAAAGTAAACATTTGGGTCACAGTACCACAGTAAATTGGAGATGTTTATACTATTCCTTGTTGGACTTGTGGACCTGACATGGCTTAGAATCCATTCCATGTGAAACGCTTACAGATCTCTTGATAATTCATAGTGTGTTCCCAGGGCACTCTTTTAGTTAGTCACAGGGAGTTTCCAGATGTTTGTCTAATGGTTATAGGAGAGAGGGTGACGTGGAGGAATGCTGAGCTACACTTTACTGTAGCTTTCTGGAAGAGAAATCATCTTTACCTGAGCCTGTCTGTGTGGAATCTTGCTCTGGTGATGACTATAGTTTTAATCAGCATTTTTTACTGACTTGCATTAAATAAACTCACAGTGATTAAATATGTTCATGAGAAGTCCTGGATGACAGGACTAGGTGTTCAGGTCCTCTGTTGTACACCCCCCCCCCCCCCAAAAAAAAAAATACAGCATGAAAAGTGGTAGTGCAAGCTAGTGAAGCTGAAAGTGCCTTAAAGAAATACATATAAAGCAATCACCAAAAAGTTTTTTAAAAACATACGTTTGCATGACTGATATGAAGCTTACCTCTGTGCATGATAGTTATTGTACTAAATCTATGTACCAATATGATCCTGTAGTCTATTAAATCCACATATATTATAAACTATTTCCTAGTGAGAGCTGAACAATGCACATTCTTTTCCATTCGTTTGGAATGAAATTCAGTTTCCCAATAGACCTGTTATCTCAAAAGCTGTGTTGAATAAATCATTCAATTTAATGATTTTTGATGTAATTTCTGGATGGAAGTGCTGGAAAAAGAAACAGTCTGATATGCATACTGATTATGTAAGTTTGGGTAGGTGATGACATCGGTAAGCAGTTGCCTGGGTTCTGGAGAGTGCCAAGCAATGTCAGTATGGTGCGGGGGTGATCTGAACTGCCTGGGGGTCGTGTAGAAAACTTGGGGTGGTGTTGAAAGTCTTTTTATTTATTTATTTTTACATTTAGAAAAATGTGTGTGTAATATGTCATGTGATGAGAGTGTAGGACTGAAAATGTGGAGCCCTTACTTCTGAAGTTAGCCTTGTCATGGGTTTTCTGTTTGATCTTTAGCAAGTCAGGGTATGTCCACACTATGGAGGCTACAGTGGCACAGCTAAAGCACTGCAGCTGTGCTCCTATAGCGTAGACACTTGCTACAGTAGACACTCCCTCAGTACAGTTAATCCATCCCCTCGAAAGGCTGTAGCTCAGTCAGAGAAAGAATTCTTCCAGAAATCTAGTGGTGTGTACACTGGGACTTAGATCAGCTTAACTATGTGTCTCAGGAGTATGAAGTTTTCACACCCAGGAGTCAGGTAGCTAGGATGACTTAAGTTTTAGCGGTAGACCAGGGCTCATGGGTTCTTTGTTTTCAGAAGTGTTGAGCACTTTGAATTTGATGGGAGCTATGATTACTTTGAAAATCAAGCCCTTAATCTATAGTTGCAAACACGGATACCTAAAATAACCCTGTGAGGTAAGTAGGTATTATCCCCATTTTGCAGATGGTGTAACTGATGTAGAGAATAAGGGACTTGCTCAAGATCACAGAATCTGTGTTAAACATAATCTTGAAATTCAGGAGTTCATCAAGCCTGTGGCTCAGACCTCAGGCAATTGCACAGAATAGACAAAGCGGTTAGTGAAATGCAAAGACTTAAGATATTTTCACTAATGGCAGTCTGGAAGTTATTTGGAAAGCGGTGTGTGGGTATGTATTTTATGTACTGAACTGGGGGTAAATCATAGTCGTTAAGTCCATTCTATGGTGTTCTTTTAAAGGAGAAATCAAAATTAGCCGGAAATGCTTTGAAGAAGCATTTAAGAAAGTGAAATCATCTATATCAAGAAAGGTAAGAGGAGCCATAAAATGGTGGGTCATTGAATATTGTTTAATATCACACAAAGCAAGTTGAGGATAGGAAGTGAAGAATTCTATAGTTACTGGAAAATGGTGGAAGAACTGAGGACAGAATATATTTACTGTGTTTGAATCCGTTCAGGACATCTGGGTTAACACTCTAAAACAAGGGTGGGCAAACTTTTTTTGGCCTGAGGCCACATCGGGGTTCAAAATTGTATGGAGGGCCCCATAAGGAAGGCTGTGCCTCCCCAAACAGCCTAGCCCTGCCTGTCTGACCCCCTCCTACTTCCCGCCCCCTGACTGCCCCCCTCAGAACCTCTGACCCATCCAACCCCCCCACTCCTTGTCCCCGACCACTCCCTCCAGAGACCCCTGCCCCTAACCGCCCCCACCAAAACCCCACCTCCAGTCTAAGCCCTCCTGCTCCTTGTTCCCTGACTGCCCCCTCCAGAGACCTCCCTGCTCCTAATCAACCCCCAGGACCCTACCCCCTATCCAACCCCTGTCCCCTGACCGCCCCCCGAGACCCTCTGGTCCTTATTCAACCCCCTGGCCCCTTTACCAAGCCACTCAGAACAGTGTTCTGGCCCAGAGCCAGACAAGTTGCCGTGCTGAGCCGCCAGAGCGCGCAGCCCCATCCCCCAGAGCGCTGCTCACTGAGTTGGGAGTGGGGGGGAATTGCAGGTGGGAGGGAGGAGCTAGCCGCCTCAGCCGGGAGCTCGGGAGCCTGGACAGAATTAGCCTATGGCCAGATGTGGCCTGCGGGCTGTAGTTTGCCCACCCCTGCTCTAAAAGATCCCATGGCACTTTTCATAAATGAACTCAAGCATTTAGGGTTTTAAGTCTCATCCAGAAAGATTACTGCCCTTCCAGCACCACGGTGATGATGGAGGAGTTCAGTATTGGTTCAGGGAAGTGTACCTCAACATCATTTTTTGCAGCATCTTGGATTTTTCAAGGAAGTTTCCAATCCAGGAACTGATTCTAAAGATACTGTTAAGCTTGTGAGATCTGATAAGATCACAGTCCACGGTGTTGTGACTGCATTACACTTTGCTTCCATCATGCATGCACCAACTGAATGGGGAGGGGGAGCTCCGTATAGCTTAATATGTAAAGATAATGTCTTCGTCTTGAGATAAGAAGCTGTATTAAGAAAAAGCAATTGTTTTTATTTCTTCCTGATTATCAGCCTTTTCATGCCTTTATAAGTCAACATATAATTTGATCATATGTTTGGAAGGTCAAATCATGAACCATTCTCTTTTTGACAAATGGCAGGTAAATTTGTTAAGTATTTACCATTGTTGTTTCTCAACATTCATTTCATGCAGTGTGACCAGAGAATTCTTTGGAATTTAGACAGTGCCTTCAATTACTTTATGGCCCCTTTGGTGGAAAGGTTCCACGTGTCTGCTGGCTTTATGGACTTTAGTCATGAAGCTTTGAAATCACTTTCACTACAGTATGAATAGCAGCTAAAATAAATTAGCTAGTTCTTCTACTGTCTTCAAACTCAAAATGTGCTAGGTGTAAAATGATTAGATAAATATCCTTAATAACCTCATGGTCACTGATATCCCTTTATTGGTGGATATTATTTCAAAGAAAAAATGTCATTATTTCCAACTATGAATTTTGATAGTATATGTATTAACCTGTGGAATTCCTTGATGCAGGATAATATGGAAGTAAATGGCTTGAGTAACACTTTAAAAGATTGGTACTTGTAAGAATAAGACCAGTAACTGCAGTTACACTGCCTAGGCTAAAATGACATGTATTCTGAATCCTCATGCTGGAGGTTATAAACTGATACTAGCTGAGTTAGAAAGAAATTTCCTTCCCTGGTTATAGGCATTGGTTTTTTTCCTTTTGAAGCATTGAGAGTTAAGCCACTATTGAGCAGAAGGATACTGGATCACATAGATCATTTCTGCGTTCTTGCATGGCAGTTGCTGTTGCAGTGATGTACTTAAACCCTCTGCTATCTAGCATGCCGTCATGTCATTTTACCTTGTCTTTTATATGTACTGGAAACCTACATTATTACAATCTATCAACTTTCTCTTCTCCACTCTCAAGATAGAAGCAGTCTTTCAAAAGTGATCCGTGGCTCCAACCTTCTTGAAAAGCGACTTACTTTCCAACTTGCTTTTCTCTTGCTAACATCTCACCCAGATCCCTTACCCCTCTGGCTGAGGAAGAAACTGGATAGAAACCTCCCTTATGTGCCTATTATTGCTCTTCCTTAAACTGCCAGAGCAATCGCTATTGAGTGTTGGGAATTACTCCCTAGGAGCTAATCCCAGGACTGAGAACTAAACCTACAATAGACCACTATCATTCTACCACTTTAAAGTGGTTCAGATGTTACTTATCCCATAGACAGCACTGTATGGGTTTGTCTACACATACACTTAGTACATGCAAAGCCGGGGTGTAAATCTACCCTACACTAGTATGCTGGACACTATGTTAATGTGGACCCCACTGCCATCTAATGACAGTTCTGTAGTGCATTTTGATCTACACTGCTTTGAAATGGAAGTGAAGTGCACTGGAACTATTAATGCATAGCAGAAGGGTCCACACAGACACCTGATGCCTGGTAGATTTGTGCAGGGTAGATTTACACCCCAGCTTGCTACAAACTAAGTGTTCATGTAGACGAACCTCATTTCATCAGAGCTGGTTAGGAATTTTTTGAATAACCATTTTTTGTGCTGGAAAATAATGAGTCATCAAAACCAAGACATTTCACAAGAATATCAGTTTTGTTGAAATTTTCATCCTAGACCTCAGAAACCTTCCCAAAGAAATTTCTGGTTTCAGAGAGACACCTGTCCCTAAATAGCCAATAGCCTATTCAGGGACCTGGAACCTGGATCTCTCATATCCCAGGTAAGTGCCACAACCGACTGGCTGTTGGCTATTCAAGGAAGAGCAACTGGAATCAATTTGTCGCTCATTTTTTGTAAAAAAAAAAAAAAAAAAAAAAAAATTTGAAATGGTCCTAGGTTTCATCCTAATGCAGAATGGGAACATCTTTGCAAACAGCATTTAGAGAATTGGCAGACCTGACTTTGTGCTTAGCCTCTGGCTGCACATGGCTATCGGTATTTAGACGTCTGCCTTTAAATCATACTAGTTGAAAATAAAGTATTTTCCATATACACTAAGGGGATAAAATTAAAATTGCTGAATTAGGCTGAAGGTCAGTTTGTAAATCAGAAAACCCTCTTTAACATGGCACGATGGCAGTAGGAGTCCTGTTCTTGCATCAGAAAATTGAGAAATTTATTGGAGATGGTAATGCTAACTTTAAAAAAAAAAAAGTTTCTCTGTTTCTAGCCTGGGTGCGAAGAAATCTTCTCTTATAGCTTTACTTCCTGTAGTTCACTTGGGCTGTTAGCCAACAAATCTTCTGAAAAGACAATATCTGTGTGAATGCTCCTTTTTCTTTTAGTGTGGGGGATGAGCGATTCAGGCAAGAAGAAATTTTGTGCTGTGCTTTCTGTTGCCTTTACCTAAACTCTTTCTATGCTGCAGAAGCTCTGAGAAGTGCTCTCCAAAGGCAAGAATTCAAGTGGGTGTAGAAGTACATATTTGACCAAGCAGCATGTAGGACAATTGCCTATTTGTTACACTGGTAAAGACTGGAATGGGATTATTTTGGCTAATTGCTGTGCAAGCACAGATAATGTGAAGTGACGCTGTAGTTGAGTTACATCATTCCATAAAACAACTGCTGAATTGTTCACATTTTAGGGCACCTGATCTCTGGTAGTTGAGGGTGTTTTGGAGTGCAAACATGCATTTTGAGCTTTCATTCTTCACCCCATTCCAGCTGCTGCTCCCACTCAGCCAGATAAATTAGATCTGGCAAATAATATAAATGCTAGCTGCATCCCCCCTATCCTGCACCATCTTGTGGAAGAAGACCAGGAAGAAGAGCAGTCTATGTGAGAAAGATTATAACAGTTTAGCTAATTAAACTGTAATTTAAATCAGATTTTGTTAAACCAGGGCAAAACCCTGTGTGCATGGTCTCTGTCATTTCAGTTTAGAATTTATTTTGGTTTAGGATTGGGAATAGGCATAAACTAAACCAAAATAAGACACTATCTGCACAGAGCTGTGCATGTTTAACTAAATTGGTTCAAAATCACACCTTAAATTTAAATCAGTGCCGTTCTGTGCATGGACAAGGTTTCAGAGAAGGATGGCAGTGTCTTATACTCCTTATACAAGAACTCTGCCAACAGAGTCTTCTGTTAATAATTACAGATTGTTGGTGACTTGTCTTAAGCGAATCCCATAAAAGAGATACTCTTTAACCTCCAATTCGTTTTTCTTTTGTAAATATTTTAGCCCAATATTAGCCACCAGGTATAGAGGTCATTTCTGTTTAGTTTTCCTAGTGGAAAATGTGTGTAAAGTCACATTTAAACATTGGATGCATTCTTGCTCTGCTGAAGTATCTTTTCTTTTTCCCCACCTAACTTGGCATTGTTAGGATCGAGCAATGTATGAAGAGCTCCATCAGTCGCTGAGCAGATGATAAAGTTGGCCAACTCCTGAAAGAGACCATCATTCTGCTTTGTTGAAGAGGCTCATAATGGCAGTGTCTGGTCTCTTAGAATTGTATCTCCACAAACACAGCTGGAACAGAAGTTGATCATGGTTTCATTTGACTTTTTACTAAGTGCTTCATCTGAAGATATCTGCCATGTTTTAATTACCACTCGGACAGTGGTTACGTCGGGATTGTTAAACAGGGTAAAATGTAAGTTGGAGACTTTCTAGTTCTGCTTATCATCAACCCTCTGATTTTAAAAATACACTTTTAGGCATTGAGGAGCAATTTCTAAAATTCAGTGCTCTGTTATCCCATGAACTATTTAACAGGCATAGAAGCTATAATGAGCATCCCTTCAAAACCTTCGACTTTTCAAACCATTCATTTTCAGTTGTATATGAAAAATGCACCTTCTCGGAAGATGAGCTCTGTCATTCAGAGCATTGCATTCTGGGAGGAGAGAACTAGGTAAGTGGTCTGAGATGATGTTGAACCACATGCTATTGCATAATTTTTAACCCTGCCCTTCCTAGATTTGAGCCTAATCTGTGCTGATGGCTGTGCGCCCTCATAACTGAGAACGTCCCTTTCATCTTATTAAAAGGAACTCCTCAGACTGAAAGATTAAGAAATGGAAATTTGAAGCCCCTGCTATAGTGTGTAGTGGGAGGATTCCCCCTTCAAAGCAATAATTTTACTGTCTAAAGTGCTCTTACAAGCTGGGTTCATGTACCTCTTAACAAGGAGAGGAGAAATTGAGATATCAGAAATAGAAGCAAAAAGTGGAAGACGCTATGCCTTATTGTTACCATCTCTGTTAATGATTTTGAATCACTCTTCATTTAGCATATTCTGACACATGCTCTGAAGTAGAATTTTCTCATTGCTATAACATGGGCCAAGCAAGATGTCTCAGCTGAAATTATCTCAATAGTTTTCCCAAAAATGTATATCAAAGAACTTTCCCATATGTGTTTACAGTATGTTTCTAAGAGGATTTTTGCTTATTAAAGCCAACTTGTCAAATTGCTCTTTGGTCTTTTCACATTCCGTGGCTTGCACATTGTATCAGCATAGTCAGTTTCATTTTTCCTTATGATCACATTGTGGTGTTGGTGCTGGAATGTTTGGTTTTTAAACACTCCAGGGAGATAAGAGTTGTGTTTTATCAGCCTTTCTTTTCCAGGCTGAGCTAAGCTATTTGCTGGGCTCCTGCGGTGAAGCTGTGATCCAGAAAGCTGACTGCTTTCTATGGAAACAGAGGCTCATAACTTCCCTTCCTGTAGGATCAAGTTGAAACAAGTGTAAGAAGGAGCATTAATTTGAATAGCTAATGGGGGAAGGCTTATCTACACAGACACTCAGGAAAGTTAAGTTGAATTAACTAAAGGTGCAAAGCTAATGCAGGTATGGGCTTGTCCACATAGCGCACTGCTGTGCAGCAAGCTAGGATGTCGAGTGCCAGTGCCATACTCCAGGACTTTGACTGCAGTGTAGTAGTGTCCACATGGGATATTACTCTGCAGCAAGAGGTTTACTGTAGTGTCACACTGTGGTTTGTTGCACAATATCTTGCCATGTCCACATGGGCTAAATTTAGGAAGAATTAACAACCAGCTACGCCCACTTTACTTCTGAAGGAGTGTGTCCACTCAGGTTTAATGCACTTTAATTTCCACACATTAACATTGTTTGCAGTGTTGTACCCAAGTTAATCCCAGGATATTAGAGACACAACGTGGGTGAGGAAGTATCTTTTATGGGAACATCATCTGTTGGTGAAAGAGACGAACCTTTGAGCTACACAGTGCTCCTCTTCAGGTCTGATTTAAAAAAAAATGTATTACCTCACCCATGTTGTGTGTCTCATAGCCTTGTCTCACTCATTAACGTCTCAGCTTTAGTTGATTCATTGTAACTTTCCTGATTTGTCCTCTTGTAGACAAGCCCCTAGATACAAATGGATTACTGAAAACTAAAAATATTGATTTTTACATAACAAAACGGCTCTTCTACTTTCAGAAAAATCCCCTTTTGAAAAGGGAGACATTTTGCTCAGAAGGAGAAATATTTTAAGCAAACATCTTTCCACTTATTGTCCTTGAGCAATGTAACTTTTAAAAAATGCTCTCCTCCTCCCTTTGCCTGAGCAGTTATCGCTGCTAAATCAGATGCATGGCTGTGACTCACACAGTATAAATATAAATGCTTTTCTGATCATGAATTACTTGCCAGAACACTGAATCCTAAAACAGTAAATATTTCCAAACGAGAAGCTGTAAACCTAAAGATTCCAAAGGGAGTGGGCCCACTGGCAGCACAGGGCTGGGCAGCCCCCTGTCCGTCTGGCAACTGCCGGTTTGTAAATAGTGCCCTCGCATTGGGCGGAGCAAGGTCACCCCTGCCATTGCCTCTGGCTGGCGTCTTGCTCTGGGGATGGACCTCCCTGTGCCATGCTCCATTGCCTCCATAGGGCCCTACAAAAGGTTTATCCAGCCCTCCCTGCACTCCCACACTCTGCTCCAGCCCAAGGGAACATGGGTCTCTCTACACGCTGCTCCTGCCTGCAAGCACCGCCCCAGCAGCTCCCATTGGCCGGAAGAGCTCTGGGGGAGGGTTTGCAGAGAGGAGCAGTATTTTGCATTTGCAGAGGGCCCCATCTTGCCAGACCCCTTTACAAATGATATATCTGCTAAAATAAAGGTAATTGGGGGCTGGAAGCTGACAGCCATACACCAGACACTTTCAAAGTAGGGCATCTGGGGTGAGGGCAACAACCAAAGTGCTCTGACATTTTAAAAGTCTACAGAGAGAATGACAAGTCTCCAATTGTTTTGGCCTTACATGTACGTAGCCTAGTACAAAGCTAGTCAGTGCATGTGGACTAACTCCCCTCAGTACCTTCTTTACTGCAGAGTCATTGACAAGAACTCTGATAGAGGAGAGGAGGGGGATGGTGGAGAACCCACAGGAGAGAGATCTCAAAGAACAATTGTTACTGCACAAGGTAACTACTACTGTCCCTAGGGGTGCTCCACTGTAGGTGACTTCCACGCAGCACCCCACTCTGTGGGCCCAGGATTTCTGAATCAGATCAGTTACAGATGACCCCACCATGGAGTCAAAGATGACAGTGGAGGTAGAGTGTGTAGTGATTTCAGTGTTTTGCGAAAGTGTGGACTGAGGCCCAGCTCACCATCTAGAGCTCTGTGGCCAGGCTATTCTTAAAGAAGGCAACTGCTGAAATTGACTGTGTGGAGGGGTCATACTGTGAACTTGGTAGCAATGTATGATACAGTTTGAGATCCACTTGGAAAGTCTTTGGGCTGATATTGCTGAGCTATTGAATATTTCTGCCATGGAGTAGAAAGGCCTAGGAGACTTCCTGCAGGCTTTTGTCCTGCTGGAAGGCCAGGCTTCTCCTGACATTTTGGGTATGTAGAGTGGTGAGGCTGGGGGTAGAAGATTGGAAGGTGAATCAACTTGACTAATGTGAAACAAAAATTATCCGAGAGCATGTCTTCACTAGCATCATTAAAGGGCTGCTAGAGCAGTGCTTTAACAGGGCTGTGTAGTCACAGCACCAGCACTGGAAGAGAGAACTCTCCCAGTGCTATTAAAAAAACACCTCCACAAGTGGAATAGATACCAGCAGTGGTGCATGATCTATACCAGCACTTATAGCACTTCAACTTTCTTGCTCAGGATGGTGTTTTCTCACACAGCTGAGCACTGCAAGTTTCAGTGCTGTAAAGTGCTGGTGTAGACAGGCCTGTAGGCATGAATTTTGGATACCTTGTCTGGAGAAAATACCATGAAGGGAAGATGTTATCAGAGCTGCTCTCTTGTATTCTCCTGGCTGAGGTAATCACTACAACAAAGGTGGTTTTCACTGATAGGTTAGCAAACAGGTAGCCACAGGTTCAAAGGATGTGGGGTCTAGTCAGTCCTTTCAATACAAGGTTCAGGCCCACATAGGGGTAGGAAGTTGAGATTGAGGGAAGGGGTTTACTGTATCCTTGAACCTTTTAGTAGTTGGCTGGGACAGCACTGAATCCCCCTCTTCAGGTTGGTGAAATGTTGTAATAGGCACTAAATGATCCATCTCCCATCCAGGCACAGGAGAGCCTCCTCAGCATAAGAGTTTAGATAATGTGCCCCCCAACACGCACTTTTTTAGCAAGCTTTCAGGAGCAGCAATGAGAGAGGCATTGAACAAAACATTAGCTAATAATTTTGCAAAAAATCATGCATTTTAAAATACACTGTCTGACAGTGTCACTGCCCAAACACACGTTAGTCTTCCAGATACCCATCTGCTTCCAAAAGGTAATTACATATCATTACATTTCAAGCTGCTTCATATTTTAGTCCTTTAAAAGTGTCTTTGGGGAGGTTAAGCTAGACTTATGGTTTAGATATAAAACATTACATTTTAATCCAATGAAAGTTTAGGAGCAAGGCATCCACCACAAAACACTTCTCCAGTGTTATCCAAAAACATTTATTTATAGGTTTACCTCTAAGTACTGAACTTAACTGATTATAATGACATAAAGGAAGCATTGTTTTCTTTAAAAAAGTGACTATAGTTACATGGTATAGTAAGCCAGCTATTTTGTCATAGGCCCCCAAAAAGTTAATTCTTTGTAAATACCTAAACTTTTGTAGGGAGGCTGTAAATTTAAGCCACTGATCTTTATGAATTAACCAAATCCAGACAGGGCCTAATTTTCAAAAGTGATTCCAAGTTGGGCATCCAGAATCACTAGGCCAATATTCAGAAAATAAGCATCAACTCCACTAGCAATCAGGCCCTTTTAAAAGTGGCTCAATAAGGGCAACCAAAGAATGGAAACGTAGGCCAGAATGGTCTTTCAGCCTCCCTTGTACAGACCACCACTTAATAAAGACTAAAAGTTTAGCTCTAGCTGTTATGAGAGACATGCAAGTTTGGAACTGCTCTTTTGGATCAGATTTTTAAAGGTGCAAATAGGCACTTTCGAAAAGCCCTCTTGGCACCTTTAGAAATCTGGCCCTAAAAAAAAAAAAATCATTCTAAAATAGCAGAAGGGGCATCAGCATAATTTTTTTTTATCCATTCTTCAAAGTGTCTAAGGTAGCTGTATTTTTGAAGATAGGGAAGTGAAAAGGATAGAGGCAGGATTAGAAGATGCAGAAATTTACAGAGCCCACTTCCTGTTCTTCAGGCACACTTTAACTAGATACTAATCTACAATATATAGGAAAAGTGTGTGTTAAAGTAGTGTGGCAGAGGTGGTGTTGGGAAGGGCATGGCACTGCAGCGATGGGGAACATGATGGCTCAGGAGGACTTAACTACACCATTAAATATGGTTACAATAGCTATATTTCTCTGTTCATAAGGCACCTAGCCATCTGTATACCTCGTGTGATTTTTTTCCTAATTAGCTGCAGTAATTATATTCACTTTCAAGACTGAATAGGTCTTGGTCATAAGATCTGTGAATTACAAAGGGAGCCCTACATGCAGGCACTTGGACATTACAATACTGATCATCAGAGCACCTAATGTCAGATGTCTAAACAATCACAGAAACACTTTTACAGATTCTAATCAACTGTCAGACATAGGTAAGAAAGTGTAAATTTTCACTACAAAAGGTTTTTCTCCTGCTGATAGTGGTCCATCCAAAATTAAACAGCCTCTTAGAATTGGTATGGTAATTTACAACTTTTTTTTTTGCTTTGTGTGTGTATAAATGCATCTTTCTTATGTTTGTTCCATTTTATGCATCTGATGAAGGGGTCTATAGCCCACACAAGCTTATGCTGAAAAACTAGTTAGTCTCTAAGGTGCTACAAGTATTCTTTGTTTTCTTTACAGAAACACTTGAATTGCCAAAGCAGAATTAGGCCCCCAGGCTGTCTACACAATGAATGGGGAAGAGCTAGGCCTCTTAGAATGCAATCCACAAAATCCAGGGAGCACCTAAGAACCAGTGGAAAGTGCTAAATGACATACTAGTCCCTCTCTGAAACCAATACGGTTAAGTCCAAGCTCCAGGACTCTCTCTCATTTTAGCAGTCCACAAAAGGGGAACCAGGTGTCTAGACCAGAGGTAGGCAATCTATGGCATGCATGCCAAAGGTGGCATATGAGCTGATTTTCAGTGGCACTTACACTGCCTGGGTCCTAACCACCTGGCTGGAGGGCTTTGCATTTTAAATTAAGCTACTTAAATATTTAAAAACCTTATTTACTGACATTGTGATCAGCACTCTCTGATGGACTGATCAATCAAGGTGATTTACTTTACATACAACAATAGTTCAGTTATATATTAAAGATTTCTAGAAAGAGACCTTCTGAAAACATTAAAATGTATTAGTGGTAGGTGAAACCTTAAATTAGGGCATGGTTACACTGGCACTTCATAGCGCTCGTGGGGGCTTTATAGCGCTATAACCTCCTCCCTGTCCACACTGGCAAGGCACGTAGAGCACTATAACCGCTGAGTTATAGCGCTATTGGTAATCCACCTCGGCATGGGGAATAAGGGCTGTAGCGCAGCTGCTGTAGCGCTACAGCAAGAATGTGGACACCCACTGCGCATTAATTGGCCTCCAGCCCGTCCCATAATTCCCATTCGAGCCACTCTGGTCATCACTTGCAAACTCTTTTGTCCTGTCCTCAGGTGACCACAAGTCAGACCCGCCCTTTAAAGTTCCAGGGAAATTTGAAAATCCCTTTCCTGTTTGCTCCAGCCAAGCGTAGCATGGTCTCAGGGAATCGTTGCAGTTGATCATTCTGATTGATCATCATGACTCCATGTGCCATGCCTCCTCGCAATAGGCGATCCCCAGCATGGAGCAATAGCGAGGTGCTGGACCTCATCAGCTGTTGGGGGGAAGAGGCTGTTCAGTCTCAGCTGCGGTCTAGCCGCAGGAATTTTGATACCTATGGGCAGATATCACGGGCGTTGGCAGAAAGAGGCCATGAGCGGGACACTCTGCAGTGCCGTGTTAAGGTAAAGGAGCTTAGGAATGCGTATCGCAAACCCCGCGAGGCAAACGGCCGCTCCGGGGCAGCCCCAGTGACTTGCAGATTTTATAAGGAGCTGCACGCGATACTTGGTGGTGATCCTATGGTCACTCCATCGACCACCACGGACACTTCCCAGCCCACCAGTGAAGGGTGGGGTGAGGAGGAGGACGAAGAGCAGGAGGATGAAGAGGAGGAGGAAGATGAGGACGAGGCGGCACCGACCCAGGGCACGGAGGAGTCCCTGGACGCATGCAGCCAGGAGCTCTTCTCAACTCAGGAGGGCAGCCAGCCACAGCGTCCGGCGGATTGCGGAGGTAAAGCTGCTTTTCTATGGGGAAGGCAGGCAGCTTGGGGTGGAAAGGGATGCTTGCATGCTTGCCTACATGTGGAATAGTGCATTGATGTAGTCTATCACATCGTGGTAGTCATCATCAGTAATCTCTTCAAAGGTCTCAATAAGAGCGCTTGCAATGCGCCTGCGCAGGTTTCCCGGGAGAGCCAGCGTGGTTCCGGTCACTGGTCCCCGCCACTGTGCTACAATGGGTGGGGGGAGTATTGCTGCACATAGGCAAGCTGCATATGGCCCTGGGTGGAAGCCACATCTCATTAAAATCCCTTCCCTTTGTTCCTCAGTGACTCGAAGCAACGAGATATCTTCCAGGACAAACACCTACGGAGAATGTTGGAACAGTGTTCAGAGTAGGGCTCCTGCCACTTCCCGGCACTCTACCCCCCCGCCACAGCTTTTCAGGGCAGGGAAGAAATCCTTCCCCCTGCCTGCTGCTCAGAGTGGGGCTCCTGCAACTTACCGGCACTCCCCACTCCCTCTCCCGGCACAGCTTTTCTGGGGCAGGGAAAAAATCATTTCCCTTGCCTCTGGAGTGCACTCACCATGGCAGGGGCTCCATTGCTGTATCTGTGCTCTCTGCGGGACAGGCAAACAGGGAATGCGGGGGAATCATAGGCATGTCTGCTCTTTACAAGGGAACCACTGTTAAATGTATCTTTTTATTTCAGAAGGGTCGTCCTTGAGCCCTGCGCCATCGCTCTTATCAACAGCTGAGAGGCTGAGGCGACTGAGGAGGCGGCCACGAAGGAGCAAAGAGGATCTTGTACAGCAAGTAATGCAACAGGCTGTAACAGAGAATCGAGTTGCGCAGAGGTGGAGGGAGAACGAGAGCAAGTTGAGGGAGAAGGCGCGGAAGGAGAATGCGATTCACTGCCTGAAAAGTACCGATAAGCTGTTCTCATTACTGCAGCTTCAATTGGAGACTATGCAGCGCATTGTCACCCTTCAGGAGGAGAAGCACCGCGCTCTCCACCCCAATTATCATTTGCCCCAAATCCCTTCCCCTTCTGTGCCTCAGTACCCTCCAGGCCACTATCATCAGCTATATGTTTATCACCATCCACAGCTGCCTCCAACCCCTCTGTCTTCACTGAACAACCCCCAAAACCCGGACCATTATCCACTGCAGTCAACCCCTAATAACATGCCTTACTGCCCTCCGCAAATGGGGTTCGGGGGACATGGCCACTGTGAGGGCACTGGAGACTCAGAGACCCGGACGTATTCCGATCTCTGACTGACCCCATGCCACCCCCATTGCACCTCCCCCGACTTCCCCCTCACACGCATCACAATATTTTCTTTCAGCAACTGAAGTACCTGTTCAATACATGAATTGTCTTCTTAATAAATGGGTTTCTTTATTAAGTGTACATACATTATTACAGGCTACAGAAAAGCAAATGCCTGTTCCTATTAAAAGAATGCTCCCTCCATCTGCACCTCACTTTAGAACTGGCTTTCAGCCTCAAAATGCTCCTTCAAGGCTTCCCTGATCCTAACAGCCTCGCGCTGGTCCCTTCTACGAACCCTGCTCTCTGGCTGGGCGTATGTGGCCTCCAGGCCTTGAACCTCCGAGAACCATGCCTGAGTGAAGCTTTCGCCCTTCCGCTCACAAAGATTATGAAGGGCACAGCATGCGGAAATAACCGCGGAGATACTACCCTCGGCCAAGTCTAGCCTCCCATAAAGACAGCGCCAGCGTGCCTTGAGATGCCCAAAAGCACACTCCACAGTCATTTGATGCGGGCTAAGCCTGTAGTTGAACCTTTCCTGACTGCTGTCCAGGCTCCCTGTGTAGGGTTTCATGAGCCAGGGCATTAAAGGGTAAGCGGGGTTGCCAAGAATCACTATGGGCATTTCTACTTCCCCCACGGGGATCCTCTGGTCTGGGAAAAAAGTCCCGGCTTGCAGCTTCACGAACAGGCCGGTGTTGCGGAAGATGCGTGCGTCATGCACCTTTCCAGACCAGCCAGCGTTAATGTCAGTAAAACGCCCACGGTGATCCACAAGCGCCTGGAGAACCATGGAGAAGTACCCCTTTCGGTTAACGTACTCGTCTGCTAGGTGAGCGGGTGCCAGAATAGGTATATGGGTCCCATCTATCGCTCCTCCACAGTTAGGGAAACCCATTTCTTCAAAGCCAGCAACAATGTCATGCATGTTACCCAGAGTCACGATTTTTCGTAGCAGGATGAGATTAATGGCCCTGCACACTTGCATCAGCACAACTCCAACGGTCGACTTTCCAACCCCCAAACTGGTTGGCCACCGATCAGTAGCTGTCTGGTGTAGCCAGCTTCCAAATCGCGATAGCCACCCACTTCTCCACCGGGAGGGCAGCTCTCAATCTGGTGTCCTTGCGCCGCAGGGCGGGGGCGAGTTGAGCACACAGTCCAATGAAAGTGGCTTTTCTCATTTGAAAGTTTTGCAGCCACAGCTCGTCATCCCAGACTTGCATGACGATGCGCTCCCACCACTCAGTGCTCATTTCCCGTGCCCAGAAGCGGCGTTCAACGGCCGTGAGCATGTCCGTTAATGAGACAAGAAGCTTCGTGTCGAATGCATTCACCGCTTTGATCTCATGTTCAGACTCATCACTGTCATCCTGCATGTCAAGGATTAACTCCACTGCACACAGAGATGTGCTGGCGACAGTCGTCAGCATGTTCCTCAGCAGTTCTGGATTCATTGCGGCACACAACAATGGAAGATGGAGCGCACCTTGCTGAAACCGTTGAAAGATGGTGCCGGAGGTGGAAGGAAACACAGGGATTGCTGGGATATGCAAAAAAGCATCATGGGTAGTTGAAACAGGATACAGAATGCCCCGCAAGTGACTCCCCCCCACCACAAGGCATTGTGCCAGATCAGGAAGAGGTGTACTGTGGGATACATGCCCTGATGCGCTGCTCTTAATGCCGCATTAAGTGCCGCAAATGTGGCCATGCTATAACACTGCAGCATCTCAGTGTGGACATACAATAGTGCTATTCATATTACTGTATAATGGGACCGCTATAACCAATAGTGCTATAATCTTGTAAGTGTAACCATGCCCTTAGAGTGAATAAATGAAGACTTGGCACACCACTTCTGAAAAGTTGTTAACCCCTGGTCTGGAGGGAGCTTAGGAACTTAAATATTTGTGGTTATTGAGAGGTGGGAAGAGGAGAGAGGAAAGGCAGCGCCTTCATTGCCCATAGGCACATTCTGATTGGGACAATGCAGTAGGTGGTCTCTCAACACTCACTGGATTGGGGCCTGCGCACACCATAGATAAACAAAATCTTTTACCCTGCTTTGTGAATCATTTTGGGCTTAAGACAGTAGTGCACATGTCCAAAGGCAGAAAAACCTCATTCAGGGTATAAGTTTCTAGCTGCTTAGGTGCCAGTAGGGTTCATAGTAGAGCCTAACATAGGACTGGGGTGCCTAGTGTGTTTTCACAAATTGCCTCTTCATTACATAGAAGAGATGTACAGCTGAAAGACATTAAAATAAAACTCATTCAATGAGGCTTTATTAAACACTGATCACCACCATGCCATCAGGGGCTTGTTCACCTGCACATCTTCCAATGTGATATGCCAGCAATGCCCCTCTGCCATGTACACTGGCCAAACCAGTCTCTCTGCAAAAAGAATAAATGGACACAAATCTGATGGCAGGAATCCTAACGTTCAAAAAAACAGT
Organism: Dermatemys mawii; assembly: GCA_007922305.1. Lineage (NCBI taxonomy): Eukaryota > Metazoa > Chordata > Testudines > Dermatemydidae > Dermatemys > Dermatemys mawii. The sequence continues at coordinate 8,818,609 of ML677362.1, forward strand.
AGAACACTTCCATCTCTCTGGTCACTCCATAATAGATCTAAATGTCAATTCTTCAACAAAACAATTTCAAAAAACAGACTCCAACAAGAAACTGCTGAACTGGAATTAATTTGCAAACTCAATACCATTAAATTAGGCTTAAAGAGTTAGAGTGACTGGGTCATTACATACACTGAAATCTATTTCTCTATGTTAGTTTTCCCCTATTACTGACACCTTGTCAGTCATTTGACATGGGCCATCCTGATTATCACTACAAAGTTTTTTCTCCTGCTGGTAGTAGTTCACCTTAGTTGATGAACCTCTTAAAGTTGGTATGGCAATCCCCATCTTTTCATGTTCTCTGTGTATATCTTCCTACTGTATGTTCCACTCTATGTATCTGATGAAGGGGGTTTTAGCCCACAGAAGCTTATTTCCAAATAAATTTATTAGTTTCTAACGTGCCACAGCTAATACTCCTTCTTTGAACAAGCTGTCAGCTGTACCAGATTAGTGGAACTTTTTGCCCTAGGGTCTAAACATGTTTTTTTTTCCATACTATCCTACTATTTTCCTAAATACACACAATTAGGGAAATAGCCAGGAAGTTAATCAGATAATCACTACTGTAGTCCCCACTACCAGTAAGATGTTAGTAAAAAGCAGCAGCCTCATGCAGTAGTTTTCAATACTAGTGGTAGTAAGATAGTCAGTGTAGCTAAGAACCTGGATCTGGTACTGCTTTGTTCTGCAGTAAATGAAGCATTAAGGCAGATTCACTCATGCTTAACTGCTGTTTAGAAGTTTGTTTTCTCCCCTCCTACCCACCCCCAAGAAGTTTAGAGACTGAACTAAGTTGAAATCACATTTAATGAAGCAAGACTAAGTTAATCATGTTAGCTTAGAATGAACTTTATCAAGTATGAACTTTAATACTATAATTGACTAAGTTATGAGCATGGAATGAGCAGCACAGGACAAGCCAGAAGTGTAAATAGTTTGAACTGTGTTTTATAGGTCTAAACAGACAAGCCAGAAACAGGTGTCAGAATACAGGATTTGTTTACAGCTATGAAACAAGTATTCTGAAACAAACTTAAGTACTATTACACACATATATTGAGATATTAAAGCATGTGTTATATAAGTTACACCAATGACTGTTAGAATGTTTAGCTAGTGGTGGTCTAATTGGTCTGAAGAAGTTTGTATTAGGATACACCAATGCATTCTTCTACATGTATCCTGAATTATTACACTTCAGACAAATAAACTTCTTTAGCAAGAATTCCTTGTACCAGCTTGAACATATCCCAGATCTTGCTTTGCAGAGTCTTTTGGTTGGCAGAAGTTTAATCCTGTTTCACATCACCCTTTAATTTCCTTTTCATGCGCGAGTAAGGGCTGATTGTGTCATCCATCACAAAGTCATAAAGAACTTTTATCCAGGAGTTATATTGTGGAAGATGATCGTAGTATTCAGCTGCTATTTTCTTCACCTAAGAGGGAAAAATTAAGGTTTATTCATGTTTAAGCTCAAGACTGCTTCCTCTCCAGGGTTCCTGCTAGTACTTCTAAAAGCAGAAGAGAGTCTTCAAGCAATTGGGAGTGTTAAGAAATTTACATTTAGTGCCATTAGCTGAGGATTATAAATTTAGACCTTATAGGTCCAGTTTCAAATTTAAACTTAAATGGCTTTATCAACATTTTTTTTAAAGTATCTTTTATTCACCCACTGTGGAGCTATCAAGTTTTAACACCTATTGTAGGGAGAAGGCAAAGCTGTTTTAATGCCCAAGCCAGCTGCTTGCTTAATTTTGGATTGCAGGGAAGGCCTTTTAAAGTAACAGAGGTGTGATCTACATGGGATTTTTAGCCAATCATGGTTCTTGCTTTGTCCAGTGAGTTACACTGCTCTCCCCCTCCCCCCCCCCCAAAAAAAGTGTTACTGGTCTGTTTTTGTTTATCTGAATGAGGCTACAGCTACACTACAGGCTACTACTCTCCCATCTGCTTAGTGTCTGTACTAGCAGTGCTACAGTGGTGCAGATGGGGAGAGAGGTCTCCCATCAATTTAATCACTACTGACCCCATGAGCAGCAGCTAAGTCAGTGGGAGAAGTTCTCCTGCTGATATGCTATCACACAAGTGTTAGGTTGGTATAACTTAGTCACTCAGTAAGGTTGCAGTGTATGTACAGCCTCAGACTAAACTAGAACCCGGTGGTGTGACACTTGGTACATAAACGCATTCACCCAAAAGTGGTTCAAGAAGATATACACTCAGAATAAGACGGGGGTCTAGAAGCAAGGGGACCAAAGTACTGAAGACAACTGACCAGGTCCTGAATCAGGAACCATCAAGCAGTTGGGCAGAGTTGAAATGTGGATGTGGGTAGGGAAGAAAGGAGAGAAAAAAAGTTTGAAAGTTTGGGTCTGCTATTGAGACAATTGGTCTGGCATGAGCTATTCTGGAATTAGTGCATTTGCAGCCCCTGATTATAATCAATCAGGGCAGATATATTGATGCAGTAACAGCTGATCTACTCTGAAACTGGCAAAGACTAATAGTCAGGACAACTTGTGACACTTCTTGACCAAGTACCTTTTCCCAGTACCTATCAATACAGTACTGCAAGCAACCTTTGAACTTCAGGTGATCTCTGGACACTGAATTTAGAATGTTGAGATATGGATCATCTAACTGGTCTTCTCACAGAGAAGATGGACCAAGGGTACAAATCCATTAATGTGCCATCATTAATGATTCCAGAGGGAGAGGAGGAATAAATATTCCCAGTTCAAAACCTATAGAAAGGCCAGTCATCCGTTCTCATCCCCCACCCCTGCATGTGGTTTGCATTAAGTATTTCCAAAGGGGCAATGTTAATATGTTATGCAATTTTACTATTTGCTATTTTCTGAACTGCAACTATAGGAATGTAAAAGACTAATGAAATTATGTAACGTGATTGAGGACAGACTTGTGTATAATAGCTACTTGAAGGATTTTTCAGATTCCATTGTAGGACATGGGAATTAAATCTTCAGATTGCTAAACTGCAGTATTACATGTAGTAATGTTGATAAAAACAATGGTAACAAATACTGTATCTATTGCTGTTTCAGACGAAGCTGTACTGGTTAGGAACTAGTCTGAAAATTTTGCTGAGAGGTGGCCAAAGTACTGCATTTGTGGCAGTATGTGTACAGTTAAATTAGCATGCAGATCTTAAAAAAAAAAAAAAAAAGCTTTAATGTCTGTGGTAGGATGATCCATCAAGAACTTGAAATCTCCCCAAATGTTAGTGGGAGGTAAACAAGTTTAGTTTTTTGCTTATCAAGAAGCTGTTAACCAGTTTGCTAAAGTGTCAAGAGAAGCATTCCTAGGTAAGCAGAAGGGATCAGACTAGCTATGCAAGCTTTTATTTAAGAGAGAGGCTCAAATTAACATACAGTCTGATTTTTTTAAAGAATGTAGTTTCACTGTCCTTGTTTCCTCCCATTTTTGTTGTTTTATAGTGAGTTATGTTTCTCTTCTACTGCTGTGTGGGAAGCAGGAACCAAAAAGGTGAGAAACTGAATTATTACACAAAAACCAAGTATGGAAGGTGCTGTCAAGTACTACCTAGTAGACAAATAGAAAAACAGACTGCAAGGCTGGATGGGGAAGGACAATCAGAAGTAGCACATAAGATTGCTGTAACAGACAATTATTTCACATAGTGTAGTTTTAAGTCTATTGTGGATACTTACGGTAATGCTGCTTTAAGTGTCCTACTTCAACCAAAACAGGGGTAGGCAAACTATGGCCCAGATCCCTCCCACCAGCTTTTTTTAATCCAGCCCTCCAGCTCCTGCTGGGGAGCCGGGTCTCAGGCTTGCCCCCTTCCAACCAGTCAGAAGGGTTGGGGGCCACTCCGTACAGCTCTTGGAAGCAGTGGTATTGCCCCCCTCTGGCTCCTATGTATAAGGGTACTCTAGGGGGTCTGCTCTGCAAACTACCCAACTCTTGCAGCTCCCATTGGCTGGGAACCATGGCCAGTGGGAGCTTCAGGGGCAGTGCCTTTGTACAGGGCAAAGCACAGCTGAACTGCCTGGCCACGCCTCTGCATCAGAGCGGATAAGGGAAATGTGCCCGAACTCCCTGCCCTGGTCCCCCTCCTGCTCTCTGAACCCCTCAGTCCCAGCCCAGAATCCCATCCTGTATCCCAGCTGGAGACATCCTCCCCTCCCCCTGCACTCATTTCTGGCCCTACCACAGAGCCAGCACCCTCTCCCCTCCCCCCCCCCCCACTGCAACCCCAATTTTGTGAGCATTCATGGCCCGTCATACAATTTCTATACCCAGATGTGGCCCTCGGGCCAAAAACTTGGCCAACCCTTAAAATGAAACAAGCACTGATGCAAGTTTTAGTTTACCATTAGCTTTATATATTCTTGAAACTACTTACCAATGGAAGGTTCTTGCCAGGAATATTGGGAAAGTCATGGTGTTCATTGTGGTAGCCAACATTAAAAGTGAGCAAATTAAGTGGCCCATAATAGGAGTAAGTCTCATGTCCCTTTAAGAACATGTAATGTTCAGCTATGAAGTGTCCTGAAATTGGGTGCAACCCCAGTCCAAGTATTGATCCTGCAAGCATGTAGAAGGTTGATTTAATTCCCAAGTAGTAGTATATTACAACGTCAAAAGAGAACTGAGCCAACAGGTTGATGATTTCCAATCGAGAAATTGGTTTGGGATTAATGCAGAGAGGTCGAATAGCATAGAAAAAGGGCTGAAGAACAATCCATATGAACTTCCTAAAACGAGTACAGAAAAACCAGCCTTCAAAGTCAGTAGGAATGTCCACATCAATTCCATCACCTCCTAGATAGCGATGATGATCCATGTGGTATCTCTTGAAAGATATAGAGTATGGGAGGCCAATAGGGAGATTGGCAAACATTCCAAACCATCGATTCCACATAGATCTGCAATTGCCAAAGGCACTATTGTGAGAGATCTCATGAATAGCCAGAGTCATTGAGTGACTGATGCAGCTGCCAAAAACGTACGCCCAGAACATAACCCATTTCCAGTCCAAGTCTTTAACTAGATAAAATGCAATAAACTGTGCAAGAACCATCAGTACAACCACCCAGATCAAGTTGTAGTCTGGCTTCATTAATGCTTTTATTTCTGGATGTTTAGCTGTTATGGGGAGAAGAAAAATAGTTAAATGCAAAGAGAAAAATGTCTCAAGTATGCTTTAGTAGAGCCAAAGTTTTCTCAACCACACAAACAACTTACTAGCTCACCCTCTCTTCCCCCCAAAAATGGATTCCATTCATTAAGGAATGAGTCCACTCAATTCAAGTCTTCCTACATTTTTGGCAATTCAATTACATTAATAGTTTGCATATACGTGTTGGGAGCTGTTTGAATGCTGTAGGCATACATGCGTGCCTGAAATATTGAGCAAGAAGAAAGTGCTGCTGTAGTTTAGTGGTATGTGGTGTTATTGTCATCTAGAAACCCAAAGCCCCTTAATACTTAACATGCACTTCCACAGTTCATTAGATTTAAAATTAATCATACACCTAACAGACATAAATATTACAGCCTTTTTAGGGATGAGAAAATTAAAGATAAGCAACTTCAGCCTCATCTTGGCCAGACATGTAAAGATTCCTATTTATGAATTGTCATTTCTACTTCAGTAATTAAGCTTCTGAAAACAGTTAGTTGCACTAATATCTCTTTAAGACCAAAAGTGTACAAGCAGCATGTGTTATACAACCTACCTAAGATTTATAGTCCTTGCTAGAGTTGTATCCATCAACACTACTGCTAGATACTGAACATTATATTTCAGGCTCTACATCAGCTTTTACCATAGGTACAGCCAGGGAACATGGCTTGGGAAGCTATAGCAGAACAAGTCAGACAACCCAAATTGCAGAAGGCCCTAACCCTAAGTGGTCATGGACAAGGAGACAGCGTGGTCAAAATCTTGATACTATTTCCTGAGGCTTAGTATTACCTTCCCAGAACAGACAGCCTCAGCTAATAAAATTGCCCTCTCTCCACATTAGACTCTTGGGATGACTTTGTTGTGCAGAAGTATAAGCTATACTTAATTTAGGCAAATCTGGACCAGTGTTGTCATAAAGCTAGTCACAAACTAGTTCAAGTACTATTTTGTACACTTCAGGGTTTAATGCTCACTTTAGGGGTTAAAAGGTAACCTCTGCATTTGTAATAAGAAAATGAAATTTAAAAAATGAAACCAATCCCTACCATCGCACCATCAGTTAGAAGCAGACCTGCTGTAATTTATATGCAGTTTCTTTTTAGCAATTTGAGTTTTATTTAGATAGCCAAAAAATTAATTAAAGTTTTGGCAAGCTTTTTACACACACACACAGTTCCTGTAATATTCTCTAGTGCACTTTAATGTAGCACTGCTTCAAACACTACTACCTCCACACACAGGAGGTAATCTTCAGTGCATACCAGCAGGGTTCACATGGACAAATTAATGTACAACATGCTAGTGCACATTACAAGTCACACCCCAGTGGTCTGCATTACTGCTATCTGTAGACAAGCACTCAGATACAAAGCTCATTGCCAATGTTAACTGAAAACACATCCCAATTTCAAAAAAGGGAGTGTTCATCCAGTAACAACTGATCAGAAGTCCTACATAGTCTCCTGTGGACTTCTCCCTATGTAGTTCTTCATGTATCCCTCTATTTCGGGGGTGGAGCAAGGTCTGCTTTTTACAAACACTGTAGTGTAGTCACCATTTCCCTTCGCACCACCACCCTACAAGCACTGTCAGTTTCATCTGTAACTGATCCCATCCATCATTATACCATACAGCCCAATAGTACACATCATGAAAATGCAGCCCCCTTCCCGATTTCCATCTCCAGCAGTTCTTTACCAGCATGATCAAAATACAAAAGTCACTCCTCCTAGTGCTTTTCTCTTCCTCTCCTTCAGATGTGCACAGTGAGTGTATAATTTCCCGGGCAATCAGTTTTAACACGAGACGTTTCTGGAAGCCACCCGCCTTCCCTCCAGCGCCTTAGCCGTACAGTGAAGAGGCTCGCGACCGTGCGCAGGGAGTTTACTTGAGGGGGGAGGACAGTTTGACGAGTGTCTGACCACAGGACAATCCCCTCCCCCGAATCAGCTGAGCGGAAGACATCGCAACATGACCCCGAGGGCGAGGAGCCTCCCCGTGCCGAGCCGCTGGCCAGGAGGGCGGATCTGCCGGGTGGACTCCGGCCAGTCCAGAAACGCCTCATTCCGGGGCTCCGCTTGTGGGCAGCCGAGCCTGGCGTCTAGCGGCTCACGGATGGGGTGGGCCCTTCGAGGCGCCTGAGGAGCTCGGCCTCCGAGCCAGGCTCAAGGGGCCGACCCGTTTGTCACCCGCCTGCCCCCCTTCCTCGGCAGCCATTTTACCAGGCTCGCCACCCCCCGCCCCAGGGAGCCCCGAAACCCACGAGTCCCCGACGCGCCACCGCCCCTGTCCCGCAGGCGGCAGCCTTCCCGCGTGTGCAGCATCAGGCCTTTCCCCCGCCGCCGGGAGAGCCCAGGGCACCAGCGAGCAGCTGAGAGCGAGCCGGCTGGGGAGACACGCGCCGCCCAGGCGCTGAGGGGAGGCTGCCCGGGCCCCTCGCTCACCTAGGATCGCCTTGCGGCGATCGGCGTGGGGCTGGTCCGTGTAAACCCACTCAAAGTCCTCCCGGGCCACCGTGTTCCCCATCGCTGCAGCGCTGCGCCCCTCCCGACACCCCGTCCGCCGACGCGACTCGCACACGGGCAAAACGCGGTGGCGACGCTCCCCGTTTATATGGAGAAGAGGTGGCTCGCCGGTTACGCCCCGCGGCTGCTGATTGGTCGGGGGTTGATGACACCCCGTGCCAGCCCCATTTTTGCCGAATCCCTCCCCACCCCCACCCCGTTTGTGTTCTACGGAATATTTGCAAAGATTTGAGAGGATTAAATAACGGTGTTTGCAGATAACATCCGGGACCCAAGGGGCGGGGCAAGAAGTGACGTCGGTAGCAGCGGGAGCCTAGCGAAGGAGAACCGTTCGGTAGGTAGCTGGATGGGTGAGGTAGCAACGGCGCGAGCGTTTCGGACAGTGGCTGGCCTGGGCCTGGGTGTGGCCGGTCCGTCAGCCCCTCACCCTCCCCGGGCACAGGGGAGCCCTGAGCTGTGGAATGAGTCGCCTCTTCCCCATCGCCCCTCCTCCAGAAACCGCTCTCTGGGTCCCGCCCCCCCGTGTCTCCCTGTTCGTCGCCCCGGCGTCTCCTCACCTCACCCTCCATCTGCGGTGGGAAATAATAGGGGGCACCCAGAGGCGTGGCGGGGGGGCTGCAGAGAGTCCCTGACATAGAGGGTGGCCATGGGGCAGGGGAGGTTGGAGGGACGTGAGGAGCCCCCCAGAGCGTGCAAGGCGTTTGGCCTGCCTATCCCGGGCAGGTACGGGCTGATTTCCCAGCCTCGGCAATGGTGCGGGTAACCCGCTTTGGGAGGTGAGGGGGGGAGGGTCGATATGTGCACACATGAGGTGTTGCTGTGATACTCATATATACCTCTATGCAGGTCCCGGTTACCTTGAGGTAAATGACTCCAGTGTTGCCTCTAACCAAACTCTGTCCCGCCTGGCGAGCGCCCACTCCAGGTAAGTGGCTTTGGCTTCACAGCCCAAAGGTGATGTTTTTACAGGCAGATAAGGAACGCAGGATACTTATCGCACTGTAAAATCCCAAGTGGCATCAGAGGCCCTTGTACTTTAGCCCGAGGAACCTAGGCGAGATCAGCACTAGATCCCAGCCAGGGGCTGACCTCGTTCACCTGGCAGTACAGCGAGAGCGCCCTGTCTCGTGTTTTACGATGGGAGAGGTTAATGCGCATTCACCACTACAAGATAAAAACACCTTTTGCTCAGTCACAGTTGAGGTGGCCTGTCAAGGGACATGGGCTGAAGCTCAAGTAGGACTGATGCTGGAGTTAGAGATGCAGTCTGGACTCCACTACAAATACAAACACCCTGCGCTGCTGATACAGTCACTCTGTGCAGTTTGAATCACAACAGGATTGGTGTGTAGTGATTTAGTGGGGTTTTTGTTGCTGGTTTGGTTTTTGGTTGGGGTTTTTTCTTTTATAACATCAAATGTTTTCACTCAGGCTAAATTAACTCAACAGGAATTAACTCTGCTGTGGATATTGTTAATCTTGGCTTGTCTTTGAAAGATGTATGTGTCTATATGAGGCTTGCTTTCACTGCTGTGTTAGCTCCAGAGTCGGTTGAGGTAACACACCTGAGTTATTCCTCGACCTCATGCTGCAAATGAAGACAAGCCTTGAGTCTTGGAGGACTGAGTAGTGTACATAGTACAGATAGTGTGCAGTAGCAGGGGAAGGGATCTGCTTTTAAAGAATGCAAATCTAGTTCTCTGGCAGGACACCTCACAAATGGAGAGGATGGGCCACAAGTAGGAAGCTAAGTCAGATGATGCAAAGATTCTGAAGTGCTGTTGTAAACCTAAGCACATCGTATTGGAACAAAATTTGCCCGTTGTGGTGGTGTACTTTGACCCAATGAAATATCTATCAGCTGCTCATTAGACATGCATTCCTGCAGAACTGGAAACAGAATATTTGCAAAGGATATTCTCCAGCTAGGAACTTCTAGCCATGTTACACAGCTTGAGGTTACTTTATCTTCAGAACATGCTGCAAAGCATGTTATTTCAATCAAGTGCTTATTCGACAGTCCTCATGACAAATAACAGTCCACTGGTGTAATCTGGTGCTGCAGTTCCTGTGATGGTTTGGAGCAGTGTGGAGAGGGGTTTGTGACTGTGAGCAGTTTAATTTAAGGATTGTGTTATTTAGGGATTGAATGGTTACTTGATTTTGGATTTGATTTGTACTCAAAATGAAAATAATCAAAATTATTCTCCTAGAGCTTTTTTTTTTTCCTCCAACATACAGAGAACTGATTATCATACAGTGAGGTGTCTGCAAAGTTCCTGTAATATGATTTATCCGTCAAAGTTCAGAAGGAGCCAATCAATGTAGGTTTTTATTATCATTAATATTTATACTGTGCTAGTGACCAAAGGTCCTGTTTGGCATAGGGGGCACCACTTGGTGCTGTTCAAGCAGAAAAGAGACAATCCCTTCTTTGCAAGGTTTGCAATCTCAGGACATACACAGACAAAGGATAGGATGTACGGAGACAACATATGAGCAAATGAATCTAGGGAAGTACAGGCAGAGCTTTGTTAGCTACGTGCATTTTTTTAAGTGAGGTGGTAGTGAGGAAGGGAATAGGACAAGGAAAGGAGAATAGTCACAGCTTGTCACCTGCCTCGATACGAAAGCTGAATTTTGTAGACATTATATCAGAGGAAAGTCTTACAGAAGGCTTTAAAGTAGGGCTGTCGATTAGTTGCAGTTAACTCACACAATTAACTCCAAAAAATTAATCACAATTAATCACATTTTTAATCTCATTGTTAAACAATAGAATAACAATTGAAATATATTAAATATTTTGGATGTTTTTCTACATTTTCATATATATTCTGTGTTGTAATTGAAATCAAAGTGTATATTATTTTTATTACAAATATTTGACTGTAAAATGATAAACAAAAGAAACAGTATTTTTCAGTTCACCTCATACAAGTGCTGTGAAAGTGCAATTTACAAATTTAGAATTTTTTTGTTACATAACTACATTCAAAAACAAAATAATGTCAAACTTCAGTACCTGAAAGTCCACTTAGTGGACTACTTCTTGTTCAGCCAGTCCCTAAGACAAATAAGTTTGTTTACATTACAAGAGATAATGTTGCCCTCTTCTTATTTACAATGTCACCAGAGAGTGAAGGAAAAAAAGGGATGGGGGGGAGTGAACAGTGTCAGGTTTTCAACAAAGAATGGAATGCAAAATATTTTTTTACAAAATGAAATTGAAGGCTGTATGCTTGATTTGTAAGGAGAACATTGTAGTGTTCGAGTACAGTTTGAATCTCCATTTTTCAACAAAACATCCTAATTATGGCAGCAATTTAACAACTGAGAAAAAGGCAAGAAAAGGTGAGAAACTCGCCACGAACTTAAAAGCTCAGCTAAATATTTGTGCAACAGGCTACAGTTCAGGAAGCCACTACAAAGGCAAGTTATGTTTCTGGTGTTTGAAAATGCAAAATAAAATAAGCCTTTTGCTGAAAGAATGCCTGGTTGATGTTGCTGGTATGCTATGCCTGGACTACCAAAACAAATTTGAGAACATTTAGATTTGTCACGAAGAATTGTTACTCGCCGTGTAGAAGAGATTGATGAACATTTGGCTTCTGAGTTGAACAAGAAAGCACAGGGCTTTACATTGTTTTCATTAGCTCTCAGTGACAGCACTGACCTCAAGAGCACATCACAATTATTGATTTTTTTTTTGTCAGAGGAATTGATGACAAATTTGTAATCACAGAGGAATTTTTATCAATGGAATCAATAAAAGGCACAACTAAGGGATCAGATTTATATGAGAGGGTGTCCGGCTGCCTTGAACATCTGAAGCTCCCCTGGAGTAAACTGGTGAATGTAATCACAGATGGTTCACCAAATTTAACAGGGGAAACGTAGAACTTTTAAGAGAGAATTCAGGACAAAGTAAAAGATGACAACCCTGATAAAAAAGTGATTTTTTTTTCTGCATTGTGTTATACATCAGGAGGCCCTCTGCAAAAATGTCTTGGACATTGGTCATGTTGTTCACGCAGTAGTGAAAATAGTGACCTACGTAAGATCGAGGGGCTTGATCATTGGCAATTCATTTCCTTTCTTGAAGACACTGATGCCGAAAAGCAAGACTTACTTTATCATACAAAAGTGCACTCTCTCAGCCTAGGAAAGGAATTGCAGTGAATTTGGGAACTCAGAGATTAAATTTGCACTTTTCTGGAGATAGAGGGGAAAGAAAATGATTTTCCTGAATTAAAGAATTCAAACGGGGTGTGCGACCTTGCTTTTGGTGTGGATATCTTGGCACATTTAAATGAACTTAATGTGAAACTGCAAGGAAATAATGTGTTTGTACACAAATTGTATTGTAGTGTGACAGCTTTCAAAGTCAAGTTAGTCTTGTTTTCAAAACAAATTAAGGACAAAGTGTTTGCTTACTTTCCAACACTTGAAATACTTGGAAGTGTCACCAAAGCAGACAGAAAAGTACAGCATGCTGAGTGACTTGCACAGAGAATTTTTTCTCATTTATCCTCTGATCTTGAGAAGATGGAGAAGACACTGGAGCTGGTGTCATTTGACTACAAGAGAGCCCCGCAAGAATTACAGCTGGAGCTCATTGATCTCCAAGGTGATTCTAACTTGAAAGAAAAGTACAATTCAGAAAAACTGTATGAGTTTTATGCCTCCTTGAGTGAAACAAAGTTCCCAAATATCCACAAAGTGGCACAGAAAATCCTTGTTTTGTTCAGCTATGTGTGCAAACAAACATTTTCCCTGCTGAATTACAACAAATCTCACTACAGATCCCAGTTACTGACCAGCATTTCATTTCAGTATTGCGGATTTCCACAATGAGAATGACACCAGACTTTGATGCAGTTTTAAAGAAGGATGACCAGCTGCAACAAACAGCTCAGTAATGTAACTTTCTAACAGCACATTATTAAAACAAGTTGAACAGTTAATTTTGAAACAAACTTGTGGTATCCCTGTTTGACAATAAATTGTTAATTTTATGAGCATTCATGGCCCGCCATAATTTCCATACCAAGGTGTGGCCCTCAGGTCAAAAAGTGTGCCCACCCCTGCTCTTGAGGTTAAGAGACTTCACACTGGCATGAGCTGATGACTGTAGATAGCCAGTTTTGTTTTGTTTTAAATCACAGAGATTGTTGTGTGTGTTTTGAGCAGCATAGGACTAGTTGAGACTTGTTAGCAGCTCTTCTTCTGCAAGTTCTTTGCTAACAATGTTAGCCCTCAGATGTGATAGTTCTGATTTTAAAAAATACACCAACTTCTACTTTTTTAGGGTGAAATCCAGTACTTGAGACACAAAACCCAAGCAACAGATGGGTAGAGCTGGACTTCACGTTTGCACAAGCAGGCAGACCACAAAGGTGCAGCACAGCAGCCCCTACAAGGATGTTAGTCCTATGGTCTATAATAGTAACCCTATCAGTGCACCCTATGGGGAGGAGAGGTCAGAGCCATATAACCAGGATGGATAAAAATCAAGTTCTATTTAGTCCTTGGTTAATTGGACTAAATAGAGCAAACAAATGGTTAGCTCATTACACTAATTGATTGCATTTCCCTAGTTAATTTACCTTCAATAGTTGTCTCTCTCCTGTCAGACACGGATATCCATTTCAAAAGGTACTTTTTTCTCCTGCTGATAATGGCCCATCCAAATTAAACAGCCTCTTAGAATTGGTATGCTAATATACAACCTTTTTTTTGCTTTGTGTGTGTATAAATGCATCTTTCTTCTGTTCCATTCTATGCATCCGATGCAGTGGGCTATAGCCCATGAAAGCTTATGCTGAAATAAACTGGTTAGTCTCTAAGATGCTACAAAGTCTTCCTCATCCAATATGTCTGTTAGTCTATAAGGGGCCACAAGACTCTTTTTTGTTGCTTTTAAAAAAATATATATAATACATAAGCAATGAACAATGTGATGACTATAAATGTTGTGGTAGTTCCACATTTATTTTCTTTTGTTATTTAAATCCCTTCAGTGGGATTATATTAGCAGGGGATTAGTTAGCAGAAAAGATTAAGGAAGAGAGTGGGCAGGAGAGGTTGAAGAAGTCAGCCAGTAAGCACAGGTGATGCAGTGTTCAGAGTTAAAACTGGAGAAACCAGGCCAATGATATCATCAGTGGCCATCAAGCCTGTCTGAATGGGTTTTATGTACAGTAATTTCTCACTTAACGTTGTCCCGTTGTTATTAGGTCACTGACCCCTTAGAGAATATACTCTTTTAAAGGCCTACAGTGTTCCTTTATAAAGATATTTGGCTCGCCCCGTTCTGTCTGCCAGTGCTCCTGCTGGGGAGGAGGACTTGCCTTGTTACACCCACCTGGCATTCCTCCTAGGAAGCAGGCAAGTCCCCGCTCCCTCTCCCCATTCCCCGGCTGGAATGCCCTGTTGGCAGAGCGGGGCAAACCCCTGCACCCCAACCCCACTATGCCCATCTCACCCAAGCTTCAAAATCATCATTGGTGAGTACAGTATTATCTTGTTTGTTTATATACAGTGTAAATTTTAAATATTTTTAATGTCTTTTGTCTGGCAAATAGAATTTCCCTGGAACCTACCCCCCCCCCATTTACATTCATTCTTATGGTGAAATTGGATTTGCTTAACATCATTTCACTTAAAGTTGCATTTTTAAAGAACATAACTAGGATATTAAGTGAGGATTTACTGTAGTAGTTTTCCCATGTTCAATCTGACTGGCTTTTTCTTGTAGTTTCTTTCACAAAGGTCAATCGCTGCAGAAAAAGAATACTCCATTTGGATCCTAGCACCCTGGGAAGGGCTGGTGAGTGTCGCCTGAACAGTTCTTGATTTAGGGAGCGTTTGTTAGGGTGTAGGGTGAAATTAAACTGAAATAAGATATTTTCCTGAACTCATTGGCATATTTTAATTGCAGATCTTACACAGTAAACCCTGTTATGACCGGAAACTTCAGAGATTGGTGAATTGTTTCATTTGCATAAGATAGCTACCCACAATTCCTTTACTGACACCTGGGGAGTCACCATAACTATACAGGCGTATCGCATCTTAGGTGAGGGTTCCATTCTGCAGACCCTGCGTAAAGCCAAAATTGCTTATAGCCAAAACACCAGTTGAGTTCAATGGTGGTCAGAATGGCTAGCACTATAGCTCACTGGTATTCAAACTGGGGGTCTCTGGCACTTATGTGGGGGGTGTAGGGCCCCATCCCCTGATAATGGGCTGCCTGCCCTGATCGCCCTGGGCCGCTGGCTCCAGCCCCAGCGGTGGGCTGCTTGCCCCGAGCCCTGCAGCTGGCTGGCACTGGTGTGCTGCAGCCAGTCCCGAGCCGGACCCCTTGAACTGGGGTTAGGTGCAGAGGCTTGCTTTTTTGCTTTTTTTCCCTTTTTTTTCCTCCCACCGCATAAAGCTAAAATCGTGCAAGTTGAATGCACATAAAACACGATATGCCTGTATACAAACTTGGATTTTGGGGGATGAGGCAGTGGTGGCTCAGACTGAAGAGGTCCTTTCTAAGTACTTAAGATTTTGTTTACAAATCTGAATTGTTTTGATTTCCTTCTTTATGGGAAGAGATGATGCTGATTGAGGATTTAGTAATGAAAGGTGAAAGAAAAGACAACAATAGACTTAGGTGGACCTTTACTGAAGACTACTTATCAGGCTCCTTAAAGATGAACTGCTCAACTAAGTTAAGAATCGGAGAGGTAGCTCTGTTAGTCTGGATCTTCAGAAGCAACAGAGACCTGTAGCACCGTAAAGACTAACAAAAGTATTGAAGCATAAGCTTCCGTGGTCTAATATCCACTTTGTTGCATACAAGCAGTGGAAGTATGCAGAGGAAGGTATAAGTAAGTAGGCAAGAACCAGGTTAGAGATAATAAGGTTAGTTAAATCAGGCTGAACTACCTTGTTATCTCTGATCAGGGAGGATGAGGTCCTCTTCTAGCAGCTGATCTGGAGGTGTGAATTTGCAAACTTGACACCATCAACTCAGGATTAAACAAAGACTATGAGTGACTAGCTAACTACAAAAGCAGTGTCCCCTCTCAGGGGACATACCCTTAGGCTTTCAGAAGCCTAATTCTGACTTTCAATAATATTTAGGCTCCTAAGTCACTTAAGCAGCTTTAAAAAATTACCAACCATCACTGAGGCTATGGCTATTCCTAGGGTAGCTTATAACTAACGTGAAAGAGAGATTGTATAAACAGTACTACAAAACCCCAAGATGTACGAATGAGAACTCTCCTTTCAATAGCCATATTATGCTATAAAAAGGCATTAAACAAATGGTCATGTAGCTGACACATACATAGACAACCTAATCAGTGCTAAATCACTGAATTCTATAACTAAATTTTATAAACTGTGACAAAGCTCCAAGTTTGTACTCGTGGGTCCTGCGCTTCCTGGCAGATTTAGGGGCCTCAGTAACTCATCTAGGCCCCAGTGTGACCTCCCTTTCTCAGTATAATTGGCAAGAGTCACCACCTAGTGAGTTACCTTCATCACAGGCCAGTATGGAAGGTGGAAAGAGCTGGGGGGAAGCCCAGGCCTGCCCTCTACTCCAGGCTCCAGCCCAGGGACCCTAATAGTATCAGCTAAGATGGCTGACCTTTTATCCACAAAACACGATACAATTCCCTGGGCTACTTCCCCACAGCAGTCCTTGCTTCTTCAAACTCCACTTCACCCTTACCTCAGGGCCTCCTTCCTTCTGGATGATATGTTGTCCACCACTCAGTCTCACCAAGAGCACAACCTCCTTCCACAGCTCCTGACACCCACAGCCCACCTGACTAACTGGGAGGTTTGTATCTGGATTCAGCCAGTCCCTGATTGGCTTCAGGTGTCCCAATTAGGCTAGCTGTTTCTACTCCTTTCTAGAAGGTTCTTAATTGGCCCCAGGTGTCTTGATTGGTTTGGAGTAGCCTTTGTTTGGCTATCCAGGGAACAAGGACCTGCACATCCTGAGGCTGATATACCTGCCTTCCAGCACTCTCCTATATCCTTCTGGTCTGACTCCGTCACAAAACTTAAGACTAGCTTTAGCACTAAATGAATTTAGTGATTAACCATCTGATAAGGTAAGACCAGCACATGTCCCTGCATGCTTTAGCCAGCCTACTCCTCCTTTTTGGGGAGCCTGGATAAAGTTCTGATTTCATCCTTAGTTAATTCTATGGTACTTTAGCATTGCAGTACATTCTTTATCTCTTTGCAAACTGAAGGTATGTTCATTATTCTGGGGCTTTATCTGAGAGGCAGTTTAGAAAATTCTGTTTCCCAATGTATTGTATTCATGATTAACAAAATCAGATATCTTGACCATAGAAGCCATTTGCATCCCTTGATCCCTGATGCACATAATGCTATTAAACAGTGTTGTTGTAATAGTCACATTGGTCCCAGGATGCAAGAGAAGTGTGGTAATTTTTTTTATTGGACCATATTCCGTTGGTGGATTGGACAAGCTTTCGAGCGCTACAGAGGTCTTTCTCAGCTCTAGAGAAGGTAACTATCTGTAGTCAAAAGCTTGACAACATTATCTCTCTCTCGTAGCAACGTTGTTATTAAAAGTTTTCATGTTTCAAAGGCACAAGACATATAAATGGAAAAAAGTCAGTATCTTCTTTATAAAGCAAGCACTAAGGCATGGTTGCTTGAAAAATTCTAGCAGCCCCACTGACTAATTTGCGTGAATCAGAAAAGGTAGTGTGGGTGTTGCCCCAGCTGACTTTTCTTATGATTAAATTCTTTATTAGTTAAAATTGTTACATTCTCCCCTCTCCAGAGGATAATTTTCCAGCATAGGCACTTAATCCTAGTAGGCTTCTTAGAACAAATCTATTTTCACTATATGCTTTACAAAAGTGATTCTTTAGAGGTCTTCAAATGCAAATGAAGCTCTGAAGCAGTGAACACAAAATGTCTGGTAAGGGCTTATTTCAAACCACAATTGCATATTTTTCATTAAGATATTGTAAAATGGTGGTTCCCTTCTCACTTGAAAATTTATCCTATTCACTTTAGCGTCCTAGCTCAAATTTGGATTTTGGAAAAAGCTGGTAAGCCTATTTCAGCAGATGAAAAATTTGCTTCTCAACAGTTATTTGAGAGGTGATGAGTTCTCTCTGCTTTAAATCAGAATGCCACTTGTTTCAGAACTTTCCAGTCAATCTCCTCAGAGTGGTAGAGAATATTGTCTTCAGAATTTATGTACTAAGAACCACAGTTTCTCCAAACTGGAGGTGCCAGATGGATGTATTAAGGTCAGGCTTATTAACAAGTCCAGTGAAAAAATACACATCACAAAATGTATACCTTATTAGTATGAGAAACAAGGGTATATAGAGAGATCTCATCTACATAAAGAAATTTTACTAGTTTAACTAGGTATAAAACCAATCAGTACCAAGTTAAGCCACATTGACATTAGTTATAAGTACATTTAAGTATCCACACAGACATTTTCACCAGTTTAAACTATTTTAACTGATTTTTACTTAACCAGTCCAAGTAAATTGTTTCCCAATGTATTGTATTCATGATTAACAAAATCAGATATCTTGAGCATAGAAGCCATTTGCATCCCTTGATCCCTGATGCACATAATGCTATTAAACATTTCAGTGTGGTTGTAATACACACATATAACCTGTGTAATGTGACTATGTATAGACCAGCCCATGTAGACTCATGCTGAAAAGACATTCCTTTGAATGAAATAATACTTACCTATTCAATGTGTGTGCTTTTCCAGATGGTTAAGACTGCTGTTTTATCACTGCCACTGAGACTTTAGTCTTGGTGACAACATTCCTTTCATTTGAACCTATCTACCCACCCAACTACAAGTGTGTTTGGTTGATCTGTACTTATTCAAATATATTGTTGCTCAAGCACTATGGATAATTAGGATTCTGCAGCAGCTAGATGATAAAGTTTGAAAAGATGGTGTTAATGTCTTTACATTTATTTTATATGGTATCTAGTGTGATGCTTTGTTTGAGAATTACATGTAAAATTAAGACTAATGTTTCAGTGGAGTACAACTACCACCCAAACAATATAAAAATACTGTAAAACAGCAATATCTTTAAAAATACAAATCTTACGGTATCAGGATATGAACTGCTAAGGAATGCAGCTGGTTGCTCACTGCTATTTACTCCCTTGCCACTCATCGATATTTAACTTTGATACCTAAACCTTGCAGAAGTGAAAAAATGAAATTACATTTAAAATGAAAAGTTAGAGAAGAAATGAACAGGGCTTATTCTAGTGTTAGTTGACAAAGAAGAATTCCAGATAGATTAAGAAATAATATCCATGCAAAGGTAAACACATTACTAGAGATTATAAAATGTCATTTCTTATTCAATCAATCCATGTGTAACAACCTAGTAATATTTTGACCTTTGTGTATGCTTTTGTGAAGTTAAATTTGCGGATGCTGTATGAGGCTAGGTCTACACTAAGAGCAGTTTGCAAATGAACAAGTGCACAGCAGTTTGCTGTGCCAGTATACTATAATGACAAAGCACTACTAGAGTGAATATATCTTGTATCAGCAAAATCGTACTTTTGCTAGTATAGTTTACTCCAGTTTCCCCTGAACAGAATAAGCAATACAGCTAAAAGCGTAGTTGTTGGTATAACAGTTGCATCTACATTAGGAACTTTTGCCACCACAACTGTGTCAGTCAGTGATCATACCTATTCAGGCCCCTGATCTACATATCTTTTGCAACAAAACTTTTAATATATACCTAGCATGAATTATGTGGGATGAACTAGGGATTAGGTATTCTGGGGCACTGGAGAATAGGCTGCATCCTTAAGTAGTTACTTCATGTCAGTTTAACTTTTCTTTTTTAAAAATAAGATTTGTAAAAACAAAACAAAAAAGAAAAACCCATCTGTTTCATGGCATCAGCTAGACTCCATTAAAACATTAGCTCTTGAGTTTGAAATTTTTTTTTTAAATGCATGTCAAACTAAATTAGGTTGGTAGATCAGGTTTGTAGGACAAATACCCTTTGTTATCAGGACTTTTATGATGCATCTTAACAGCAAGGCTTCCCCCCTGAAGACTTGAGCAAATCTGTAGATGTTGGGTGGCAGCTTTTACCTGCATTGAAACAGAGTGCTTGATTTAATACACAGAAAATTGTATGGGTGTAAAATTTTAATATTGATCAGGCTCTACATTTCCTTGTCCTTCTCCAAATTTTCTAGTCCACTCTTCCATGTCCCCTGGACCGCTCATCTTTCCTCCCTCCCTCAGCTAACACAATCGAGTTAGTAATAATCAATTTATATTTAATGTTATTCTGTTCATGCACTCTGCATGAATTTCTGGCTTCAGCTCTAGCCATAACTAACAGCACATTGTTTATTTTTTCCTATCTTCTCCCTTTAAAGTTCATGCCGTTGTGCACTGCCATTCTTCATCTCAGCTGACAAACGGGAACTCTCTTCATGATGGCCCTGAAAACCCAGTAAGAAAGGAAGGTTACATTTCCAATCAAGAGGAAAATACAAATAGCCCACCACTTAGTCTTTTTTTTGTTTTTAAACAGTAATGGTTGTTTCCCAGCTCCTAGTGCCTGGTCTTCTGGAAGCTAAGTGTTTGCTAGCTCTTTGCTCCACAGGGCTTCCTTGCTCAGCATGCCACTGCTCCTTACAACTCTGCTTTAGTGGAGCCCTACTTAACCACTCTCTCAGTGCATGGAATTAAGCTGTTTGGTTGCATCTCTTTGGAAAACTACAGTGAACTCTTCCCCCACCTCCCTATAAAAAGTAATAAAAGCACTACTCCACAAACCCAATCATAACCAATATGGAATGTGTATACTGTACCATTTTGAAGAGACAAGCCAAAACAAACTTTATTTTCAAAAGTGAATTTCAGGCACATTTGGCACAATGTAACTTTAGAACTCCTCTGATTTTTACAAACCTTCCCCAGACACACACCATTCTGGAATAAGGTGCATCATGCAGTTTCTGGAAGAGTGGTGTCTTCTGGGCAAAGACAGGGTGTGTGTTAAACTGAGTAATTACAAAATTTGTAATTTTCAAGTAGAAACTTACTTCAACTTTAAGATGCAACTACCTTCTCTTCATACAGTCTATAGTTCTAAAAAAGCTAGTCTATGAAAATCTGAGGACTACACTGCCTTCAATTTCCTTTTACTCTGAACAGATGATTGTAGCCCTATTAGAATTATCTGAGGGTGTCAACAAGCATGTGGTGGAAAAGGGTGATCCACTTGATATAGTGTACTTGGATTTTCAGAAAGCATTTGACAAGGTGTCTCAAAGGCTCTTAAGGAAACAGCCATGGGATCAGAGGGAAGGTGCTCTCATAGATCAGTAACTGGTTAAAGATAGAAAACAAAGGGTAGGAATAAATGGTCAGTTTTCATAATGGAGTGAGGTGAACAGGAGGGCTCAACCATCTGTATTGGGCCATGTGCTGGTAACTCTTGTTCCATTTATTATTGAATATGTTAAGTGAAGTGACAGAGAGTCCCGTGGCACCTTAAAGACTAACTAAAATTTTTTTTAGAGCATAAGCTTTCGTGGGCTAATACCCACTTCGTCGGATGCATGCAGTGGAAGACATGAAAAGTGAAGCGGCTTTGCAGACAACTACCCTGAATAATTTTAAGTCCAAAGCTGACTGCAAAGAGATACAGGGGATCTCACAAAATGGGCAGCAAAATGACAGATAAAGTTCAACGTTGACAAGTGCTTAGTAATGCACACTGGAAAAATTAATCTTAACTACATATATATAATGATGGATTTTAAATTAGCTATTACCATTCAAGAAGGATCTTGAAGTCACCATGAATAGTTCTCTGAAAACTTCAGTTCAATGTGTAGCAGCAAAGAGGCTAACACAGTGGTATAAACTATTAAGAAAGGGATAGAAAATATCATAATGCCACTATATAAATCATGACATGCCCCCACTTTGAATATTGTATCTAGTCCTAGTCACCACATCTCAAAAAGGCTATATAGGAACCTGAAAAGGTTCAGAGAAGGGCAACAAAGATACCAAGGGTATGGAACAGCTTGCACACAAAGAGAGACTACAAAAATGCAGCTGGTTAGCTTGGAAAAGAGATGGGGAAGGGGGAATATGATAGAGGTCTAATGAATGATGAGTGGTGTGGAAAAAGTGAATAGAGAAGTGGTATTTACCCTTTCTCACAATACCAAAACTAGGGGTCACCTGAGGAAATTCATAGGCAGCAGGTTTAATACAAACAAGAGGAATACTTTTTCACACAACCACAGTTAACTTCAGGAACTCATTGCCATGGAATGTTGTGGTGGCTGAAAGCATAACTGTATTAAAAGAAAACAAGATAAATTCACGGAGGATAGGTCCATCAAAGGCTTTTCACCAGGATGGCCAAGGATACAACCCCATGCTCAGAGCTACCCTAAACCTCTGACTACCAGAAGCCAGGAGGGGAAGAGAGAGGTGGATCATGCTATCTGTTCTTTGCATTCCTCCTGAAGTTCTGGTCCTGGCCACTGTCAGAGGCAGGATAACAGACTTGACGGACAGGTCTGACCTACTATGGCTGTTCTTATGTTCTTAGATAAGTAATGACTAAGAAACCTGAAAGAAATTGAGACTTAGAGTAATATATGAAAATATTTAGCTAATGTACAACACTCACCTCATGAGAGTCTCTATTAACCTGGCCACTGCTCACTTGTGTTGCAGGTTTCTCCTTAAGCAGTGCTGAGTTAAATAAGTTGAAAGAAGCTAAGAAGCTTGATAATATCTGAGAATTACACAATTCTTGTTTTCAGGATATGTCTTTCAGTGGAATATTTCATAGCATGATTTGACTTGGGAGGAGAAGTACATTAGATTTCTTGCATTGTTTATACCTAATGAAAACATTTGCTAAAGAGAACCATTATGCAATATATTTGGTTTTCAGTAACAATATCCAAATGCATGCTACTGCAGACTTGAATAATAGAAAAATATAACTGCACTTCATAAAAATGCAATTTTTAGTTACAAAGCTTTTGGCCTTTTCTAGACTTACGAATGATTCACAGCTAATACCAGTTCCACACTTAAGTTTTGATGGCATATTTATGCTGGTTAAGAGTGGGATGTTTTGGATTTTGTTTGAATAATTGATCTATGCTGGCAAAAAAAACCCTGTAGACACAGTCATATTGGCAAAAGAGTGCTTCTGCTGGTATGCCTGCATCTATATCAGGAGGGTTTTGTCAGTATAGCTATAACTGGGAAAACTCATGTAACCTTGTTTATACTAAGAATACCTCCCCTATACTTCAAGTTTAATTCAGTATCAGCAGCAAGATATTAGTGAAAGAAGTTATTTTACAAGAACAATTATTTCCCATTTATACCAGCTGAGTAAATGTTTATTGTAAGCTTCCTGTTCAGGTAAGACTTAAGTTTATTCTACCTACACAAAATTTACCTCAACATTATTTTCCTTCCTTGTTATTCATTAATGTACATAAACATGATGCAAAACTATGTTACACTGGGATCCGTGGGTGACATTAATGACCTACTGCAAAGGCATGCTCAATGGCATCAACTCAGCACTGCTCCCGATTTTAGTTAGCATAATGTTAATAGCTAATCAGCCTGAAACTCCTATTAGTTTCAGAAAAAAGCTGTGCAATTTATGATAGGAAAGGGTAGAAGAAACTAAAACTAGTGAAACCTTAAACATGCATTTGAACAAGACTGTTCAAGGAATGCAATTATTATATAGGCTCTCTTTTGTGGTTAAATATTTCTAAACAAGAACCTGTTAAAGGAATAAACCCCACTGAATGAATTAAATCATGTATACCAAGTCATGGTGCATAGAGCAATTATACCTGTTAAATGATAATCATGCTAATTTTTGTTATAACCAAAAACATTTTTATAAATGAAGGAATATTCAAGTGTTTTGTGGACAACTGTTTATCCAACAGGCCTTTATCTTATAATAATGTTATAATTCAAAAACCAAGTTCTGCAGACTAAGAACAACTAAAAGTAAGGCCATCTGCTATTAAGCTTCGTTCCAGATTGATATGTGAATGTTTACCCATTGATAATACGTTTTTTTAAGGAAACAACCCATTGTAAAATATCTTTGAACTAGCAAAACAAGTTTATTTAAAAATTAAACACTCTGCCAAAGTTATAATGGTACGTTTTATGGGAAACATTTGATATGAGCTAAATGTGTTTAAGAAGTAAAACCTAGAATTAATAAAATTTAAAGAAAAAGTCAACTATCACAAAAGAGTTGACAGAACAAAATCTGATTTCTGTTTGGTTAATTTGAGTACAAGAACCACATTGTGTGGCCAGGCATAGACGATATAATAGTGTTGAACTTGCACTTTAACCCCTGGTACTTTCCAAAACTTTAAACTACCACCAGTAAGTTACATTTTTCAGTGCAATGCCTGAATTTAATTCCACCTAAACCCAAGGCAACAGTTGATTAAAAGAAAACGTAAGTCGAATGATAAAGCTACATAGTTTAGTACATTAAAATAAAACAAAGACAGTGATATTTGTATAAGGTTCCAAAAATATACAACTGGAAAAAAAAATAATCACTGTACACAACAACTCTGAGGTTGTTAAAGTGACCAATCAAAAGACTGAACAGTGCAAGACATGCTTTTCCAGTTACAAGCTCAAAACAGAAGTGCAAAAGAAATTAAAGCTTTTTTGTCTGAAGTGATTTACTTTTTAGGATAAGGAAAGCTATAATATAATTAAGTATTACAGAGAGCTTTTTTCCACAACATGAAATAGTTTAATTTGTTTTCATAATACGTTTCACTCAAACTGTGTCCCACTAAGCCTGTTTTGTTGAAGGAACAGATAACTTTTGTCCAGTATTCAGTTCATTTTGACCTATGAACCAGAGGACCCATAGGCAAAAAACAGCTGAATTCTCAAGCTTTGGCTTAGCTAGATTACCTGCAATCTACAGGTAGTGGAAGCAGCAACTAGTCTTGCTTAAATACACTTTCCTTTCCTGCAACTGGTTGACAAGTGGTCTCAAGACCTCCTCACTGTCAGAAAGCAGCTATGCTGAAAGCAGATGCTAAGTTATGGCTGAGGACTAAGAATCTGCTCTACATCTCTGGGAAAGTAGAGTTTTAAGAGCAACTCCAGGCAAGTGCTTTTAGCGAGCTGACTAAGCAATGCATGCAGCTATTCATGCAAATGTAGAATATGGCTCCAGAGACTTAGAACTAGGGCGTGTGTATGTGAAAACTGGATAGAAGTCCCTTGCTCATAAGTTTACAAAAATATATAGCCAATACTGTAGCGTAAGAAGTCACTTTTACTTATTACATAAATTCCAAAAAGTATTAACTACTTTTCAGACATTCCAGACAAGGTCACTTGTAACAAAAAAGTCAACTTTTTTAAACAAGATTTAAAAAGTGGGTCTTTTCTTCAAGTGAACAGGACATCTGTTTGTAAGCTTAACTTTCTAATCAGTCAAGACTGGATTTATTTAAGATCTCTTATGTGAATATATGCATAACACAAATAAGTTTACTTTAACACATATCATCTGCACAGAAAAAAGGTTAACTCTTCAAAACATGATAGAGCAGGTCTGGTTAGTACAAATCTATTGCAAATTATAAAGGTTTCTGTGCATTAGGCCCACCCAGACAGAAGCAGAGGGAAAAAAGTCTCAACAAGGAGAGAAAGTTACTGTTCAAGTCTATGTGATGTTTTGAAGAGCCAGCAGCCTAAATGACACCATGCTGCTAATCACAGTATCCAGACAAGCAAATCTGCTTGGGCTACTAAAGCAGTGTAATCTTCTGGAGGTGTCATTTACTCCAAAGTTATTTTCTGTTTCGAAGGCGTTTGGATTTCCTTGGAGAGTCTATGGATTCAACTGCCTTTCTCCGTTTCCTAAGGGACTCCTCATTTGAACCAGAACCTGAAGAACTTCCTACTGCACTTTCCATTACTTCTCTCAGTTTGTGTTCAAGCTCAGCCAATCGAGCATTCTGTTCACCTATGATTTGGGTTTGCTCCAGCAGTTTCTGGTCTTGGTCTTGGAGCTGTTTCTGTTGTTCTTGCACTTTGGTGCGAAGCTCTGAAATTTCCCGCCTTAGAACAGTCACACCTGCACCATTTGTTTTGACTTGCTGCTGGAGTTTTGTGACTTCCTGCCTTGAAGGGTTTTGCTTGGAGAATAGTTGCATTGTTGTTAGGGCTGCAGAAGGACCTGGAACTTCAGAGAAAGTGATTTAAGATTATTTTTTCTACATTGTGCTTAAACAAAATGTATCCAACTCTACCCTAATTTACACCCTCTGTTCAATTCTACTGACCAATCCAGAATCTGAATAATTAGTGGTTTGTAAAATTGTGACCATGTAAATACTATTTACAGATACTCAATATATAGGAAAATTAATAAGCTTGCACATGGTATGAGTCAGTGCACAATTATGCTCAATGTTTCAGATTTTAAGAGTCAATGCATAAGCTATTTTCAACTTCCTGAATAAAGAAAAACTTTATTTTACTTTTTGCCTAAAATATGAATATTAGATTATGTTCTAACCCACTAAATAAAGATATCAAAGGTGTGACATGCACAAAGCCAAAAACTAGACACATCACTGTGACTAGACTAACTGCAGGATAGCATAGATCATCCACTGGAGATCTGTGCAATACCAAGGAATTAATAGTATGATCCAAAGATAACTCAGCTTAATTTTGATTTTTTTTTTTTGTCAGATTGATGTAATATTTGAGTTTCTTCAAAAAAGTGACAGTTAAGAGGAAAATCATGAAAACTCAGTAGCCACCACTGCGTGTGCACAATATCTTCCTTCAAATCTTCCAGGATTCAAGAAACTTGTAGAAGTGATTTTTTTTTTTTCCCCAATAACAGCTACTGTAAATTGGCACAATTGTAATAGCTCTATCATGCAAGTTTTGTTTAAACATTTTAAAGCAGCGTTTCACCCTTTTGGAAAGCTTACACAAACCTAGAACAACTCAAGTGCGTCAATCTATATGAATGAGTTTACCTATGTTACTACAGAGATAAGGCAAATCTTGAAAAAGGCAGCATAGCTTGAACAAAGGAGTTCCAATGTCATTGCTGGGAGAAAACTGAATCCTTAAGCACCAAGTTTGTTACAGATCACAGCACTGGGACGGTATGGAGAGATAGTAGGCTACATCAATGTGTCCTATGTTTTTTGAGCCAGGGGTACTTGTGCTATGTTCCAATCTGCTGCTCATGCCATTAGTGGGTTCTGTTCATTCCACTTCCCCCAAATAGTTGCTAGCAGAGACTCTCAGTAGAAGTCTCATCTGTGTTCAAGTGAAGGCCAGAAGGGACCATTGTAATCTATTCTGACCTCCTGCACTAAATGAATTACAGAATTTAAATTAGATTCCTATGTCAAAAAAAAACTTCTGTTTGAACTACAGAACAGATGTTAGAAGGACATCTGAACTTGATTTAAAGACTCCGAGTGATTGATACTTTACTACATCTATTAGTAACCTAAGGTGTTGGGACTGAGCCTATACAGATATCGTACACAGGCTAGTGGACATGCTACTTTTTTTCTGCTACTTTTGGCCATTATATGCTCAGATCAGCAGTCTGCCTCAACATTTGGCCCATACAAATTAAACTGTATGAAAAATTTAACTAGTCATGCAAAAAAAAGCCAGTTTGAGTGTTAACTTATCCAGTTTAATATTCTAAAGACCCAAGAGACATCTTCCATGTTACAGACTTGAAAACAAAACATTTGGGTTCTTGTTACATAAAGAATCTAAGTGTGCTTCAGTTTTTTCTTTGTACTACAATAACTTAAGCTCTTTCATTTGTTTATCCTATTAATAAAACTACAAATATCTTGAATTGTGGCTTTGTGTGCTAAATTTCAACCAAGTGTGATTATAAAGTCTCATTCATTAGTGACACAAAAGTACAGTATTTGTTTAATGAATACACATTATGCATAATTATAAAATACATTCAAGTCTAGCAGAACAAAGCCTCCTTAAATTTTCAAACAATTATATTCTATACTCAATTTCCATACGATGCAAAATTAATTTTCATCAGAGGCTGGACTATAATGGGGTATTCCATTGTTGAAGGAAACAAACAAGGGAGTGAATGCTTTCTAGAAAGTGGAATGTTGTGAATTTTCATACAAAAACAGCTAGATAAAAGTTAAAAATGCTAGAGGTTGAAAGTAATACCTGGGGCAGCTCCAATGAGACGACCTGATACATCTGATCCAGGCAACTTTCTTTTTAGAATTGGAACTATCTTCTCATCAAAGTATTCCATAGCCATGGATGAGATGTCTCTTAATTCCTGAAGGACTTCATGAGCTCTCTGAGGGGCTCTTGTTGAGTTTACGTACCTTAGCACACGATAAATTTCATCAATCACCTAAAATATTTAAGAACCATTAGATGCTCTGTTAAGTTCAAGGGAAAAATTAAGATAGTTATTGGTACAGTCTGAAATTATAGCACTGATGGGCAGGTATTTCATACCCATTACACGAGTCTGTTGCTGTGTTCTTCCTAATTTCGTACTAATCACCTGAAATGAAATGCTATATTTTACATTGGAGGCAGAGTCTGAGTTGTCATTGTATCTTCAGAAACTGTTACTCAGTAAATTTACTATAATAGTTATTTTTGAACTTATGAACTAATTTGCATAACCACTGCATGAAATGTAATAGAGCATTCCACAGTAACCTGGACAGTGATTAGCAATTTTTCATTTCTTATTACATCTACTATTTGTACATGCCTTAAAATCTCTCTCATAAAGTTTATACTAAGTACAGTATGGTTAGTTGTCCAAGGAGACTCATAAGCAAATTCTTAGCAAATACACTGAACACCTTAGAAAGCAGTCAATTCTGGCAAAAACACT
Source organism: Dermatemys mawii (assembly GCA_007922305.1). NCBI lineage: Eukaryota > Metazoa > Chordata > Testudines > Dermatemydidae > Dermatemys > Dermatemys mawii. The sequence goes on from ML677362.1 coordinate 8,847,393, forward strand.
GTTGGCATAGCTGCATACACACCAGGAATTTTGCTTGCACAGCTAAATTGTCTAAGGGCTTTGATTTTTTTTTTCCTATACTCCTGACATAGTTATGCCAGCAACATTTTCTAATGTAGACTAAGCCTCAGATATAGCTCGAAGATAAATTCTTTAATGCTTGCAAGATACTCAGATACTATGATGATGGGGAAATAGACACCTGAAGGTATTTGCCAATAACAGACAGCTGTGATTATGAACACCATGCTAGTGTCTGTATAACTAGCTTAATCTATTGTGTCAAATACACATGAAACACTGCAGTGGAAATAAACAGCAAATTTACATGACAGCTGAACACATATGCTTAGATTTTGACATACCATCTTGTTTTGTTTATGTCTAGCATATATGCTAGGTCCTACTGTACCACAGGTATCACCATAGCTATACAAGGTATGGCAATGGTATTTCTATTTTTAGGGAAAAAACAAATGTTCCTCTCATGTACTGAAAAAACAAGTTCAATTTGTCTTTGGCCTAAAATGCTTAATATCAATGAATACTCAACAGATGGTATTAGGAACACATTTAATATATATTTTTTGTTACAGACGTGTACCAAAAATATTGCACAAGATAATCTGGATGACCTGAGTTTGTGGTGGAATGGCCTCACAGTTTGTAAGTCTGGACTACTCAAACTCTACATACAGCATCTACAGTTTATTCCTTAAAAGTATATAAGTCGAGTTCTATCTGGTGAAAGGTCTCACACATATGAATGGTAAAAGTGAACCTGCAAAGAACAGTGACTAATTCAACCATTTAAAAGTATTTCTTTAAATGAACACATTTATTATTACAAATATGATCCACAAATGACATACTGAGTTCATTTAAAACAAACAAACAGCCATTTTCAAACATGAATATAAAGCCAAAAACCAACCAATTCAGACAAGCACATCTAGTCATAGGGTAGCCATTACACTATACAGACACCCAATAATATGTCTAAATATATCCAGAATGATGCACTATACTACATTTTCAGGCACCTACAGCTGTTCATAATTTGAAGTTGCAGGAATATGATTGTTTAGCAACAGTACACATTCATACAAGCAAGTAATTTTACATTTTACCTTTCCAGGTATGAAGCAACAGAGATTGGAATCCACATATTTCATGAAAGTCATATTTAATAGAGAGAGCCTTGTTTCTACAGCAGCAAGGATATCTGCATGGCGAGCTAATGAATGGTTTCTTCTTTCTGACTCTCGCCTGGAAGAACACATACAGACACCATTAAATGATGCCACAGACTGAGCAATTTTAAGCCACCAAAAACTGAATTATTCTTTTAAATCCTTCTGCTCTTAAGAACCCAGGTGTAAGTCAAGATCCAACAGGCAGCATCAGGTGTATTAGTCAGAGTTGCTGAATCTTGTATCATATGGCCATTTACCTGCTGAGACTCAGAAAGAAATACAACTACTTCCAGTAGTTTTGTCCTTCTCAAGAGATTGCTGCAGCTGTCAAGAACCAGCCAGCAAATGGCTCTGCACATTTGCTAAACACTGAAATAATTTTTAGATCTATTTGTAAAATTTGGTTCTCCTTGAATCATTACTATGACAATTTTTTATCCAAATTATATGTATATGTAAAGGCATCTTATTTTTTTAAAAAATTCAAGATTATAAATATTAAAGGACTAGAAGGAGTAGTCTTAAAGCAATGCAGCGGGGCAGAGTGCTTCAGTGTGATTTTGTCACCACTCTCATTCTGGCAACTGACCTAAAAACCACCACCACTAACAAACAGTAATCCAGCCTCATACTTGCTCAGACCCAAGCTTCACCTGAGCTGAGAGAACTGATGACTGTTCAAGCTTTTTTGATACCAGGTAACAATCATAAAATAAAATGAAACCATTTAAATCATTACAATAAATTAGACTGAATTATCAGGTTTTAAAAGTGAGAGGCAGCTTCCCTCATTCACTTAGAGACATTGTCTTCTAATTCCCATGATCCAGCTCCAAATTATGTTAGTGGATACTGTGTCCATGCACTTGATGACTGGTCCTTAGCTCAAAAAATATACGATAAGAAAACATGCAAAATTAGCTCATGACTTTTTAATCCCAGGTTACATGAAAAATGTGTTTCACTTCTACCCAATTACACAGGTAGGTAAAAATCTTTTAGCCAAGGTAAGTTAGTTGGCACTCCTTCTGGAGCAAGTTATCATAGCTCCTAGATTTGCCAGAGGAGTTGATTTTGAGTAATACTGGACACTTCCTCTCTCTTTTGATAGCACTTCAGTTCCTGACAGGCTGAGAAGCAAAAAGAAAAAAAAAACCAGGATAACATTTATCTATAAAAACAGACGTTAGGGCTGGACTAAGTGCATTTGCAAGAAAAAAAAACGCATGGAATTTTACCAACTAGACCAGATAATTCCAATTACAGCCAAAATATTGTCAATGTTTTTCTAAAACATTAATTTAACTAGATAATTGAAGTAAGCTTTTACAGTCTTAGCTTTATACCTAAGAAATAATGTTACTGTGTTCTTACTTACGTGTTTTAAGATACAGTATTTGGAACCCATAGCTGTAATTGGCACATACCTTGGAAGTTGTGCTTTAACCTGTTTCTGACACAAGTTGTGATATCTTTCCACTTTCAGAAATCCCTGATTTAACATTCGCTGGCAGACCAAGTCCATTCGCTTACAAACCTATTTTTAAAATACAGAACAAAGGAAACTTCAAATGTCTCAAACCAAACTACAGGCTGTTTTCATGATTTTTCAGTCTGTGCTTGTTCAGTGGTGCAAGATTAGTTTTTATTCTTTCTGATTTGCAAACTAATCCTAAATTGGATAAAATGTCATCTACAATGCCCACTCAAGTGGAGGACTTTATTATGTACACTGCCTTGCCTTCATCATATTCTGTCTTTATTATATTCAGCAGTAATGCAAGAAACCTATAGGCCTATATCCTGTTTATTAATCTTTATTAGCTTTAGCGCTTAGCATAAGGCTTGAGGCCCATTAACTTTGGCCCAATAGTAACCCCTATGGTTTGGGGAACTGGAAAGTGATTGTAAGGGGTAGTTTCATGACATGAACCAACCACAGAAACATGAGCTAACACCAGCTTTTGAATAGTTTTTGAAAGAACATCCAACCACAAGAGTGCCAGGGCAATGAACTGACATATATGATAATAAATTGAGATCATTAATATATTAACCTATAGAAGAAGGGCATCCCAACTTTATTAGCATTAAGAAAGAAGAGGGGAGAAACCCTTATTGAATATGCATTAGACATGGTGGCATCAGTGTATTATAAAAAGCTGTATCCCAGCCTATGTACAATAGAGGAGAGAGAGGTGTAACCTTTGGGAGGTGTCAGAATGATGGCCTCTGGTGATGAAGAGGAAGGCGATGGTGAGGAAGAAGATAATGGCCAACATCTCAGACTGTTCTGCAAGGGATGGTATATGGATGTTCAGATGTACTTTCTGTAATTTCTCCATCTATCTTACTGAGTTAGTATTTGTGACTTCACTAAATATATTAAAAAATTATTGTAAATATAGACAAGGCCTACAATATGAGTGTTGCAGCTGTGCACATAGGTGCTGACTCTGTGAGTGCTCCGGGGCTGGATCACCCATGGTGAAAAATTGGTGGGTGCTCTGCACCCACCGGCAGCTCCCCACTCCCCTGCCCCAGCTCACCTCAGTTCCACCTCCTCCCCTGAGTGCGCTGCCGGGTCCTGCTTCTCCCCACTCCGTCCCAGTGCTTGCTGCATGAAACAGCTGTTTCACACAGCTGGGAGGGGGGAAGAAAGGGAATATGGCGTGCTTGGGGGAGGAGGCAGGTCTCGGGTGGGGATTTGGGGAAGGGGTCCAATGGGGCAGGGAGGGGTGGAGTTGGGGTGGGGACTTTGGGGATGGGGTTGGAATGGGGGCAGGGAAGGGGTGAAGTTGGGGCGTGACCAGGTGGGCGCAAGCACTGACCAGCTCCGGGGGAAGTTGGCACCTATGGCTGTGCACATCGTGGTTCCCAACTATACAGCAATTTTAATAATACTGGGCCTGATATTGGACAAGAACCTGTCAATCCTCAAAATGAGGACTGAGAATTCTTAAGTAATCAATAAATTAATGTATAATTTATAGATCGGACTACAATCCTGGGAAAGGGATGCCTGAGAAAGCACAGGAATGGCTACTCCCATTATATGCCTTTTCCTTAATGAGTTATGCTGCCACTAAATATCGTCTTGTGGCTTTACACAAAAAAAATATCACTGAGCCAAATTTTGTCCTGGTGTAAGCAAGAACAATTCCTATTGACTTCAATGGGAGCTGCACCTATGTGTACCTGGGCTGAACTTTATGTACAGAGAGGTTCCGATGGGTCATATAAATACTTTAATCTCTCAAAAATGCCAAAGACCTATGAGCAAGAAATTGAAATTTAAAAAAGCACAGAAATGGAAAATTTTATTAAGACAAAAGCCATGAGATGCAGAATTAAAGCATCTCAGATACATTTCTGTTCACTTTAAACTGACCAGGGTCAATAATGCTTTCTTAAAAGCGTAAACAAAATTCTTTAAATCAAAAAATATTTTCCCATTTCTAATGGAGTCTTTAATTACAAAGATCACACAGTACTGAGTCTAGGTTTTAGCACAAAACAGATATTTTACAAAAGAGAAAACCAATATGTTGAAGACTTTTCAATATATTTTATAAGATAATTGTAAACTGAATAGCCAGTATATAAATTACAACTGGTAGATTTTAACGTGTCACGTTTTCAGCTTATAAATAATTGATATTGCCCCTTCAAAGGTTGACTACAAAAGGGAAGTGGAGATTCTCTTAAGACTACATATATGTGCTGAATGCCCCTATATTTCTCTGCTGAATGGAGAGGATTCAGCAGAGAAATATATTTTTTAAAAGAATTTAATAACTAATTGCTTCTCTCTGAAAGTTTTTAGCAGTTCAATTTGCTAGATGTATGAAAATTAATTATCAGCAATATGAGCTGAACCTCTAGTAGGCACAAAACAGCACAATATTTCCATGGAAGGGGGAATAAAGTGTGTGTGTGTGTTGTTTTTTTTTTTAAAGATAAGTTAAAATGTATGTGCCTAAAGCCCCTGTAGTGGTTAGTGAGGACATTCAGCACATAAGTCTAGGATTGACTCAGCTGCGTTTCTCATTACATTTAACTCCTAAGGTTTAAATATCAACCTTGAATTTACTGGTTTGTCAGTCTCAACACTACATTTATTTGGTATTTTCACTAAAAAGAACTCTATTTAACAAGCTTTGAGCACCTGTTGTATGAATTTGTAGTCTTAGTCAAAAGACATGCATTCCATTCTGTTCATCTTGGACATTACAAGAATTGTGCACAAAAACCTCTTAAATAAAAGGCTACATTTGTCTTTTGGGACACATACTCACACTTGGGCTCAAGATTTTCAAGTCAGTATTTAAAATATATTATGAACAGTTTCACATTTCCTATTAACAAATACACTGGCCACAGAACAGCTGCAGAAAGATTTACAGGGAGTAAAATTTGTTCTCTGTATTTAACAGAATGGGAAAAGCTAGGTGGAAGTCACTATCGTTTTGTCTCCAAAAAGAACAGAGATAAAATCTGGGGCACTATTAGATATTCAAAAAGTGCATAAACATTGAGAGTTTAACGCTTTAAGAGCTAGTATATTGTGGTGCCCTCTCAGGCTTTGTGCACTTCAGTACTTGCTGAAGACTAGGAAGATTCATGGGAAAAAAGGATTCCTGAAAAGTAATATGAAGAACCACTGATCTTTAATTCTAGTGCAGTTCTCCTCCACACTCATCAATGGAGTCAGCTAAGAAGTCAGTTTGATTTTGATTTTTTTTTTTGGTTGTATTTCTTTTCAAATACCAACCCTTTAATTTGAAGGAAACTTTATGGCAACTGAATTAAACCATATTTGTTCCATGACAATCTCTCAGAAGTATTACTCTGGCCCAGAAGCAGGGAGTCACCTACATACTGCTGTCTGAATACCTAAAATACCAACTGAAGAATTCTGGTTTCAATTATAAGAAGCTTCAATCCTAGTGTTACTATACATGGCAAAAGCTAGTATATAAAAGATAGAGGATTTTTCTGGCACATATATTGTGAAGTCTGTCGCTGTTTAATTAAAGTAGTACAATAGACAAAGAAATAATCTTAATACAATTTTTGTGGACAGATTAATTGCAAGATGTGTGAAAATATTCATAATCAAGTTTATACTGACATCTAGTGGTATATATAAATAAATATTTGAGAGGGTGTTCAGCTATCCCCCAGGCAGTAGCCCTCAAAAGGAAATCCAAGCTGCATTCAAGATTAATTGAAATATTTAAGTATGGAATTTATTAACCCTACATAAGTAAAAATAAGAAAAAGCATCTCATCTCTCTTTTGCAGACAGAAAAAAAAATCAGCTTTGGTAAACTTAATTCCTGTATATTACTTAGCTTCAGTTGTGCAAATTATCACAAGTTTGAATCTGAATGCAAACTGATCAGGAGTGCCAACAGCCACTGAGAAAAGAATGCTTGAATCCATACACGATACCTGATACAGCCCATCCTCCTTCATTTTAACATATGGCTATGATTTAGTCATGAGTATTTTTAGTAAAAGTCATTGACAGGTCACAGGTGATAAACAAAAATTCACATGGCTCGTGTGGCTGGTTGCAGGGCCGTCCAAGCGGCTGGCGATGGAGCCACTCCAGCAGCGGCCTGAGCGGCTGTCCCCGGGGCCCGTTGCTTGGGTGGCCCTGGTGTCGGCCACTCTGGCTGCTGCAGAAATCACAGAGGTTGTGGAAAGCCACAGAAAGTCGCAAATAGGGCTCTGTCAGAATCCGTGACAGAGCCCTATTTAAACGCAATTTCTATATTATATTGCACAACAGAAAATTTACATTGCCTCCATTTTAAAATGAAACTGAATGGATTGGTAAAAAATATCCTTTATTTTGTCAGTTGCTATTTTGTTAGATATGGCCAGGAATTATTTTCAAGAACCAGTTTTGAGAAACATCATAGGAAGATTAGTCTCAAAAAGAAGGGTTTTCCTCTAGCCGGTAGTAGCAAGCAAAATAGCATTACTGTGTTCAAAATGGTCTATACTATTTTCTCAACAAAAAGTTTCTGAATGCAAACAATTTGAATGGACAAACAAGTATTACTTTTAAAAAGTAAATTTAATCTGTTCATAATGATCATGTTTACCAAGCCTCACTAGAGGATTTTCCTACCATCATAAGTCTGCAGCAGACCTCAAACCTGTCAAGTGTACTCCATCCACCAAAGTGAGCACTTTAAAGTTATTCCAGAAAAATCTCTACGAAAATGAAGAACTGGCACTAGAACGAATAATGTAAGTCACCGTAAGTGAAAGCTTTATAGAAATTAAAAATGTGTTTTCATTAATTAATGGGTAGAGCGACTGAAGTGGTTGACACAATCTCACAGACTTAGTAGCTTTTCCTTTGTAGAACAGATCACGTTTACTTACCCTCACTAGAGGGATTTGACAAGCAGTGAGATCATATGGGAGAGAAAGTATGCAAAATATTTAGACACACTGCACCACAGCCTGCAGCTCCCTTATACTTTATAAAGCTTGAGCCACCTTGTTAGAGAAACGATCAAGGCCTTATTTTAAATTCTACAATGAAGTAAAATGAACATAGATTTCCTGAAGTTCTTAGTTCTGGAATAGTAAAGCTCTAGTGTACAGCTTGCACTATTTTTTCTTTGTTTTGGATGTAGACAGAAAAGGGAAGTATGCCATACAACCTGCAAAATATGAATTTAATTATCAGTGCCAGAGTTCATGACAACACTGTCCTCAGTGAGTACATGTGGAAATCAGTCCTGGATTATTCACTCCAACCACCCTTGCTGTGGCAGTAACTTGAACTGGAATTCATTTCCAGGATAACACAGCTGTGTAGAAAACTGAAGACATAGACATTTATTTTCCCACCATTTGTCAAAAAAGTGTCCATTATTCAAGCCTCTAGATCCATTTATGTTTAAATATATTTTTTTAAAAAACACAATCTAACATGTTGCCTACAATTGGCAGCAACAAATCCATCCCAAAACTAGTTCAAAAAATAACTTACAGCCACATCATTTATAGCCACATCATCCCTCCCCAGTCCTTCAGACAAGGATGTCCATCACATGAAAACCCATCACAGACAAGAACCTAAGTAAGGAGAAGGGCCACCACTATACCTTGAAGGTCAGCAAACCTAGACCCTTGAACACCAACAAAAGTAGCAAGTTCGAACAGAGGACCCCTCACCAGAAATGCTATTCCTCAAAATCTAACTGTCAATTCTCAAATCTAAGGCCTAGAATACCTCTTCTGAGCTCAGCAGTCAGACCAGTTATACCAGACTCTTATACAGCAATTAACACTAGCTGTCTACATGCTTTAAAAATGGGAATCATGATATTTACTTCATATGAACAGAGGGTGAAACTGAGGCAGAGGTGCAGCAACTTGCTTAAGGTAACCCAACAGGCCAATGGTAGAGCTGGGAATAGAATCCAAGTTCAGTATTCTAACCACTATACGATGCTGCCTCCCATTCAAAGCATTCACAGAAAGAAAAGCGGTATCTGTTAGTGTTTTATTTTTACTTAAACCCAGAATATTAGTTGAATGTTTTCTGAATGCCATCAGGATATTGATTACCTTCTCAGAATATCCCTTCCTCTTCATCCTGTCTTTTTCAATAGCCAGGTAATCGGACAGAGTTGTTGCAGAGTTAGTGAAACCTGAGAACAGAAGTCTTTGCAAGATGGAAGATGTGCAAGTTTCCTAACCACCAGCATTACCAGATCTTTTCCAAAAGCTTGCCCGGCAGGGTGCAACTTCAATCAAAGCCTCAAGAGTTCCTTATGATTAGATATGGGCAGAAAGGAAATGCATAAAGCAGACCCTCTGAAAGGTCCTTCATCTGAAGGACAGGTGAACAGCTACTGTTTCCCCCTGGATTCATCTGTCTGGAATAAAACTTGGGTACTTTAAAGTTATGGCTTAGTACAAATAGCGGAGACATGAGACTCCTTCATTGTTGAATTGTATTTCCAAATACCTACTTGTTTAGATGTAATTAGTTTAGATCTATTTCCCTGCTTAACCAGTCAGCTGCATTTTATATAAAGTGCTTTAAAGGACAGCAGATGGCACTCTGCCCTATGAAGCATAGGGAATGTTTTCTTATGGTGTGAGATGATCTCGCTCTTGCCTGATGAGATGACAGACATCACAAACAGGTGATGCTTCTTTACTTCCTCCTTTAACGACAGAACTACAAGCTTTATGGCTTTTAACAAAAATTATGCTCCTTTTGGATTGCGAGAGCCAATCTCTCCATTGTACTAAAGAGATTGTTACTGTTCTGCCCTCCCTGCCCTTCTTCCACTCAGCCTGCATCTTGTTTTCAGTTTACCTGGCTCCAATATATTTCACCTGGGAAAAATCTGATCGGTTCAGTCCCCTGGGGCGATACAGAGATATCAAAAGAGTAATTGCAATTGAAACATCTTTATCCTCCAGAGTGCTGGGATCCAGGGATAACAGAAAGGACTGAAGTGATCTATGTAAGCAAGTCCAACTCACTATGTCAGGTCATAGATTCCAAGGCTAGAGGGGACCACTCATATCATCTAGTCCAGTGGTTTTCAAACTTTTTTCCTGGGGATCCAGTTGAAGAACACTGTTGATGCCCACGACCCAACGGGGCTGCAGATGAGGGGTCTGGTATGCAGGAGGGACTCCGGGTTTGCAGTGGGCTCAGGGCTAGGGGTTGGGTGTGGGAAGAGGTCAGGGCTCTGGGGTGGGCCTGGGTTGAGGGTTCAGGAACAGGTTCCAGGCTTGAGGGGGCTCAGGGTTCACGTGCAGGAGCGGGTCAGGGCTCTGGGTTGGGGGTGAAGGCTCTGGGGTGGTGCCAGGAATGAGGGGCTTCCAGTCACTGGATCACGTTATACCTTTCTCTGCAAGACTGAAGAGCCCATTATTAAATATTTGTTCTTCATGTAGGTACTTATAGACTGTAATCGTGTCACGCCTTAACCTTCATTGTTAAACTAAACAGATTGAGTTTCTTAAGTCTATCAGTATAAGCAGGCTTGGAAGGATTAGATTTTTTTTTTTAATCAGTAAATGCCAATGAAATCAAATGAAACCAATAAAAAATATTTCCATTGATAATAAATGGAATTTCCAGACAGGCAAAATGAAAAAAAAATGGGGGGAAAAAAAGCTGCTTGAGAGCTTAAGATTTCGATTTAAGTATATTAGGGCTATTGATTAATTGTAGTTAACCCCTGTGATTAATTCTAAAACTTAATCACAATTAATCGCACTGTTAAACAATAGAATACCATTTGAAATGTATTAAATATTTTGGAGATTTTTCTACATTTTCAAACACATCAATTTCAATTACAGCACAGAATACAAAATGTACAGTGCTCAATTTATATTACATTTCATTACAAATATTTGCTCTGTAAAATGATAAAAGAAATAATATTTTTCAGTTCACCTCATAAGTACTGTAGTGCAATCTCTTTAACATGAAAGTGGATGTTACAAATGTAGGGTTTTTTGTTACATAACTGCACTCTAAAACAAAACAACGTAAAACTTTAGAGCCTAGAAGTCCACTCACTCCTCCTCCTTGTTCCGCCAATCACTAAGAGAAACAAGTTTGTTTACATTTACGGGAGATAATGCTGCCCGCTTCTTAATTACAATGTCACCTGAAAGTGAGAACAGGCTTTCGTTCACAAGGCACTGTTGTAGCTGTTGCCACAAGATATTTACGTGCCAGATGCACTAAAGATTCATATGCTTCTTCGTGTTTCAGCCATCATTCCAGAGGACATGCTTCCATGTTGATGACACATGTTAAAAAAATAATGTGTTAAATAAATTTGTGACTGAACTCCTTGGGCAAGAATTGTATGTCTTCTGCTCTGTTTTACCTGCATTCTGCCATATTTTCATGTTATAACAGTCTCTGATGATGATCCAGCACATTTGTTTGTTTTAAGAACATTTCCACTATAAATTTGACAAAATGCAAAGAAGATACCACTGTGAAATTTCTAAAAAGATAGTAACAGCACTCGACCCAAGGTTTAAGAATCAGAAGTGCCTTCCAAAATCTGAGAGGGATGAGGTGTTAAACATTCTTTCAGAAGTCTTAATAGAGCAACATTCTGATGCGGAAACTACAGAACCCAAACCACCAAAAAAGAAAATCAATCTTCTGCTGGTGGCATGACTCAGATGATGAAAATGAACATCACTGGTCTGCACTGCTTTGGATTGTTGTCAAGCAGAACCCATAATCAACATGGATGCACATCCTGTGGAATGGTGTTTGAAGTGTTAAGGGAAATATGAATCTTTAGTGCATTTTGGACATGTAAATACCTTGCAATGCCAGCTACAACAGTGCCATGCAAACACCTGTTCTCACTTTCAGGTGACACTGTAAACAAGAAGCAGGCATTATCATCTTCTTGAAATTTAAACAAACTTGTTTGTCTGAGTGACTGGTTGAACAGGAAGTAGGACTGATTGGACTTGAGGCTCTAAACTATTGTTTTATTTTTGAATGCAGAGGGTTTTTTGTACAGAATTCTACATTTTTAAGTTCAACTTTCATGATAGAGAGATTGTACAACAGTACTTGTATTAGGTAAACTGAAAAAAAAACTCTTTTGTTTTTTAAAGTTCAAATATTTGTAACCAAAAATAAATATAAAAAGTGAGCACTGTACACTTTGTATTCTGCGTTGTAATTGAAATCAATATATTTGAAAATGTAGAAAACATCCTAAAATATTTAAATAGTCTATTAACAACAGTGTGATTAATTGTGATTAATTTTTTTAATTGCTTGACAGCCCTGAAGTATATTTGTTTTGTATATTTTGGCATGTGACATTGACAGTGTGTTTCAACAGATATAAAGCTTTAATTTTTTTGAATTTGTGTCTACTGTCATTAAAATAATTTTCTGACCTCCCCTCCAATTTCCTACAACTGTAATAATTTAAATAGATACCAATTAAAAAAAATTAAAACCCATAACTGTGAGGAACTATGAACATTTACACTGAAAAAAATAAAAAGCTTAAATATTGATATCTGTCAAAATAATAAAAAAAATCAAATTATAACAAGCCTAACTACAAGTCATGTTTTCTAATCTTTTATTAATCTCGTGGCTCTTCTTTGAACCCTCTCCAATTTATCAATATCCTTCTTAAATTCTGGACACCAGAACTAGACACAGTATTTACCAGTGATTGCAGCAGTGCAAAATACAGAGGTAAAATAATCTGTCTACTCCTACTTGAGATTCCTGTGTATACATCCAAGGATTGCATTAGCCCTTTTGACCTCTGGAAACTCATGTTCAGCTGATTATTCACCATGATCCCCAAATCCTTTTCAGAATCACAGATTCCCAGGATAGAGTCCCCATCCTCTAAGTGTGGCCTACATTCTTTGTTTCTAAATATACACATTTACCTGAATTAAAACACAAATTGTTTGCTTGCATCCAGTTTACCAAGAAATCTTGATTGCTCTGTATTAATAACCTGTCTTCTTAATTATGTACCACTCCCCCAAATTTTGAGGTCATTTGCAAACTTTATTAGTGATTATTTTGTTTTATTTCAGGTAATTGATAAAAAATATTATAGTACAGGGCCAAGAACAGATTCCTACGGGACCTCATCAGAAAAACAACCACTCAATGAGTATTCCTCATTTACAATGTTTGAGACCTGTCCATTAAGCCACCTTTTAATCCACTTAATGCACATCATGTTAATTTTATTTTGTTCTAGTTATTTAATCAAAGTGTCTTACAGTACCAAGTCAAAACCCTTAGAGAAGTCTAAGTATACTACATCAATACTATTACTTTTATCAACCAAACCTGTAGTTTCATCAAAACAAAATCAAACTAGTTTGACAGGCATTTTACATAAGGGAAAAGGAAAATTGTCAAAGGCAAAATGCATTGATAGTCTGCCGCAAATCAAGGTGGGGAGGTACCTTCACGGACCAGTAGGTGGAATGCTAGTATCCAAAATAAAGATAAGCAAGATACAGAACAACACAGTAAGGAACAGGCACAAACTGGTGGGCTGGATCTTAGGTGATGTATAAAGTGCTTTCTAACTTATAATCAACTGTCCTACAAAGCAGTTTGGGGAGTATATCTTTAAAGCACACTTTCTGTGCAAGGTGAACACACTGTGAGATCAGAATTGCTTCCTGGAAGGCGCGTCTGTCTGTCTCCTTTTCATATTGTACTGTTTTGTCTTTGGACAATAAATTTGGTTCAGTTTGGTTATTTGGTCTCAAACATTTTTCATAACAAACCGCAAGTGTAGTCAAACAATTGGCTATATTATTAATTACAGCCTAATGGGAACATGTAAGCCTTTGCTAAGTCTATTGATATTATTTAAAGCCATCTCCTTCTGAACTTATACTTGAACATTTGTTGAAGAGTTTAAAGCAGATTACTACCTGAACTCCACAAAATTTCTGGGGAACTATGAAAAAAATATAACATAAACACTGGAATCTCAATGTCTAGAACTGGCTCTACGGCTCCCACACAGCATTAAAAATTTGCATAATTTTTCTTTACTGGATTCAACATGGTTGCTGACTGAACACATTTAATGAACTGCTTTTTGAGTGATCCCTTTAAATAGCCTCAGACAGATAAAGTGAAGATGATTATATATTTCCATTCCTGGAGGAGTAGAAGCCAGAAGTGTTTACACGCAGATTCTTGATGTCAGTGGCTGGTCGGAAAAGAGGAGTGTACTTTCTTTCTCTTGGAATAATTCTCCTCTGCATTTCTCTTTAGAAAAATGCCTCCTGAGGAACTTACTTGGTGAAAGGATTTGTTTTTAGTTTTCAAAAATTAAATATGGAATAGGCCCACTGAATTATTTTGTTCATCCTTCAACCAGTACAGTACTGTTCCCTACAGTATATTTGTTAATGGTTTATCCAGCCTAACTCTAAATATTCCAACAATAGGGCTTTCACCGGCTCTTCTATTGATAGCAACCATCCTCCCTAATAATGAACTTCTTAGCAAACCAAGCATTTTTGAGTCTAGAAAGCAAATATACCGTAAGGAACAGTACTGCACTGGATGAAGGATGAACCAAATAATTCAGTCCAAATTACTGTAGAAATGTGTTTGTAATATTAGCGTTCTATTTGTTTTGTTACACAGAAAGTCTAATTACATGGTCTTAAAATAGAAACAGTATGGCACACATATTTAGTGAGGGTTACATAAGCTGCCTAATCCTTCTACTTCTTTATCCACAACAAGTAATTTGTTGGCTGAATCCAGAGTTTATACCTCCTCGCTATTCAGACACTACAAGCATGATGTACACTGATCTCAGTTAAATCTCTGAACATTTTTTGCACCTTAACTCTTGACCTATGTCTGGCTGAATGAGACAGTTGGTGGCAGCTGAATAGTTTCCCAGTGTAGATATACCCTGAAGTTTCCCAGTGTAGACATACCCTGAGTACCTTTGTGGATCACAAAGTGATCCACAAAGGTACTCAGGGTATGTCTACACTGGGAAACTTCAAAGTGCTTTGACGTGAGAGTGTGATTGCACTCTGGGAACCGGTCTACACTAGAGCTTTAAAGCACTTGGGGGGAGAGGGGGGAATTTCACACCCCTGAGCTAACAAGTTAGGATGCTATAAAATGTAAGTGTAGACAAGTTCTCAGACACCTAAGTTCTGTTTTTAGGTGCCACTTTAATCCACAGAACTCCCATTCAGCTGCCACCTAATCTTGTAGATGCCTAAACTCGCTCAGTGCCTAGGTTTTTTCCTCTGGGCATGTCTGCTGCAGCCTCACCCTAGGCACCCAGGTGTCTATCGCCTGCCTGAGCACTATTGCCTCATGATAAAGGTTCAGGTACCTATCTCCTGCCTAAGCCCCAGAATGATTCACAAGCCAGGAAAGAGACGGTATTCAACTGCTTAAGTCACATCCAGAGACCTGAACTGGTAGGCAACCTCTGGACAAAGTTACCATATTGTGCCCCTCAGGCAATCCGGCGGGAGGACGGGGCAGAAGAGAGGAAGAACATTCCTTAAAACCTTTAGCCTAGTGAATAAGATACTCACCCAGGATGTGGGAGAACCCCAGTTCAAGTGCCCCTCCCCTCTTCAGGGGGAAAAAAGGATCTGCACTGGGATCTGCCAACTCTCATATGAATGCCCTAACTACTAAACTATGAAATATTTTGATATGGATCTTTCTCAGTCTCTCCTACTGAAGTTGTTAACATTTAATAAAACAATTGAATAATTAAATATTAACTGGGTCATTGAAAGACTTAAAATGACTCTATAGCAGTGGTGGGCAAACTGCAGCCTACCTGTGGCCCATCAGGGTAAGCCACTGGCGGGCTGCGAGACAGTTTGTTTACATTGACCATCCATAGGAACCGCTGCCCACAGCACCCAGTGGCCGCAGTTTGCCATTCCTGGCCAATGGGAGCTGAGGGAAGTGGTGGCCAGCACATCCCTGCAGCACTTCCTTCAGCTCCCATTGGCCAGGAACGGAGAACCACAGTCGTTGGGAGCTGTGGGTGACCGTGCCTGCGGATGGTCAATTTAAACAAACTTTTTCTCAGCCTGCCATCAGATTACTCTGAGGTGCCGCAGATTGCGCACAAGGGGACTTGCACTGAGAGTCTCATAGATCCTGGGTGGATGCCCTAACCAGCAGGCTAAAGATTATTAGGGAGGTCCTCCTCCCCTATACCCCAGCCATTTAATTTCAGACCTTACACTCAATTCAGGTGGCAGGATAACCTATTTTCTCCAGGTTACTAGCAAAGCTAAACGTTCCTGCACCCTGGACTTAAGCACTTATCTCTGAAAGAGGGGAAGGGCTTAGCACACACCCCTCTGGTCAGCATCTCCCATTGGCTATTTTAGGCATCTTCCTGTCTAGCATGCTGGCTTTGTGGCTCTCATTCTAAGGTGCCTATTTCACTTCATTCATTGTACGGGGAGCCTAGGAACCTAACCCAGACTTTGTGGATTGCTGTGTTATTCCTGTGATTTTCTAAACTTTAGATGTTGCAATGCTGAACACCGTGGTGCTTAAGTCCCTTAGTGGATCTGGGCCTAAGCTCTTTGCAGCAAAGTTCTTGTCTTGTTATACATTTTGTATATATCATGTACACTTATTCAAATAATTAGTGGAAATGTGGACTCAATAAACTAAACCAACAAGGAAGCATCTCACAGAGGAAGAACTGTCTTAGACCATTATGCTACCATTTCTAAAAAACATAAAGGAGATGAACGTAGCAATTAAGTAAGGAAACTGATGAGCAGACAAATATCATGCCTCCTGAGGCAAATAAACCAAAAGATTTAACACACACGCTCTTGTTTGGATTTTTAGGGGGTGGGCGTGTGGGAAGGAAAAAGGGACAAATGCACCCCCCCAACTAAGAAATTACTGAACAGAAGATTGGGGGGGGGGGGGGAGGGGTGAATTGCCTGGCTTTTCCACAACTCCAGCACAGGACTGAGGTAAGATCGGGCCAGAGGGCGACATCAGGCTGCAAGAGACGGTGACAGTGGGCCCCTCTCCCCTTCCGCCCACCTAGTTTTCCTCCTGACAGCCCCGAGTAATTGCATTAATCAAAACCGGTGGAGCGGGGGGGTTACTTCACCCCAACCCTCCCAGCAGCAGGGAGGGACGTGACGGACTCGGGGGGCGCAGGCAGCAGGGCACCGGGCTCAGTCGGGCCCTGGCTCGATACCCCCCCTTCCCGGCCCCCCTGGCCCGACGGAGCCCCCCGCGGCCGGCCCCTCACCAGGCGGAGCTGGCTGGTCTCGTCGTAGGAGAGGAAGCCGAGGATGCTCTCGATGGCCACGATGGGCAGCCCCACCAGGGTATTGCTCTGGGGGAGCTGCTCCAAGGGCGCCGGGCCCCCCTGGAGCTGGGGGGCCGGGGGCGGAGAGAGGCGCGCCGAGCCCATGGCGCCTCCTTCCCCCTCCGACAGGAGCCGCTCCTCCGCCACCGCCGCCATCTTGGGCCCTATCCCCCTCCAGCCTTCGGCTGGGGGAGGGGGGACTTCCTGTGACAGCACTTCCGCCCCCCGCCCGCCGATAACGGGGCGCGGGGGTGTGTCCTGGGGCCGGGCCGTCCCCTGCCAGGTCGCGACCCCCGGGGCCCTTTGGTGCCAGTGGCCTGATCCCCCTGCTGGGGGCGCCGCCCTGAGCACCCCTGTGTACCCCGCTCTGTGACCAGCCCTTTCCCCAGCCGCTAGCGCCCAGCGGGGAGCTGCCCCGGGGGTGGCAATGGGTGGGTGAGTGAGGGCGGCTGGAAGCGGGGTGTCATGTGCACCGAGCTGGTCCTCTGGAGCCAGCAAATCCAGCCTCAGCCCGTGGGAACTACTGGCTCTGTGGGGTGTCGCTGGCGAGGAAGGAGGGGGCCTGCCCCCAAAGAGCTCGCAGGGTGAGGCCCCACAGGCAGCGAGCTAGCGGACGAGGGAGGAGAACAAAGGGGGATGGCTTTGTGGACAGACCCCCCAGCCAGCAGACCCTTCGTTTGCCGGCCGAAGTCCCCCTGGCTGCCCCTCCACCATGCCCTTGGTGAAGGGGGTGGGTCATTTGAGATAGCTCCAGACAGTATTGCCCCAGGTTTGTCCCACGTGGGTTCAGAAGAAAGTGCCCATCTTCCCTCTGTAGATCTCTCAC
The DNA here is from genome assembly GCA_007922305.1 of Dermatemys mawii. Lineage (NCBI taxonomy): Eukaryota > Metazoa > Chordata > Testudines > Dermatemydidae > Dermatemys > Dermatemys mawii. The sequence goes on from ML677362.1 coordinate 8,865,314, forward strand.
TCTAGGAGGCAGCACTGCCTCTCAGAACTGCCAGCTCTCCAGGCACCTTTTCTTTGGCCCCATGATCTCCTGCAAATAAATTGGAGAGAGACTGAACATCCATGGGGCCTTCCAGCCTCCTGCTGCTCCATCACAGATAGAAGATGAGGTTGGGTGTGTGCGCAGGTAAAACAAATGGGTGCCCACTTCTTATTGTCACTGTTTGTATCACAATAATACATAGCATAGGTGTAGCCATGTTGGTTCCAGGATATTGGACAGACTGGGTGGGTGAGGTAATATCTTTTTATTGGACCAACTTCTTTTGGTCAGGGAGACAAGCTATTGAACCACACAGAGCTACTACATGATACATATTTCCAAATAGTGAACCATAGTCAATATTATGGGGAGTTCTCTGCCTTGATCTACTCTTTGTGCTGCTTAAGCAGCACATAGGGAGTGGAGGCTGCTCACAAATCCCTAGCTGGCAACATGTTCCTATATGCAGTATGAGCACCTTTCTGAGCCAATCACCATCTTGCCCCAGTGGCTAATTGGGGAGGGGCAGGAGCAAGAGGAGCTAACACCATGGTCAAAGGCCTTTCCCCATTTCTGGGGAGGGGCAGCAGCAAGAACCAAAGGGTATGTTCTGGAGGAACAGGTCTATGAGTTGTTTTAGCAGCCACAAAGGAGTTCCTAGTGCTTGCCTACGGTAGTTGAGGAGTATGGCAGAACCTCCTGAATTCAATAGGAACAGTAGCAACAGCCCAGGACAAGAAGATCAACCGCGGTGTCGGTGTACCTCAGCAAGGAACCCAAGTGGCAGCATCACTTTGTTTTTCATTTGGTCTTGATGTTATCCTTCTGCAGCCAGTGGGGGAAAGGTGAGATGGGTGAGGATAGGGAATGGCTAGAGTGTATGGTAGCTTGGGGACCGTAGCCAGCTGTCCTAAGGTAGAGCAGTTCTCAGACTGCTCCTATGGATCCAGAGAATATAGAGGGTAGAGGCTAGCCAGAATAAGCCAAATTCTCAACTGCACATGAGTAATCATTCTGAAGTTAATGAAATTTCATGGAAATATCAGCAAAATGTCATCCACCAAAGGGATGGGTTAGAATAAAAGGACCTAGAATATAGTTTCCTTTGGGACTAGAAAATGTCATGATGGTTCTTGTTGTAACTAATGACTTTTTAGCTACGTAAATTTAAAAGTAACTAGTTGTTTGGTTACTAAGGTAAATGATTAGGGGATGGAGATTAACCTATGATTTTCAAAGACAATCCTGGGAACCTGCCTCTTTCAAAGGACTATTTAGCTAAGAAAGGAGTAATTTGGGAGCAGCAGAGAAACAATGGGAAAGCCTTTATGTGCATCATAACAATGACATTCCAAAAATGTGTTCTGAAATGAATACTTCCTATCTGGGAGCAGAACATTACATGCCATGTACATATTGGCATTTTGCCTTGTTTTTTGTCCATTAATGTCTAAAACTACAAGCTAATAATAGAACAAGGCCTCCCTTTTTCATCTATAATTTCAGGATCTGACAGCCTTTCCAAAACAAACTGTGAGTGGTTTCAATCCAGTTTCGGGGATGCAGGATATGTTTGTGACTTGGCATGTATAGTTCAGGCAGACAGCTCATTAACATTTTCAAAATTAGGAAGAAAAAGCCTTTCCATTAGTTATAAATGTGTTTTTAATGGTTTTGAATGCTTAACATGAAACATTTGTTTTTAAGATATAGTTTTGTAAATAATTAGTCTGCTGAGTTAAAGCTCAGACTCTGCTGAATCTTAAGTTTTGATTCACATTGTGATGTTTTCTTTTTTCGGTATCATATTTTAGAATGGTCAATTTGTAAATGATCCAGTGCTTAATGTTGAAAAACATACATCATCCTTATCTGTAGATGATCCACAATGTAGCCTTAATAGTGGCTTACCATCTGAGTCCATAATAAGAGAATCTGGAGCCCATCACCCCAGTATTAACTCCTGGAAGTATTATGTAAGGTAATAAAGGTTTTAGTGTATGCCAAATCTTAGGCTGACAGATTTTGCAATCAGTGTTTACCATTGATGCAGGATATATTTTCTGTACCCTACTACAGCTGTCCCCTGTCTAGATTTTTGTAGAGCTTGCAAGACATTAAAACAATCTTGCAATAGCCTCAAGGCTGATGCAAAATCATGACATGATGATGGTTGTCTATGTCACACTGAATTTTTTGGGAAACTTTCAGCAAAAATGATTCTGCCATTTCCAGGAAGGAAGTTAGGGAAAAATAGGCTGTTTTGTTTTTTTAAAAAAATTCTTGCAAGTGGTTTTTTGAGAATCTGCAGTGCCTCTATACTTGGTAGTAGGGACATGAAATTTGGCACGGGAGCTGCCCTAGTGTCAGAGATGTGGATTTTGCTGTCCCTCTGAAAATCTACCAGATTTGGCCGTTATATACCTCTGAAAAAAATCTCAGTTCACCCATGCTTAGCCTTGTTAGAATCTGACAGAGGAATTCTGAGATTTCACCTGCCCTGAGCATGCCAACCAAACTGCTGATGTGCCATTCCCTCAGAGCAACTGAGCGTGCTCCAACCCAGGGCTGCAGGGACTGAACAAACTTTTCATATAATTGCTTATCCTTGCTGCCTAATTTTTGAGTGCTTGACTTTGCAACCCTAGCATTCTGTTAACATTGATATTTAATCCACTATTTGATACAGAGTAGAATTAGTGTGGAGAGAAATAGAATATAGTACAGTCCAATTCATTTCAAACTCTTCAGGGCGACACCTCCTGCCAGGACATTTAACATGCAAAAGTATGCAGATGATATGGTAAGATGCTTATTTGGAAGCAAAGGTTTATCTAGGGCAGGGGTTCCCAAACTTGTTCCGTGGCTTGGCCAGGGTGAGCCCCTGGCTGGCCGCAAGGTGTTTTGTTTCCCCGGGTGGCTGTAGTTTCGGCCTCTCGCAGCTCCCACTGGCTGCGGTTCACCATTCCCAGCCAATGGGAGGAAATGGTGGTCTGGCCCGTGCTGCTTCCTGCAGGCCAGGAATGGCAAACCACAGCCAGTGGGAGCTATGAGCGGCTGAACCTAAAGCCGCTCGGGTAAACAAAACATCTTGCGGCCAGCCAGGGGCTTACCCAGGCCAAGCCACGGAACAAGTTTGGGAACCCCTGATCTGGAGTGAGAATTGCACCAGCTTAATTAAGATTTCTGTTTAAACTAATTTAATTAAACTGGTGCAGCCCTGTGTCTGGACAATCTTTTTTTATTTTTATTTATTATTTACTTTTAGTTTTAGTGGCTTATGTTGGTTTACATTAGTTTAATTCGGAACAGGTTTAAATTGAACCAAAATGAGCTACTCTTATACCAAAATATGTGTTCACATAGCTGTTTGCACTTGTTTAAGTAAAGCAGTCTCAGTTTAACTGGTGCAAATTTAGGTGTGGACAAGTCATAAGATGTAAAATACATTAAAAAAATTGGAATCTAAACTGTTTATCCTAAGGAGTAAATACAATAGTGAATGACTCTGGACATGGCATGAGACACAGGCAGTGATATCCTCGCTCTGCAAAACACCAAGGAATACCTGCCTGGCTATTAACATGCCTACAGAATAATGCCAGCTGACTAGGCATGTGACAAACTGAGAATACTGTCCTCATCTGTTTGTTGCACCTACAACCAAAACACAAGTAGTGTATGCAAAAACATCATGTTACTATTTCCTTGTCCTTCCTCACACAATCCCTGCTTTGTTTGTTTCGCCCAGCTGTTGTGGCTTGTCTTTAAAATTGTATGTTCTTTGGGCCAGGGACTGTCTTTTATTATATAGCCGTATAGCACACAGTACAAGAAGTTTCCAGCCTGGTAGAGGCCTTTAGGCAATACTATATTACAGATAGATTAATCGATACAGATGTCATTTGCATATGATAATAGGTCAAGAACATCAAAGAAATCTGAAAAGGAAAGTAAAATTGCAAATCAGATGGGAGGTGTATCGTGCCCGACCAGAGGGCTGGGTCTCAGACAGAACAGAACAGGGAGAAAGAGACTAGCCAGGGAAGGAGAAAATGCATTCTCTATAAATGTAAGATTGTGATTCTTAACTAAAACAATATGGATTGGACTGATCTTAATTAGCTTCCACAGTGACAAGCTGGACATATCGTGCAAATTGTTTCTTTTGCTCAGTCTGATTTTCTCTCTCTTTTTCAACAAATTTTGTTTTGTCACAGTCCAGGTGGTTTAAGATTGGTATTTGAGAAATTCATGCAAACTACCCTGGGCAGGGTTAGAAAACCTTCAACCTCCAAGATGAAGTAGGGGAGAAAGGATGGCTGGAGCTCACCTTTCTCTGGATTTGTTCTCAAAAGGGTCCTCTCCTCTTAGGAGTGTTAATATTAAAACTGAAGGCCTCCAGACACGTAGGAAATGCCTAATGACCACAGGTAACTGAGTTTAAGGAGCATAGGTGACAATTAACCAACTGGGAATTTGCCGAGATTTTTTTTTATGTCTCATCTGAAAGGTCAAGACAGTGATCCAAAACCAACTGGCCATTGGTTTGGTACCAATTCAATGGAGGAGTGTCATCTATAGAATCGCCAACATCACTTCCCACATCATCCTGGATGTTCCTTGGAAATCCAGTGTACTGCTCTTCAAGTACTGAACAGCCCAACCCTAAAGCTACGTATTAACTGGAGTGGATTTGTGGGGACACCTTATGGTCAGTTTGGAAAACTACATGCCTTTACTCACAAAGGTGTGAAATCCAGTCCTGTGTGAAGGGCCACTCCAAGGCCTTTGACCATTCAAGTTCATTTCCAGATAGGCCCAATGCTGAGAAACTGGTCTGGTATGTGGAGGGAGATGGATTCAGTGTATACTGTTGTGCAACAGAGGAAGTTTGTTTAATACTAGTTTAATATCCATTAATATTGTTTGTTTAATATTATTAGTAGTAAATATGGTAATACCCAAGGGTGCAATTGGGATTGAGGCCCTATAGTGCTGGGCACTGTACAATCACAAAAATAGAAATAATCCCTGCTCTGAAAGGTTTACGATCTAAAGATTTAGTGCTTACAATATGCTGGAGGAAAGTACAATTAACTAAAGAGGCACTGGGCTGGTCTTTGCTAGGGCGGGGGATTGACTGCAGATGCGCAACTTCAGCTACGTGAATCACGTAGCTGAAGTTTGCGTATCTGCAGCCGACTTACTTCCTGTCCTCACAGCAGCGGCGGCTGGCGGCGTGCTCCCCGGTCGACTCCGGCTTACTCTTCGGGGAGAGCTGGAGTTCCAGAGTCGACGGGGGCAGCACTGGCGATTGATTTATCGCGTCCTGACAAGACGTGATAAATCGATCGCCATAAGACTGATCTTTCCCCGCGGTAGTGAAGACAAGCCCACTGACTCAGAAAAGCAATGAAGCAGTATCTACAGAAATAGGAAGGAGAAATGTGAGGCAGTATTAGCTTACATGGTTTTTGCTCGCTCTCTACCTCTTGTCTTAGAACATTCACAAAAACAGGAAAATATTGCCTGATTTCCTAATTAAGGGCCCAATTATTCTGTCAGTTACACTGGTGTAAATCCTGAGTGATTTGTTTGGCTTCAGCATGTTACTTTAAATTTACATTAATGTATTTGAGAAAATAATTTGGCCCTAAAAAGGACAGACAGGAAATGCCTTTGATGGTCATCAGCTGAATCAGGCTTTATTGGCATGACAACCTGTTTGAGTATTGCCAAAGTGTAAGAAAAAGACAGGCCATCAATCATCTGTCTGAGGCAGGTATGAGCCACCCAGAATAGAGTTACACACTGGGTTTGGGATCAGATCCCCTGTGTCTGTCTGTCATTATAGTCCATTCCTGATCTTGCAGCAGGTTGCTGTAACATGAAGCCAAAATAGAATATCGTTTGGTTAAGAGCACTGGGAGGATGTGTTAATATGAAAATATATGAAGAGAATATGTAAATTGACAAAGAGAATATATTAACTAAGGATCCAAACCTGCAGACCTTCCAAGGCCATGTCTACACTCCAGTGGCACAATACAGCACTGCAGCTGAGCTGCTGTAGCATCGTAATGTAGAAGCTTCCTACATCGACTGAAAATCAGTGTAGTTAATCCAGCTCTCTGAGAAGCAGTAGCTATGTCAATAGAAGAAATCTTCCCTTAACCAAGCTGCATTCACACTGAGGGTTAGGCTGACCTAACTGTGGTGCTCAGGGTGAACATTTTTCACGGCACTGAGTGACGATCTCATTTTTAAGCATGGAGCAGGCCTAAGAAAACTGTTTTGGGCCTGATCCTGCTTTCCCTTTGTATCCACAACTCATTGATTTTGTGGTATTCTGAAAATTGTGTTAAAATTGTGATCTAGCACTTTAGATTTCCAGAACTAGGGCTCTGTAGGGAAGCATGCGATCAGAGTCACTCTGTGTGTAGCCAGCCAGCCTAGAGTGACAAACAAGGTCAGGGTGAACTGTGCCTCTGCATTTTATGGAGCAGCCTGCTTTCTCTCTCTGATTTTGGATTCTTATTTTGTTATTGTTCTGAATTTGAAAAATAAGGTAGTGTTTGTTGCAAGCTTCCAGCAAGAGTATTTTATGTTTTTATCTAACTTCTGTGTGTGTATGCTGTGAAGCAAGAGATTTCTCTGTGTCCTCCTTCCCTTGACTTCATTGGAATGCTCATCTGAATTAAGGGAGGTAACTGGTGCTTGGGAGTGGGAGAAAGGCAATAGGTAGGGGGGAAGGAATAAAGTTGCAGTATTAAGTTGCTCTCCACATCTCTTGAATACTCAGCTCAGATATACATTCAGGACCAGTTTGTGGCCATTCAGAACCTTGTGGTTTCTGATGTGGTGTGGGAGGAGGTGCAGTTTCAGTCACAAGGTAAATAAGGGATGTGTTCATTCAGTACATTCCTCAGCTGGCCTAATCACTCCTACTCACTGGCCAAGTGTCAACTCTACTTCTAGGGCTAGATGGTGCCTCCAGGCAGAAAGGCCTTTGTGCTCCCTTGGACTGCTTCAGTTGCTCCAAACAGACTTTCTGTTGCACAGGGCCTTCTGCCAGGCTCTGTGCTGAGAGAAGTTGGCAGAGGCCCCAGAATGAATCTGGTCCAGTGAATACAGTTCAGTACTGAGAAGCAAGCAACAGAGGGAGGGAGGAAAAATACATGAAATATGCTACATACAGGGCAACTATTTGTGTCAGACCAACTTATTTTGGGAGGACAGGGGCCCATGTAGAGAAGGGCCCATGTAGCGGAAATTTATTTCTTCTGTCCTTAATATGCAGCATAAGCATCTTTAGTTCGAAAAATGTTTGATTTGTATATTGAATTACTTGTGAAAAAAAACACGGCTTTAAATTACAGAGAGGAGAGTAATGGGGAGAAAACTAGGATTTTAATCTACCAAATTCTATACTTTGAGTGGCTTGCAAAATCTTTGGTTCATGGAAGTTCACTCATCTCTTGATAGGTTGGAAGAAGTGAAAAACTATATTCATAATGAGTGCTGTGTGTGTGTAATGGCATTGACAATTTATCCTCTGCATTTATGGAATCTCCAGTTAAAATCTTCACAGAAATCTCAAACCAAGAACAGAATATGTGACAGCCTAGTTCTATACAAGTTTCTACAGTAGTTTCTCGGTGCTGCCAGCTCTTCACTTGTAAATAGCTATTAGCTTACTTGTTGTTATTATGATTTGACATTTGTGTTATTGCACCATGGAAGCACATGGCACTTTACAGAGATAATCTTCTAGGTTATGAGATAAATGGTTTCTAAAGTTCTAATTTACTTCTACTTACTTTTCAGATTAAAGATCCAAAGAATCAAATGCTGCTTTGTTGTGTAGTCATTCACATAAGTGCTAAGTGGGGCTAATGTGATACCAGATCAGATTGGTAGCATTTTATACCCACTGATGCAAATGAGAATACAAAATACAAGACAAGCCTTCGCTCTGTCAGGTGTGATAACATTGTGTGATTTGGCCAGTCCTATTGCTGAGAAAAACACTTTTTGTTTGGTTTGGGGTGAGAATGTCACATGGAGTTCCATTTTCCATCTGGATTTTTGGTCAGTATAATCTTCAACAAAGCTATTCCTGTTTTTATTTCAAGTGGGTGCTTATGACACACCACACAGGAGTGCTTCAAATGGCCATCCAACAAATCCTCCAACAAAACCAAACCATCCAACCAAAAGCACAATAACTGATAAATTCCTCAAGAGGTGTTTACCGATGTGTTGAGCAATAGAAAGTGCACTATAGCTCAGGAGAGTAGGTTCAATTGTCCCCCAGAGAGGATCTTCCCCTTTCAACAAGAAGAGTTGTGGAATTAAAGAATTACCTCTACAATATTCCTAGACCCAATGGAGAGACCTTTGCACTGCCTGGGATCCCCATATGTAAAAGCAAGAGGTTGGAATTGGATATGCTAGATTCATCCTATTGATAATTAATGGTGTCCATTTAATACACTCCAAGGCATGCCACTTGAGGAAGGGTTCTAGAGGTGGTGGAGGCCAGAGGAATCTGCCTCCAAAAAGTAACCAAAGGGGTAGCATGGAGCTCCAGAGCTGGTGCAGAAACAGTGCTTTGTGGCTGACCCTGCCCCCTAGCCCATTTCCTGGGATCTAAATGAAGCTCAGAAAGGTGCAGATTTGGGGTCAGTAAACTCCTTTCTCTTACCTTCTGAGGGGCAAAGTTGGCTGCCACAATCAAAAAACCAGAATCTTCCTGCATCTTAGTTCCTCCCACAACGTCTACGGGAGGAGGCTGATCTGGCTAAGTATTACTATTTTTTTAAAAAAATAATCTGGATATCAAAAATTGAGCATATAAATAATAGATTAAAAATACATGTAAAAAGCACTAATGATCAGCTGGTGGCTTAGTGAAGCTGGGTAAGAGCAGTGTGGATTATACAGGTTTTCTTTTTCCAGTGGTTCAGTGAAATCTCTGAATTCAGCTGTTTGCAAAGAAAGTGACAATGGCACCTACAGACATGGCAAACAGAAAAAGGAGACAAAGGGATAAATGCATATTTTGACTTTTCCATCTTTCAAACACTATGCCTCAAGCCTCGAGTTTAACTGAGCCCTCCTCCCACTATTCTCCTTCCAGCAACTCTTTCCCCTCACCCTTCAGCCCTCTCCTTGCTCTCTGCACCCTCAGCTACCAGGAAGAATGGAAGCGAGTTCACCATATTAGACTTGACACAGACTTAACAGTAGGTGGCGCTGGATAGTAAATGTAAAACACCAGGCCTGAATCTGCTCCTGTACTAATTTTACATGATATTATTCCACTCATTTCAACCGACTAACTCCTTGTTTACTCTCTTCTAAGGGACATAAGAATCAGACTCAGCATATTACCATTAAAGACATTATCTCCCAGTATAACCAGCTGGCAAGCCTAGCAGTGATTTTTCAATACATTATGGACAAATACAGCAAAGGATTAGAAGAGCTATGAAGAGAAGCAGCAGAGATGCACTTGAGCAACTTGGACTCAGTATTAACGGGATGACAGGTTGCAGGATGAGAAGATGTAGAATTCACTGAGCATACAAATCTAATGCTGAAGGAACGCATTCAATAACAGAAACTGTAGAGTTGTCACAGGTGTGGCAAAGGTGTGAAAGGCAGGAGTGTTGGTAAGAAACTGATTTTCATTTCTTGGACCCAGATGGCATAGGTCAGGGCAACAAAAGATTAGGCCCCTATTACATGGCAGGGTTGAATCTCCATTGACTCCAGTGGTTACTGTTACAACTTGTGCCTACTAGCAGCCCAGATCACCCCTCTGCTTATGCAAGTGAATAGGGTTGATATCAAGTGGATCCCTCCTGAAAGCATGAAGAGAAGAGGGACTGCGCTTCTGCATTGTCACTCCTCCCTGGGACTGTATATAAGCTATTCCAGAAGCATTAACTTCTACTGAATAGCGACACAGACTCCTCAGCAGGGGGGGCTTTAGTTGTAGGTAGAAAAGATAAAAATCAGGTCTGTGCTACACTAGAGTTAGGTTGACACAGCTTAGGTTGACCTAACTCTGGAAGTGCTCTACATTTAAATTTTGTAACTGCCCAGCTACTTTAACTTAATAACTCCACCTCCATGAGTGGCATAGAGTCAAGGCTGATGTAATTAGGTCAATGCAGTGTCAGTGCAGACACTATGTTGTTTATGTTGATTGTTAGTGGCATTCAGGAGCCTTCCCACAATGCTCCACACTGACAGTACAAGATAGTGGAAAATATTCTGCATATGAAGTAGTAGGGGGTTAATTCTTTTGGAGCAACATAATCTGTTGTCATGATGTTCTGAGTGGTGAAGTGTACAGCTATGAAGACCTAGGAAGCCATAGTTTTCTAACTTAAGACATGCTGAATCTTCCCCATAATCACACAAAAATGTAAGCATTGTTACTGAATCAAAAAATTCAAAGAATTGTTCAGACTTGAACTAGGAAGTCTCTACATAGACTAAATCTGTGGCAAGAATGTTTTATTATTTATTGTATTATTTTAAAAAATGGCTTGAATTGATCAGACAACTGGGAGGAGTGTGACACGTATCACCCATTTAAAAGGTTAATGCTAGCTTTCAGCAGCTCCAAGAAGTTGCTAAGAAACAGTGTCATGTCCTCCTGATATGTCCAGTGAGAGGCTGAGTAGATGATGTAATGCTCAAAATTTTGTTTCATTGGTTGGATCTGTTGCCACTCAGTGTCCTACTAGAGGGTTTATAGGCTGGAGTTCTCTGAAAGCCTGAACTTTTCTCCACCTTCCTCCTACACTCAGTTTAGCTAAGCTCTTATTAAATAAAGTTGCCAATTTTTTTTCTAACTCACCTTTGAACTTTTAATTACTGTTGCTACAAACAGAGCACTAGCTCTGTCTGAACCGATGATTTCAGATGGGTGGTAAAGCCTGTAGTACACCCTTCCTATGTTTTCCACAGAGACAGTTTTAATGCCATGAAAAATGCTTTAGAGTAGTACAGTCATCTATAATAACAAACACATGGTAAGGGAATATTTGACTATTAAGGGGTTGTGGAAAGATGTGTCCCCCAGAGTCACCTTCACCTTCAGATGACTGTTCATTTAGGAAACATTTTTTGTGAGCTTTTTCACCACCTTTGAAATCTACTGACTCGAAAGGACAAATATTTGTGCATCTCTCTGTTTGCCAAGATGATCCTGCAGATGTGTAATGCCTGCGTGTCACTGTGTGTAAAGTGCTTGATGCAGCAGCAAGCTGGCTGCCCTAGAGAAGATGACAGAATCAGCAGAACAGAGCAGCTTTCCATACATTCAATTAATTTTCTGCTATATGCCAGGCTCTTTCTTCTCCTGTGCAGATGTGAGAAAAATCAGGAACAAGTTTCTACATTTTTGTCTTTTCTGTTCCCTTCAGCCCCCTGTGCACTGTCCTACCTTCTTCTGTGTTCTGTTCTCTTTTCTGTACTATGTGTTTTAATGGACAGCATGTTTTAATGGACTGAGCACAGAGCTGGGACTGGAGTCAAGAGTTCCTGAAAATTAATTCCAGTTCTGTCATGACTTGTTATGTGGATATGATTTCCAGGACATATTTTATGTTACATACATATGTTTAAAGGGTGCTTTGTAGAAAAATGGTTTTTAATTAATTAAAAAATAAAATTTAACCTCTGTCTATGTCAGTTTCTTTATCTGTAATACAGGAATACAAATGCATCATTACCTCAGTGGCAGGTTATCAGGATTAATGCTCTAATAATATTGTTGAATTTTCTACTGGACTTTGAAAGTGAAACTGCTACATATATGCTATTATTTTTATTATCCTTGCATTTGGGGTTTCCTGTCTAAAATTATTAAAAATGTTCAATTTCTAGAAATAATGGGTATGAAGACCAGTATTTTCTGCAGAGTCCTAAAAAATTACTGACTTACCACACCTTCAGTTTCCAGCTTTTCTTGATCTTTAAAGGCATATTGCCAAATGATTTAGGCTAGTAATTTATGCCCCATCCTTCAAGTGGCTCTCTGTAGGTGGACTCCTGTACTCCTAGTAAAGCTTGCAAGGTAGGGGCTTTGATTTTGTAAAGGAAAATAAATAATAAAAAACCCATGGAAAGATATGGTTTCTTTTTGTTTGATTTTATATTTAAACATTGCACTGCAAAGTTTTGAACATAGAACAGAATAGAACTGGAAAGTAAAACTAACTTGAAACAAAGGTAAAATTAACCATTTTAGACAAACTAAGTAATATGAAAAAAGTAAAAGGAGAGACTAGATAAGAGGCAGCATAGTCAGTGGGTAAGACACTGCAAAATAAGGTCAGGAGATAAATAAGAAATCCAGTCCTAGCTCTGCTGCTGAAGTGCTCTGTGACTTTGGCTAGTCGTTTCACCTCTGTTTTCCCTTTCACGTGTATGTCTTGTCTGTTTAGAATAGATGATAATTTTTTTAGGAGGAGGACTGTCCACTATAATGGGTTTGTAAGTGCCTAGCACAACTTGGCCCTATATCAGTTGAGACCTATATGTGTTACTGTAATTTAATAGCCTAAGGCATTGCTGCTAACAGTATGAGGATTTTTATCATCTTGCCATATCCCTTTAGTAAAGATGTTTTTAGCCTTGGCCTCTGCAAAGGTGGCCTTCTGGGCTCACATGGAGACCCATAGAAGTCAGTGGGGCTGTGGGAAGGTGCCAGAATCCCTGCACTCAATGAGATAATCTTGCATTTTGCCCTCCAACGATCCTTATAATCTGGGGAACATCTAGGCTAGATGCGTTTACAGGTATCTTTTAGTTCATATAACCTTGGGTTCTGAAAGTGATCACGGGTGAATAGATGTTGAGATCACAGAGATAAGAGGGTGAATAGTAAACACTGACTTTCCAGTTCTTTCCTCCAGGGCAGGGTTTGAATTTAATTCATAGATAGATACCTTAGGCAGGGGTGGGGAATCCATCGTCATGTATATACATAGGAATGGGCACACTCAAAATACAAGGATAAATGAGAGTGATTATGCCAAAGGGGAAACTTATCCTTTCTGCATATGCCCTCAAGAGCCACAGGAGTACGCCAGCATGGCCCGGCTGGTTCAGCAACTGCTTGTGAAAAATCCAAATCTGGCTGAGCCATTTCTGATCTCAACGAGGGACGGAGTCAATTATAATGAAAATGTCCATCCGGTCATGGTCAAGGGACGTCCAGAGACTGAACGAACCTCAAGCAAAGGGAGAGGATGGGGCCCAGAGATGGGGGAGAGGGTGGGATGAGGCAGCAGGGAGGGACACCCCCTCAGAAGGGATGAGCCCCCAAGGGAGATGAACTCTCGGGTGGGGTCTCTGTGAGGGAGGGGAAAGAGCCCCAGGCAGCTTCCCTCCCGTCCCACACAAGGCGAAGCCCCCGCTGTCTAGCGTGCCCGGGGAGGGGAAGGGCTTAGGAGAGAGCTCGGAAGCTGGCCTCGCCTGCGCCGGCCCCTCCTGGGGGTGGGATCCGGGCGGGGCCGGGGCTCTCGGCTCCTCCTCGCCAATCGCTGGGCTTTGGGGTTAGTTTCCCGGAGTGGAGCCGGGGGCGGTGGCGAGGAGAGCGGGTCTGCGAGGAGACAAAGCGGGGGCGGACGACAGGGCCGGGCGGGGATCGGGCTGAGTGCGGCGCAGGCCGGGATCCTCTTCGCAACAGGTTCCCAGCTCTGCCCGGCCCCCTGTGCGCAGCGGCGGGACCGCAGGCCGCTCCGCCTCCCCAGGCCCCGGCCAGTGGTCTCCTCGGTGTCGGGCGGGGCGACCCGGCACCATCCGCCTCCATGCGGTTCGGCTCCAAGATGATGCCGGTGAGTGAGGGGTCCCGGCCGGGAAGAGCGGGGAGGGGGCAGTAAGCGGACACGAGCAGGGCGGGGGGCAGGGGGACACGTGGGTCGCGGCGCGGGGGTGGAGGGGGAGCGTGGGGACTCTGCTCCCATCCTGTATTGTTCAGTCTCGGGGGCGCCGCGATCGGCGGATGTGACTCGTTGGCACTAACACGTCCCTCCGTGCGCGGGAGTCCGGGGCCAAGCGTGGGCAGGGTCAGGCCAGAGGGAGGGATAAAGTGGGGCGGGGGGCTGGGACTGGAAACTGCCTTTCGCTCCTGACTCCCGGGTGTTTCGGTACCTCCACGGTAACTTGGCTGTTTTCAGAGGTGGGGGGTTGGAAGGGATCAGCCGCGTGTATGTCGCCCCCCAGTTGAGTGTGTACGGTGAGGCGGTGCTGCTTGGAGACTCGAGTCAGCAAATGGAGCTGACCCGTTATCTAGGGAAGGGTCGGGTAGCGCCAGTAAACATCGGAAGAGAAAATGGATCCTGCCCGTGTGGAGGCAGAGCCGGGGGAGCCCATCAGATTAGCTCTTTGTTCCGAATCTGGGCTGGTTTGTGCTGGGGGATTTTCCTCCCCCGCTAATCTCCGTGTTTACAGCTCTTCTGCTTGCTCCGGTTGCACGCTGAGAGTGTAACGAGCCCTCCCGGGGAGGGTAGCGAACCTTGTCGGGAAAAGTGCCCCGGGTTAGTGTTAGAAGAGTGGCGAGCCCTGATAGGCGCTGGGCTTGCGGGGCAGGGCTGGGCGAGGGCGGCGCAGAGCACTGGGGCAAGGACTGCGGGGGAACAGGTGGCATGTTGGTGAAACAACTGAGAGGGCAACATTCCCCACATTTCAAGGGACAGTGACGTTTAGCCTTTGGAGGGAAGAGTTAGCCATAGGCTTCCCTTACTGCTCCCACCCCCCAGCTCTAATTGCATTAGAGAGTTCTCCGGACTTTTTATTAAGGATTTAACCAGCCTTCTCTTCAGATGCCCAGTAATCCCTAAATGCCGAGTTAGTTCCACTCCGAGAATTAGAGACGTTATGGGTGGAACTGGCCTGTTGGGCAGGAGGAGAGACTGAATAAGCTAAATAGTTTAGTTCTCTTTGGCTTGTTCAGTGGGAGTTTGCAAGTTCGACTTAACAAATTCATTAACAATTCTTAACAAATTAGACAAATGTAGGAACTCTAGACACAGACCCCTGATGCCTTGAGATTTCCCACATCTGTTTTCTTTTTAAAATGCCCAAGCTCCAGGAGGATGAGTGTCCATGTTGTTTACAAAATAAACTGGTTTTGCCTAGTTTCAGGATATCCTCCCATTGCCACTGAAGTAGGAATTACCAAGAGAAATTGGTAGCTTATTAAAGGTGTGTCCATGCTAGTAAAAAAGGTGTGTTTTTAATACTTTAGAATTGACCCCTACCAGCTAGCTTGGGTTAAAATATAAAGTGATCTCTCTACCCTATTATTCTAACATGGGTTTAAAAACTCATCTTTGTTCCCAGTGAAGGCAAGGCCTAAACTGAATACAGCTGAAGTTGAATGAACAGATGGAAAAGTTTTGCTTTTGGCACAAAACCTCTGACTGTGTGGGAAGAAGGAGGCCCTTGATTCCCATGTTGCAGTTGAGCCAAGTGAAAAGTATCTCTGAATATTTAGTATTAACCAGCAATGGTTCATTTGGGGCTCTATTAGTTATTTCTTAAAAATGGCAGATTACAAATAAATAAAATGTGTTGGAAATTGTGCTTATAGGAAAACCTGAATGGAGATTGCTTTAAGTATCTTAAATTGCAGTGTGTATGTGTTCCATGCATATATGGCCTTGCTGTAGAAGTGCTTGCAAAATCAGGGCCAACACTATGTGTATGAGTAACTTTACACAGCTGCATAGACCCACTGAATTCAATGGGATTATTCATGTATATAATGTTCACAAGGGTATTTGCAGAATTGAGGAATTCTATTTTTGTGATGAGGCATATTGTCAATTTAAAAACACCCTTCACATCACAAACCCTGGAAGCCGACTGAAGCAAATAGGGATCTGTAAACCAGAGGAGAATGGCCATTTATAAGGCGAGGTGGTTTGCTTGTTACAGGGAAGCTAATTTCTCTTCTCCCTTTATCACTCTTTCCTCCCAATTGAGGAGGCAATAATGAGGGTTGACTTAATCCAGCAGACAAATCAAGGCAGGAATAAGTGACTTTAATTGGTGTAACTAAAGAGACAGCAATGAGTATTGGTGTAACTAAAGTTAAAGTAATCAAACTTTTTGGAGAATTGTATTGTCATCAGCCCATGAAAATCTGAGGAAAAATAAGCAGTGTATATAGTATCAAGGTGTTAATTCAAAGATCATCATCAATTAACTAAACATTCTGTCACCAGACAAAAGTCTCTTGTACAGATTTAATCAGCTAACTGCCTGTGTCTGATGATCATCCCAAAGTATTCCCAAAACAGTTCTGTTTCTTTATTTGAATGCCACCTCCATTTAAAATCTACAGTAGTTCTGTCTGTCCTTTCAATGGTTGGTTGAGACAAGTGCCAGTGCATGATTTGCTGTAGATGCTCAGACTTCCATTGCATGATGATGCAAATCTTGGTCATTCTGTTTTTAATTTAGTAAAATAAAGGGATCACTGCAACCTTTACCATAAAGTGTTTACTCCATAAAGTAATGGATTGGTCTAAATTAGAATGGGTTAAGTGGCTTAATACTAGAGGGCAAATATAGTGGATAGTCATTATTTTTTAAAGTTATAACATATTTTGTTGCTCTACAGGTTCTCATTTCTAATAATTACATTAATCAAGGGATGTAGGAGGGGATTTTAAAAGCTGCAAAGAGCAGTTAGCTGCCCACTGTGAACTGGGACCTAACAGGCCCCTTCCTTGAAAATCTCCTCTGTAGTAGACACACACTGAATGGATATGAACAGAAATGAACTGGAGCCCAAATAGTCTAAAAACACATGGAAACATAAATAATAGCAAACCTTAAAACAATCTCTTTCACTTGTTTTTTGCAGTTTCTTTTATCCGATAACCCTCTTTTGATGACTAACAGTTTTGTAACTGCAAAAATCATATTTAAATGGTGAGATTTTGGAGTCTGGCTGACAGAGTATTATTCAATATCTGTCTAACCCAGTGGTTCCCAAACTCTAACAACCCATGAACCCCTTTCATTAAAATATCAAGTCTCGCGAACCCCCTTCTGAAAATGAACATTTCCAGGGATATCTTTCCTTTTACCTGAGTATAATCATAAAAGTAGTGATTTTGGAAATATAAAATTTGTTTTTATGACATGCTTATTACACACTACCATTTATTTATCGTTACAGTATTTTTATTACATTATGAAAACAGAAACACTCTTCCAAGATCTCACTTTTGTAGCTGTATCACTTTGAATAAGCCTGTTATGACAAGGCTCCCATGTTTCATCGAGGAGTATCAGGGTATGTCTACATTACAAAATTACATTGATTTTATAGAAGTTGATTTTTCAGAACCAACTTTATACAGTCGATTGTGTGTCCTTATTAAGCGCATTATGTCAGTGGGGTGCATCCATAGTACAGTGGCTAGCATTGACTCTTGGAGCGGTACAGGTGTGAAATAGCATTAAGATATTTAAATACCTAACTCAGAGTTCTTTCTACACAAGCATTCAGGTCTTGAGCAGACCAGGCAAACAATACACATTACGACAAAGCTTAAACATTGTTGTTCATAATAATTTTAAAAACAATACTAGCTGCCTATTTAATTTTAAAAACAGCAAAAAATATCCACCTCCCTTTCCATTTCCTATAAAGAGTCTTGAGGTTGAAATGTCCTCAGTGTGACAGATACGCTTGCTTTGATCTGCTTAGCTCATGGAAGTCTAGAAGCTGGAGGCTGCTAGCCCCATGTTGCCTGGCATGTCTAGGAACAGCTCTGTCCACCATTAGGGATTTTTCCCCTGAGAACACGCTGTAACATTTCGTGAACCCCCATGAGTTCACGAATCCCAGTTTGGGGATCACTGGTCTAACCAAATGTATAGCAGCCAGGCATGACATTGAACCAAAATGTAGCAAGCTTGACACTTTAGGAGAGCAGTCTCCTTCTTGGTGTGATGGTGGGACTCTTATGGGGATAAATATCTTTATCCAAATTGCTGTATGAGGAACTGGAAAGTGATCCTTGAGCATCTTCCAGCCTCCCCTCCCCATTTTTAATTCCCTTTGTGGTGGCTTTTATCTTTTCCTATGCTTCTTCCCTATCTTTTCTTCCTTCCCCAATAAAACAATCCACCGAACCCCTGGTACCAGTCTCATACTCTCTCCTGCCCCAGCCAGTGCAATGCATACATATAGTGTTAAGTAACCGAGTAACTACTCTGGTCACCAAGGAGCATTATAACTGAAGTCTTTTTCTTGCAGCGAGGTTGCATAGCAACTAAATTGCTGTTGTAGCCATATAGCAGGAGAGTGTTGTTAAATTTGGCAAGAGTGTAATGAATTACCTCCATGTACAAGTAAATTGATGGCACCTTAGAAGTGCATGAAGTAGTAGTGACAGGGTTAAAGTCAGAGAATTAAATGAGCCATATAAAATTGTCTCACCTTCCATCTGTTGAAGGCTTGCGGGAGTGTGATTTGTACTGTTGCATTGCAATGAGGAGCTGGCACATTTTCTAAAATAGCATATCTGTCTGCAGCATAATTGGTCCTTTTTGCATGTTTTGCATTGTTACCATAAAGATGAGTAGATGTTAGGAAATAATTTGCGTCATTATGTATGCTGCCTTAAATAGCTTTGCTGAAAGGGTGGGGGGGGGTTCGCAGATGGAGCTAATGTAGACTCTGTGTTACAGGAAGAGCTTTGATTCAGTCTGAAATTTCTTGTTGGTCACAATAGCTGTAAGGCAGAGGTGGGCAAACTACAGCCTGTGGGCCAGACCGTCCTGTCCAGCCCCTGAGCAGCATGGTAAGGGGACAGGATGTCCTGGAGGGCAGTCGGGACAGGGGGCAGTTGGATGGGGCAGAGGTTCTGGGGTAGAGTAGGATAAGCGTGGAAGTCCGAGGGGGCCTGTCAGGAGGCGGGAGGTGTGGACAGGGTTCAGAACAGTCAGGGGCGGGGGGCGGATTGCATAGGGGGGTGAAGTCTTGGGGGGCAGTTATGGTTGGGGGGTCTTGGGTGGCGGTGGTCAGGGGACAAGGAGTGGGATGTGGGTTGGATGGGTCAGGGATTCTGAGGTGGGCAGTCAGGGGGCGGGAAGTGGGTGGGAGTTGGATAGGGGGCGGGGCCAGGCTGTTTCGGGAGGCACAGCCTTCCCTACCTGGCCCCCCATACAGTTTTGCAACCCCAGTGTGGCTTCGGGCCAAAAAGTTTGCCCACCCCTGCTCTAAAGTCTGCATTGCAGTGCTCAACATGTAGGCACCCGATTTCAGGAAGAACACTGATCTACAAATCCTGAGTTAGGTGCTAGGCTCCCTATACGATAAATGGAGGAGAGAAGTGCCTTGGAATGTGCTCCACAGAAGCCAGCACACTAGATGCGGAGTTGGCTAAACTAGTCAATGGGAGGCTAATGAAAAGGGTGTGTCCAAATGCCTACCCTTCTCATGGAGATAGGTGCACACATGTGGGCTGTAGCAGAGGTGCCTATGATCTACAACTGGGAATCCCTCTCCTGGAGTGAAGTTGCTTAGGTTCCAAAGTTGTTTCTGTGAGAATGAGGCAGATGCCTGCCTCAATCAGTGCAAAATAGAGGAGAAAGGTGGTGGTGGCGGTGGCGCACAGAGAAGACAATGCCCCTGCCTTGCAAGTTTTAGCTCGGTGGTTAGAGCAATTACCTGGGATGTGGGAGCCCTAGGGTTCAATTCCCCTCTGCGTGAGGGGGACAAAGGATTTGAACAGGGTCTCTCACTTCTCAGAGTGCTCTAACCAGTGGGCAATGGGATATCTTGACACAGATTTCCCTCAGTCTCTCCTGTTGAAGCTGTTATAGTGTTTTAATAATTAGTCTTTTGGTGCAGAAGAACAAGACCCTGCGTTGCCTTCCTAGTGCCTTCCACCTTGATTACAGAGTCATTGTCACTCTTGCCAAATAATTCTAATTATTTATTCGCAGGAGAAGACTGAGCACCTTCACCACAGAATATGTCAGGGATCAGCAACCTTTCAGAAGTGGTGCGCCGAGTCTTCATTTATTCACTCTAATTAAGGGTTCGCGTGCCAGTAATACATTTTAACGTTTTTAGAAGGTCTATACTATATAACTAAATTATTGTTGTATGTAAAGTATATATGGTTTTTAATATGTTTAAGAAGCTTCACTTAAAATAAAACTAAAGTGCAGAACCCCCCAGACCGGTGGCCAGGCCCCGGGCAGTGTGAGTGCCACTGAAAATCAGCTCGCGTGCTGCCTTCGGCGCGTGTGCCACAGGTTGCCTACCCCTGGAATATGTCATAGCCCAGTGGTTAAAGCACTCTAAAGAAATGAATGTTCAAGGGCTCCTTGAATGTTCCATTGAATAGTAACATAGGAATTGCCATAGCAGATTAGATCAGTGTTCCATCTAGTGCAATTTTCTTTGACTAAATACTTCCCTCAATGGTATTATGAGAAAATCTGGTTTTAACTACTTGGGATTTACAGACCTATTTTAATACTTTACATTTTAAGCATAGACATGCATCTTCAGTAAATATTCACTACCTTAATGTTAGACAAGGAAAAAAATGTCTGTCTACGGTATAATGCAGATAAACAGTTGTGTTTTTTGATCCTGAACCATCTTCCTTAATTCGTGTGTTGCTTATTTAGGCTCCAGTCCTCTAGCAGGATCCACGCAGCCAGACCTCTGTGTCTGTGACACCCAGTTGACTTTAGCATGGATTTGATTGCCAGACAAGAGCTTTGTCTTCTAATTTGTTTAAGGGCTTGGTATACATTGAATAACTATTAAATATAATTCTGGACATTTTAGCCAATGCAAGTCATTTGGGAATGTTACCAAATTACTATTTCATAAAATCATTTAATACATGGTATTCAGGGTCTTAACTTCAGGGGTATTTTATATAGAATGCTGACTAATTCTGAGAACACGTTTTGCTGGTCTTCTTTGCCAATAGTGCGTTGGGTGTGCATTGCATTTTACAGATTATGAGTTGTCGTGATTTGTTATTGTGAATCATGACAGTAAATAATGTCTCACTAGGTTGCCTGTATGACTCTAGTTCAGGAGTATTTTGTTAAAACAATGGGCTTTTTTTTGACCATTGATCAATAGCTTTCTGTTCAATTTGTGAAAGAATTTTTAAATAACATTCATTTCTATGTTGTCCCTCTTCAAACAACACCATTCTCCCAGAAAATATTCATCTGAAATCTGTGTTTTGTAGTATGTTACAGTTTGTTCAGTACATCAGTTTCTTTAAGTGCTTTCATCACAAATTACTTGTCCTTCCCCCCCTCCGCCCCCACTAGATCAGTCTGTTGAAGTCCTGGGAAATCACTTTTATTATAGTTTTACTCCTGATCTGTCTATTCATCAGCAATTCATTCAGACTCTGAATGCCTTGTGGGTTTCCTGTTGTTGCTGTTGCATGGGTCAGTCCATAGGAGGATCAGATCAGGAGAGGTGGGGATGGACACTTCATATAAAACATTTCCTTTCCCCTGTGGCTGTTGCCAGATGGGATCTCTGCTTTCTTAATGAAGGGTATGTCTGAAGAGCTGTATGATAGATTAATTTGCATGCAGGGCAACGGAGTTTTAATAGAGGCAGGTACAGTGGAGATAACATTTGTTCATTTATCCTCATTCCGGGGTCTTAAAGTGGCAGTGTGCCCTGTGTTCATTTCAAATTAATGATGATGATGAGTTGGCTTTAAGATGCTTTCTGGGTTTGTTTACTAGCTCTCCTTGTTAGCAATCTGCCTGAGAGATCTCCTTGCCTCCACAATGCACGTCACTGAACTTGCTGAGCTGGTTCAATAGGGACAGGGTCTTGTCTCTCAAAGGGAGGCTCTATTAATAAAGAGGTGGAACACACTGGAAAAATGACATGGTTACAGTGGCGTTCTTGGCTTAGCTGTTATAGCATCAGGAGGAAGGGGAGTAACTTTGTTTCCTCACATCTGTGATCTCCCTGGGGAAGAGGTTGGAGGGTTCCTTTGTTATCCTGGGAATGTCTGGAAATGTCAGTTCTAGTATCAGAGAGGGTTATTTAATACTCCAGAAGCTGGAAGGCACTCACATTCATGAGGTCACAAGCACATCAAGCCATCCTGCTCTTTGCTCTTTCACAGCATTACTGTCTTAAAGCCCTGTTTTAACTCTCCTTACTAATTTTTTACTCAGATAAAACTCGGACTGAACTTATTAGGAGTTTTGCTTGAATAAAAAATGATTAAGGAGCTTGAAACAAGGCCTTTTGTTTGACATCAAGATGGTGTAGTATATAAAGGTCAACAGAGTTCTTTTGTGTCATGTGAAATAGTCATTTTTATATGATGCTTTTTAGCCACTGTTGTTGAACTGTTTGAGAAAATTCCAAACTTTTGGAATGTGGGAGGAATGAATAACAATTGCAGATGGTGTGGGATATCTAATTCTGTCACTTGGATGAGAATTTTAGGCGAATAATGCTCTTTCTGTAATCCATGAGGATTCCTTGTTCTCAGAAATGTTAAAAGGTAGAAACCACTTCCCATCTTGCTGCTGTTAATCACTGATATTTTCATTCTTGCTATTAGTCCTGTAATCAGTTTAAAATTAGTCACACCAGTGACATCACCACTTGTTTCATAGTTACTTATAGTGTTACAGTAATGTTTAGTGCAAAGCTAGTTTAGAAATCTCCAGTTTCTGTTTTAGTGATGTTAGTATCAAGAATGTTTTCTTTATGTGGTGATTGGATATAACTCATCACTATTTTTATCAGTCTGAGGTAGGTATGCCAGGTATTTGAGTAAATACTTCTGTATCCGTTTGTTCTACATTACAGAGCCACCCACAGTATAGGCTCTAACACTGATTACCATGAAGAGATCCTTTTGATAGAGGGTTGTGTGTATGTAGGTGGCAGAATGAGGCTGAGGTAAGCGTGTTGTGGGAGCCATTTAAGAAAGAAGAGAATATTTTCCTTGATCTTGATGATGTTGTTGTTGTCTCAGTTTTAAAACTTATGAGAATAAAACATACGTGAATGGATTTAGCCCGCTGTTTCCGCAATGTTTTAGAACAGTTACTAGGCACTTTTCAAAAACAGTTTTTGATTAATGTGAAAGTGATGTGGAAAAGCTTCTGTGGGAGAAATCCAGTTAGGTTATAGTGTATAGTGTCTGAAATGGAGTAAATAATTGGGATGCTCTCACATCCAAAGGCTGGAAAAACTTTTGATATGTTAATGTTTTGAGTTGTTTGGTGTAGTTGTTTGAGTTGTTAGTCGCTACAGTATCTTTTATTTAGCACCCTTTGCTGTGGATCAAGGAGTTGTATAAATGGGAAATTTAAGATAGAGGAGCTAAGTGACTTGCCCAAGATTGTGCAGCAAGTCAGTGTAAGAGCTGGAAATAGGGCTCTTAGTTCCTGATTCCCACTCCTGGGAGTCATACTAACTGGGTCAATTGTGTATGTCAGTTTCATATCTATCTATAGGTCACACAAAAGTGTAATTAAATGTCACTGTCTTAAATAATGGTATCTGCACACTGCAGCAGGGTTTTGTGGTTGTTGATGTACGGATGCTAGGGGAACCTTGAGCAGGTTGTGTTCAGAACTGTGCCTCTGAGCAGATTTGAACCCTGACTGACTAGGTGGGGCTGAAAAGAGGATTAAAATCTGCTTTCTACTGAGTGCTCCCTTTATGCCAGGGTGGGCAGACTTTTGGTCTGAGGGCCACATCGGGGTTGCAAAACTGTCTGGAGGGCTGGGTATAGAAGACTGTGCTTCCCCAAACAGCCTGTCCCCTATCTGCCCCATGACTGCCCCCCTCAGAACCCTGCCCTAGCCAACCCTCCTTGTCTCCTGACCGCACCCTGCAAGACCCCCCCAACCCTAATCACCCCCCCAATACCCCACCCCCCTGTCCAGCCCCTCTGCTCACTCTCACCTGACTGCCCCAACCCCTATCCACACGCCGGGCCCCCTGACTGGCCCCCCCCCCCCCCCCCCCCCGGCAAGGACTCCCATGCTTATCCAACCTCTCCCTCCCTGTCCCCTGACTGCGCCCTGGGACCCTCTGCCCCTTATCCAACCCCTCCCAGCTCCCTTACCATGCCACTCAGAGCAGCGTGTCTGGCTGGAGCAGATTGCTGCCTGCGTGGTGAGCTAAGGCTGCAGGGGAGCCTGCGGGCCATAGTTTGCACACCCCTGCTTTATGCTGCGCCTTTAAGGCATTCAACCTTGTAGCTAGTTCTGATGTTTTGAGATCCATTTAAAATGGCACATCTTCATTTTATCAAGTAAGTTAAGAATTTTTCTTCAGCCTTGATTCTTCAGTTCTGTGAGGTTAACTACTAAGCACATAATTTATATCTAAATTTAGACTCTTACTCTGTTTTGCTGTAGTAGTGCACAACTAAAGTTTAACAGTTCTCTTGAGCTGAGTTTTAAGCATGAGTTTCTGGAATTGTGTGTTAGTTTCTTGGTGCCAGGGTACCTACTGTGTTTAAACAATGAGGTTGTTTTCTTTACCGAGATATTATCAAATGAGCTTTGTTTTTAATACATTTCTTTGTCACTCCATTCCCTCTGTTTTTACCTTGTGGGTGGAGATTCTCAACGTTACTCTCTGAAACAATCCTCGTGTTTTTAAAAAAAAATTCAGTAGCTGCACTTCATTACTGTGCCACTCTTGACAAGCCTATTCTGGTGAACAGAGAATGTGCAAGTAGTAATTAGCTTTAAGCATGTCTTAATCGGAAGATCTCAAAGCACTTTATGAACAGTTGGGGTGGAGTGGGTGGAGTAAGTACTAGCATCACTTTACAGGTGGTGCAGCTGAGGTAGAGACCTTAGGATGCTGTCAATTTGAAAATCCCATTTCCTTATGAAAACTTTGTACCTATTGTAACAATTAGTGTCTAAAATCATTATAACTGAAAGAGTAGAGAGAAATCTTTTAGTTTGTTTACATTGTGTATTTGACAGCTCCTTGTGTCTGTCAGTTTCACTGGGTTGTTGGTCATGCCCACCCTTTCCCTTCCCAGCAGAAGCAGAGCTGAAACTGAAAGAGAGCAGACAAGAAGCAGGCTTTACTCCAAGAAAGGAAAGGAATGAGAAGTGTTGCTCTCAGGTCCAGAAGACACATCAAAACAACAAGAAGCATTCCTGGGGGAATTCAGCACCACTGCTCATGTGCAGAATTTGTCCCTACAGATTTCTTTGCTACTCTGCAGAAAAATGACTTTCTGGCAGGGAAGCCACAAGAGCAGTCATTTGACCTCCCCAGCAGTATGTTTCTGGGAGCCAGGTAAATCACTGGGGAAGGAGGCAGGACTAGGGAAGGACCCAGCTGGTGGCTTCTACCCTCCTGCTAGGCTCAGCTGTTAGTCCTGGCTGGGCTGGGAAGGATGCTGCATGGTATCCAGGACCGGGTCAGACCCTCCCCCAGCCGCAGGAAGCTCTGCAAATTCCACCCCCCACATGGCTCCTCAGCTGCAGAGGGAGGGATTACTGTGCAGAGAGCTGCTCCCCCATCCGCCCAATCCCTGTGCATCCAGACTCCTGTTATACCCAGGCCCTCCTGCCGAACCTTACCCCCCATACTCAGAACTCCCTCCCGATGAGCCTCACTGCCTCTGCACTTGAACCACCCAAATGAACCACCTGCATCCCCACCCTACCAAATCCCAACCAGTTGCCCCTGGATCCCCACCTCACTCCCCCAGAATATGGACCCCCAACAAAAACCCCCACACCCAGACCCCCTGGCGAGCTCCACCCCTCTACTGACACTCACCCTGCTGAGCCTCAACCACCTTCACCTGGATCCCCCTGCAGAGTCCTATTACTGTGGCACCCAGAACCCTTCAACAAGCTGCTGTGCATCCAGAGCTCTTCCCACACCCTGATCCCCCACTGAGCCACCCGCACCCAGATTGTCCCACACAGAACCATCTCTATCCATGTCTGGATCCTACCCGGCCCCCCAGTCCCTCCACACTTGGATCTTGCCTTGCTGAGTCTGCCTGGCTGCCCACACCTGGTGCACCCTGGCATGGAGGGGCAGGGCCCTGGGATGTTTCCGGGGCAGGCCTGGTCCTTGTGTTGTGTCAGGGTTGGGTGCAGCTTCACCACTGACTCCATGCCCCAGAGGGGAGCTGCACAGTGATCTCTCACCTCTGTGCAGCCCGTGGCCTGTGCTCCCCACTGCCATGCTGGAGCCTCCACATTTATTTGACAAATAACAACAGTTGCAGAATTTTAAAATATTGTGTGCAGAATTTTTAATTGTTGGCACAGAATGCTGTCAGGAGTAAAGAAAGCAGCAGGTATTTGTCTTGACATTCAATAAAAAGCCTTTTTTTACACTCTATTTAAAGGGTGCTCTAATGGAAAATTAATTGATTTAAAAATAGATTAATGCATTTACAAAAATTCAAATTGTGTCCCTTTTAAGTGGTTTTCCCATTGTCATAAAACATGGCATTGGCAGAGCTTGGAAAGAGAACTGTGGTCTCCTGATTTCCTGTCCTGTGTTCTGGTAAATGGTCTGATTTCCTTTATCTTCTAAATCATTTTAAAAAAAAAAAAAAAAAAAGTATTGCTGAAATATGGGTGTTGGAAGGCATTGTGTGTGTTACTGTAGTTCATGGAAGTGGGACTAACAGACTTTGACCTTGCTACTGCTTGTGTAGTGAGTAGTGTGTTTTAAACATCAAAAGCACTCAGCGTTGGCCTTATTCTGCTCTTATTGCCATTGTGGGGCTAGAGTCTTCCGACACTGGGTGCTTTTGAGTTGCACCCTGAATCTTTGTTTTTGTAAGTGAGATTTTATTTGCTACACATTCTACTCTTATAAGCCCAATAGTGTTTCCCATATAACTCTTGCTGCAGTTGTTTAGGTTTAAGTGAAAGGACTAGACTTAAAAAACCCCACAAAACTTAACAGTAGGCTTTTTCTACTTGCATTAGAAGCAGGTGATAAATTCACCCGATCTATGGAAATCTTTCACCATAGTCACCTGACCTGGCTATGATTTATGGGCTAGGGTTAAGTGTGTTTTGGGGTTGTGGGTATTCCTGTTGCATTGTTCATCTTTTCTTATCAGTGTGATTTCTAAGTGTGAGGTGGAAAAGAGAAGAGCAAATACTTGAAACCCCCTGCAGTATCCGGATATCAGTTAGCCAGCAAATAGCAAAGTGTGTGTGGTGCAGGTACCACCTCTCCATGATAGTCTGGTCTCATCAGAGGTTTAAATGTGCTGCCATCTCACCATTGGGCCTCCTGAAAGAAAGTTTACGTACAGATCACAGCTGGTATGGAACTGTATTCATTTGCTATGGACACTGAGAAACATTTAGCTCCTTTTTTTTTCATTGTGGGAGCACGTGTGCCTTGAAAGACTAGTGAGAACAATTGATTTAAAAAAAAAAAATAGCATCCCACAGGAACTCTGTGAAAGCCTTTTTGCTGGCCTGTTGCCATCCAGGAAGGCAGGTGACATGACAGCACCACTGATTTCAGTGGAGGTGGCATGGCAGTTGAGCTTCAGTGTATTTAAAAAAACAAATCAAAAACCCTGTTCAAGACTCCTTATGGGTTTGGTGTCAGCAGAGAAAAGCAAGACAGTTCAGGCTTATGACTGTTGCTTTCATAACTCCATTCATTATGCTTAGCTGTCACCTGTTCCATGCAGAGTATGTTGCAGTAGTTAACAGAGGGAAGAGCGAGGCATCTGCAAACTTCTTTACTTGCGTTGAGTAAGTTCGATCCTTCTATTTTAGGGTGTAGTATCTGTTTTTAGAAGTGGGGGGTATTTGAGTTTGTATGGATGAAAAGTATATTAATTGCTCTTTGAACCCTGACTGCATACTAGGACTGGACACAGACTGGGTTAAGCAATGCAGTGTCTGCCAGAAGGGGCATATGATCCAAAGGTCTGATCTGTCTTTCATTGACTTCAGTAGGAGGATTGAGCTCTTATTTAGACACCGTACAGTTCTAACCATGGCTGAAGATCAAATCTTCATGCCATCCGTTTTTGTTAAGTGTTAACGATACAAAATGGCTGACTAGTTGTCGCTGAGAGGCCATGCAGAAGTGGTTAGTGAACACTGGAGGAACATGTGCAGGAAGGGAGTTTCGAGGATAGATGTCGTTGTGCAAAGAATTGTACGTTTTGTCATACAATCTCAGGAACATATTAGGGTTTGTTTGCACCCAGTTTTCTTTTTTGCACTGATTTAATGAAATCAATAGAAAAACTAATTTAATCAATTTGTTTCAGCCCCCTGGTGTGGATACAGTTGTGTTGATATACCAATTTCATTGAAACAAACTATAGTAATATAAGACCCTTTATGCCAAAGCAGCCATACTAGGGGATTACATTAATTTAACTAGATAACTCTTTCCATCAGTTTATTTAAACCATTACAAAAACTGCATATAGACAAACCCTTATTCCCTGTATCATATAGCCCAGGGGTCAGCAGCCTTTCCAAAGTGCTGTGCTGAGTCTTTTTATTCACTCTAATTTAAGATTTCATGTTCCAGTAATACATTAACATTTTTAGAAGGTCTCTTTCTATAAGTCATTAATATATAATTAGACTATTGTATGTAAAGTAAATAAGGTTTTTAAAATGTTTAAGAAGCTTCATTTAAAATTAAAATAAAATGCAGAGCCCCCCCAGACCGGTGGCCCGGACTCAGGCAGTGTGAGTGCCACTGAAAATCATCTCGCGTGCTGCTTTCAGCACCCATGCCATAGGTTGCCTACCCCTGATATAGCCAGTGGAGTTCTTAAAATCAGAAAATAAAACACTTCTAAAGAGTGCTTTGAAACAGTTGCAAACCGTCTGCTTTCAGTACTAATGTTGTTCATGGATGTGGGTGATCCAAAAATATAACCAACCTTAAAAGACACCCTTAATCAGAGGCATGCTTTGTTGTAAATTCAGATACAAAACTGAAGTACCATATTTATATAGGTATAATTTGTGGCTAAATATATTCAGTGAGTACCAAGGCAAAACGTTAATGTTTGAAGTTTTATTTTAACTCTTTTCCTAATGTCCTGCTTATGAATAGTCTGGCCTGCATGTTCTGTCGTACATAAACTAATAGAGTATGATTTTAGTAACAATAATCAAGTGCTTCTGAAATCAAGATTATTGTAAATTGCTCAGTTCAAAAGCTGATAATAAAAGGAAGAATGCCTTTCTCTTTTGTTGCTTGGTCACATGCATCACAGTGCTCATATTTGATCTGAGTAGAGTAGTTCAAAGTTTTGACTACAGCTTTGGTAAACGGCCCTTTAATGGATTCCTCCCTCTTGTCCTTCCTGGTAGCACAAGTAAAGAACATCAGACTGGGAAACCAATCTGTTTAACAGATTTAAATATTTCTAGACTGACAAACTTCAGAAAATTAATATGGCCAAATCAGATGATGCAGAAAAAGAGCGCTTGTAATGAAGGTAGTATCTAAGCTATAATTATGCATCGCTTCTTTTCGGATGTATAGACAAACTTGAGATTTCACAAGAGATCTGCTGGAATACAGAAATTGTCATCTGTGAAGTAGGAGGGGTGCAGCCAAACCTAGTGTCACTGTGTTTCAATTATAGTTGTATTTTTGCTAGGGAAATGAAGTCCATGGATTTGGGTCACAGTCTCTAGATGCTTCTCAGTGTCGCTGATGTGGGGGAAGAAAAAATTTACAATAGCAAAAATTAGTGCTCATAGTGTACTTTTTCTCTGTCAGTTTTCACTGTTCTGAATCCTTAAAAAAACTTACTCTTAACTGTTTCCCTATATTTATAGAAAACAAGTTGTTTTATCTCTCTGAAAATGGAACACCTATCTCTTCAGTGAGAATTTCTGTTTGGGTTGTGTAAATTATCTTTAACCTAATTTAGAGAATGTAGACTGTCTTTTGGATTAAAGGTTAAGAGTCTTGTATTATCCTGCAATACAATTAAAAGGAAGAAGGGCTGTCCTTTATTTAGAACCAGAATAATCTTAACAATTATACAGTACTTCCTACTGTACCACTCCTACCTTACATCATAACTTCCTTTCTCATAGTTATGGCTAAGTGCCACCGCAATATAAACTGAGCTGTGTGCGCAGTGGCCGAGAGGGAAGGATCATACTTTATGCATCGGGTGTGGCTGTAGGTAAATATTAAACTTGTCTGTACACTTCTGTTGATTCTTACCTTATTGAGGTGAACTGCTGAATACGGAAGGAGCCAGGATCATGTGCGTTTCTTCTAGGAAGGCTATTATGTAACCTCTTGTTCACCTTAATCTCTAAATACACAGTCTGAAGAGTCTGGCTACTGAGGACCCAGATAGATGTTCTGAAGAACTTGATATGAAAGGAATCTCTTTGTTACTGATACAAACTTTGTATAACAACTTTAGAAGCTGCCTCTCTCCTGTTAAATCGAGAGCTGGAATTACCTACCAGTGTGGAATTCTCTTGATCAGAATATAAAAAACCTGCCATCGTACTGGCTGCTTTTTGTTTAAAAAGTTGCAGTCAAGTCAGCAGAAATGTGAGACGTTTTAATAGCTGAGTTCTTCACAGCTGGCTTAGGATGGTGAAGCACCAGTGCTTGTGTTTTCCAGGGCTAGGTAAGATCCAGGACTTGTTTATAAAGGGGTTTTACTTATCTGTAAAAACTCATTCAGTGCTGAAACTTTGGATGCAAGGTCTCTGTCTGGAAGTAGTTACGTCTCTATTTCTTGCATACAAATTGCTTTTTCAGTTTAATAGCTGGTGTTCTTATTCACCCTAAAACATTATATGTTACTATTGTGTTTGTGTTTTGTGCTCTAACTGAAAATAACTCTGCCATTTTTTTAATTTAGGATATGAATCTTCCTCTTCCACCTCCCACCCAGAGTTTTTAAAAGCAACTGCTGCACCTCTGAAATGATGGCATTCTAGTATACATCTAAAATATTCTTATACGTTCTCATTGTACGTGGAATCATTGGGGGGAAAAGGAGGTCCCTGCCTTAAAGAGCTTGCTGTCTAATTTAGATACGATCCAACGGTGCTGAGAATGTGATTCTATTACACATCCCTATTAATCTGAAGAATTTCATTTATCTATCTCCCTTGATGGGACATTAAACTGTGTACCGTGAAATGTGTCTCTAACACCATTTCCTAGCGCTCCTATAAATATCTAGGGAATTAAAACTAGCTTTTTGTGGTTTAAAAATATCAAAGTGAAGAGTTTGTCTTAAACTCACAAAGCAGAGAAACCTCAGAGTTGAATGCTGAAGTGACATCATTCGCGTAGACTCATTCACAATATTAAAATAGTTCATGCTTTTTTATAGAGGGGTAGTGTTCTCATGGGTCTCCTGGGTTCTTGTATCTCTGCCAGTTTGTTGTTAAGTGCCTTAGTTTTCCCTATCTGTAAAACGAGCAGACTACTTGCTTGCCTGTTTGTGTTGAGGCTCATTGTTTGTGAAGTGCTTAATAGATGCTAAGTAAGTGGAGAGTATTATTGCCTCTCTTATACCATTTGTGCTGCATTATACCTGGGCAGAACAAGGTTAGGTTAAAGGGCTAACCCTGAATTTCATTATTTTTATGGAGAGACCGGGTGGGTGAGATAATATCTTTTCTTGCATCAACTAGTGTTGGTGAAAGAGACAAGCTCAAAAGCCACTGGTTATTCCTGTCCCCACCAGGGACCAAAACTCATTTCCCCCACTCTTCAGTGCATATCTGCAGGAGACACAAGAAATTGAACTGCAAGACCCATCCAGAAGTAACATACAGTATTTCTATATCAAAAGCTGGTCTCTTTCACCAACACAGGTGGGTCCAACAAAAGATATTATTTACCCACCTTTTCTCTTTCATATTCTGGGACCATCATATCTACAACAATGCTTCAAACATTATTTATGTAGCGAATTTAAGGCCCTTAATGAACTCTCTGAACATAGTGTTTTGTGTGAGATACATACTATAAACATATATGTGTATATAGTTTTGTCTTGAAGGGTTGCTACTAATTAAAGGCTGAACTTCAAAGTTTCTGCATAAGAGCTTTGACTAGAACCTGTGGGAAAGTACAGACTGTCCTTTTTACTTAGGTCAGTTTCAGGAATTACCTAATCCATGCTGTGAGAGAAGCTACATAATAGAGTTTTCCAGTCAACACATGCACTTAAGGATTTGAAATATTTGGTATAACTGAAGATTTAATTTACAATGTTATGCTGATGCAAAATTATGTAACGGAACTTTACAAATTTGAAGTTTTTTTTCCCACCATCTTTTTTTAGAGTGTAGAGCAGAAGTGGGCAAACTATGGTGGCCTGCAGGACCCCTCTGCCGAGCCCCTGAGCTTCTGGCCCGGGAGGGTAGTTTCTGGCCCCTCGCCTTCTGTTCTCCCTTCCCTGCAGCCTCAGCTCACTGCACCACTGGTGCAATGCTCTGGGTGGCGGGGCTGCGAGCTCTTGCGCAGCCTGACCCAGTGCTCTGTCCTGCATGGTGGTTTGGCTGGCTCCAGCTGGGCAGTGTGACTGCCTGTCCTGGTGCTCTGGGGGGGGGGGGGGGAGTTGGGGAGTTTGGGGTGGTCAGAGGGTGGGGAACAGGGACATTGAATGGGGGCAGGGATCTCAGCAAGCAGTCAGGAAGAGGAGAGGTTGGATGGGGTAGTGGGGGGCAGTCATGGGCAGGGGTTCCAGGGGTGGTCATTGAGAAGGGGTGGGTGGATGGGCCAGGAGTCTCGGGGGAGGAGGGAGTCAGGAATGAGAGGAGGAGTTGGATGGGGCAGCGAGGGGACAGGGAGGGGTGGATGGGGCAGGAGTTGTCAGGGGACAGGGAACTGAGAGGGGTTGGATGGGGCAAGTCCGGGTGGGGCCTCAAGGGGCAAGAAGCAGGGGGAGTCAGATGGAGGTGGAGGGGCTGAGCCACATCTAGCTGTTTTGGGGAAGCACAGCCCTCCATACAGTTTCTGAAACCCAGTGTGGCCCTCAGGCCAAAATGTTTGCCTGCCCCGGTTTAGAGGAAGGAAAACTCAAGCCCTTAAAAAGGGACGCTGCCAAAGTTAAGAACTTCAGAACGGCCATACTGGGTCAGACCAATGGTCCATCCCTAGCCAAGTTAAAAAGACAAGTGTGTTTCTTTTTCCCTTAGTTTCTCCAGTACACTTTAATATAGGGGTGGGCAAACTACAGCCCACAGACTGGATCCGGCCTGTGGAATTGCCTCACTATGGCGCTGTGAGCCCCATGCCACTCTGGGAAGCGGCCAGCACCACATCCTTGCAACCCCCAGGGAGAGGGGGCGGGGGACAGAGGGCTCTGTGCATTGCTCTTGCCTCCACACCCCCCACCCCACCCCGCAGCTCTCATTGGCCAGGAATGGGGAACTGCGGCCAATGAGAGGTTTGGGGGAGGTACCTGGAGGAGCGGCCAGGGCAGCGTGCAGAGCCCTGTGCCCTCGTCTCCCCCGCAGGGACGTGGCGCTTCCCAGAGTGGCATGGGGGGGGGGGGGCAGGCAGGCAGCCTGCCCTGGCCCCAGTGCGTGCTGCTGCCACCCTGGAGTTGCTCCAGGTAAGCAGGGCTGGAGCACGCACCCTCAACCCCTTCTGCACCCCACACCCTAACCCCCTGTTCTGAGCCCTCTGCCGCCCTCTGCACTCCTCCTGCACTCCCAACCCCCCTGTTCTGAGTCCCATGCTGCATCCCGACCCTTGCTCTGAGCCCCCTGCCTCACTCCGACTTCCATCCTGCACCCTAACCCCCTGTCCTGAGCCCCCTGCTGCACCTCACACCCCTCCCTGCACCGCAGTTCCCTTCCCTGAGCCCCATCATATACCCAGTACTCCTCTGCCCCAGTCCCTTGCCCTGAGCCCCTTTCTGCACTCTCCCTCACATCCCTCACTCCCTCCCACATCCCAACCCTGCATACAATTTCCCCACCCAGATGTGGCCCTTGGGCCAAAAAGTTTGCCCCACCCTTGCTTTAACCATTATAGTAATTATCCTCTGACACAGGAAAACACAGCTGGTTCTCAACATTCCTTCATATCTGCTCAGGTGAATGGCCAATAAACTGCGTAATGCAAATATCTCCTATGCTACTTGAACTTTGGCTTAGTACCACTTAGAAAAACTGATTCTGTTCTTTAAAGTGACAGAGCTGTAGTTAAAACTCCTTGTGGGCATGGAAATTTGCATTTAAACAAAGCTCAGCAACTTCTTTTAAGAAATAGAAATAATTATCCACAAATGTTGAGAGCTGGGAAATAGTACACATGCTGTATTAAACTACATATAAAAGAGGTTGGCTGAGATGATACTGTCACTGATTTTTATTTTTTTTTTAAAGAGGAGGCAAATTCCAAGGTGAAACCCAGGAAGTTTATGTGGGTGTAACTTGCATGCTGATGAGACAGAAGAGAGTGAAATTTTAAAGTAGGATGTGGCCTGCT
Organism: Dermatemys mawii; assembly: GCA_007922305.1. NCBI lineage: Eukaryota > Metazoa > Chordata > Testudines > Dermatemydidae > Dermatemys > Dermatemys mawii. Next base: position 8,899,860 of record ML677362.1, read on the forward strand.
TTAATATACACCTTCTTACACCCTCTTTCTAATTACATGTCCTGCCGCATCACCTCCCTATCCACCTCTTGAGTGGGTGTTACGATTCAAATTTAGTGGGTTATATACAGAGATGATGTGTAAATTACATGGGTTGGAATCAAATGCTGTAACTTATGATGAGGGGACTAGAAGATGTAATTTACGCCAATTTGGATTCCCTTAGATTTGCCTCTGAATCCCGTCTGTTCTTTTGTAGAGATGTGAAAAGTTCTTTATAAAACATTTACTTTGCTTTGCCATCTCAACACTTGCAAGTTGTGCATTTTACTTGCATTTCTAAAGATACCTATGCCTGCTTGAAAAATGGTCTCTAGGTGAAGTGAACGTGCACATGTTAGTCATGTGTACGTTAGTGTCCTTGGTGCATCAGATTAAAGTCTCTCGTTTGCTGGAGGTTCCATAATAGCGAAGTTTATTTTCTAGGCTGGAGAATCTGTCAGCTGAAATGCATAGTTTGCAGGAACCTGCACTGCTAGGTCTACCACCTGGGTCTGATGAATATGTCACGAGCTACACAGTTGGGATCCAACACTTTTACATTTAATACTTCTTCATAAATCACAAAAGACACACCCAAAATATTCAGTCATGATTGTTCAAGGAGTATAACAAAATAAATGGCAAATAGCACTCTGTACAGTCAAGTCCTGTCCATGCTGGAAAACAAGGTGTTTTTTTTTTTTTGGTTTTTTTTTGGCACTTGACCAGTCATGATTCTGCACCTCTTAGACATTGGTGTAGACAAGGCAGTCCTTTTTAATACCTGCCATCATGTGTTGAGCATGGTTAATCCTGTCCCCACTAGTGACCACAACACTTTCCCACAGATATCCATTTAAATGTGGGGGAGGAGACTCTCTTTAGGTGCCCAAACAAACTAGAAATTGAACTGCAAGACACATCCAGAAGTAACATATCTCTATCCCAATGGAAGATATTATCAAAACAGAGAATGTCAGAGCCTGATATTCAGTGAGGCCTAGCACTTGGAACTCCTGTTGACTTCAGCTGGTGTTTTGGAAGGTCAACACATCTAAAAATCAGTCCTGAAAATGTTAAACAAGATTAAACCTGGCACAGAGCTACTTGCAATTGTCAGAGCTTTCAGCCTCATTGGATATTGTCTCTAATAGCATTTGAGGATCTGACTGTTCTCTTCCACTGCTTCAGACTGAATGGTTTGGGTTACCTCTTATAAGTTGCTTTTGTTTTGTCATAGTAACTCATGCCCATTTAGAGAGGTGGTGTCCAGTCTCTTGAGTTTTCACCTTACTGAAATATATTTGGCTCCAAGGGCTACAGCCAGTGCTTTGGGGCAGGCTCTCTGGTCGCTTATGGTACAATTTATGCCAATTAGGTTTTCCGGAGCACCCAAACATCCTTTGCTGGGGATTCCTCAGTGGGTATAGTGCCAGTTTACTCCACTCCCTTGCTTCTCTCCCCACAGCCTCTGCCTAGGGGCCATCCTGGGATGTGGAGCAGCATGTCAAGAGCTGGGTTGAGAGAGTGGCTGGTGCATACTGCATGTCAACTATCCCCTGCTGGGGTGTGGTCTCTTGGGGAGCCTTGCCAGCTTGTGCAAGTTAGAGCAGCCACCAGGCTACTATAATGCATGCCAAAGCAGTAAATTAGGGAGCAGTGAATCTCCCTTCCCCTGATCTGTGCTGTTGTAGGTTGTGGTGACAGGGTGGGCAGCCATCTTTGCCAGGTACTCCCCTTAGGCTAAGGCAGAGCCAGGCACGCTCTTACCCTGCTCTTTCTGGAATTTATACAGTTTACCAGGCAAAGCAGCAGCCAGTATTGCTTTCTCTTCCCTGCTCTGTGATGTAGTAGGTGGGAGCTGCTGAGTAGCAGCAGCAGAGGAGGAGTGGCTCACATCAAAGCAGCAGGTAGCTGGGCAGGCCATGCCTCCTAGCACATCCTTGGGGCTGATCCAAACACTTCAGTTGATTACTTGATGTCACTCTGGGAATACACTTTCAGTTTGTCATTGAATACAAATATTCTGGACATAGTCACCACTAAGAGTGGTTGGACACCCTAGGAAAGTAGTTTAGTTTATCTGGGATTTTCAGGATATAGATGGCAACTTGTGAGCCTTTCTGAACAGTTGCCTCTTTGTGTATGTAAACCTCAAGATTAGCAGTGGGAGTTAGTTATGCTCGTTTGAGAAGTGAATAATCTTGTATTAGGTTGGCTGTCTGAGGTTCCTTATAATAACCATGATTATGCTCATTTTAATTAAAAACATTCCCAGCTCAAAGTGAGTCACTGAAAACAAATGTCACCAGATGCAGCACGTTTTGCAGATACGCAGGACCTAGGGGATAGTTTTGTGTGCAGTCATTTTAAGTGTGACATGATTGGGGCAGTCATGGGCTAATGCTGCAAAAGGTGGTGTATTTTACATTCCTGTAAAACTCCAGGTTTTCACTGTTGCTGCAAAGCTGTCTGAGCTTAAGGAAAACAAAACTGTTTTCCCCTGGTTTCCGGTTCGGTGTCTGTGATTACATGGTAGCTCTGTCTGGCAGAATGTCACTTCCCCACCTCCAAACTCTCCTTAAAATAGTGTGTATAAATGTGTGTTTAGAGTTTTGTCGTGAAGCATTGTTGTAAATTTAAAGTTTGAACTTCAAAGCTTCAATTTGAAAGCTTTAAATAGAACCTATGGGAAATAATAGATTGCCCCCTAACTACCATTGATGTGTCATTGTGCAGTTCATGGGAAAGTGCCAGAGTGTCATGATGACCTTTTCTACATTAGATAAATATGGAACGCTAACCACTCTGTGGTCCCCTTAGCATGCCTGTAACACACCTCTGGTCTACACAGAAACGTGCCCCCAATATAGGTCAGCATTTCAGTCAAGTGTCCTAGGCGCTGTGGCTGCATACACTGCTGGCACATGACATGAACTTACTAGCTGCTTCCGGCAAGGGCGGGGGAGGGAAGGAGAAGGGGGTTCAGGGCTCACAACTTCCTTCTCTCTTTCTCTGTGTGGGAAATGAATGACTTCCTGAATTTCATCTTGAAACCGATGAGGGGAATCTCTCTCACCCCCGTTCTCCTCCCTTTTCCCCCTCTCTTCTTATTCCTTCAGTACCACGTGTTTATTATCACCACCTGTGCATTTCACACACTCTCCCTACTCCCTTTTATCTTTCTTGTCCCTTCACCCCCATTTTGTTCATCCCACATACCTTTTCCCTTGCTTTCACTGAGATGCAGTGAGAAAGCCCTGGTCTACACTAGGGGGTGGGGATCAATCTAAGATATGCAACTTCAGCTACGAGAATAGCGTAGCTGAAGTCAATGTACTTAGATCGACTTTCTGCGGCGTCTTCACGGCACTGAGTTGATTGTTGCTGCTCCCTTGTCGACTCTGCCTGTCCTCCCGCAGCGGTGGAGTACAGGGGTAGACGGGAGAGTGCTCGGGGATCGATGACATCACTTTTAGACTAGAGGCGATAAATCGACTCCTGATAGATTGATCTTACAGCGATGACCCCTGCCCTAAGAAATGGTACCGGGGGATTTATGGGCATTCCCTTAGGATTTATGGGAGTTTCGAGCTCTTTTTCCTCATGTCCTTTTAGTTCTCTTACTGCTTGCGGAAGGCCTTTTGAAATTTCTTAGATGTCACTTCTTCAGGGAGCTGTACCAGGAACTGTAGACCTACTGACTGCTGTCCCATCAGTTTAGTTACCTGTAGTTTAGTTCTCCAGAGCAGATACAGCCCAGGAGCTGGCAATTCAGCATACCCACTGTAGGTGACTGTGTAACAGGAAAAGTTGTATATGGTAGTGTTTGAAGTCAGTTGAAGTGTTAGATTATCTTTAATTGGACAGTTTTTCAAGTAAATAAGATGGTGGATGCTGCAACTTGTTTGAGGGGAAGGAACCCAGGCATTTGCAACATGGTTAACAAAGTAAACAAGATTTTTATCAGACAAACGCACACCTTAAATTGTTCATCATCCTTTCCTCAAAAGATTTTAAGTCCTCAATATAGTGGGCCAGATTTGTGTCTGATGAGTACAGTGATGCCAGGTGTGAGTTTGGCCTATTGTATCTACAGAAAACAACTGAGCCATTACAGCATGTACTTACTTACTTTTTAAACTTAGAGGGAAACTAACATTTCCATTGTACCTTGCATGAGTCATAGTTCAGGCCAGGCATATTTTCAATCTTTAAACTACTGTTCATAAAGAATCCTTGCCTGTCTACTTTTACCCCAAAAGACTTTAACATAGCTTTGGGGGAGCGGGGGAGAGAATAAATGTGGCTGGCTTCCAAGATCCAGTCTTTTTGTTGACTTGGAACATGTTTTGCTAGGAGACCTACAATTAAAAAGTTCAATTGGTTTAGCAAAGTAATTGCTGTTGTGAAGACACTTGACAGATTTGTGATTTTGGAAGTTATGTCTTTCAGCTACTGCTGAAATCAAAATTCAGAGTAGCTTCAGGGACAAAATAAACCTATTTATTTTTGAGTCAGCTTCTTAAATTTTATAATTTAATTCTAAAATAGTAGTATACAACAAACTGATTGCTTTGTTTTCAGAGATGCTGATCATCCACAGCTCCCACTGAAGTTATCTTCACTAAAAACTAGGCTATGGTTCTTAAGTTTTTTAAAAAAAGATCTGAGATTTCTCTTGCAGAGGATAGAGAAATAACAGCCAAGAGGGTCAGGTAGCTGTTTAACTTTTTTCATATTGAAGAATCCTAATCAAAGACCAGTGAGTTGCTAAGAGAGGAAGCCAGATGAAATTTGAAGTACAGTTCAGTTCTGACTGCGTTTGCTGGAAAACTTTCATGCATACAGGGAATGTTTAAGGGCTTAATGAGTTGAGCTATCTGTAGGAGATCCTTGAGTGACAAGTGCTATATAAATACAAAATGTTTGCTTCCACTGTCATTTCTTATCCAGTAGATCTTTCTCCAGACTCTAATTACCTTTGTTCTCCTCCGTGAGAGGTTGTCTTAGTTAAGAACACTTCTGAACTGTAGAGGACTGTTTTGGCTTCTACATCCAATCGTGCAGCATGTAGGTACTGTCGAGTGACGCAGAGAAAGTTTTGGTGCTTCCCATCTTCTCTTTCCCATCTGGCCTGAAAGAACAGGCATCTCCAGATTTTTTTTCAGAACTCTAATATCTCAGAAAGGGATGGGGATGCAATATATAATACAGATTGTCTGAGAGAAGCAGCCTGTTTACATAAATGGAAAGTGATTTCCCTAGCATCTCATTTTGCTCATTACTTTTCTGTGAATTTTTGTGGTCTTGATTATGACTGTGTACGTGCAGCGGTCACTAGTGAATGGTGCCAAGGGCTTTAGGCTGAGCGTGATGAACTTAATAATGACATGAGTGTGGCATGCAACTTAGCTTGTGTATTCAACTAGCTGTGCCATTATCTCTCTCTCTTCCAGATGTTTCTTACTGTGTACCTCAGTAACAATGAACAACACTTCACGGAGGTGCCAATTACACCTGAAACCACTTGCAGAGATGTCGTGGAGCTGTGTAAAGAGCCTGGTGAGAGTGACTGCCACCTGGCTGAAGTGTGGTTTGGCTCAGGTATGAGAGGTGCTGCTTTTGTGATCATTCAATATCCTTTGTTTGCTTTTATTATTTTTATTACCATAGAACCTAAAGGCCAGCCCCATTGTGGTAGGCACTGTACAAACATACAGCAAAGAGATTACCATTTGCCTTCCTTTCCATTAAGCTCTTCACTGGAAATACATGCTATATAGGCAACATTCTGTGGTGACTGGAGAAATGTGACATCCTACGGGTCTAGAGACTGAAGGCTGAGCAACTGACAGGGGAAGGGATTTTAAACAGACTATTTAATGTGTTTTGGGGGTTTATGTAATTCCAATGCCTCATGAACATTTTTGGTGACAGCATGACTGTTACATGAAAAGGTGGGAGTTGAATTTTTAAGCCATGAGAATTAACAATACTCATGCTCTGAGAGCCCAAAGAAGGTTCTCCAGCAAAATCAGGGAAGATCAGACTTGGCATTCCTCATATTTCTAACCTTTAAAACAGGCAGCACATTCTTTTATTATGTTTTTTTTTAAAAAAACAACCCCAAAAAAGCTTCCAGGCTGTCACACATCATAAATAAGCTGAAAAAAGGGGACAAATCCAATTTTAAAAGTGACCTTCTAGGAAAGCATTTTTTGTGCATGTGTATAATTCACTGTTTGAACAACTTCATCTTAATCACCACAAAATCCAGAAAGAAAGACAAATGAAACAAAGTTCTTGGTTTACTTTGTTGCTTTGTTACTTTGAATTCATAGTTGCTATGAATCTTGCTCTTAAATTTATTTTCCAAGTCGTGTTGTACAGCTCACTGGAAGAGAACTGTGTATACATGCTTTTTTTAGCTAAGAAAGAGAGAACTTTGGAGTTTGCATGTCAGTTAGGATCTTGATATAGGCTCTCATACTGCAAACACTTTTATACATATTAATTGTCCTTTTGAGCTCAGTGGCCCCTGTGTTTACACACTCAGGGCCATAAAACATAAGGAGGTTATTTGTAAAATCCAGTCACTAGCTGTATTGGTTGGTCTCTGGAAAAAGACCCTTTTGAAAACTAGGTAACGGAGACCAATGCACCTTCTCAGAAGAGAGATGAGGAAACAAGAAATAAAGTAATGACCTGTGTGTGGTTTTATGCATCCCCTATCTTTGTGGTGTCTAAATCCTGTTTGTACAGCTGTGGTCATAAGCCATATAAAAATAAAACTGGTATCTATGGAGTGTTCTCTTTTGTGAGAAAAGGCAAGTGAAATTTGGTTTTTGGAGGAAGAATTGAACTAATATTCTAGGTTCTTCTGGAAACTCTTGTGTTTACTAATGGAATTTTGTATTGATTTTTCAACACAAGCATTTGCTTACCTTTGTACAAAACCAGTATTTACTGGTTGTAAGTATAAAAGCTATCTATGTGTTTCAAATTGCATTTTCTAACAAATAATTCAAGCAAGATGTACATTTTTAACCAATTGGTTATGGTGGATTCTCCACCATTGACCATTTTAAAACCAAGATTTTTTTCTTAAAATATCTGTTCTAGGAATTATTTTGACACATTCCCTGGCCTGTGTTATGGCCTAAGATCATACGGGATGACCACAATAGCCCTTTCTACCTTTTGGAATCTATTCATCTGTGAATGAAAATGGTATAAGACAAAAAAAAAAGATGCTTTGGTTCAGTATGAAGTAGAAACACATTTAGAAAGGTATATATTTGATCCAAAATAGTTAATGTGCCACCAGTAATGGCCAATTTAATTTATTTAAAGTGCATCATGTTTTATCCTGTGAGAAAATTGCTGTTCAACTCTTCTCACCTTTAATAAGAGCCTGTGCAAAATTAGTCCACTTTATTTTGCAGAGATTTAGGAGCTAGACAGTTTGGAAAAAAATTGTTTTCAGTGGCAGGCAGCTATATAAATATAAAGTTATTACAACTGAAAAGTGACTTAAAAAAAAGCATGGAAACAGGTTCTTCCACTGACAAAGGAATAAAAACGATGAGGTGCATCTTGAAGAATGAGGGGTCTCCAAATTAAATTACTGGAGTACTCTTTGGGTAAATCACTTCCTCCTCCTCTCTTTTGTCTGACCACATGTTACAATAAACTTTTCTCTGTTCAAGGAGTTTTGGTTTCTGTTCCTGGAGCCTGTTAAATCTGCTGTGTGTGTTGGCGAGTAGATTTGCAGGAAACTGACATAAGTTGCTCTTTCTGCAGGAGCTACACATATTATCTCCACAGTGCTCCTGTTCTCTTTTGAGGAACAGGAGACCAAGCTTCAATAAAACTCTGATCACCTACGTGGCATCATATACCCTGCTACTAGATCACTGGTTTTGACCAGGAAAACCATTTCTACTTCCTTAATTACCCAGAAGAGTAATTAAAAGGAAGGAGTACGTATGTTTGTGGCTTTTAGATACAAGGAAAGAAGAAGTGAAAACAGAAGACTTCTGAATGATCCTCTTTGTCCTGTCCTTGGGTAGTTTGTGTTTTGATTTTCTATTAGGTCAAAATAGATTTTTCAAGTTCTTCCTTGAATTCACGAGTTAAGTGTTGACAATATCCTTGGGTAAAGGGCATCTTCTTAATTTTGATTACGCAGTTGTGATCAAAGTATTGCCTATTTCGCTAGGAATGTACCTCATCAGGCTTATATATATTCTTTGTTTAGGAAGATGTGAATCTGACAGAAGTACCTTTTTTTGCATTAGGGTTTAGCAGATGAAGATCTTTTCTAGCGTCTAGACAAGTAACCGCTGGGGGACTGCTTTTTCTGTAACAGTGACCTAGTTGCTTATACTGTAAATCTAATCTCTTCTGACAGTGACTCCAGAAATTTTCCCTCCTAGACAGCTTCAACATAGCTGAGGAATTTTCATTTAAAGAAACCCTTTTTATATTGTGAACGAAGCCATTCAGATATTATTGTATCTGTGTTCACTCTCAGCTTTATAAGGGGGCATTCATGCCTAACACCATAAATTTCTTTTGTCTAAAATTAACACTTAGGCTTGAAAAAAATCTATTCAAGATGAAATGCTTCCTGACTTAAATTGTTTCCCTCTCAGCCTTATCTCTGCCTTGAATTTAAAAACAGCAGATTCTAAATCCAATAGCAACACAAAATTGCCTCCATCATTATGGACATTTACTTGTATGTTATATCACATCATTCACCCTCTATTTGCTCTTGTCTTCTAGAGTGTAAGCTGTTCAGATCAGGGACTGTCTTCCTATGGTTTGTACAGCACCCAGGTCAATGGGACCTTGATACTGATTGGGGCCCTTTTAGGTTCTGCCATAATATATAAATTTAAAAATAATAAGGTTCAACATGTGGAATTTACTGTTGTATCTCAGACATTGCCTACGCTTAGGAAAAGAAACTCTTTACACAATGAGGTATTAATATATTATTATTGTAAAAAGCCTAATATAGACAGGGCAAGTTGTAGCCTTACCTTGACCAGCTCTATCAAGGTGAATCCTAAGCTAAAGTTCACCTCAGATGGGATACATTGAGGTAAAACTACAGCTGCTTGTGTCTACACTAGGATTTTACAGTGCTAACTCCTTGTAAACACAAGCCGATTTTTCCTAGTGTGGCTAAGGCCCCAGACAATGCTGCTATTCTTATTTATTCTTTATACAATGAAAACCTGTAAATGGTTAAGTATCTAGGAGAATTTTTTTAAAAAAATCCTTGCTCACATGCAAAGATGGAAGGACCCTAAGTCAGTCTAAGGACTTTCCACCTCTAACTCCCCAGTCATGAAAAAGTGGTAAAATTGCAAGAGAAAAATATGCTAGGGAGGAAGAGAACAGGTAGATGGAAGTAGTATACACAAAGGGAATCCACTGGGCCAAAGATTGGTAACCCTAAAAATCCTGTAGGAGTCAAAAGGCCAAAGAGTGATGGATTTGAAACTTATTTTTAAAGGCCTGATTTCTGGTTGTGGAAGCAGGGAGCAGGAATGGAAAAAATTAATTATGCATATAACTTTATTTTGGCTGAAACTAGTAGATTAAAATTTTAGAAGAATTAGCAACCTCTTGGATACTTGCCCTGTGAACTCAGACTTCCCATTGCCGCCTTCTCCTCCTCCTTTGTTTTCTCTCTGAGGCACGAATCCGAGATGTTAAGTGTTTGGCCTTTTCAGAATCATCAAAAATTTAAGCCTGGCATCATCCAAAATGCATGCGATCTAACAGGAAATAAAATTGGCAACAAATTCTGCTTTCAGAGGTATTGTGCCAGATCAGTGACTGATGTAAATCTGCATAACTACACTGACGTTAATGGAGCTTGGCTGACTTATGCAGTCTGAAGAGTAGGCCCCACAGCTTTCACCAGTGAGCATGAGTAGCTTGGGGCACATCAGGAAAAAATGGATGAACTGGTCACCACAGTAGAGCCTTTTCTTTGTCCATACTGCTTTTGTTGTAGGATCCTTTCCACCCAGACAGGGTATAGAAGAGACATCATTAAAGTCCAATAATATATATGTATTGTGAGTTTTGTGTCGTGTGCCTTTTAAAATTCAAAGATTATTAGGAAGATTTTAATATATTAAAGGGGCTCAAAAACTTTCTCTTATAGATATAAGCTCATAAGCTGACGTTTTAGGCAGATGGTTTCAAGCATACAAGCTTGCACATTTTGACCTGGGTTATTAATATCCTGAAAAATAGTGTTTGAATACTTAACCCAAAAGACTTTACCTGAGCTTGAGTGCATAAAGTTGTGATCAAGCAGTGAGTCACCATCTATTGGTATAATTAAGGGAAGAAGAATCCTTTCTTTGGCCACCCCCCCCCCCTTTTTTTTTTTTTTATTGGCTACTAATACTAATTCAGAACGATATAGGTGCAAAAGCTTCTCCGTAAGATTGGCCTCCTGCCAGTCCTTTGATTACCATTTTAAAGGCCTGGAGAAAGTCTCATCTGAGGTACCGTGGAACTGGAAGAAAAGCAACTTAAAATTCATTCCTTGAAATGTTAAAAAGCTCAAATGATGTCAAAATATAGCACTAGCGTGCTATAGACCAAGCCACATAGACCATCTGCTGGCTGCCACTTGAGTTGCAGCATTGTCTGGGAGGCCAATTTGCGCACACTTCTTTCACAGCACCAGACTTTTGTGGGTTACTTCCTTGTTTTTAGAGGTGCATATGTATTTTCAGGAACACACTCTCTACAACTCCCATGTTTATATATTACTGTGTCAGTTAATAAAGTTTTGAGGATTTTTCTTCCGCCCATTCCAGTGTTTATGGTGAGTGTTTATGTGAGGCATGAAAAGCATTGGAGGGATGTGAAAGAGGTCTTACTGTATTGGCATTACGCTTTTTCAGAGCGTCCTGTAGCTGATAACGAGCGGATGTTGGATATTCTGCAGCACTTTGGTGTCCAGAGAAATGAGGTTCGTTTCTTCCTTCGCCATGAACGTCCCCCTAGTCGGGAAACAGGTATGTGGTGATCTGAATTGCTCAAATCTGACTTAAAAGAACAAACTAATTTCAGGCATTCTTAAGGCTAGGTTAATTGTTGCATGTATTATAATGGCTACGGTCTCTCTGACAAAGGGCCGGAGATCCTCAGGAGCACTGTTTGGTCCGACCTTCATTTTGCCTGCAAGATAATGCCACTGCCAAAAAAACTTAGGCTCACTACATGCACTAAATGTGACTTCTGTTAAGTTTCAAGCAGAATTGAGGTGATTTAATTTGTTTGCTCCCCCCCCCCCCGCCCGCATTCTTGTACAATCTACAGAACCCTGTATTTGCCAAACTTACTTTCTATCTTTCTGTGTTTTATACAGCTATCTATCACCTGGTATAAGAAAGCATACTGTGTTAAATAGATTGGCCGTAGCAAAGTCCCTACAGGACTTTGATATTCCCCCAAGAAGTATCTGCTGTTTTTTCTGCTATATTATGGTTACAGAGACTGTTGCCCACTTCCGCCTCCGTTGGTTTGTAATCTGTACTCTGTGGGTTTTACCTGGAGAATATTTTACTGCTGTATTGCAGAATCAGTAAATATTATTTGGCAAATTTAAAAGATGTAATATTTTACCCTTTCCAGCTGTTCATAAGCCTGTACATGTTTTGGTGTTCAAATGCAATGCACTTGTCTGTCACATTCTTAGAATGTGATAATTAATAAAATTGCTTTGTGATTCTAATTGATAAAGCATATAAAAGCACAGACCATTCGGTTTACAAAATAATGTTCATAATCCTCCGAATTCTGTCCTGTAGAGCCTTTAAGAAGTTTTACTTTTAAATGAATGTGAAGTGATGATTTGGGGGTGTGTTTGCCATTTGGTCTTCATATTTCTTGTAGTACCATCACTCAGTCGCTAAAAGTGTTTTGTGTACATTAAAGTCAATATAATATAAACTAAGTAAGCAAATCTTGAAGCTCAAGAAATTTCATACTGATAGAATGAGGAGAATGAAAAGTTTATTCTAGACCACATTTATCTAATAAGATCCTTCCTCTAAAACTTAGATAGCTGGGCATAGTTATTGTTAATCCAAATTAATCAGGATTCGGAGCAGAGGAAGGGTATGTCTATCTGACTTTAGTTTGCCTTAACTTGGCCAGATACTGTATCCACATAGAAGGAAGCACACAGGCAAGACATTCACTGCCACATTTAATAAGACTTCCAGGACCATGCTCTCAGAGTGGGCATAATGTTAGTTTGCAAAATGTTGCATAAAGATGACTTCTTCCTGAAGCATACCGGGGGCATAGGGTGAGGTGTGATATGTGCACTTGTCCTCTCAGTATCTTTACTATATAAACATTTCCATAGAATTCAACAAGATTATAGTTTTTAGGTAAAGATACTTCCTGATAATTCTTGTGGCAGTAAACGTACTGGATTGAATTAAATCTAGAGACCGATCCAGTGTAAAATAAGTATTTTTCCCTACAAGAGTAGATATCCAGCCAAAGATTCAAATGGTGAATATTAATGTTTTAGGCAATTCCCAGTGACACTAATTTAAAAACAACATCCAAATATCATTCCAAAATGCTTTGGTTCATGGTGTTTGGTCCAGCTCATACCCTGTACAGGCATTACCTGTGTATGGACCAGACTATTTCAGGTTTCATCTCCTTGGAGTTTGTCATATTCATTCAGGTTAGCAGAATAGTATATGGTATGTGAGCCCTTGACTTTAAGTATATACAGACAATTGTCTAAGATGTTTGCTGACTGAGGGAGAAAATATTGAACCTACTTATTTGGGTCTTCTAAGGGCTTGAGTTTTTGCAGTATACAACCATTTAAAACCATCTTACCTTTCAAAAATACATTAAGTCCCCATAATAAAAAAAAAAAAATCTTTTAATAGAGATGAGAATAACCCGCCTCACTAAAACTCCATTGGTCATTGTGTGAAAATAACCCCTCCTCCCCTTTTTTCCCCACTAAGTCATGGGGTGAAATCCTTGTCATAATGAAGTGATATGGGGAGGCGGGGCAGGTGCTGGCCATTGACTTAAATGGGGGCAGGATTTCACCACATTTATCACCATGGTTAGTGTGTTAGAGTGAGATTTCTACCTGAATTCTTGTTTTTAAAAAAATGCCTCTCTGTTCAGAGGAGTGACTTGAGTTATTGAATGATCATAGATAATAGCATATTTTAAAAATATTCTATTAAAAAAAGTCTCTTTTTTTAATAGCATGTAGATGATTTCTCATTCACAATAATGTGACCTTGTGACTCTTTTCAATTTTTGCCAAAACAAACCACCAAGTATACATATCATCCCTGCACCAGAGTAGAAAATAAACTCCCTCTGTTATTGTTTTGGCTTACTAGGCTGCATTTTCAAATTCATATCTCTCTGCCCATGTGAAGTACAGATGTCCAGTAATGAGAATGAAGTGTCCTCTTTTACTGTTGAAAGAGTCAACGCTTTGCTTATGAGATAAGGAGAGTGAGTTCATACAGTAGATTTTCCTGGCCTAGTGCTCGATTTTATTTTCATTTAGCGATTGATTGCTTTAATTTCCATGAAGAAAGAAGTAAGACATATGTTGTAGTGTTCTCCATATCACCAGTGGTGGGAATAACCTTGCAACAGTCCATTTAGTAAAACCTCCATGGTCTGCAGTTAAGTTTATTTTAGTGTTGATGAAGGTAGGGTGAAAACCGGAAAGTCTCTCAGAATCTAAGCTGAAAGAAACTGCACTCTCTCTCCTTTGCAAAGAACGTTGTGTGTAAAGGGAGCAGCAGAAATATTTCAAGTGTTACATTCTCCTTGACTGTTGTGTGTTAATCTAGGGAGTGGACAGAGGCCACAAGATCCAAGCTTAAAGAGAAATGGTGTAAAAATGCCTGGTGATAGACGACTAGAGAATGGGGTAAGCATTCAGTTTAATGTCTCTTTAATGCAGTTAAGCAGAGACTTTCATTCTGAGTCACTGATGCAAGTCCAAACCTGGCAGACAAAGGTAGATATTTTGATGGATCTTTGATGGCTGCTCTGGAAATATGCAGTCAGTTCACTCCACAGAAACACTATCACAATTGACACCCTTGTTGTCAGTCTTTGCAGAGATGCTAAGACCTGGAAAGGAATAGACTGAACTACCTGGTTTCTACATATCCTCCTTACTGGGTTGAAACACAGTGGCAAAGGCACTCTGAGGACGCTTGTACTAGTGTGTTCCTGTTTTGTGGCCAAGCAGAGCACTTCAGTCTCAGTAATGTCAATCACATTCCTGTCATCAGCATTAGATCCGCAGAATGATAGTTCTCTTAAACACCCAAGAAGCAGAAGGAAAGGATACATTTCATTTACACTTTGTTTGTTAGTTTATTGCTTATTTTCCCCAAATATTGTTCATCTTGGTTCTGTACGTCTAGTTGCGCTCAGATGATCAGTTTCCTAAGAGTTGAAACCACTGCCATCTTAACTGCAAGTTCTCAAATCCAGGTTTAGTGTGTGCCAGTTACATAATGTGATAACTGGGCCAAATTTGAATTGGGACTTAAACTCTGATTCCAGAAAACAAATTGATCTTAGATTGCTTTGTAGAATGACTTCTCTATGCCCAGGGATCCATCCAGCAAGGTGCTGTGCATCCATCAAAGCACTTAATTCATCCTACTCTTAATCCAGATGTGTTCTTATAAAATATTTTTAAACATACACTTTGTGCTATTTTGATTTCAGTTGGCCATTCACCCAGTGCTTTGCTGGTTTGGGACTAGAGTGCTCAGTACCTTACAAGCTTGTACAGTGCCTTTATACCAATGGTTCTCACCACTGCAGGCCACATATGCAGCTCTCTGTGTTGTGGGGTTATATATATATATATATATATATATATATATATATATATATATATATAGTGACGGAGTCAGACCAGAAGGGTATAGGAGAGTGCTGGAAGGCAGGTATATCAGCCTCAGGATGTGTAGGTCCCTGTTCCCTGGATAGCCAAACAAAGGCCATTCCAGGCCAATCAAGACACCTGGGGCTAATTAAGAACCTTCTAGAAAGGGGTAGAAACAGCTAGCCCAATTGGGACACCTGAAGCCAATCAGGGACTGGCTGAAACCAGATAAAAACCCCCCAGTTAGTCAGGTGGGCTGTGGGTGTCAGGAGCTGTGGAAGGAAGTTATGCTGTTGGTGAGACTGAGTGTTGGACAACATATCGTACAGAAGGAAGGAGGCCCTGAGGTAGGGGTGAAGTGGAGTTTGAAGAAGCGGAGACTGCTGTGGGGAAGTAGCCCAGGGAATTGTATTGTGTTTTGTGCCTAAAAGGTCAGCCATCTTAGCTGATACTATTAGGGTCCCTGGGCTGGAGTCCGGAGTAGAGGGCGGGCCTGGGCTCCCCCCTTTCTGTCTTCCCTAATTACTTACTGAGAAAGGGAGGTCACTCTGGGGCCTGGATGAGCTTCTGAGGCCCCTAAATCTGCCAGGAAGCGCAGGATCCACCAATACATACTCGGAACTCTGTGTGTGTGTGTGTGTGTGTATGTGTATGTATGTGTATGCACACAGTGTGTGTGTATATATAATATATAATATATATATACACACACTACCTATATGGCTCTGAAGATGTCACATGGGCCGCAGCTGTGTGCTGATCGGGCTGCAAGCAGCCTACGGGCCACTGGTTGAGAACTGCTGCTTTAAGTGCTCTACTGAAAGATGACCAAACAGGCCAGATATTTCATAATAGATCCACAGTGGCATCAATGTATTTTGTTAAAAATAAATAAATTAAAAAACTTTATATAATTTTTTAAAAGGTATCATCTGGAACTAATTGTAAATATATGACACTGGTAGATAAATTTGACTCAATATATTCTTTTTAGAGGCCTTTATTCTTCTGTAATAACTGAACAAAATACAAACTTTCAAAGTCTGGAAAGGTTAGATTTAACATACTTTGGATTTTCATCTGCAGATCAGTGTTCCCAGAATGGACATGACTCTGGCTGAACTGCAGGAAATGGCATCACGCCAACAGCAACAAATTGAGGCTCAACAGCAAATGTTGGCTAACAAGGTACACTTGAAATATGTTTGTTTACAGTCCAGGAACAAAGATCAGAAGAGACCTCTTTTTTTTTTTTTTTTTTTTTTTTTTTTTTCTTTAGTGAGTACTCTCAGTACTCAGGCTCCCTTTTGTACATTTGGACATTAAGCAAAATAAGTCTTCAGTTCCTAGCAGTATTTTCTAGTAAGAAGTTTATCTGCAATGTTCTAAATAGTCTACACTTTTAGAATAAAATGCTGATTAAATCAGTCGCACAGCTCGTTCAGATGATAGAGCATAACACCTATGTTGTAATTCATTGTAGTGACTCTGCCAACCCCATTTTGTTCTGTATATTCACCAGCTATTCACTCAATTTCATCAGTGAACAATGCTTTTGTCTCTTGGTGTAATGCTCTCCTGTAACGATCTTGCTTTTTCATTATAGAGTTCAACATGTCTGGCTTCCTAGGGCAGCCATCTGGAAAAGACTGGCTGTAGCTGATAAAAGGAACTAGAAAAGTCTTTGCAGAATAAGTCCTCAGTTTCTGTTCAGCAAAACTAGTGATGGAACAAGGGGAATTAATGAATCAACAAAAAACATTCTGAACACTCGTGTGCAAAATCAGGGTGCAGACTTTATTTGATTCCAGGATCATTAATACACGCTGCTCTTTGGATGTTGCCATCAGTTAACGACCAGTTGCCTGCAAACCCATTATGTGCTGGCCTATCCTGACATATTTCCTGTTATCAGGTTTGGCCAGTTTCCTGTGCTTTGGAGTGTGCTGTACTGGAGAAGAAGGGCTGTATTGGTGCTTCTGGGCAGATTGAATCTCATCCCACCATTCTTTCTCTGCTAGTAACCCTGCCTCACTCTGCTTCTGGGTCCCACCACTGGCCTGTCTTTGTCTGCCAGAGCTGTGATCGGAGTAGGACCAGAGTGGAACAGAGAGCAGGACTAGATTGGGAGTTTAGGTGGGTGGAGAATGGGATGCTTCTGGGAGAGGGAATAAAGAGTAGACTACGACAACAGGCAAGGAAGGTGGGAAGGCAGAGTTTCCTTGGCTTACATCCCTCATTTTATTATGTGAATCAGCAGACTGGTCTGTAGAATTCTATGAATTAATGCATGAAAAGTTTAAATAGGGGTATTGAAGTTCTTGGTTCTCCATACCAATTGTAAGGTTACTGGAATTTCATTGTCTTGCTCAGTTGAGTGCTGGAAACCATAGTTTCAAAACTCGACTATAGCAAATGTGAAGCTTTTAATATAGCTTTTTTTAATAAATTTTAATATGAAATCTTGCAATATCCATTGACACTTAGTCTGAATTTGTTTGCATTTGGCAGTACAAGGTGGTGTGGAAGATCTCATGTAAGCACACATCAGGGATATAGTTCCTGGAAGCATTGTAATATTAACATATGTCATGGTCAGCTCCTAGCTGAATCTAACTCCAACAAGTGATGGGGGTTTTACTCTAAATTAACACTGTCAACAAACACCTACTTTGCCTGGGTAAATTAGTCATGGGCAAAGCTTTGTGTCCCTAATCCTTCCAGATTAGAGATAAGTGTCATCAAGAATGAATCACTGTTATATAACCAGGTGATTTTAGCCTAACATTTAATAACTATGATTAACCAGCCAAAAAATAATGGGGAATAGACGATAGTGTTAGAAATAGCAATGGATCTAGATCAGCACAACATCTATAAGAACAAAAATAGAAAATACATATTGCAAAGGAAATCAAACAGGGAAAATTGGATGATGTACACAGTTTCTCAGTCTGCCCTGTGACTGTCTTCCTGCATCTGCATAAATAATCTGCATGACCATCCATCAGGCAGGTTTGCTCTGTGGCCTGCACTTTGCAAATAAGTTGTCTGTTGGATGTCCTACAGAAGAATGTGTTTCAATTGGGATGCCTCACTTTCTTTCCTCTAGGATTATTAGGAAGTCCAAGTTGTTCGCACGTCCAGTCTTTTCACCATTCCTGCTGAGTTACTCCTTTGATTTGTGCTCACGGCGACCTTCCAGCTGAATCCGGTCAGATCATCTCTGAAGAAAACTAAACCAATTTATGCTTTCTAGAGCAGTGATTTTCAGCTTGTGCTCTGCAGACTGTCTGAGATTTCCAGACTGTCCATACTGCCCTTGGAAACTTTTTAAGTGGTCCGCAAATGGAAAAAGGTTGAAAACCACTGTTCTAGACTGAGGCTGTGATGTCACTAGTTGGTATTCCAGAGCACATGGGGGGAAAACACCAAACTGGTATAACATAAGATACTGCACTTACTACTTGGGTTAACTATGAAAGTGACCCATGTCACCCTTCTTTCTTCAAGATCATTAAAGACCAATATTTTCAAACATGACCAGGGATTTTTGAGTGCCTCAAATTCTGCCCAATTTGAGATGCCTTAAAGGGGCCTGATATTTTTTTTTTAAAAAAAAAAAAGTGCGGAGCACTCATCGAAAACCATTGGCCATATTTGAAAATCTGGGCCATGATATTTTGAAGCAGTGCTTGAGTAACCCCTGGTAACTGTTCTTTATTAATCGCATGAACAAACTACCAAGGGAAGCAGTGGGGTCTCCAAGTCTTGAAGTCTTTAAATCAAGACTGGATGCATTTCTGGAAGGATTTAGTCAAACACAAGTTATTGGGCTCAATATAGAAGTAACTGGGTGAAATCTCTTAGCCTCTCATATACAGGAGATCAGACTAAATGATATAATGGTCCCACTGCCTTTAACCCAGTTGTTCAGAGATTCATACATTTTAAGACATGGAGACGCTTTTCTAGTTCAGCATCAATGGTATTCTGGTTTATAGCTCTTGGAGAGACAAATCCACCTTTCCTGCCAAGGCTGTCATTGGAGAATGGATGTGGCCAGTTCAGCACATGGATTCTAAGCTGTGCGCGTCTCTCTTGATTGTGAAGTCTTTCCCACTACTGTAATCAAAGCCAGTCATCTTTCTGTTATATTAGCTATGATCATTATTTTCCTGATCGGAGAGGTCTGACATCTGATTATGGGATAGAACCTTAATATGCAATATGTGACGTGTCTCCTTAAGACTACTATATCTGAGATTATATCCATCAATACATTAACTTGATCAAGCATAGAACCTATTCAAAATATAATTGCTAAATGGCTTCCTGTTTCTACCTGCAGGAGCAGCGTTTGAAATTTCTGAAACAGCAGGATCAGCGACAGCAACAGCAAGCTGCTGAAAAGGAAAAACTTAAGCGACTAAAGGAAATTGCTGAGAATCAGGAAGCCAAGTTGAAGAAAGTGAGAGCGCTCAAAGGCCACGTGGAGCAGAAAAGGCTCAGCAATGGAAAACTAGGTGAGCAGCTCTAGAGAGGACATAATGGGGGGCGGGGGTTGTCTGAAATGGCTCAAAACATTCTTGGACTGTGGAACTTTCATTTTAAAATTTAAAGATTTTTAGTTAAAATGTTCCTGTGCAGAGTCAGTCAACTGAATGTTTTAAAAATCTGAAAAATATTTTAAAAATATCTGTTAGATGATCCCTTTGTTCTCCCTGCAAATGGTGGGTTGATGCTTAAAGAAGATTTTCTATCTTTTTGTCCAATTTAATTTTAAATGTCCAAACAATGTTTTTCCACCACATCCCTGGGAAACTATATTCTTCAGCCTAGTATATTTTCTTTAACTTCGGCCTAGTTAAACTTCCTTATTGTACCCCTTTTGAATCAAGTTAAATATCTTTTCCATCCTTGATATCAACATCCTTTAAATATTTAGACTGTTACATCCTCCTCCTTTAATCATCCCTGAAAAAAACTCTGCATGCTGCCTGGCATACTATCCATGCTGCCTTTTGAACTGGCTTCTTAGTCACAAAAGTGGTATTGTTAAAAACAAAAAAACCCTAGAGTCTATCTGACCCCCCAAAAAATTATTTGGTGGCATCACATCTTAGCCAGTTGATCATAGTGTCACATGCTTACTTCAAATTTCATATCAGTTCACATATTTTCTTTCTACTTCTATATATAGTATTGTGCAAGGAGACCTTTTTTTACAGCAAAGTTTAAAGAAAAATAATCTTATTCCTGTCAAACCCACATGGTGCTTTACAGATATAAATTAAAGCAAGGCCCCAGGCCTGATCAGCTTGCACTATAACTCAAAGATAATACAATGAGCAGACATCAGCTAATGAGTGGAAGGCAGTCATGGGTTGACAAAATAAGCAAAGTTGGGAAACTGTTGGGAGAATGTGTGTTAGATGACAGTAAATTTCTGCTTGCATCTGTAATTTTCACTCCATGCATCTTATTGCAGGATACTTTTGTGTCTCATAGGAGCGAAGCACACATACAGCTGTTGAATAAAAGTAGTGAGTTTATTGAAGGCAAAGTGGCACAGCTGCAACGGGGGCTCCCTTTTGTTGCTGCCACTAAACGGGGACCCGACGCATTGGAGCAATGCCCGGGGAAGAAGCCCACTGCGTGTGGGCACACAGGCAGAGAAATAACAGAAACATTTGCATTTCATGCATACCTTATGAATGAATAATACCTTATTTCTGTCTTGTTAGTATTACACGATGCATGCAGGTGTTTCATTTTAAGGCAAGCAAACCGTGAGAGCCAAGTACTCCGACATGGGAAGTATGTGATAACAGGGCAGGGACTGATAAGTGGCCAAAAGTACCCTTTCCTTCCCAGGAGTGGGTGGGGGGAGGGAATAAGCACCCCCCCCCGGAGTGGGGGGTGGTGGTGAGCACCCCTTCCTTTCCTGGAGTCAAGGATGAGAGCGCCCCTAGCACAGTCTACCGTGACAATGTCTTGCGCACCCTTACATTCCTTCCCCCGCTTTTTTTAGAGACTTTAGTGAAAGGGTAAAGAAAAACAAATAACGCCGGCAAAAAGCAGTAGCAATTTTAAAAATTACACACATAACCACTGCAGTAACATTTACAACACAAAAGCATACATTTATGCAGAGGGCTGTGTTAACACCTGACCTATACTATAAAAATTAACATAAACAACGGTTTTATTAATATTTTTCAGGAGTGTGTGGCGCTGTAACATGAAAAACGCTGCACTGATGCCCAGAAAGTAGGTTTCTATAATGTCGCCGACCGCATAGGTATGGGGGAGGCAAAAGGCAGTAAAGGGCCAGAGCCACCCACATAATTACAACTGTGCTTTTGGCAACAGACAGGCAGCCCTGCAAAAATATTTTTTAAAAAAGCACTTGGTTAGTCGGTGCCATGAGGCCGTTGCGGGGGGGGCAGGGGGGGCAGTTCTTCTGCTCTGGTAACACAACAGCCCAGCCTTTTCTTGTGGCGAGGACGGTTGCAGCTTTAGCTTTCTTCCCGGGATTAGTTCACCAGACACTGGCCGGGTGGGGCGGGGAGTGCCCTCCGTGGTTGTTGTGTTGCTTTGCTTTGAACCTGTGGAAGTGGGGGAGCGGACACAGATCACAGAGAGAGCGGTCCCCACTTCCCAGTGAAGGGAGGCATTAGTCTGGTTCCCACAGGTTACAGCACCCAGCGCTTTGTTTTCGCTGTTACTGGCATGTTGCCAGGTAAATACAAACTGATTCTAACGTTCAGAAACGATAACAATTAAGACAAAAGCATTAGCAAAATTAGTAACGGCATGCCAGGGGAGGCCATACTGTGTCTTTACTTGCCCCTCCCCCCTGCAGAACATTAATATCCAAAATGTACTTACTGGTGGGTGCCACTAGCACCGTTGCCTGGGGGGTTGGGGGGCGCCTTACCCAGGGTGAGAGTGACAGTCAGGGTGAATGCCCCCGGCTTTGAGCCACCCAGGCCCCGTATCACAGTTGAGCGCCCCACCGTCTGCGTGGAGTGGGGGATGGTAATTTTGGCTCCCGTGTTCAGCAAGGCCAAGACGTGCTGGGTTCCTTTATGCAGCCACTGGATCGTGAGTGGGACGAAGGGGCAGCGGTCCCCCGCCTCCTGGGTTGGGCGCATGGCCGCACACCGGACGGGGGACCCACCTCCCCGTCACAAGGCACGTGGAAGACTTCAATTTCCCTGGGCGCTCGGTTCCACCGGGCGCGCCGGCTTTTGCTTTTTTTTTTCTTCAGTTTCTGATAAAAAGTTTTTACAATTGTCTGTAGCTTACTTGTTTTAAAGGTACAGACAGCCTTTTGAAGTAAACCACCCTTTCCTTGCAACTTTCACACCGGGCATGCCTGTCAGGGGGGGCTGTGTGTGTGTGTGTCAGCCTTCTTACTTTCTGAGGCTGAGAAAAAACTCCAAATGTTGCCATCCCAGGTCTTAAGGTCCCACAAAGGGCCTGCTGTAACCAATCTGACCTGGGCAACCGTGACGGGCTTCCGCCCCTGTTTCACCTGTCGCTTGTTGGCAACATACACCACAGGCGCCCCACAGCAGGGCGTGGGAGCTTGAGCCCTCTCCGCCTGCAAGGTCACCACCTTCTGTGCTACCACCCGCGCCTTTGTTTGCGCCAAACACTTTTGCATTTTACCTTTTACAAGCCTTTGCAGACACAGAAGCTCACCGTTCTGGGCCCGGAGTGCAGTTAAAAACAGCCACACCAACTTACCCATAGCACGCCGCTCCGTTTTAGACCGCCCGCTGGCTTGCAACCGGTGCAGTCCCTCCACGAGCTGCACCGGGGTAACCCCAGCAGCCTGGTAGTACTCAGGCCAGTCCGCCGGGGCTGCCCAGCCGGCCACCACTCGCGCAGCCGGCCACCACTCGCGCAACCGTCCCCCATCGCTTCATTGGGGGCCATCCTGGTATGCGCTGCAGGGGCAGAGGCAACTTCCCTGCTTCCCCTACCTTCGACCAAAAGGGCATTGTTCCACGGGACTGTGCTCGCTGCGCCAAATGTTGCAGAATACTTTCGTGTCCCATAGGAGCGAAGCACACATACAGCTGTTGAATAAAAGTAATGAGTTTATTGAAGGCAAAGTGGCACAGCCACAATGGGGGCCCCCTTTCGTTGCTGCCACTAAACGGGGACCCGACGCATCGGAGCAATGCCCAGGGAAGAAGCTCACTGCGCGTGGGCACATAGGCAGAGAAATAACAAACATTTGCATTTCATGCATACCTTATGAATAACTAATACCTTATTTCTGTCTTGTTAGTGTTACACGATGCATGCAGGTGTTTCATTTTAAGGCAAGCAAACCGTGAGAGCCAAGTACTCCGATGTGGGAAGTATGCGATAACAGGGCAGGGACTGATAACAGTGGCCAAAAGTACCCTTTCCTTCCCAGGAGTGGCTGAGGGGGGGAGAAATGAGTACCCTTTCCTTCCCAGGAGTGGGCAGGGGGAATGAGCACCCTCCCCTGGAATGGGAGGTGGTGGTGAGCACCCATTTCTTTCCTGGAGTCAAGGATGAGCGCCCCTAGCAGTCTACCGTGACAATGTCTTGTGCACCCTTACACATCTGAAGGGAGGTTTTTTACTGATGAAAGCTTATGCCCCAATAAAGCTGTTAGCCTTTAAGGTGCCACCAGACTCCTCATTGTTTTTGTGGATACAGACTAACCCAGCTACCCCTCTGATACTTGGCAGTCATTGTAGTTGTCATGTCTCATTAAATAATATTATTTGTCTTATAAGTAGCTGAAGTTTAACACAATGGGTTCAGACAGTAGAAATTCCTGATTCTGAGTGTCTTGATAGGATGCTATTTGTGATAAGCTTGTAAGTTCATTCAGAGATCCCAAGAGATTTGATGACCAATTGAATAACTTGGAGATATACTGAAAATCATTCATACTATCTAACGTTAAGACTGCATATCGTAAAAGCACCTACCTGAGTGTTACAGGGTTAATTTCCTTGAGCAGTTCTTGCATGATGCTGGGTTTAGTTTCCTTCTGGTAAACCAGCCTGATAAGTTTGTACTTCAGAGGATCAAAGCAATATTTATTTTGGTTGTTTCTCACCAATGTATTTGATGCACAGAATTAATGTTACATTTGGGGTTTACTGGAACTAACTTTGCTTGATGTATATTTTGCAAAGACCCAGAAAACAAATTAACTTTAGTCTAAGAAGCACCTATAAAGGATTCTTGTGTCCAATTGATTTGTAACTGCCTGTTTGTAGATCTGACTCCAGCACTGTTCTGAAGAACTGCAGGGCGTTCTCTGTTCCCTTAACTGCTGCCTTGGATGCAACCCACACTTGGTCCTTTCTCAGCTGCAGCTATTGTGCTTTCTTCCTTTCTAGTGGAGGAAATTGAACAGATGAACAGTTTGTTCCAGCAAAAGCAGCGAGAGCTGGTACTGGCTGTGTCAAAGGTAGAGGAACTTACCAGACAACTGGAGATGCTGAAGAATGGCCGGATTGATGGTTACCATGACAACCAGTCTGCTGTAGCTGAGCTTGACCGACTGTACAAGGAGCTGCAGGTAATGGCAAATCTGCTTTGCAAAAGAGCACTTCCATAATGGCTAAAAGTTGGTAGGTCCACTTCTTGTCTTAGAAATACAGCACATTTCCATTCCTCCAAAAGCCATAGAGCTGCATGAGATGTACATAGCCTTCAGTACTGTGAGGACAGCATATCTGTCATATTCAAGATAACTTGTGGAATATATTGTATTGAATAGGTTTATATATATTGTTAAAACAAATTGGCTAATCAACAGATTATTAGGAAAAGAAGGAAAAAGTAATCCCAATTTGTGTGTGTAACTTTACCATTTAGAATTCTGTTTATTTCCTCAAGTGCCTCCTGGTCTTCATCCTGAACACTGATCTGTTTTTTGTTCCTGGTTTGTTTCCCCTCTTTTGAATATATTCAGTTGAGGAACAAACTGAACCAGGAGCAGAATGCCAAGCTGCAGCAACAGAGGGAGTGTTTAAACAAGTGCAACTCAGAAGTGGCAGTTATGGATAAGCGTGTTAATGAGCTGAGAGATCGACTGTGGAAGAAGAAGGCAGCACTGCAACAGAAGGAGAATGTACCGGTAAGGGCTGGATAGTTGATGATAATCTTGTTTAGTTTGTTGCCCAAACAGTATTAAGTCAAGACGCCACTTGCGTTCTTCTCTGTCCCTTGGTGGTGATAATCTTACATTATTAAAGTCCTTTTCATGCTGCGTCAGTGTTAATCTATCAGCATCACTCTTTTTGTGCTGCCGTTGGATTTTTCTGATAGCCTTGTTTTTCACAGAGCCAGTATATTTACGTTTGGACTGTAAAGAAACGTTACTTTTAAGAATGCTACTGCTTTTTATACCTTCTTTCCTGTCTCCTGTGGTGTGTATTGCCATATTCCATTATTTGTACTTGCATTCTTTATTTAGATTCCTTCAGATGGAAATCTACCCCAGCAAGTGGTGTCTGCCCCAAGTCGTGTGGCAGCGGTAGGTCCTTATATCCAATCCTCCACCATGCCCCGTGTTGCCTCCAGGCCTGAACTTCTAGTGAAACCTGCATTTCCAGAGGGGATCCCAGCTTTGCAGGCACCCGATGGTCCGCTGAAAACACAAACTCTGCCGAATATGAGAGCTACGGGTGTTTCTCAAGCTAAAGTTCCTACTGGTAATTTATCTAATTCTCAGTTTCTATTAAATTCCTTCCACAAAAGCTTTTTATTTAAAAAACAAACAAACAAAAAAAAAGCCCCTTTCATCATCATCTACTCTCTCTAATGTCTTTACATTAGCACTCCAAACAGTATTACAACTAGATTAAAATGACTCTACAGGTTAGTGATTTTACTGTCCTTACAGAGAAAGAGACCAATTCAGCATCTGTGTATCCTAGCCGATTGGTGGGAAGATGTTAAACTCGGTCACGAAGCAAACCTGTAACACTGGCTGATGCTTTACTATTAATGTTCAGTCATTCATGGGATGGTGGGGGAAAAGGGTGACTTTTGGTGGCAAATTGTTACGTACGGAGCCAGAGTTTTGATTTCTAGTCTTCATTTCTCCTGCTACTGTAAAAGGAGTGCTCGTGGGCTTGGCATGTTCTTTTCATGCAATTCTTGCCATGAGATGATGTTTGACTGCCTAGGTAAAATAATGTGGAAAATTTGAGAGAAGTAAAAACATCCTTAATGCTTTCACAGGGACACAAGACTCTTGAGAGAGAAATGCATAAGAGAAACCCAACATATCACAAAAAGAGGAAAGAGCCTGAATTGTGCAGTACTCATTGCTGCTCCTCTTCCTTCCTTCTTTCCTTCCTTCCTTCCTTCCTTCCTTGCCCATCACTAATATTTAAGAAATAGTCATTGCACAGAAATGGTGCAAATGTCCTTCCCTGCTTGGTAAATATTTTGGAAGTAGAGACTAAAATTGTTGGAGTGGAACTCAAGCCTTGGTGTAACAGAGATGCTCACCTCTTGAGTGCTTCCTGCTGCTGTGTGTAGTACTTGAGCCCTTTCCCCGTCTCCTGGTGGACCCGTTAAGGTTGGCAACCTCATCTTGATGGGTCAATAATGCCTCGACCCTCCAGCCAGTTCTCACAATCAAAATGAACCCTTTCAGGGATAACAAGTCCAACAGTGCTATTTATCTACCCTCACCATGGTTTTCAGCCCAAGCTCTGAGCCCTTTAAATTCAGCTCTTTACTTGGCCTTCCAAACAAGTCTCGTCCCCTTCGGAGGCTTTACACCACTTCACTAGTGCAGGAACCTGGGTCTGCCCACTACACTGGGCTCCAACCCCGGAACCCTATAAACAGCAGCCATATTTGAACTGGATTTCTACTGCATTAAAAGGGTGTTATCTTGCAAATATATAGTGAAACTCTTTACTTCTGCAATATTGAAACTAAGAACAAGGTCCATGCATCAGCTTAATTGTTTTTGAAGTAGACTTTATATCTGCTCCAGTGAATTTAAAGATCATCCCTCTCTAATTCAGTGTCTGTGTGCACATTGAATATATGGATGATTTTTCAGCTGTTTTGGATGTCACTAGCTGGATTTACTACTGATTTGATGCATTATATTTTTCTGTAGTTTGCATTAAATGCCCCCCTCTCCCCCCCCTGCATTTCTTGTTTTACAGACTATATTTTATTAGCCGAGGAAAGTTGCATAGCAACCAGGAGCATACCAGTGAAAACAGTAGTCTAGGGGATTTTAGCTAAAAAAGTTACACTCCCAAAATGCAGGCAAATGCTGACATTAGTGAGCATCACTGCTCTGGATAATATAAAAGTTGTGTTAAATTTTTTTATGTTGTAATTAAAGGCAAAATGTGTCCAAGCCTTGCAATGGATTCTTTAAAAAGCCTGAGAAATCTAGCATGATATTTATCTTAAATTATTAATTATATGCTGGAGGACTCTCATTTAATGAAGAGGCTAATGAACAACAGTCAATAAATGAAAATGGTTTCAGTTAAAACTGTTTTTCTTTCCTCCGTCTACATGCTAGGCCCTACAATCCCAGGTTCGAAACCTCCACCTGAGTGGTGTAATTCAAATGCAGATAACTTCATTAGCCAAGGACCAGTCTCCTCTTCAGCAAGAGGAAATGTGACTAATGAAGGGCAAGGTGTGTTCTTATTTGTCGTATAATAAAGTTACATTTTATTCATATTTGGTGAGAAACCAGTTAACGACAAACATTTACGAGTTGATGCTTATAGTTCACTTTAGTAATAGAATTGAAGACCTTTGGTTTTGCGGTTTACTGTAGCAAACTTACTAACAATCTACTGGTTGTGGGTTTTTGTTTTTAAAGCCCCTAATTTTGTATGGTGTTATTACAGTAGCGACTCTTGCCCACAGACCTGGTAGTCTTTGGTTTGCATCTTATGTACAATTTTTCTTGGGGTCTTTAGAGTATGGTGTTGGTGGGGAGGGAATTATATAAAAGCTTCCCTATACAAGTCCATACAGTGACAGAAAAGTGAAATGGGCCTCTTATTGATGGAAATGGATTCCAGATATTTGCCTTAATTCTGCCTTTCCTCTCCTTCAGCTGGTGATGGAGAGACTCCACTGCGAGAGAAAGAGAAGAAAGTGCGTCCTTTCTCAATGTTTGATTCTGTGGATCAGCCCACTGGAGGGCCAGCACTGGGCTCGCTGAGAAAAAACCAGAGCAGTGAAGACCTCCTGCGAGATGCTCAGGTATGCAGAAAATGCGTAGTCCTCTTCCCGTTTTGCACTTATGTCGTTTTCCTGCATTCCAGGAAATCCTTCTATTAATGATTGCCGCGCAGCTTCACATACACTGCCATAAAAATATTGTGAATGGTCTCTGGTTCTTTTAAGGGAATACTAAAGGGGAATTGTAGGCTTCTAATATGAGTAGGTAGCTCTCAAAATCAACACCTTCTACCTGTTCTGTATATTTATTATGTGCAAGTAGTTTTTCTCTTTACCTTTGCTTGCATGCAATCAATATTTCCTTGCTCTGATATACAGAACCTATGTGTTACTCAAACCTAAAGAGTTTGTTTTATCTGTTTATACTCTATTAGCACAGTTTGGTAGCATCCTTCAGATCTTTACTGAATCCTGTTGTGATTTATTTGTCTGTGAGTAAAAATTCAGGTGCTACGTGAGAAAATAGAGAGGATACAGAAGTTAGAATAAACAAATGTATGTACCATTGTAGTAAATATCCTAGCTAGCCTTACAGAACTACTGTGATTCCTCCATAATTTGATCACTTTAACAGACCCCTTCAACTGCCAGATATCTGACTTTCTGTGGCCAATTCAGGGATTGTGTACAACAGCTGTGATGATAATGGAAATCTTGGTATTTCATGCATTCTGATGAATAACAATAGAGACCATAAATAGCACTGCAGTAATAATCACATCTTGCTGTCTACACAATATCTTTCCCACCAGATCTGTTAGAACACCCTTCTTAACACAGTGCTAGATTAGACTTTCATCAATTCAGCTATATTTTTGTCTTGCAGATTGCTAATAAAAATGTGATGAAAGTACCACCGCCTGTTCCCACTAAACCAAAACAGATAAACTTGCCTTATTTTGGTCAAGCCGGTCAGCTACCTTCTTCTGATACTAAGCCTGATGGAAATCCACAGGCGCTACCTTTGGCTATCGTAACTATGGGGAACAAACAGAAGTCAGCAGCCCAACAACCACCCCATACTTCCCAGCAGATCCAACAACGAATCTCTGTGCCTCCCAGTGGTCCCTCCACTAGCCAGGACCAAATTCTTTCCTCATCCAAACAAGAGAGCCCACCTGCTGCAGCTGTGAGACCTTTCACCCCTCAGCCATCCAAAGAAACCCCACTGACATCATTTCGAAAGCCGCAGACCGTGGCTGCGAGATCAATCTACAGCATGTACACACAGCAGCAGACTCCTGGGAAGAACTTCCAGCAGGCAGTGCAGAGTGCTCTGACAAGGGCACAGACCAGAGGCCCCCACTTCCCAAGCAGTAAGGATGTGGATGTCTTTCACTTTCTTTTGTAGACTTACGTGGGAACTGAAATGTGTATATCACTTTCTTTGGGAACCAAGAGGGATATGGAAGCTATAAATTGTTAGCTACTAAAGATCAGTGTTTGTAGCAGAGAGAACAGTAGTGAAGTGCACCGTATCAACTCTCCCCCCTTGTGTAAAATAGGGTTACCTGTATCTGTCCTCTTACCCTGGTCTTTAAAACAATACCTTTCTTCAGCATTGGGGAGGTGTTGTTTTAATATCTGTAGGATAAGGCTGGCTTCTAGCGGGTTCAAAAGGATACGATTATTCTACCTTCTCGTTGTAATAGATCTTTTTGTTGGTCAAATACTTAGTTTTCTCTTTCTGAATTGCTCATCAGTGTATGGCAAGCCTGTGATTGCTGGAACCGGTGCACAAAATCAGTCGCAGCAGACAGAGAACATCTACTCAAATAGCCAAGGCAGTCCGGAGCCTGAAATGGAGACAATAGCTTCTGCGCATGAGACTCATGAAACTGAACGAATTCCTCGCCCACTCAGCCCAACCAAACTGTTGCCTTTCTTATCCAACCCTTACCGAAATCAGAGTGATGCCGATTTGGAGGCCCTAAGGAAGAAGCTGTCTAATGCACCAAGACCACTAAAGAAGCGTAGCTCTATTACTGAGCCAGAAGGTCCAAATGGGCCTAATATTCAGAAGCTTTTGTATCAGAGAACCACTCTGGCTGCCATGGAGACTATCTCAACCCCATCCTATCCATCTAAACAAACCTCCACGTCTGCCAGCCCTGAAAGCCCAACAGAAATTCAGAACCCTTATCTAAGCACAGAATCTGAGAAAGAAGTGGTTCCTTCCACACCTGAACCAGCCATCACTGAGGAAGCAGAAAAAACCAGCACAGATCAGGATGAAGTGCCTCTGCCTTCAGCAGGGCTAGATAGCGTGCCTGAGGTAACATCAGATAGTGATGCACTCATGCAATCTGAAATGGAAGAACCAAGTCTAGAGTCATCAGAACCAGTGGACGTTTACATGGAGGAATATCCTCCATACCCACCACCTCCTTACCCATCAGGAGAGCCAGAGGGATTGGGAGAAGACTCCTTCAGTATGCAACCCCCTGAAATCACTGGACAGTTTTCCTTACCTCCTGTAAGTACCAGCCCCTCAGTTTGCTTAAGATTGGAGTACTTCATGGGTCATTTTAGGTTTCACCAATAGAAGCTGTGCATTGCACTGTGTAGTAGGTTGTAGAGATTTTCTACCAACATGTGGGAGAATAGTCACCTTAGCAGACTATAGGTCCCTCTCTGTCAATGTCCAGTCTAGCTGTATTGATATCCTGTTTTCTCTCAAAGTATTTACTCTGGTTAAAATTTTTCAAATAGTACTCAACACAGAACAAACCTAGAGTTCCTCTTAGGGTTTGTGAAAACAGCTCTCTCAGCATAAATCTCCATTTCATTCAAAGCTAATTCCATTTTAGAGGTAATAAAATTGGGGTTTTGAAATGGTAAATGCTTTTTGAAATTTATATTAATGTTGTTGTTGATACTTGGTGGAGCCTAATGTGATTAGTCCTGGATCGTGTTGTATATTGGAAGTGTTTTATCTAAACAACTTGGTGCTAAAGACTATAGTTAACTTTCATTCTAAAATTGGTACCAGCTACTTATATCCATTTTACTGAAGTTTAGTTGTGTTTATGATTCTCAACAGTTCCAACTAATTAGCATCCATCAGTGTAGGTTACATCAAGATGGAGCCCATATGGGTTAATGGTGCCATTTATGAACTACTAAAATAAACAGTAAGAAAAGTGAGACGACAAAACATGCCTTACAACCACTGGTTTAGAACAGAAATGTTAAATGTTTTCAGTTCCTCACACACTATAAACACACACAATAGATTGGTGTACAAAAGTGGGATTCCACCAAGTCAACTGGAAAGCAGAGGAGCTAATAGCATTCAATCAAGTTCACTTTCAGTTTTTGTTGTTTCATGGAGTACCAGTTACATTCCCTGCCCTCTGCCCCCTCATACACCTCCCCCCCACCCCACCCCCAAAAAACCAAGAAAAATCTTGCAGATGTGAAGAACCTGAACAATCAGGATTTCCTAAATCCCAAGAGCTCAATTCAGTTGGTCACCTTTGAGGCCATTTTGGATGTGTTCTGAAAGCTTTTCTATGTGAAGAAATGAATCAAGAAATTGTTGAGCCCACAACTAGGATATTTGGATTTCTTGACAGGCTATTGATTTTGTTTGTTGAAAAATCCTGGCTTTTTGTAATTTATTTTTCTGGAAATCTCAAAGTAATATCAATTCACTTGCAGATCATAGATTGGTTCTCTTCATTTACTAAAAGTTTTTTGCTTCTTCCTGTGTTTTTAAATGAACAGAAGCCAACATGACTCACTTCTGTTGACCTCTTTGCCCTGACATCTGTCAGTAGGAATTTGCATAGCCCTAAGAATAGTGTTTATTGCTGCTGCACAGAGAGCTGGGGATATCGCTGTTTTTAACATATACTCATTCTCAACAATAGAGTGTTCAGCTTAAAATAAGTGTTTGTAAAGGTCAAAATTGTTTCTAGCTCAGCTGTAAAAATGTTAACTTGGATCTAAATATGGTTCTACAGGATCCTTCTAACGTTTTCTTTAATGTAGCCAGGAGGCTTGTTTCTATAATCCCTATTCCTACTAAAGAGTGTTTAATAATTTCTTGAAATCCAGAAGGATGTACTTATACCAGTGTTTTAAAAATGTGTCTTATGGAATCCTAATTTTTCATCTTTCTAGTTAGTGAGATAGCTTTTGACAGATTAATAATAAAATGCCGTGAGTACACAAATGCACTCATTCAATAATATTTTATCTTGCTGGTATTTTTAGCTGGTTTTTGATTTAATGATTTTGCTGTGTTAGGACCGTGGGAATTGCTAAGAATGGAACATCAGTCTAGTATCTAATCTCCAGCCGTAGCCTTTATCTGAGCCTTCAGAGGGAGGCAAAAATCTCCCATTATGTATCTAGCTATCTGTGCAGTGCTGTGCAGGAAGATTGGTGGTCTGGGGATGTCTTAAGTCTAGATTTCATATACTACCTCAATCATAAGTTTTTACCATTGTTTCAATGCATCAAGAATTCCTATAACCTGTATTTTCCACCCCCCCCCACCCCCCAGGGGAAGAGGACAAACTTGCGTAAAACTGGCTCAGAGAGGATTGCCCATGGAATGAGAGTGAAATTCAACCCCCTTGCATTGCTTTTAGATTCATCTTTGGAAGGAGAATTTGATCTTGTGCAGAGAATCATTTATGAGGTAAAAAATATAAGAGATGGGATTAAAATTGAAGTTTAAATTTACAGATAGAGAAACTTTTTGACACTAAATGTTGAGAAGATGGTCCCACTGATGGGCCCATTTAGATGGCAACATATCCAGAGTCTTGATTCTGGATATTCAATTAAGTCTTTTTTTAGGGAATGTTGTTAGTATGTCTTGATCTCTTCTGACAATATGTAATCTATAATATATCAAATGACTTGATAAATTTGTATTTGCATGTTATCTTATTTACATTTCAGTGTGAAATACTGAAGGGAAAAAAAGCAACAAAAATGATGAGGTGGCTGGAGCACATGACTTACGAGGAGAGGCTGAGGGAACTGGGATTGTTTTAGTTTGCAGAAGAGAAGAATGAGGAGAGATTTGATAGCTGCTTTCAACTGCCTGAAAGAGGGTTCCAAAGAGGGTGGATCTAGACTGTTCTCAGTGGTACCAGATGACAGAATAAAGAGTAATGGTCTCAAGTTGCAGTGGAGGAAGTTTAGGTTGGATATTAGGGGTAAAAAAATTCACTAGGAGGATGGTGAAGCACTGGATTGGCTTACCTAGAAAGATGGTGCAATCTCCTTCCTTAGAGTCTTTTAAGGTCAGGCTTGACAAAGCCCTGGCTGAGATGACTGAGTTGGGGATTGGTCCTGCTTTGAGCAGGGAGTTAGACTAGATGACCTCCTGAGGTCCCTTCCAACCCTTATATTCTATGATTCTATGAATCCTGACTCCCAATTCGAAAAAATTGCTGTGCCATCCCTCTATAAAATTAGTTCTGATCAATTCTGTAATGCTGCTTTTTACTAAATCATCTGGGCACTGCAAATATTCCCTGTAAACATTTTCAGTGTTTGACTGTTACAGTGAATTTGAGTTAAGTGTACATGTGAGACTTCATGTGGGTTTGTATTCATGTAGTTCAGGGGTTTTCAAACTGGGTATTGTGACCCCTTGGGGTCACAAGATTATTACTTGGGGGTGTTGTGAGCTGCCAGCCTCCATCCCAAACCCTGCTTTGCCTCCAGTATTTGTAATAGTGTTTAAATATATATATATAAAAGAAGTGTTTTTAATTTATAACGGATTGCACTCAGAGGCTTGCTGTGTGTGAAAGGGGTCACCAATACAAAAGCTTGAGTCACTAATTTAGTTGCTGCTTATTGCCCATATCCATGACAGAGTGAAGTTTCTGTGATCTTGTTTTGAAAGATTACTGAAGTCTGTCCACTTGTATAAATGGTTCCATCTGGACAATAGTGCTGTAGACAAAACCATTTGAATGTGAATGGCTTCTTTTTTTGTGCCCTGTAGGTTGAAGATCCCAGCCTGCCCAATGACGAAGGAATTACAGCACTTCACAATGCCGTGTGTGCTGGTCACACCGAGATTGTAAAGTTTCTGGTACAGTTTGGTGTGAATGTTAATGCTGCAGATAGTGATGGATGGTAAGGACAGTCTTCATTTCCTTTAAGTGGTATTAGTGTGAAAACTCACGGCCAAAGAACAGCTCCTTTTGGGCTGCCCTGAATTAACCTGATTGGAGATGTCTCAGTTTGACTCTCCAACCTGGCACCCTGCTTTTTGCACAGCAGTTCTGGAGTTCTGGACAAGTGGGATTTCAACTGTTGCAGCACAAGGTGGTCTTATGGAATGGAGCTTGAGAATTACTCATTCTTGTCTAAAAACAGTGCTGGGATATTACAGAACTAATTAGTGATGCTTTTTCTGCTGGCAAAAGCATCACTAATTAGTTAGGCAGAAGCAGTTCCTGTTGAGTATCAAGTGATACAGAGAGGGTGAAAATATGGTCTGTTG
Organism: Dermatemys mawii; assembly: GCA_007922305.1. Lineage (NCBI taxonomy): Eukaryota > Metazoa > Chordata > Testudines > Dermatemydidae > Dermatemys > Dermatemys mawii. The sequence goes on from ML677362.1 coordinate 8,934,575, forward strand.
ATGAAGCCCTGCAATGTAAGCTTCTGAACCACTGCTAGATCAGTTTTCCTTACCCCATTTGGCCACCACCTTGAGTGAGACAGAGAAGGAAGAAGGGCATAAGTCCAGAGGACAAAATCCTGAGGTTGAAGAGGAGGTGGCTCAAAAACAGCCTGACTATAATGCTTCCGGGTTACAGTTAGTAGCTATAGTAGTGCGGTACTTACTGTAGAAAACTTGAACCTTTTTCTTTTTTGTTTGAAAATTAATATTTAAATCCCGCTGGGGTGGACAAAAGTGTCGAAGAATTCGTATGTTCAAGTGAACGTTGCAGGCTATTTTTACTTCTGTAAAGCTTTTGATACTGTCTCGCATGATCTTCTCATAAACAAACTTGGGAAATGTAACCTAGATGGAGTTACTATAAAGTGGGTGCAAAACTGGTTGGAAAGTCGTTCCCAGAGAGTAGTTATCAGTGGTTCACAGTCGTGCTAGGAAGGGCATAATGAGTGTTGTCTTGTGGAGATCAGTTCTGGGTCCAGTTCTGTTCAATATCTTCAATGATTTAGATAATGGCATACAGAATACACTCATAAAGTTGGATGGTACCAAGCTGGGTGGGGTTGTAAGTGCTTTGGAGGATAGGATTAGAATTTAAAATGAGCTGGACAAACTTAGAAATGGTCTGAAGTAAATAGGATGAAATTCAATAAGGACAAATGTAAAGTACTCCATTTAGGAAGGAACCATCAGTCACATACATACAAAATGGGAAATAACTGCCTAGGCAGGAGTGCTGCGGAAAGGGATCTTGGGGGTCAGAGTGGACCACAAGCTAAGTGAGTCAACAGTATAATGCTGCTGCAAAAAAAAGTGAACATCTTTCTGGGATGTATTAGCAGGAGTGTTATAATCAAGAAATGAGAAGTAATTCTTCTGCTCTGTTCTGCGCTGATAAGGCCTCAACTGGAGTATTGTGTCCAGTTCTGGGTGCTACATTTCAGGAAGGATGTGGACAAATTGGAGAGAACAACAACAAAAAATGATTAAAGGTCTGGAAAACATGACCTCTGAGGAAAAATTGAAAAAATTGGGTTTGTTTAGTCTGGAAAAGAGAAGACTGAGGGGGGACATAACAGTTTAAGTATGTAAAAGGTTGTTACAAGGAGGAGGGAGAAAAATTGTTGTTCTTAACCTTTGAGGATAGGACAAGAGGCAATGGGCTTAAATTGCAGCAAGGAAGGTTGAGGTTGGACATTAGGAAAAATTTCCTAACTGTCAGGGTAGTTAAGTACTGGAATAAATTGCCTAGGGAGGTTATGGAATCTCCATCATTGGAGATTTTTAAGAGCAGGTTAGACAAACACCTGTCAGGAATGGTCTAGATAATACTTAGTCTCGCCATGAGTGCAGGGGACTGGACTAGATGTCCTCTCAAGGTCCCTTCCAGTCCTATGATTCTTTAAAACATTCAGTTGAGGCAGCTAATTGTATGAGGAGCTTGTTTGCCCAAATTCCAAATGTCCCCTACAGAAGTGAGAGCCTACATTTTACCCACCCTGAGCATAAGACAGTGAGTTTATTAGCTTTGCAAACTCTTGTCAGTCCTCTACTTGAATGACTGTTTAGGCAAAAAAAATCTTTCTTGTATCAAACACTGAAGACTATATTTCTTTTAAAGGGGAGAAAAATTTCTTACTAATAAAGGCCCATGTGATGGTTACTGGCTTTACCATTGTTTATTGTACTTCTAATTATATAAAAAGTGCCTAGAACTCAGGATAGTAAATCCAAACACACACAATAAAATTAGGACCAATGGAAGGCAGGACTCTGTAGTTAGCTTGAGCCAGGCCTCAGTGTAGTTGTCTGTGTCCTTGAGACATGAATTCAGTAGGATTCTTGCGGTGGCTTTACCTGTCTTAATGAACATTCTTGTAATTTGACAGAGCAGAAAACTAGCATAATTAGACTTTCCTATTGGTATCCATGTACTGGCAGTTGTGCTGCATCCACCTGGAGGCAACTTGATGTCATCTGGGAAATACAGCTATAGTCTCTAGGAATTAATTGTTTCACATATGGGGTCTTTACCAGTGCAACATGTATTGCTATATCATGCATAAAAGCAGCCTGCCCAAGAGGTCAGTGGGTATATCTACACCGCATCTGGGAGTGAGCCTCCTAACCCAAGCCCACCCACTCTAGTGCACTAGAAACAGCTGTGAAGACAATGCTTAGACACCATGACTTGGGCTCCAGAGGTCCCTCCCCTCTCCCCCCTCCCCCCCCCCCCGGTCAGTTTCAGAGCCCAGGTTCCAGCCTGAACTGCTACATTTCCACAGCTATTTTTAGTACCCTTATTGTGAGTCCTGCTAGCACAAGTCTGTCTGCCCAGGTGGGTGGCTCGCTTCCAGATGCGGTGTAGACATACCCAATAAGCACTACTGTCAGTAACACACCTGAAAAGATGTCTGAACCTAACAATCACTCTTCCTCTCCTCCAATTTGTAGGACCCCTTTACACTGTGCGGCATCTTGCAATAATGTCCAGGTGTGCAAATTCCTAGTGGAGTCAGGTGCTGCTGTGTTTGCTATGACCTACAGTGACATGCAGACGGCTGCAGACAAATGTGAAGAAATGGAAGAAGGCTACACCCAGTGCTCTCAGTTTCTGTACGGTATGTGTTGAGTTCAGTTTGGAAGAATACCAGCTGCTCCATGGGGCCTTTACTGAAGTGTGGCTATCATGAAGTGAGCAAGGCCTGCTGAGCGGAGGATGTGTTGATTTAATTAGAGAAGCTGAGTGAGTTAACCCAATGGGAAAACCCTCCAAAGACCACTGGAAAAAATCTGCCTGAATTCACCGATGTGCGCTAACTGAAGTGGGTACAGAATTCTCCTACTTGAGTTGTTAATGTTTGCTGAAAGGCTACGGTGCGGTTAAGTGCCTTTAAGTTCTGTTTAGATAGTAAGGCTAGAGCAACGGTTCTCAAACGGGGGGTCGCGACCCCCTGGGGCGTTGCAGGGCGATTCCTGGGGGGTCATGAGCTCCCTGCATTGCTGAAGTGCCGCCGAGGCAAAAGCTTTTGCTTTTGGCAGCATTTCGGCGGACATGCCATGCGCGTCAGAGTCTCCTCTGAAAAGCTGCCAAAGTGAAAGTTTCCAGTTTCGGCGGCTTTTCTGCAGACACTGTGAAGCGCTCAGCACGTCCGCTGAAATGGCGCCAAAACTGGAAGCGTTCGGGTTGGCGGCATTTCGGCAGACACACAGGGGTCGCGGGGGCCCTTGGGGACAGGAGAAAGGGCTGCCAACCTAACAAGTTTGAGAACCACCGGGCTAGAGGGAGTAGCTGTTCAAAAGTACAGACATGTTTGTCTTCTCTGCGCTCTGTACAGTATGGGAAGTGTATTGATTGTTGAGGATCCCAAGCTTTTTTAACACACTAGTGTTGAAAATTCAAATGTATTTTCTCTTGTCTGCTATCTACTGATCAGTTAGGTAGTCGACTGTCTTTTTTTAGAAGTGGAGTGTGTGTGTGTGTGTGAGTGAGACTGGAGGACAGTAGTAAAAACACAGCTTTTTAGTTTATCCCTAGAACAAGTAGAATATAGGCAGTAGTTTGTACAAATTCTGTAAGCTGCTTAGCCAGTTGTGTCAATATTCCATGTCTATTCAGCTGTCCTCATTGGATTGCTATTGCTAACCGAGGAGTCACTTGGTTCCAAATATAAAGGTGTTGGTTTGAAAGCAGGAAACCCAACTGAGGTTACAGAGGTCCTTTCAGATAGGCCTCAAGGTGACTGTTCTATAATGGTAAAATTTTAGGTCACTGTCTGTTTTTACAGATTGAAACTAGCATCTTTAAACAAGCAGTAGGACACTGTTTATGTATTTGATATCTGGTTATTTTTGGACTTCAAAACCTATTAATATGACTTATCTGGTAATCTACAACGATAGTAAGTTCATAGACTGGGAAAATCTGATTCCTGGTGCCAAGGAATGAGTTCAGAATATTCCTTCCGTTTGCCTTTTCATGTGCTGCTTTCTAAAGAATGGATGTTGAATTGAAATATGACCCTCTGGTTGCCACAGTAGAGGGAGCACAGGAGAGGCATATAAACTGGATGTATATATTTAGTGTACTGGACAGCAGTGAAGCTGTTAATGTATAGTCCTGAATAATAATCACCTAATCCCTTTTAGCTGCAAAGAAATTATAATACTTGTAAAGCTGCTTCAGCACATCTAGCCACATTTAATTCAATCTGGGCTGAAGGACTAGAAGCTTAAAGCAGAACTATGATATTACTTATGCTTGTAATCTTATCCCCAGTGAGATTTGCTGGCTTTACCATCTTCATTTTAAGAGTAATTTCTACACGCTGATACACTGATAAACTGGGGGAAAGGGTGGGGGGCGGAGCAATGAAACAAACCCATGTCCATTACCTGTAAGTTTGTCTCACCTCTAGTGTTTTGACTTAGTCCTTTTCCCACACAACACAGCTTCTCTTTCTGCCAAATTCTTGGAGGTCCTAATCCTGTACTCGATATCCCTGCATGTTGCTACAGAACATAACTAAGGTCCACATGCAATGGAGTCGCTTCCCTGCGAGGTCAAGTAGATGGTGAAAACGAGGGCTGTAGTCTGAACACAAACCTTTCTTTAGCAGACCTAGTTAAGGAAACCTGTGAAAGGTGAAATGGGTTTGGTGAAGTTATATTTGAAAGTTCTCACAAGGAGTGGTGAGTCAGTGATACATGCACATGATATCGAGATGTATAAATGTTCTTACCTGAAGCATGTTCCTATAGCTGTGTAAGAAGGGCAGCTGTGCCCAGAGTGCCCTCCACTGGCAGACCACAGCATGACAGGTGCATCTGCCTCAGTTTCTCTCAGCTCTTTAGACATAGTCCAAAGCATCTTCCCAAGCATAAATATAACCTTTGGGGTGGGGGGAGGAAGTCACTTATTACAAAAGTCCCATGCACATAAATCCATAACACAAGTCCCACCCCTGTATAGTGCAGAATTGCCCTAGCATAGACCAAACAGTACATGCAACATACAGCCCCGATGTCCCTTACCACATCCTAGATCTCTCCAGTGCAGTCCTCTCCTGTCCTTGTAGCTGGATAGCTGCCCCAGCCCTTCAAACTGGAGTGTCCCCCTGCTCTTCCCATTAGGAACCCCCGCAGCTCTCTGCTGGGAGCCTCCTTGCTAGAACAGCATCACTCACTCCTTATGACCCTCTCTCAGCCCTCTGGGACTAGCTGTCTGGCCCTGGAGATGTCAACAGGTAAACCTCTCCACCACTCCCCTCCCATCAGCCCTTGGTTCCAGCTCTGCAACTTAGAGCCAGCAAGCAACTCTCTCTGCTCCCACAAACCAGAGAGCTAGGGCTAAAGGCAGGAGGAGAAGTCAGCCAGCAAAACCCTCTTGGTGCTCTCCCTACCTTCAGCCTTCCCCCAGGAATCACCTCCAGCTTCCTTCTGGGACCTTCTATGATCCGCTGGCAGCAGTCACTTGCCCATCCTGACTAAACTGCTTTGACTCACTGGTACTCTTTCCTGGCTTCCCTTATGGACTGCCTTTCACTGGGTCCCTCCGCATGGATCCCTTAGAGCCCTGCAGTGGGAAATGGGACCACCTGCTCTGACACAGGGGAGCTGGGCCTACGTCATTTACTGGGGCTAATCTCCTGCTGACAGGCTCCTTTCGTGTCACTTGAGAGGGCTGTGCCAGAGTTGACTTCCTGCCCTGCCGGGGTGCATCACCACACCTCAGCCCCTGGTGCTGTGCCCCAGAGGTACCTGTGTACCACACAAATTAAAATCTCCCTCTGGGGTCTGGTTTATTAAGTTTTAAAAAAGGAATTCAACCCTTCACCTTCGTAGTCAGGCTCCCAGCATCTTTTTATCAGGGCTTCTGTGTAATCTTGCTATGCTCCTCAGCTCCCCTTATGCAAGGAGCTTGGCTGGCCCTTCTCTGACATCCTGGCTCTACCCCAGTCAAACGGTCCGGCAGATTGTTTCAGAGAGACCCACGCCAGCTCTTTCCTAGTCCCTGCTCTCTGAAATGTTCCTGTATAGTCACTGGGGTAGTCACCTGATTCCCAGATCATGGGAGCTCTCGCATCAGCTGCTTTACCAGTTCTACCTAGTGTGACAAAGCTCCAAGTCTGTACTTGTGGGTCCTGCGCTTCCTGGCAGATTTAGGGGCCTCAGAAACTCATCTAGGCCCCAGAGTGACCTCTCTTTCTCAGTAGAATTGGCAAGAGTCACCACCTAGTGAGTTACCTTCATCACAGGCCAGTATGGAAGATGGAAAAGGGGGGAGCCTGGGCCCACCCTCTACTCTGGACTCCAGCCCAAGAACCCTAATAGTATCAGCTAAGATGGCTGACCTTTTAGGCACAAAGCACAATACAATTCCCTGGGCTACTTCCTCACAGCAGTCCCTGCTTCTTCAAACTCCACTTCACCCTTACCTCAGGGCCTCCTTCCTTCTGTAAGATACGTTGTCCACCACTCAGTCTCACCAACAGCATAACTTCCTTCCACAGCTCCTGACTCCCACACCCACCTGACTAACTGGGAGGTTTTTATCTGGTTTCAGCCAGTCCCTGATTGGCTTCAGGTGTCCCAATTAGGCTAGCTGCTTCTACTCCTTTCCAGAAGGTTCTTAATTGGCCCCAGGTGTCTTGATTGGCCTGGAGTAGCCTTTGTTTGGCTATCCAGGGAACAAGGACCTGCACATCCTGAGACTAATATACCTGCCTTCCAGCACTCTCCTATATCCTTCTGGTCTGACTCCGTCACACTAGGGGAACTGTGCTAGCAGAATTCCATCTCTTCAAGGGCCTACTCTCTCAGCAAGCACATTTGTTGCTCCTATTCAAACATTGCAGGAAGCAATGGCTTTTTACGTAAGCACTAATAAGAGGATGGTTGTGTATTCTCCGTGCATATTATGCTTCCTTGTCTCTGGACACTAGTGGTGTGTTGACTGAGACTACATAACCTGGATTATTGTTGTTGGGGCTTTTTTTTTTTTTAACATTAAAACTAGTCTCTTCCCCCACCCTTTGTTTTTTGACTGACTGGAATCTGATTTTCTTGAACTGGTCTTGTTACAAAGACAGTAGCGTTTACATTAAGTATGTATGGAAGCAGGGAATACTTTCAGGATTCCACAGCTTTCACCTGGGCTGTTTTGCTAAACTAGAAGACGTTGGCTCATCTATCAGCATATGAAGGCTGCTGCATTAGCAAAAAATGCTTTGGATTCCTCCCTTTGGTAAGGGTGAGGCGTGCACACCACATCAACTAGTACAGTTCTGTGCAAGGGAGAGCTAGGATATGTCCTTTTAAGTAGAATAAATAAATAGGAGGGTAGTATATATATAGTATTTTATTGGCTTACTCCAAATTAATATTCTGCGTTTGGTTTCCAGTCTGGAAGTGGAGGAATGCATATTGGGGAGCTTTTGAAAATGTCTCAAGCTAAAAATTAAATATGCTAACTCATGATGATGATAATACACAAATACCAAATAACTGCTGTAAATAGCACAGATTTGTCCAACATACTGTGAAGAAGCAATTTAACTAACTTATTTTTATCAAAATCTAAATAAAATTAGTGGTGCAAATTTAGGAACTGCTGCGGGGTGTGTGTGTGTGTGTGTGTTTATATAAACAAACCCAGCAGTTACTTAAAGATAAAGCAGAGGGGGGTAGACATATGCTTTCGGCAGAGGGTAGAGCATGAATCTAAAAATCAGGTGACCTTCTATTCTTAGCTCTGAATTTAAGTGACATTGTAGAAAATCACTTCCATTTTCCTTTCTCTCAAATGGGGGTGTAGTACTTACTTGAATACTATTTTCTCTTTGTTGTTGCTGAATAAAAACATACTTCTTGTTACTAATAGAGTTGATGATCATGCATTTAAAAACAGCAGCTAGCATTTCTTGTATATACTTCTTGATAAGAAGCCAGGGCACTACAGTAACATTTACCGTTAGTAATAAACCTTTAGTAATGAACTAGTAGTCTTCTTATTATGTTGACTTTACAATACGCCCATTTATTGGACTTTTCTATTCTATCTAGCTATTGCGTCTTGAGCATAATGTAAGTAGATTACATGTGTTTTGAAACTGCCTGAAGTTTTCTAATGCTTCTTACTACTCTAATAGTTTTTCAGGAATGCATTATTTGTTTGCTGATGACTAGGTAGCTAACTTGATAAGAGTCATGACTTTCTTGTGCACATCCCTAGTTTGGCTGTCAGATATGGTACAACAGTTATTCCCAAGTGACCATGACATTGAGATCCGATTTAGGTTAAACTGCTCTGTTTTATCTGTCTTGTTCCAGGAGTGCAGGAGAAAATGGGGATCATGAACAAAGGGGTGATCTACGCACTCTGGGATTATGAAGCACAGAATGATGATGAGTTGTCCATGAAAGAAGGAGATTGCATGACAGTACTACGCCGGGAAGATGAAGATGAAATTGAGTGGTGGTGGGCACGGCTAAATGACAAGGAAGGATACGTACCACGCAACTTGCTTGGGGTGAGTTGCTCTTGTTAGTTAGTCCTATGACCATTGAAGTACAACTACATGTATGGAAAAGCAGTGTCACAACCAACATGTCAGTATTGATTCTATGTGCACATACGATCTTGTCTTACCACCTCAGAAAAAGATAATTACTAATTTGCAACTGAAAGTGTGACTTACACTTGAAGCTCCATTTTGACTAAAGGATTTTCCGTTGCTATGGGGAAAGCAGGAGTTTTTCTTTTTCTTTTCCAGATGGATAGTGATACTCTTTGGAAAAAGGCATCTCAAATACAGCCATTTTATTAAGCATAGTCAGCTGCAAATTTGACCTTTGGTTTAAGGGTGTGGTCTACTTCTGCTCTCATGAAGATGACTATGGTGAGCCACCAGCCTTCATGCCTACACTCTGGATGCATATATTGCCTCTTACCCTCTAATTATCCCTGGAGCGATCTCATGAGATGGGGCACACCACAAAATTCTACAGTTAAAATAATTCCGGTTTGGAAGAGAGAGATCATGCTGTCAAAAAAGCAGATCTGTAAAGATTCCTGTTGTCCTCCTTGTATTATTCGGTTAGTGTCAGCCCTGTCATGAAATCTCTTGTTCTAGAAGTAGAAGAAAACAAATGACTCTTCTCTATGTACAGAAACTTCAGTATATTATCTTGTAATCCATACATTACGACAACGTAAGCCTTACAGCATGCAATTTGAGAAGTAATGTTCTAGTTAGAAATTGGTGGGTTGATGAGATTGAGATGTTGGTCCTGGGATGTGATTCACACGTTTGTCTTCTGTAGATCATAGGTGCCTCCATTCTTATCAGTCTCCGTCTTCTAGGTTAACTCGTTTCCCCAAATGTATTCTATATTTTGAGGCTGGAAAAATGCTACTTGTAATTCTCTGCTGGTGCAGCAATTGTTTTTATACAAATTGAAGCATATCACAGGAATCCATGTTAAAGTGTTGCTGGTGATTTCATCCCACTCCTGTTCTATTCTTTACACTACTTGTTAATGGGGAAATGGGGCAGATTTCTTTTTCCTCTCTCTCCCTTCTCCCCCAAGCACCCAGATTCCCAGACAACTATAGCAGATGGACATTTCTGTCTCTTTATTTAAAACTTCTCCCCATTAAGCTTTTCATACATCTCCAGTATCTCTGCTGCAGGAGATAAGTCTTCAGTGCTGGCAGAACCTCTTAACTGCTCTGAATTTCAGCTGATTGGTGCTTCAAAGAGGCTGTATCTCCTTCCTCATACAAATAATCCATGCACACAAGCTGGCTATGATTTCCGAGAGAGTTTCACAAATGCATGGAAATGAAGACTGGATTCTTTCTTCACTGCTGCCCCCCCCAACTCCCCGCTTCCCAGTGTGTTTTTACATTGAGAGCTGTTTTGATGTAAATCTTAATGGATTAAAAAGCTTTTTACCTCAATGTAGCTAATCCAACCTGGTGTTTGCTTTGACTAACTACACTGAGGTTAAACTCAGTGTCTCCACTAGGATCTTACAGAGAGAGAGCTATCTAGATGTAAAAAATGCACTTTTAACTTTGAAGACATAGCCTCCAAAAAGTAGAGGTTCTGGAGTACAGAGTAACTAACGTTCCTGATCCAAATTCCCTTTGCTCTTACACCAATAGGAATGGCTTCATATTATACAGTCACCTGGCAAAACACTCTTTTGCCACACCCTTTTTCAACAAATCAGTTGGGGATTTAATTTCTTGGCTGGGATGTTCCTATCCTACCATCCTATTCAGTGTTTAAAATGGGCTAAAGGAGAGAGGGATTTTATTTCAGCTACTGGTGAATGGGAGGAGAAAGAAGGAAGGTTTAGTTTTTTCTTCATCCATTCTAGAATTATTTTACTCTTCTGGTGTGTTTTCGAGGGGTTGAAGGGAGTGGGTGTAGGATAAGGAAGGATCTCCCCTAGCCGTTACGAAAGCCAAAGAACAGACTAAAGAGGGTTAGTGTGGTGCTCATATATTGTGTTCCTCATTTGTCTTCAGGAGATCACTGGAGGAAGGCATGGCACCCATCCTTTCCTCAGGATGCCTGTACTCAGCAGGAGAAGCAGAGTGAAACTGAAAAGGATTGGCTCACTGTCACTCTACCACCCCTAGCCAATGCTTCTTGTGAAGCCAGGTGCATTAGCAACAGCTCAGGAACAGTCCTAGGTCTGGAAAAGGAAAGAAAGAGAAGGCAGCAGAGAGATGCAAGTGGAAGGTTGTTCCATGGGTCTAGGGCAGACTGAGCTCAGGAGTCGCAAGTGGCTCTTTGCAGCACATGATGATATTACTATGTGACTTAATTATTGACCGATCAGGCTGCTTTTACTATGTTGTTAACCAGTTGTTGAATACTCAGTCATTTTGCTGTGAGAATTATAATGATATATAATACATAAAAATAGTAAAGGAAACAATGAATTCACAGTACTGTGGCTCCTTTGGGTAATGTTGATTGCTAATTTGGCTCTGGGATCCACTGAGGTCTGAGTATCACTGGTCTAGGGGCATCGGGATTAAGAGACACGCCTGATCAGTTTCTGAGGGGCACGTTTATGTCAGGCTGTGGGAACAGAGGGGGAGTACTCCATGAAGTAGTGGCTCTGCAAAAGACTCCACTGCTTCTGAGGGCATTTGGAGAAGAGGTCAGGAACAGAAACTAAATGTCTCGTCTCGTCTCTTCAGTGGAAGGACTGTGCCTTTGGCGATATTGCAGGGATTGTTTCCCCTCCAAGGCTGAGCAAGAGCACAGGTGTGAGAACACGAAAAACCGCTGTTCTCCTGTGATAATTTAAAACCTGCAAAGCAATAAACCTTTGCAAGCTTCTTAGCTATTTTGAGCCTCACCACAGTGGAATTCCTGTCACCTGCTCTGGAAGGACTAGAAGACACAGAATTAAATATTAAAGTTTTGGAGCTGCCTATTCAGTCTTCAGTCGATTAAGTATTCATAGGTCTTGTCTATATACTACCGTGCGGGGTCGATCTAAGATGCGCAACTTCAGCTACGTGAATAGCGTAGCTGAAGTTGACGTACTTAGATCTACTTACCGCACTGTCTTAACTGTGGTAAGTTGACAGCTGACGCTCTCCCGTTGACCCTGCTTGCGCTTCTTGTTCTGGTGGAGTACTGGAATCGTCGGGAGAGCACTCAGCGGTCGATTTATCATGTTTATACTAGACGCGCTAAATCGACCCCCACTGGATTGATTGCTGCCTGCCGATCCACCGTACAGTGTAAACAAGACCATAGCTAAATGATTCTTCATTAGCCTCTGAGAAGGAAGTGCTTGGACACTGTATGCGTCTGTGGCATTGCCTGAAACTCAGGGCCAGGTGTTTAGCCCAGAGAAAGTGATTCAGTAGTTTGACACATTCTTTCTCATTTGTATGATATCACAGCTGTTTTCCCCTTTGAAGTTAAGTGCATTTGGTGAGTCTAGGATTAATGACCATCTGCTGCAATACTTTGTGTCTGGAAGTTTATTCTTGCCAGCCATGTTAGTGAAACTTACCAGGCTATGTGCGAACTCTGCTGAATCCTATGTGAATGGCAAGATAGTGGCTACAAGTCTTCAAACCATAATTATAATACAGATGCTGACTAGGTCTATACAAAACAGAAACTCTCTGGGCAATGTCAGATTTTTAATGGACTCAATTTGTTGGTACCTTTTTAATATCTGATTTCACATATCAGTTGATGGTGAATAATGACCAAGTGGATTTGAGAGTTCTGGTGGCTAACTGTCTGCAGTTCTCTTCACAAGCTATTTGCTGACTGTGATAGGAACTTCCTGTATTCAAACACTGAGACACTTTTTGATATATATGGATATGTGATTAGTTTGGATTGCAAAAAATCTTAAATCAGTTCCAGGGCCTGGCATTTAAAGGGGTATTGACCAATATCCAGTGATCAAAGCAGGGAAAATTTCAAACTGACTTTGTCCTCACAGAACCAAACAATTAGAAGAGGTATCTATAATGTAAAAGTAGGTTTTTCTTTTTTATTCTTTTTTCAGATTACCTGTTGCCAGTCAAAATCTGTGTGATATGCACTGAGATGAATGAAATCAAATAGACTTTAAACCCTGACCTCTTCTTTTGTTTATAAAATAGAAATACTGTACTTTTTAAAGCTCACTGCACAGTAGAGATCACTTATTGCATGACAGCCTGTCTGAATAGGGCTGAATGTTCCTAAGGGCTTAGATAATTTAGAATTACTTGCTTTTTCAATGTATTGCTTTTGACATATTACTCTGCTATTGCGTTGTCACAATTGATACATCTCTGTAGTATTTTTATGCGTGCATGGAAAAAAATTTTTTTAAAAAAAATCTTTGCTATTGCAACTTTTTTTAAATAAAGTTGCCACTGTTGGAATTTTATGAGTACTCCTTTGTCACCAGAGATGAAGTATATAATTAAACACAGGTGGCTATTTGTATTCCTAATAAAAATACTTGTCTACATTTACTTTCTTTAAATTTAAGAATTTCTACCCCATCGTACTCCTTAACATTTTAAAAATCTTCTTTTCCCTCTTCTTTTTCTCCCCCACAGCTGTACCCAAGGATTAAACCAAGGCAAAGAAGCTTGGCATGAAATTGCACAGAATCCCGAGTTATGAAGTTCTAATCATGGCTGATTTATCACTTTTATTAAAAAAAAAAAACCATTCATTTTGTGTTAGTTCCAATTTCATGAGACTTATTTTAATAACAATGTAACTTGAACTCAGTGAAGAATGTGCTTGAAAATAAATGAAGGATCAATGGATTCACAAATGGAGGAGGGCATTCCATAAGCTGAAATGCTGCTTACAAGCAAATGGCACTGTGCTACATCTGGCCTAAGCAAGCCTAACATTCAACTAGTGCCCATTCTGCTTTTCCAAATGGCACATACATACACAGGAACAGAACTAACTTTTTCTTTTTCTTTTTTAAAAAATTTCCTGCATGATATGCAATGAACTTTTCAGTTCCTCAGTGAGGGAGATCATGTTCCACACAACTGGCTTTCTCCAAATCTGTCTTTGGCTTTGTTCCTAGTGGAGGAAATTAGTCATCCAAGCTGCCCACACAGTACCGGAAAGCACATTTCTGTAAGCAGAGTATTTGTTAAAGTAGCTGAGTTAAATCTATGAAGATAAAATAGGGTGTCACAGTGAAGAACTTTTGACCAGTCCATTGAGCAATAACTATAAAATGCTGTAGCATCTTAGGAATTCCATGTATTCAAAATATTTTGTGTTGTATCAAAGATAATGTAGTTTTAGAATCTTTTACAAAAAGAATTCCCGTATTTATTGTCTTTTTTTGTAACTGAAAATTAAGCATAGAAACTTTCTGTAGCCTTTAAAGCTTACAAACTTTGTTATAATCATATGTCTGTTTATTTATGTTAATTGTGATATGATTAAAATGATGTCTACTGAAGATTTAATTATTTGGCATTTAATGTCAAACTCTATCCCAGACATCATCTGCATTAGCATGTCACTGAGAAATCTCAACCTGCTATGCAGATATATAAACACAATACACTATAACATCCTGGAATATGCCAGTATTCAACTATTACAGTATCAGTGTGAAAAACATTCTTTGGCTTTAATCTAACCTGCTATGCAAGACATATCCGTTATTAGTTCTAGGATTAACATGAAGGTTATAAGTGACCACTAGATCTGCGTAAGTTAATAGAATTACTCTGTACAGGTATATTTTAAGCTGAAAGAGTTATAGCAGAAGAATTACTTCTAACTATCCTTCTCTGCCTTTGGCCTTTTGGCTGAGAAAGCATTATCTAAAAAGTTATGTCTGATTTTATAGACGCCTTTCCTGTGTCTCAATTATCAGCATTGCTTTCTACAGCAGGCTTTAAATAACATGTGGTTATGCAACAAATACACAGCATGTAGAAAATGTGTTATGTGCATTCTTACACCCACCCCCAAAATATTATTCTGTTGACAATCAGGGCATTATGCAGCCAACTGATCCCTATTACAAAGAACCACCTTCCAGCTGGACCAGGCCTCTCTTTATTTAAATAAGTAGTTGGGAGAAGTGAAGGCAACAGTAGAAGTGATTTTACATTCATTACATTCATTTTGTAAAGCTTAAGGGGGTTTGTTTATTATTTTTATAGTTCATAACCAGTGATGTTCCCTACCATACATGGCAGCATTTGTTTCCTCTTGAAGTCTTTGGATGCTGACACAGATCTCACTGGTAGCAATTCACTTGCATGGGGATCAGATATCAGACTAGTACCTTGTCCTTTCAAGTGTATGGTTTCCTGCAGGTCAAACTGGCATAGAACTATGTAATCCAATCCTTCAAAATACTGTTAACCCAAAGAATGATATGGCTTGCACATATGAAACAGGATTACCACTGCATTTAAGATTGCAATAGGAAGCTTATTCGGTGTTCCCTATTTAAAAGGCAACATTGCCCATATTTAAAGGGAGTATTGCTCTAATTTCAAAAGGAAGAGTACTTCTCATAGGTGAAAAACTGAAGGACAGTGGGCCCCTACTGCCTTGTCTATTCAGACCTCCCACTTTCTCTATTTTTTAAAAATAAGATGGCCACTACCCCCAAGCAGCTTAAAAATGCCAACAAACTACAAACTTCACTTTAAAAAAAACCTTTCTAATTTACAGTGAAAACTGCTATTCCTCAGAAGTCACATTTAACTGCACTTTAAATATCTTCTGAATAAATGTAGAACAGATCAATTAAGCAAAATTGCCAAAAATAGAACTGAAGAATTATATACAAAATTAGAGCTATCATGCTGAACTTATAAAGATAGTTAAAACTATCCAGTCTGTCTATATATATGATTGCAAGCTTTTGTATTGTTGGAGTTTTGGTCTTTCAGGTACTTCAAAATATTCTCCCTATTCCCTCCTACAAACCAGTTTAAACATCTCCATTTATAAACATAAGGAACAGGTTGATGTTGGGATATAATAGGGTCGGGGGGTTATTGCAAGTTGTATGAACATTTTTTTTGCATTATCTTGATTCCATGAGATGTCTTCAGCTGAGGTCAGTTATTGCTTCAAATGCTAGTAAAGCACAACCACTGGAGAGAAGAGAAAAACACAAATTAAGGGCTGTCCTTGTCTACCATAAAACATAAAGCACAATGCAAGTTTAGCAAGATTACATGTTATATATCAACAAGTTCTTGAGATGCTGGGGTCTGGACAAGGAAATATTTAGTGCAAAGAAGAAAAATCTATTCTTATAGAAGACATTGTGGGATGTTGTTTCCCGAATGCCTTAAATTTGTAGACTTTGTTTAGGTTACAAATGCATATGAAATGTAGAACAAATGTTATCAGTTGCATTCTTATGCACTGAAGTGCCTGCAATGTTCATGTAACATTTTAAAGGTCTGAATTGTAAACACCTCTTTATAATTAACCAACTTCAGCTATTCTCTTGTAGTAATGTAACCTGATGATGTCACCAGAAAACGACAACCCTACTCCAAGTATCATTCAAATTACTGGGAGCAACATTAGCTAATCTCATAAACTGCGGACTTGTCTCTGCAGGGACATTGTTGAGATGAATTAACAAAAGCTATGGAGTGCATTAAACTCATTTGTGCGCTCTCATCCAGAAGTAAAATGGCCTTAGTTTACATTAGCTGAATCCCCTTTGAAGGAGAATAGAAGTGGTGGAGGATAAAATTATAGGGATGGGGCAAGGGGAGGACTTTACGGGAAGATGGAATGCACAATGACCTACTATTGATGGAAAAACTAGGAAATAGGAGAACTAGTACTCCTGGGGAATTCTGCGCTGTTGCATACCTGCATAATTAATGGTGTGCATATTTTTAATTTTTTGTGCAGAAAAAAGCTTCCAACATGGTGCTGCTGGTCTGCCT
Source organism: Dermatemys mawii (assembly GCA_007922305.1). Taxonomy (NCBI): domain Eukaryota; kingdom Metazoa; phylum Chordata; order Testudines; family Dermatemydidae; genus Dermatemys; species Dermatemys mawii. The sequence continues at coordinate 8,951,079 of ML677362.1, forward strand.
TTTGCCCACCAGAAGGCATTGTGGTGCTAGAACAAAGCAGTAGTGCCCAGCTAGCTCGAGAAGAGAGAGCCCGCCTTCACAACAGCTGTCAGGCCAGGTCAAGAGATGGGCTATGGGGAGACAGCATGGGGCTGCTGGGGGGGTGGTCAGATGGGCTCAAAAGGGTGTGTGTCGGGGGGACAAACTGGAGCAGAGGCTGAATGGGAATGGAGGCACAGGGCCATAAAGTGCTTGGGAGTGGGTGCAGAGAGCTATATAGGGACAGGGTGGCTGAGCGGGGGCACAGGATATATAGGGATAGGGGATGGCTGAGTGGGGGCTCAGACACATGTGGGAGGGGATACAGAGCCACATGGGGATGGGGGAATGGGTGTCTGAGTTGGCAGTCAGGGGATGATGAATGGGGGGCTTGGATAGGCATGGGATTCCCGGGGGGCATGTCAGGGGGCGGGGGTAGGGTGACCAGACAGCAAGTGTAAAAATTGGGACAGGCATTGGGGGTTAATAGGAGCCTATATAAGAAAAAGCCCCCAAAGTCAGGACAGTCCCTACAAAATTGGGACATCTGGTCACCCTAGGCGGGGATGTGGATAGGGGTTGGGGCAGTCAGGGGACAGGGAGCAGTGGGGGTTGGGTAGGGGGTGGGATTCTGGGGGCGCTTGGGGGTAGGTCACTAGAGGGGGGCGGACAAGGAGCAGGGGGGATTCTGAGAGGGGGCAGGAAGTGGGAGGGGGTGGATAGGGGCAGGGGCCATGCTATTTGGCGAGGCACAGCCTTCCCTACTTGGCCCTCCATACCATTTTACAACCCCATGTGGCCCCTGGGCCAAAAAGTTTGCCCACTCCTACATTATCTAAATCATTGATGAAGATATTGAACAGAATCTGACCCAGAACTGATCCCTGCGGGACCCCACTCGATATTGCCTTCCAGCATGACTGTGAACCACTGATAACTACTCTCTGGGAACAATTTTCCAACCAAATATACACCCACCTGTGGATTAGAGAGAGATTTACCTTCTTTGATCACATGCACAAAGAACTCCAGGCACAGAAGATACCAAAATCTTTCTTGTGCTTAGCTTCCCAACACTGCATGAAACTGGCACACTATAGCGTGCATCAACCATCCCAAATGTATAGATCCAGTAGTACCCAGGGAAACAGCTTGTAGAACTGAATGAGCATTTTTCTCCAAAACCATCTCAGGAAGCCACAGATCTGTGCTGTTAAACCTGAGCAAACTCATTAACTTACAGTGATAAGGTTCAGCTCCACTGTTCCACTTTTCTTGACATCCAGTTTTTTAAATATTTCTGCCACAGAGGAGAGAGAAATAAGATGTGCGTATGAAAAAAGCAGTGGGAACTGGAAGCTGAATCTCTTCTATGTCTCGACTATGAATGTTTGTCTCTGATTTAAAGGGACAAATTTAGGATTTATGAAAACAACCTTGTAGAAAACCAACGCAGGAGAAATCTCATCAAATCTGTTTCCTTTTCTTTTTTAAAATAGTCCACTATTTATAGCAGAAACATGGCAGCTTTGTCCTAGAGCATGAAAACTAGTGGCTACTTAGTTCAAGCTGAGAGAAATGGAAAAAGTAAACAAGCAACATAAAGACCGTAATGTTAAATTGTTTGAAAAAAATCTTTTAATGGTCCATTGTACATTTAGAACACTGGTAAGGGGAGTTGGCTGGGAAAATAAGTATTCTTTTAAAGCTGTTATTGCAAGCCGAAGTGCTTTCTATTTTTTGTCACATTAGCACTGGAGATGCCATTCAGAAGGGGGATGTAGGTGCCCAACTACCACTTTAGGCCACATAAGGCCAACAGTTAACCACCACTGGCATTCAGAAAACCAGAGGTCAGCTGCTGCTTAACCCTGGAGGCTCCTGAAGTCCCATGCTGTCTAAGTGGTAAGTTCCTCTAGTGCCGAAATGGGTGCTGGTGAGCATGTACAAAACCAGGTAAGTCCTGATGCCACTGAGCAGCTGGGTGCCTAACTCAGGCTTAAGTCCCACAAGAATTTACAAGCTAGGATGGTATTCTCACGCCTCTCCCTCCTGCAGGACCTCATTCAGAAGGCATGCGCTCACTGGCACCTAAGAGCACACCTATGAATTGAGTCCCGCACAAAACACAGCGGAGGTGGTGCTTTCCTCCTCCCCAAAAGCTAAGTGGTTAAAGCATTCATCCAAGAGGTGGAGACCAAGGGTCAAATTTTCACTCTGGCCAGTTCATGGCTGGAATTTGAACCCTGGTCTTCCCCCTGCCAGCTGCAACCACTAAGCAAAAGGTCATTCTCATGCTCTCTGTCCCAGTGACTAAGTATTTCATAACAAGTGGAACAATTTCAACAGGTGAGACTGATAGATCCCACTCAGCATGCTGGCTTTTGTAAATCCCATATTTAGGCACCTAATTCTCCCCCTGCATTGTATGGGAAGTCTGGGCAACTGACCTGGGGTTGTGAATTCCACTAGACAGTGAGACAGTTAGATATTAAACAGTTTAATGCCTAAATCCCCCTTAGGAATCTAGCTTTTGGCTGTGGGCTGTAACTAAAGACTAACAAAATGTTTTAAGCCCAATCCTACAGTCTGATCTATGGAGACAGACCTTTGTGCCCCTGGGGAAAGTACAGCTGTCTCTGTGCAGATCAGTGTGTAGGAATGGAGTCCCAGCTCGTCTCAAATGTATTCTGGTGCAAAGCAGAGAGCCTTGTGTTAGAATAAGTCTGGTCCTTATACAATGCAGTGAGGCGAGGGGCAGCTCACAACGAGATTTATTAAGAACATACTCACTAAACAAAGTCTCCAGCCGAATCAAGCACCTGACAAAATTATCAAAGTCAATGATAAGCTGCTCATCTGCGAAACGGGCCACAATGACTTGGTGCAGCTGGCAAGTCAGCTTGAACCCTACAGGGCAAAATAAAAGGTGAAAAGTTTTGGCCAGCTAATAACACAATCAGGTGTTGGCAAAACAGCAGGAGCAATGTGTATGTTCATAAAAAACAAAAATGTTGTGTTAAGATCAAAGTATTTGCAAACTGGGAACAATGTTGGAAAATTTTCATATCTATATTGGCTACTTGGTCACATTTCTGTGTCTAGTTTTCAAATTGCTTTCTTAAACTATTGAGCTAGTTGGTCATGATGGGTCATATCACGTTTTTACTTTATCTAAGGGCATTTCTAAGTTGTTATACGTGCTGATTGACTGAGCCTACTCTGTGTATGGAGGAGGGTTAGCAGAACCCATTTTGATTCACTGTCTTAGGGGGAGTGGCTGTATTCTGTGACCCCATCAGAGAAAAACGGCTGATGGTACAACAGAACAGAGCTGCTCTTTAAGTGTGGGCTGTGTCTTACCCAAAGACCACCCAGAATTTGAGGGGCATAGAACTCCTTCCTCTTGGTCCCCAAAAGGGAATGCAGTCTTTCCACCAAGGAAGCCAAACAGTGATAGCTGGCCTTACCCACATAAACACAACAGCAGGTGGGGATGATTAGGGGTTGTGTCAGGAGGGTTCCAGGGGGATTGCTGTCAGGACCCAGGGCTTTGCAGCCTTGTGAAGCTCTCCAACAGTTTAGATAAGCATTCAAACCCTGATTCTTGAGACTAGCCCATCCATAGCTGAAGACATACTTTCACTCTGCTGAAGCTGGTTTCCAGTATAATTTTGCTGTGCTGATGTGGGTTTCCAGCACCCAGCTGTGGTATGGAGAACTTCAGTGGCTGTTGTGCTCTTATGAGGCGCTTTGTCGGGGTGCCAATTCTCCTGTGTGCTTTTCTTGCTGTTGGGCTACGTTCATTCTGGGCTTGTGTATTTATTTTATTCCCCTTCTAGTCCTTGTACAGTGGCCTTAAGAATCCAGGGCAAAGAGCAGTAGACTGGGTCTCAGGAGACCTGGTCTTTATTCCTAGCTCTGCCACTAACCTGCTGGGTGACCTTGGGAAAATCACGTTCCCTTTCTATGCCTCTGTTTTCCCTTCTGTAAAATAGGGATAAAGTGTTTTGAGATCTACTGATGAGAAGTACCATAGAGGAGCTTAGTAGTATTATTTAATGGTGATCCATCAGTGGAGGTGCTTGCATTGATTGCCTCCTCTTCATGGGCAACCTGGCCAACTTTATCCCTAAAGGATGTCAGCCTGTGGATCTTGGTTGTTAAGGGCCTACTCATGATCCTACTGGGCCAGATCCTAAGTGAGAGTAGCCTCGTACAGGAAACCACTCATCGGGGGCCATTTTTAATGTGCCTGTATTGCTGCATATAGACATTGCCAACCACCAGAGAGAGAGAGAGATGAGTGTACACAATAAGCCAGTGTCACTGGTAAAGATCACTGAAATGGTTACACTGTATTTACACCAACACCTATTGACTTTGATGACTGGCCTAGATAAGGGACTTGATGTGGCATAATCCTATATACAGGCAGATAAATGTTGGGTAATACAGCTATAGAGGAAGAGAAGTACCTGCTTCTTCTAATGCTCTCCGCATCTCGTAGGAGTTCATGGTACCAGAGCGATCGACATCTATTTCCCTATAGATCTTCTGTAAAACACAAAACCCAGTGGTGGAGCTCATCAATAACGAACAGCTGGTTATTTTGGCTTCAGCCAGAAGTCAGATAAATGCCTGTGGAAAGCAGTCTGTGCTTTCCTGAGAAATGGAACAAACTTTACTAGCACCTAACATGGATTTTGGATTGATTTAATTAGTGTCAGTCAGGTATACAGCTGCTCCTAGGGCTTGTCTTCATGTACAGTGCTACAGCAACTGCACTGGGGAAAGTGCTTTAGTGAAGACGCTGCTACGGAGATCTGCTCCCATCGGCGCAGATACTCCATGTTCCCAAGAGGCGGTAGCTGTGTCATCAGAAGCTCTCTGGTCAACATAGCATTGTCTATGTGGAGGGCTAGTATAGTATAGTGATATAGTATAGCTACATTACTCAGGGTGTGGATTTTCACACCCCTGAGTGACACACTGATACCGATACCGGTCTGTTGTGTAGACCTGTCCTGAAATGGAGTCATAGCTAATCCTTTCAGTGCAGCATATAGTAGGGAAGAGACACAAGGAAGTCACCTGAAAGTGTGGTGATCATAGGGTAAATACAACATGGGAATGCAGAACCACTGACAAAGCAGGCACTATCTAGCACTCAGTCCTGTAGTAATGTTACCAAACCTGTAAGTGGAAAGACTAAGGATAGAAGAGGGAGGTGACGCTAGTGTGAGGAGCAGTCACAGGAGCAGAGGTGGCTCCACCTTCTGCTCTTCACCCTAGAATTCAAGCTGACTTGTTTCTAGGAATTTAAAGCTGAAAACCCCAAGGGGCAGATCCTCAGCTTGTGTAAATTGTCTTAAACCAGCCAAGTATCTGCCCCCGCCCATTTTAAACAGGTCACAGATTGTGAACCAGCCTGAGGGTCCCAGTTCCCGGTGTTTGGTGCTGCCATTATGCTGCCGTCGATGCAGTCCCCAGCTGTAGAATGTGGAGTTATCTGATAACTGAAGCCTAATACTTTTTGGTTCTTTTAGCTACTGTCGCTTTCACGTGGTCACTCTGGGGGCCTATTATTTTTATAAAAATAAGGTATTTTAAAAAAATTTGAGCAGCTGGCGAAGCTGACATGCACGTAAGGGCAGGAAGTGCCAGTGAGGAAAGGGTAGGACTGAAACAGCCCTGCCTTTATGTTCTGCATGTGCGGTCTGTATGTGCCATTGGCCTTGTGCTGTTCTACACCACTCTAGTCCCACGGAGCCCCATGCTGCAAGATGCTGAGTCCCTCTTGTCAGGAGCTGAGTGTTCACAATAAGCCTTGCAGAACTGGGCAGGGAAGCAGGTTTCCGTTTAACAATATGTGCTGAGAACTGCCCATATAGATAGATATACTGTACCCACAATATACATATAGATTTACACCCACGGTGCTCCAGCAGCCATTGAACAGACCAGTCTACATCCACAGGCGTAGTATACTGCATGCTCTCTTATACAGAGATCATATCTTACTTGATATTTCTGTATCTTTGTCCAGAGTATGTAGAACTCCTTCAGTCCCAGTTTACCACTTCCATCCGACTGCAGGAAGAGTTAAGGCAACCTCTTTGGGTGGCAGGAAAGAAATGTTTTCCCTCCTACATTCAATTTGCTTTAATATAATCTCAACACTGTTTTTCTGATGTCAGCTTTAGAGAAGGATGCAAATGATCTTGTGATGCATGGATACAGGGACTCTTCCTCTGTTTCTTCAGTTGTGTTTTAAGTTTCTAAATCAACTGTTCGGATGAATTAAATCTGAATCTCTGACTATTTCCCCAAGCCTTTTCAGTGCCTCCCACAGGTAATCTCTAACTATTCAGCATGGGTATCGAGAGGATGCCATTCTGTTTCGCAGTAGTGGTTCAGCTATTGATGGGAATTTGAGTTATACCATGTCTGGATTCTAAACAGAGACATAACCAAGAGCTGCTGTTTACAGAATCCGTAGTTCTTCAGAAAACTCCTAACAAAAGAATCCCAACATCACTGTCTGTCTGGCACTGTCTCTCTCTCTTCCTGCAACTACAACAGAGGAATCCTGGGCTCTGCCACATTTTACAACAAATTGCAGGAGAGCTTCATTTTGTTTGGTATTTTTCTAACCACATTATTCTCAAACCTGTAATGATTTAAAAGATCAAACAGTCCCCCTCTCCTAACACCCCTCCTTAGTGAAATTCAGCATGGCTATCATGGCGGATTTCTGCATAAGGCGTTGGGCTCAGAAAAACAATGTGTTTGTCTGGGGAGAAGTTCTCCGACTGTGCTTCTGATTTGTTTCCCTTGTTTTTTAACAGTGAAATCTTTGTGATTCTTACATATTTTGGCCAAATCTGACATGGTGGGTTCTGAATGCCACAGGATTGAACGTACTGATTTCCTCAGTTGTAATATGCATGTTCAGGTCCTCTAAATGAGGCTATACTATTGACACCATGTGGGGAGCCAATCTTTTCCTAAGCTGTTGCCAGCCAAACCACGTGTGTAGCATCAAGGCTGGAATTCAGACAGGACCTTCTCTAACAATACCGACTCCCACTGCTAGAGATGCTGTAGATTCAGCATTAACTGGCAATACTATTAACATGTATAGTCTCTATACAGGAGAGTGTTTAAAGGGTGGCAGTCACAAGCAGATCTGGCCTTCCCTCCCACAGGGGTTGCGGGAAGGAAGGGATGGATTGATAGGAACATCCCCGCTCTTCCACTGGATCCATTTCAGCAGGGCTAGAGGAACATAGTCTAGCTAATACAACTGAAGGATACATCTAACAAATCAACCATTATTTTACATGTCTCAATACTGAAACCATCTGATTTAATATCTTGGCCTGTAGGAAAAGAGGGCAAAAGGCAGGTTAGTTACATGTAGAAGTGTATAGGAATTGCATAGTAACCCTTTAACTAGGTTGGGAGACCTCTAGTGGAACTCTGTCTTCGACTACAGAAGCCATCAGCCCCTAACAAATACAGCAGTGTAGAAACGGAGCGAGACTTTGTGGGTTTGTATCTGGAGATAGTGACGAGTGCTGAGGACCCCAACTGTGTCTGGGTGATTTATAACACTGTGTAGTGCAACAACTCATGCCTCAAAAGCTCAGTTCTATAGCCCCTCTTCTACTACGTCCTCTGTTCAATCCCCAGTAATTCAGTGTCTATACCTGAACCCTTCCTTTGGGCTTAGAATGGGCAATGAGCCACCTCTAGTTTGATTCCAGGCTAATGTCATTCTATGATTCGTACTCAGTCCATTGGAGGGAGGTAACGTTACTACCATGTGCCTGTACACGTATGCACACAGCCATTAACAGAACCCTGTGCCTTCAGCTCCAAAAAGACTCTTCTTTCTTGATGGGACTAAAGTGAAATTCCTTTAGCTCCTTTTAGCTCCTCTTTTCTGTGGAGCAGCTACTAGAGGGCAAGATCATACCTACGCTCACAGCCAATCCATATAGTAAGATGCAGGTATTGCTACCCACTACTCTACAAACTGCTTCCAGCTCCTACCAAATGTAATTTTAATCCTTAGGAAACTGGCTAGTTCCCAGCTGGACATGGCCAGGGGTCTGTTTAATTTTTACATGAAACCTGTAGGGAGAGTCTGTGGGTGCTGGGAGAGGATCCTGGGGCAGGACTTCAGCCTCCACAGAATCCTATCATCTGCCACCTGCTTGATGGAAACTGTCTCTCCTCTTGAAGGCCCTCTTAGTGAAACCTGCCTTCGCTGCTGCTGGATTCTGCTTCCTCCCAACAAAGGACACAGCATGTGCCTACAGTAGATGCTGGGGGCTAGGGGACAAGACTTACTGGCATGGAATACAGAGTGGCTTCATGCTAAACAGCAGGCTGTCTACAAGCAGGAGAGGGACTGTGAGGGTCTATCTACTGGGACAAGGACTCTCTGCAAAGGATTGTAGGAAAGTTCTCATTTTGCACAATGGCGGGGCTCATGACTGGAATGAAGTGGGTGGGCAAAGTGCCCATGATCAGCATCCTCAGCACTTCACTGCAATTGACGACGAGTCCTAAACATAAAGCTGCTGGGATATTCTCCAAGCAGAAACTCCACTCACGAATGGGTTTGTATGTCAGCTGCAGAGATTGTCTCTCTGGTCCTGTCCTTTGCCAGTAAACATAAGTGCTCCTGGGGGACTGAAGGAAAGGGGAAGGAGACTGAGCTCAGTTACACAGGAAAGACAATCGCTACCATGCGCGTGCATCCAGGAAGATAAAGCACAGCACGGAACTCCTTGTCTGCTTGGCTGATGTCTGTGAAAATCAGTGGAGCTTTTATCTCCCTGAACTTGATCAGTGTCGCAGGGGAGACTAAATCAGTAACAAGTCCTGAGTCCCTTTGTGCAAGAAAAACAAGATTAAAAACATCCCTCCGCGGCACTGAGAGAAGCCCTAGGCAGTTGGCTGTGCTGTCACTGACCTTGGAGGCTTAAAATAGGCAGCTGTCTGTGTACGTTACGCCCTCTCTAAACCAGAAAGAGGAGCTGAAAGCATCCTAACTTCCCATTCATTCAGCGTTTCCCATTAATCTCCTACTCTTACCCTTCCCCAAACAAAGTTCTCCCAGATGCTGCTTCATCTTGAAAGCAACAGATTTCCTTTTCTTTAAGGAAATCTTATGGCCAACAACTTCTCATTTGAACCAGTGTTCTTTAGGGAGAGCAGCATGGTCTCCACAGTCGTCCTCTGTTGTAATCACCTGAACCTGGCTGACACCACACACTGGTTTGTGACTGATTCAGGTACAGGAAAAGGTGGATTTTTTTTCAATTGTGCAGGTCGTGACCTTAATTTCACGAGGAACTTGTAAGAGCAATTTATGCCTTTGACACCTGACAGCAACCCTGATCATTGTCATTCACTCATCGTAAGGTTTCTGCAGTGCTTCTCAGTGCTGCTTGCATCTTGTTCAGAATACAGCAGCGTGTCTGCTCATTGGTTTGAGTAGTGTGATCACATCATCTGATTATTTCACATCAATATCCATCTAGGTTGGATTCACACCACTAGAGGGTAGTGACACTCTTGTCCATTACCAGTCCCTTGAGCTAAGCAGTTCAATGTGCTTCTACCTGACTAGCCAGACCCAATAACATCTGTACAGTGGTGCACAAGGAGTATTCCTCATTCAGATGGGTGTGGTGTTAAGTAGTCCTGAGCTCAGATTGCCAAGAGTTTCTCCTGCAGCTCTGGCGTGTTTAGTCTCAGCAACCAGGGGCACAGCTAGTTTCAGATCTCTGTGAAGCACAAGACTGGGATTGATGTGTGCACCTTAGAGCACCCACAGCTCCCAGAGATGTCAGTCTCCCTTAACCTCCTACTGGCCATCAGAGACAATGTACTCTCAGAGGAGAGGAAGACACTTACGTTTAGCCATGATTTTTCTCAGGATATTACATAATTCAAACGCCGAGATCTCTGCATCCTGTGGAAATGGAACAAAACATTCATAGTAAGCCAAGCCAGATGTGGAATCTATGTAACAGGGAAGGGCGTGAGAGGGTTAGCTAGACAATCTATTGCATTTACCTAGACTGAAGAAAATTTGCACAAATGAAATCAAAAGCTCTGCAATATTTAGAAAATGCAGAGGGTTTAAATTTGGCTTTCACCTCATATGTGAACAGCAGTTACTGGGCATGCTCAGGACTCCTTCTGATGAGTTTACCAGGTCCAGCTTTTACCCCTGAAATTTCCCATCACCTCTCGTGCGCCAAGCACACCCTGTCTTGGACTTCAAATCCTTCCATAAAACTCACTCCTGTGAAACCTTCCTGTGCTGATCTCACTGGCCAGGTCTAGATGTGACTGCTTCTGCACGGCTTTCTAGATGTGCGCCAGGGCAGTGGCTCTCAGCCTTTTCACCTACTGTACCTCTTTCAGGAGTCTGACTTGTCTTGTGCACCCCCATGTTCCATTTCACTTAACTCCTTGCTTACAAAATCAGAGGTAAAAATACAAAAGTGTCCCAGCACACTATTACTGAAAAATGGCTTGACTTGCTCTAGTTTTACCATATCATTATAAAATATAAATATATTTACATTTCAGTGTATAGTATAGACAGCAATAAACAAGTCATTGTCTGTATGAAATTTTGGTCTGTACTGACTTCGCTAGTGCTTTTTATATAGCCTGTTGCAAAACTAGGCAAATCTTTAGATAAGTTGATGTATCCCTGGAAGACTTCAGTGTATCCCCCCAGAGGTATGCAGACCCTGGGTTCAGAGCCACTGAGCTAGGGGACTGATGCCCCAGAAATAATCGCAGATGCAATCAGCAGAGGGCTTAACCAGAGTAAGGCTAAAGATAATGTAACATAAAGAGTAATAGTAACTCTCCCTGCCTGGCGTTCGTTCCACACATAGGAAGCTCTTTCCTCTGAGCACGCCTGTAAGAGGCAAGGGAGAAGCTCAGCTGAGCCATTTCCTCTGGACACCAGATATTGCCCCTGTACCTTGTCATACCTGGTTACTGCATATACCGGCTTTTCAGAAGGGCATGTGCTCAGCAGGGTGCATAAAAGTGCATGTGCAACTTGCACATTTTGCGTGCTTGATTGCGGGAGCTTCCAGAACTAAAGGCGTGAATCTAATGAGCTTGACCTGAAGAGCTAAGTTCTTTAGCTGGGGGCTATATGAGACTGTGATGGGACATCCACCCCACACTGGCCTGTAAGGGGTTAATGGAGCCCTAGGGTGGCTGTGCAGAAAGCAGCCAATAGAAAAGGGGCTGTGAGGAGCAGCCAATCAGGGCTGGGCAGGCCTGTATAAGAGGAGCTGCAGAGCAGAGGCAATAGCTACCTGGAGCTTGAGGAGGGAAGCTCAGACTTTTAGCAGGAGTAAGGGTTGCCAGCACTCTGGACAGAGCAGTGCTGCCAGCAGGGCCCCAGGAAGCTAGAGAGTGCTCCTGGCTAGCTCCTAAGCCTGGCAGGGTGAAGTATTGAGGTCAGGGGAAGAAGGTGCTGGAAGCCGTAGGATAGTGGACCAGGGAAATGAACTGAGGCATTGGAGGGGATGCAGCAAATGGCAGCCATCTACAGGGTCCCTGGGCCAGGAGCCAGAGTAGTGGGCGAGCCTGAGTCCTCCCCTCTCCCCCGTGCCCCGCCACAGAGGAAGTGGCTGGATTCAGGGAGTGTGACATTGTTCCCTGGAAGGGGGGAAACACAGAATGTGGCACAGCCGGAGGGCAGTGTCTATGAAGAGGACGCCTCAGTCCTGGGAGTGGTGTGGGACTGGGAACAAAAGTGAAGGTAGCAAGGCACCACCAGAGGAGGGTGCACTGGCTACCAGAGCTAATTTCCACTTCAGCCACAAGGAGGCGCCACAGTGGTGACTAAACCCTGTTACCAAGACCAATTGCCTGTGGTAATTAAGCACACAACTGTGGACATTCTGGCGTGCACAATTGTGTATGTATGTTTTGCAGATCTGGCCAGCGCATCTGAGTTAAACTACTTGTTGGGGCAGAAAACACAGAAGATATGTGGAGAACCACGTACACTAATAATAATGGAGAAGAATATATAAGAGAAATACCCACCGCTCCAGCCAACTGCGCAAAAAGTTTTTTGAAACTGGGTTCAATGTCATCTTCACTGATGTCGTTCTAGAAAAGGGTTTGAATGGTAAAAATCAACCTGTTATAAGGAGGGACATTGTGTCGGAGATGCTGTTTCATTAGCAAATGAATGCATTTTCTTTGCTATGGTACAGGTAACACTGCAGAATATTGCAAGGGAAAGAATTTTTAAAATCTAATTTTTACTGTTGATTCTGCTTTTGGTCTATGTTTGTTGTTAAGAAAATCAATTATTGGACTAAACGGAACCTGAGAATGTCTCTTTAAAAAACATAAGTAAAATATTAAGATCCCTCTCCTATAACGATTTATATACGTGCTAATTAAGTAATCTCCTGCTTTAACTACTAGGACATGCTCTCGCTAACAAAACTATACATAGAATTCTGCATCCCTTACACAAGCCATCTCATAATGTCAGTGGGACTATTCACATGACTACATATTACTGGACTGGATTAATGTCTACATGTGAAAACCGAAGCCTGTTTGCCTAGGCTTGAATCATTTCAATGAAGAGTGTCTGATCTGGTATCTGTTGCTGCAGGGCTGAAATCTGTTTTCAAAGCTGCTTCTGATGTTTTCATTGATTTCACTGGGAGCTACATATGTACATCCAACAATCTGGCTTCAGGATGAAATAGAAGTTCCTGACGGATTATGGACTAATAGAAAAAGACTACAATACTGTTCATGATTTGTACTGCTCGAGAAACAGGGGAGTCAGAAATACACATTCAGATAAATGGGGGAAAAAGGCATCATCTATCAATAAGGTTAAGATTCTGCCAAAGGCATTTTTAGTAAAAGTCAGGGACAAATCGCAGGCAATAAACAAAAGTTCGCAGAAGCCCACGACCTGTCCCTGATTTTTCTTAAAAATACCCATGGGGGTGGGTGACAGAGGAGAAATAACGCATTGCCAGGGGCTTGCAGCTGTTCCAGCCTCAGGGGCGCTAACCCAACGCTGGCTGCTGCTCTGGTGGGCCTGGGGGCTGCTGCTCCTGCCCCAGCAGCACCAGGGCTGACCGCTTCTCTAGCCCTGCTACTGCTCCCACCCTAAGGGCGCTGACCTAACCCCAGGCACTGCTTCAGCTGGGGCCTGCTGCTCCAGCCCTGCCCTGGAACAAGTCCCAGAAAGTCATGGAATCCGTGACAGAATTGTATCCTTAACTATCACCTTTCTGTCTGACAGGATCACTTCAATTAGCAATATTAAGGAGGGGGAGGGGTCAGTAGATATACCTCTTCAATACTGGCCTCAATTTCATCATCTACAATCCTAGAAAGATAAAAGGATAGATGTTAAAACAAACTAATAAAAAATAAACCAGCTTAAGCAGAAGTTTTTCTTCAATGCTAGTTCTTTTAACTCCTTTAATATAGCTTCAGAAAAATTCATTTAAATATTAATTGAAAATCAAGTTAATAATGACGTTTGAGGCAGAGGCCCAAACATTGATTTTTGTGGATGACTACCCCCAGAAACTGATTTGCAAGCAAACCAGGGCCATTAACATTATTCCAGTCAGGACAACATAATTTTTAGTTCATTTTATCCACAAAGCACTTTTCTTTTACAAACCATGCAACACTCCTCTGAATCTGTAATACTCATCTGCCCCATAGAAGATTCATTTTAAGGTCCAAATGAACCAGTATGATCATCTAGTTTGACCACTTACATAGATTTTTTTTCCCCACCTAATAATGCCTACATCAAACCCATATCTATTGACTCCCTATTTCCGAGAGAAGGAAGTAGGCACAGAGAGTTTCAGTTATTTATCCAAGGCTTCAGAAGTAATCTGAGTCAGAGCTCAGGAGTCCCTGGCTCCTACTCCTCCACTGAGAAAACTAGACCATCCCATTCTGTTAGTACACAAGATGTAGCAACCCAAAGGAGGAGAAAAGTTCTGTTCAGCTCATGTGCTGCTACTTGTATGGATCTTACACTTGGGGAAGGAGCATTGGTGAGTTATGGCTGAGGACAGAACTAAAACTGAATAGCTACTTGAAGGCTGAAAACAAACCATGTGGCAGGAGACCCAGTTTTCACAGGGACCGTGTAACATGCAGGCCTAGAGTAAGAGGCCTTTTGTGTTTGTATGTAGGATTTGTACTAGGGACCTAAAGATGAAAAGCTTCCTAACGTTTCCAATCCCCTGAGCTATCCCTTCCTCACACTGTGACAGTTTTGAAATTCTTCTCTTCTCCTTATAATCATCACTATTCCATGTACTTCCCAAACAGTACAGTTTAGAATCAGTCGTGTTTAACATTTCACATTTTTAATCAAGAAAGACGTTCAGCTGAGCTAGTTCCCTGGGCCTCTTCCCAGCAAGATTTCAAAGGTGTGAGCTCACTTCTTATGACTAATTGTCTGTCTGTGGGCACTCATCCTGCAATTGGGCTTTAGAGGTAATAGGAAATGTACACCTCATTGTGAGATTTAACATTTCCATGAGTCAGAGAGCCCAGCTTGCTCTTCTCTAGTGCTTTCTTTGACATTTACAACTCAATTAGTTACTGCTCAATAATCAGTGCCTGCGCTGCCAGGATTGATATGAAATCTGCCCATCACTTTCTGCTGCCTTTCATTAGAACTCTCCTCAGAGGTGCTCAGAAGCAATGAAGAAGTTGATAATGGGTTGGAGTCAATCCCGTATTAAAGAGGAAATTGGAATTCAGGCTGATGCTCTGTCCTCCTAGATCAGGGGTGGGCAAACTTTTTGGCCCGAGGGCCATATCGGGGTATGGAAATTGTATGGCGGTCCATGAATGCTCAGGAGGTTGGGGTTTGGGAGGGGGTGAGGGCTCAGGCTGAGGATGAGAGGTTGGGGGTGCAGGAGGGTGCTCCTGGCTGGGACTGAGGGGTTCTGAGGGTAGGAAGGGGTCAGGAGTGCAGGCTCTGGGCGGCGCTTACCTCAAGCAGCTCCCAGATGTAGCGGCATGTCCCCCCTCCAGCTCCTATATGGAGGTGCGGCCAGGCAGCTCTGCGTGCTCCCCCATTTGCAGGTGCCACTCCTGCAGCTCCCATTGGTCACGTTTCATGGCCAATGGGAACTGCGGGGGTGGCACTTGAGGCGGAGGCAGCATGCAGAGCCCCCTGGCTGCCCCTACTCCCCTAGGAGCCAGAGGGGGACATGCCGCTGCTTCCAGGAGCCATGCAGAGCAGGGAAAGCCCCAGACCCCGCTCCCTAATGGGAGCTCGAGGGCTGCATTAAAACATCTGAAGGGCCAGATGTGGCCCCCAGGCCATAGTTTGCCTACCTCTGGCCAAGATGCTCACCCTGGATTATTAAGTACACAGTATGAGCGAAGGACGGAGCTAGTCTTGCATTAGCTGGGCCCTGTTGGTTTCAGTAAGACATTGTTTGATTCTGAGTTTAAAGATGTACTGACAGCCCTGAAAACTGGAGTCCTTCCTTCATTCAGTATAAGAGGGGGAATCAATGCAAGCTTCACCTCAGTGTCACTCCACATCTGCCCCTTGCACCTTCTTCCTCACCTCCCTCTCTCTTCTCACCAGCTCTGTCCCCCTCGCCACACTCCCTTTCTCTGTCTTTCCATTGAGCTAATCGCTTCCTAACTAACCTGCCTTTGCAAGCTGGAACTAACCTGACATTGGCCACAGTCACATTGATCACTCTACTTGTTTGTTACATTCCTTTCCTCTATACGTTGTCTGTCTTGTCTATTGGTGGGTGGGGGGCAAAGCTGTCTACTACTTTGTGTTTTTATAGTGCCTAGTGCAGTGGGACTGATCTTGGTTGACCCTGGACACTATTGCAATAAATGTGATTAACAATAAAAAGAAACTTCCCCATGCTTCCCTGCAAATAGGACAAACAGTCCTGAACCTTCACCAGAAGAGACAACCACTAGACTAGAGGATACCAGAGGGTAATTCAGACGCCATGGTGGCTTTGATCATTGACCTCTCACATAAGGTTCTCAAGAAGGATGCCCATTGTTGTGGGGTTTTCCTTTACTGCACATACCTGTCCACAGGGAAATGGAATTAAACCACAACCTCCTTCCACGGGGGCGATAGCGGAGCCTTCGCATAGTAGCAATTTTTGATCGTTCTACATTTAAACCAGTGAGCTAAGGGGATCCCCTTAGCTATTCTCAGGGCCATCCAATCCCTCAGAGACACCAGATTTATCAGGATAACATTTCTGGATTACCATGAGGAGAAGAGAGAGGGTGCATTAGCTACGTACTGTGACTCTGCATTCTTCTCAGAGAAGACACGGAGGCAGAAATCCCCGTCCTTGTTGGGTTCAAAAGTGGATGGCACAATGACATATTCTCCCGGAGGCAGTTTGAATCGGTTTAGTACCTCTCGGAGGTTGATGAAGGTGTTTGATTTTTCTCTAGCTCTGTTCGTCAGGAAGAAGTTTTTGCTCAGATGAACGTTTGTCTGGCCAGAAAACTTATTCAAACAAAGAGAGAGTTAGTTCAGTTCAGAGAGACGCTGAAGGCAGAACAGTAATACGTTATCCTTCCTAGGTAAAAGATCAATGCAACAGAAATATGAGAGAGAATAAGTAACAGCAAGACTTCATTGGCGTGAGTTTGCGATGGTCACCTTACTCATGAGTTTGAGGGCTAGTGCATGTTACACAGGTCATCCTGAATGAGGGTCAATAAAACCTTTATGCTGGGCTGTCAAATTCTAGATCTGTTGCACAGTTTGGGAGGAATTTGGCAAAATATTTAGAATTTCAAAGACGCGTTGGCTGCTATTCTTCACATCCTCCTCCCACCCTCCCGATCGGGAACGCCAGGAATGTCTAAGAGTCTGTCTCTCTGCTAATGTGGTGAGTGGATGTTAATATTATACTTGATACAAGTCAGTATATACCAGTTTAGGACAATAGAACATAAGTTTAGGAGCTGTTTGATTCCCTGGACGCTACCTTACTGCAATTGCCCTCAAACACAGTCCTAGTATACAATAGCCGAAGCTTATATTAACTAGATGCAATTGACAATATGGACCAACAGGGACAATAAGAAACTGTTATTTAGAATATTAATTTTGTGCCAGATTTGGACCCAATGCAAGCCTGAGAGAACAGGCTA
This sequence comes from Dermatemys mawii, assembly GCA_007922305.1. Classification (NCBI taxonomy): domain Eukaryota; kingdom Metazoa; phylum Chordata; order Testudines; family Dermatemydidae; genus Dermatemys; species Dermatemys mawii. The sequence continues at coordinate 8,968,341 of ML677362.1, forward strand.
CCCTCGGGGGGGTTGGACAGTGAAGAATCCCACCCACATGCAGAGTACCAATACAACAAAAACAAATAGCGTCTGGCCTGGAATATCTACTTATAGATTTAGCAAGCTCAACATTGTCCGTCTGGTGGAGTGGTCTCTCTTCATCCATGCCATTAAACCCCATCTATGAACATTAACCACTGAGAATGGAGGAAACAGCAAAGGCACATTACATACCTGCGAGGGCAGCTGCAGAAAAAGCGGAAAGGGACACAAGTTATTCATTTGTTCATTGAAAGGAAACTAGCAGCCAGGTTAGGTAATTATTACTATTCTTCAAGGTCATGACATTTTTCTGCCAATACTTCAACTCTGCACCTCCCTGATACATATCTAGTGAAATACACTGTAATAGATCAGACTATACTCAATACGGCTAGCTGAGGTATATTCTCTGCCATCGTGAATGAAAGCAGGGTACTCACGTTTTATCCAACTAAGGGCCATATGGGAACTTGTCAGGACCCTGAGGGCTACACCTAATCTGTATAAAATGGAGCAATTAGTTTCCATCTCTTTCTTCAAAATGGCAATATGGCCTTTGAGACTACAGATCCCATCATGCAATGTTCTGCCATGGTCTGAGTGGAAGACCCCTTACATCATGGTCTGCAAACTGACCCACCCAAAGATGAGAAACTATGGATTCCATTATAGCTCTCCATTGGACACATTCAGTTTGCACATCAAACCTAGGTCATTCCATCCCCTTTTCCACCGTCCTACTGAAAGGAATCAGGAATACTGCCAGGTTCTGGCTCACTTGCCTTGACATGAAACTGCCAAGGATTTAACAATCTGAAACAGCAGGAGGTTTCAAGCAGCACCCAGTTCAGCGTTTTTCTTCTGGGATTTGCATGCAAATCTTCTGTACAATGGGCTGCTTGTTGTCCCCCACAAAAAAATCACAAGAGCGACCAGGCTGTTCATTAACTGGCATTACAATAATTACTATAATTTTGCACTTGTCTAGCAACTTTCTTCAGAGAATCTGAACTTGGTTTAAGCCTCAGACCTCCCAGGTGGAGCAGCTTGTGTGACATCTTTTTTCCAGCCTTTGAAATAGAGTCAGAATGCCGTTAAGTAACTTGCCCAAGCTCATACAGCAAGTTTGTAGTACAACTGGGAATAGAACTTGGGGAACTGAGCCCTAGATGACACTATAGCCTGGGCTACGCTAGCGGGGCCATAGAACTACGGTACGCAACTTCAGGTATGCTATTCGCGTAGCTGAAGTTGAAGTACCTTAGTTTGATTTACCTGGCCGTCCCCACAGTGGCAGGTTGACCGCAGCGACTCCGCTTGCTCCTCTTGGCGAGCTGGAGTCGACGGAGCACTTTTGGGGATCGATTTATTGTGTCTATGTGAAATGCGATAAATTGATCCCCGAAACATCAAACACTACCTGCCGATCCGGTGGGTAGTGTAGCCCTACCCTGTATTTAAAGGAAGTACCAGTAAGCCTGTATGTGTTTATTAGGAAACAGAGGTGGAGCTGGTTAGATACACACAGCAGGGCCAGCCCTTTCTGTAGCCCTTTATTCCCGCTAGTCTTACCCATGCTTTCATTGGTTCTGTTCCTGGGCTGATCTTTTTTACACTAGCTCTGGTCCCCAACTAGTGTCCCCTGCCAGAATCACTCCCATTCTGTCACCACTTCCCATGATTTGATCAGCTGGAAAAAGCTGAGGGAAGTGGAACCCAGAATGTATTTCTGACTTTTCACTGTTTAACCCCTATCCTGCTCCTGTACACCAGAAGTGTTCTGCAGCTGGCACTCAGAGTGGCTAGATGTACCAGTGCTGAACGGGCATGGCTGCATACGGGTTTGTGTCTTGCTCCTGAAGCGTCAGGCAGCAGGAAAGTGGACGAGTCATTCAGTGATGACCCCTCCCCCTTTTTGAAGTTCTGGGGACTTTTTCTGTTTTCTTCCCCTCAAGGAATGTGCAGGGGTATGTGCATTGCTCTACTTGCCTCATAGATCGCAAAGCCAATGGTGTGCATGTCCTCCCCCATCTTCCTCTGCCTCCTGCGGTGCTTCTGAATCAGGCCAACCAAGAAGGTGCAGCCCTTCTCAGGATCATCGGGATCCTCATCTTCGTCCTCCAGCTTAATCAAATACTGCGGATTCATCCAGAAAGTATCTGAGAAAACAAAGTTTGTGACGCAGACTCCTCAGAGCCTTCTCTCAAACCAGCCCAGGCTGATGCTTCTCAGCAGCCACTGTAGCTTGGACATGTCCTTAAGGATATAGACCTAAACATTCATACTGGGGTGCCTAAAGAACAGCAACAATGTCCATATTTATGCCCCTAAGCGAGTGGTCTGATTTTTGGAGACGATGAACACCGGCAGCTCCCATTGAAACCAGTTTCCCATGAAGTCAATGGGAGTTGTTCAGTACCCCTGAAAATCAGCTTCTAGGTGTCTCAGGATGAGCACCCTACCATGGAAGCACCCATAGTTGGTGGATACTGGAAAATGCTGGCCTATGGAACTTGCCCATGGCTACAGAAGAAGTCAACATGAGACCCAGGATTAGACTCCCCCAAGCTCTCAGGGGCCGGTCCGAAGCTTGACTGAGGGGGATTTTATAGAACTCCACATGCCCTAAGGAAATCCTAGCTAGAATACTTTCAGGTTTGTTTTCTGTGAACGCAGAAGTAGCACATGGGAGGTCTTACTTGGGTAATTCCTGCAACCCCCAGCAGTAGAGCCGCGCCTCCAGTTCCCATCTAGCTTGGTCAGGCTCCATTTCTTGTACTTTTCATTTGTTAGCGTGTCTGGAGTCAGGTTGCAGATCTCAAGGCGGGAGTAATGTCTCAGGAAATCACTGAACGACATCCTGTGAAGGGCAATGCCACACACAAATCCTGCTTAGAATGGGAGACCTTCCCACATGCTACTTTTCCTAATCCTCCCTCTAATAACTCTAGCTACGGCCTGACACTACCGTTGCTGGCCAGGGTGATGAGAAGCTTTATCCAGCCATTGTGGGGACCTTGGTATTAGGCAATTGAAATCACCCCTACATTGATTATAGGGCCACTATGCCTATCCATCAAATTTCTGGTGATCTGGATCCTGGATCTCACATCCTATAACATCTCTGCTCAGGTTCACAGATAGCTGTGTGCTTCCATATAATCCTCAGGCCTATTTATCTGAGTCACTGCTGGCCCAGGATACTTTATGTTCAAAAATGAAGGAAAACAACAAATCTCCCCTGCTGTTCAAAAACCCAGAGCTTCTCACCAAAATTCTCCATCTTCATGTCTCCTGGTCAATCGCTCTCTCACTTCAGGAGCGACGCTGTTCCAGTTTGAGCAGCTGGAACATAAAGATGGGAGTTTGTTTAACTGTCAAATGATCGCTCAAAGTCCAACCCTAATGCAGTGACTTTGATGAGGTCACTTTGCTCTCCTGGGATTCCATGTGACTGGAATATGCTACTGTGCCCAGCTCAGCCGAGCTCCCAAACTCAGTGGAGTACAGTAGCAATCTAGACCATGTACAGTTAAAACACTGTAGTGAGGCTGTGCGGTTCCCCGACGCCCCGGAGAGGGACAATCCTCTCTGGACAACACAGTGGGCGGAGCCAGTGAATCCTGCACCTGCCCCCAGAGGTCAAGGCGCAGTACAGGAAGTAAAAAAGCCCAACCCCAGAGCTCACTAGAGAAATAGCCGCCGGAGAGGCCAGACGCCTGTGGCCTATCTCCTGGCTGGGAAACCCCAGCAACTGGCGGCTGACTCAAGAACTGGCCAGATCGGCCAATGCCTGACGCCGACGAGAGCCTGGACTTGTTGCCAAGCCTACACCTCGCCAGTTACCGTGAGGAGCCCATGGTGCTTGACCCCTTGGAGGACACCGTCCGGACCCAGGTACTTCTAGAGGGGGAGATAGGAAGTAGCCTGGGGGCAGCTGACCCTAGTCTGGGTGCAGCACTGTCAGAACCCATGTCAGTGTGCTGTGGCCAGGATCCCCACTGACGCAGGAGCAGGTTTTCTGCCACTGCTAGGGACCCGGGCTTGCAGTGGAGTGGGTGGGCCTGCATCCCCCCTGCCACCCACAAGTTGGGTGGTAGTCTCCCCCTATCCTGGGCCCTTCGAGCCAGGTGCTGGGGCTTGCTATATAACCATTTGCTCAGCCCCTGCCCGAGGGCCTGAGCCATTGACTGTTTGCTGCCCCACCCTGATCCATGGCCCATGCCAGCTGAATACCTATTTGTTCAGTCCCTGACTGAGGGCCTGAGCCATAGACTCACTACTACTTTCCGACCAGGTGTGAATAACTGTTGTGTTTTGCCTCTACTGCTGCCGCGACACAAGAATCCCACGGCCAGGCTAATTCCGCAACATAACAAAGGACATAGCGAGGAAGTGTGGTTCCCCGCCACCTCAGCGAGGGACAAGCCCTGGCAAAACCCCTCTACAACACGTACAAATTTTCACAAGTGTCTAGTGATTTTGGGTGCCTCACTATATGGGGGCCCAGCAGGAGATACTTTAAAGATGCCTGAATTCCAGTAAGTGCGGTGCGCCTGCCTGGCGTCTCAGGTTGGACACTCTAAAATGGAGGCACCCAGACTCGGACACTTTTGAAAAGTTAGGCGTTGTGCCTTTAACAAATGATTGCTTAAATGAACTGTCAGTCAGTAGGATAACTCCTTCTGGAAAAGGAGGAACTGCCACTGAAGAGAGCAGATCTATCTGTGTTTTCAGTGTAGCAGCAAATAAGTTCTTTGTCAAGAATTGTATAACTTTACAAAGATGGTTTCTCCTGAAAATATGGCTTCTCTGTAGAAGACCACGCTGAGATCCAAGTCTTGAGAATCATGCAAGGTGGAAATGACTCAAGGGTTTATCGTAGCCCTATACCGTAGCTGAAATACTGTAAATTACATGAGTGTGTTACAAGAGGGTTTATAAAGAGGGCAGAGCACATTGTAAAGTCTCTGTGGGGAAAGCTATGGACTTTTTAAACAGCACAAAGCAACACCACACAACAGTTTACAATAAAAAATGCAGAATACTGGGCCCAATTGTAACTTCAGGGGGAATTTCAGGTAGGGAGAATGCAATGCTTAGTGGAAATGTAGCCATGCCACTGGAATGAACACCCTCTTACAATGTATAAGTCCCCTAGACCTTTAACTCACTTATCATTCCATTTTCCAGTCCACTCCACTTCCCCCCAGGGATTTCGGATTCTGATCAGCTTTTGCATGCTTCCTCGGCAATTCACCTGATGGGATTAGAAGTGCAGAAGGGACTGAGTTACACAGGAAGCCTGTGTTGTAATAAACACAGAAAAAAGCATAGTGGCTGAAATACTTGCACCCCATTCCTTAGCTATTTATGTAATTTTACACCTGGTTATTTAGTTGGAGAGGCATAAAGCCACACTGACTTTGGATAAGCTTTGATTAGCTAATGCATGCAGAGAGGAAATTTAGATCATGTGCAAATCAAATATTTGTACGCCTGGGGGCAGCCAAAATCATTCTTGTGCTGGAAGAATGACGCATCTAAGAGGGTATAATAACAAAGGGCGGCGCTGCGGAGGGAATGTGGGGTAATTCATGGCACAACAGCAATTCTTACAGGGTGATTTTATGCTAAAAAACACCTGAGTAAAAATGGTATCTTCCTACTCAACCAATCTTTCCCCCACATGTATTGCGAGTCATACCAGCAACTGAGTACATACAGGATGCTGGTAAGACTGCTCCGGTTCTTGTAAAAACTGCCACAGGCCCTTTCCTCACCACAAACACTCTGGACCTCAGCGGTGCCAATACCAACACTGCAGTGCCCCCTAGCACCCTGCTGAGGCTTTGGTTTACTAGTGACTGATCCCTACACACACATCAGGGATAGGGCCCTTTGGAACTTTAAAAATCCCAACCAGAAACCAATGTCATTTGGGGGGAGGCACCAGGTTCATTTGACGTAGGGAACTGTACAGTGGCTGTGAGCTTGAAGCCCAGAAAAAGGACATGCTTTCTCATGAGGAGTGGTGCACTGTTGGGCATGCAGTAGCTGAAACAGCATGGAGAAGTCAGTGAGGCTTACTGGTGGGCCTGAGCTCTGAGTCTGAAATGAAACAGCCACTAGGAAGAGCCTGAAGAGGCTTCCAAAGATTAAAGCCTGGCCCAGCCTTGTTAATGTCTGAGTCAGGAACAGAAGAACTCCTCACTGACTCCCGTCGCTGGGAGCAGGAGAGCCAACAATCAAAGCTGGCTGCAATCTGGCGTGCTGCCAATTCCCATTTAGCTTCATCAGCCTGGATGCAACATGCCAGTGACTGACACCACTTTCACTTGAGGGGCAGGGACATTTCAGGAGTAATAAATAGGGGCATGGTCCAAAGACCATTGAAAATCAGTGGAAAGGCCCCTATGTTTCCATAATCCATCCGCTTCCCGTCTATCCTCTCCCATCTTTCCTTTACTGAGCCAGGCAATTCACCTTCTTTTACACAGATAAACATATTTCACACAGGGAGATCATCAGTCCCTCCCCGTGGAGCTGCTGGGTAGCTATTCCAGCCATTCCCCTGGGAATGCATTCCTCTTCTCTCATACGTGCATCCTGCTGCTCTCTGAACTGCCTCATTACTCAGAGTAAAGTAATAATCACTCACAGTACCGTGTGCGGGGCTTGGATTTCCCGTTGGGAGCTCCGTGCATGGACAATTTACAGTATTGCTCTCCAAGATTATAAAGTGGTAACAGGACAGTCTAGTACAGGGGTTGGCAACCTTTCTGAACTGGTGTGCCGAGTCTTCATTTATTCACTTGAATTTAAGGTTCTGTGTGCCAGTAATACATTTTAACATTTTTAGAAGGTCTCTTTTTATGTCTATAATATAGAACTAAACTATTGTTGTATGTAAAGTAAATAAGGTTTTTAAAATGTTTAAGAGGCTTCATGTAAAATTATATTAAAATGCAGAGCCCCCCCAGAACGGTGGCCAAGACCCAGGCAGTGTGAGTGCTACTGAAAATCAACTCGCGTGCTGCCTTTGGCATGCGTGCCATAGGTTGCCTACTCCTGCTCTAGGACGATGCCATTTTCAAAATATTAAACTCCAAAGGCTGAGGTCCAGTGAGTCTAAAACACAGGGATAGTGTGCTAGGGAACATTCTCCTGGGTGACTAGGGGAAAGTGCCTCTCTTCTCCCAGGCCTGTTGACCTTGACTGGAAAATGACCCAGTTTGTAGAAGGGAGAGTCACATTAACTCAGCACACACTGAGGCTCTGTGTTTTGCCTCAGCGATGCCCAATCCACTTAAGGAACACTGGAACGATGCAGAGCGGCTAACCGTTCCAAACGTGGAGAGAACTCACAACTTTCCTCTCTCCACCCAAAGTTATGCACTGCACACTGTTTTAGTATTTTTAATAAAAAAAGAGCATTCAATAAGTAATAAATGATGTTAAAACTTTTGCGTACTGTAAATGTCTGGGAGGCAATTTAACCACAAGAGGGCAGTGGACTCAACAGTTTTTGGTAAATAGGCTCTCACTGCTAAGGTGGAGATGGTCAGAAATGGGAGGGAGAGGGTGTAAAATGTTCCTTGCCAATCCCAAAAAGTTTTGTTTTCAGCTGAAAAGTTTTTGATTTTTTTCAATGAAAAGCTGAAAGTTGCCATGGAGAGAAGACACGTTTGTGAAAATTGTCACAAATCAAAACCCAATATTCCGTCAAACTAATATGACAGAAAATTTTCAACCTACCCAAAAGGTTAAAAACCTAACAACAGTGAAATGTGACTATGACGCAAGCAATCGGGACACCAAGGAAATACAAACTGTGGACAACACAAGAGAGGTTACCTCTTCAGCTCCTGTAACAGAGTATGCGTGGCCTTTGACCAGCTTCTGAGAAGTGACTGCCTCGGTCTCAGCAGCACTTGTGATCTGGAAACACAGAGCAATTCAATTATGAGCTGCCTGCATGTCTGAGGATACAACAAACTACAGCTTTTATAGAGCTCCCTTCGAGCAAGACTTTAGCTGCTGCACAGTGGGGCACTGGGAGGATCAGTTGGATGTTTGAAAAGAGCTTTGAAACTAGCCAATGTTCACGTGTCCCAGGGTGCTCTAGTACTGGATGCAATCTAAACTCAGCTCTGTGCCATACAGCTGGCATCTAACAGATGTTCGCCTTGAAATCTGGAAAAGCTTCTGCTTTTATAGCAGGACACGAGTTTACTTCCCGATATGCCCATGAAGTTTCCAGTGGCCACAGGTGTGCATAGGACACACATAAAGACCTAAGTGGCCACTGTATCACAATTCATGGTAAGTAGCATGAATATCATGGATACACATTTTAGTGCAATGCTGTGTGGGTAGCTCAGGTTTTTAAGAGTAGCATTTGGACCCCTGCTTATTGAGAGGGCAGAGCTAGAAGAACCAAGGAGACAAGAGCTTGTCCACTGTGCATCTTGCTGCACACGGAACATTCATCCTCACTCAACAACTGTCTAAATCTGCATACGAGCTGTCTGGTCATAAAAGGAGCTGGCTGCAAAGCTGCCATTTTTTATTTTTAAGGCATGTTATCTAGTGTGCACCACAGGAGCCATGAAATCAGGACTCCCAGGTTCTGATCCATGCTCTGCCACCAATTTGCTGGTAATCTTGGGCATATTGTTTAACATCAGTTTTCCCCTCTGTAAAATGTGGATAAAATTTCCCTATCTTGCAGGGGAGTTCTGAGGTTGAACTAATTAAAATATTTATAAAACAATTTTTTGCTTCTCTAACACCTTTCAACAAAGGAGCTCAGTGTATTTATTCTCTTTCTTCCCAGCTAGGAGATTTGACAACCTGGATCATTCTGGTGGAGAAAACCAGATGTCAGATGCTTATCGAACTGCACACTAGAAAACAGGACCTAGAAAATGCAGGGAAATCCTGAGTAGGGTAGTGCATTGTGCTTAGCAAACTTTTTCCCATTGTGAAGTTCCTGTCTCTTGCAGCTCTTCAATTTAATTACAATTTGGAGGAAATATTTGGGTTTATATTGTGAATGGAGGTTTTTAAACTACTTACTCTCCCACTAAAATATATATATATATATATATATATATATATATAAGATCCATGATCCCTAGGAGAGTTGATTACCCCACACTGACAATACTTAACAGAAATGCAGTGTTTAATATCATCTAAACTTCAATCTGTGGTACTAAAGATACATTTTTGGCTTAAAGCACCTGTCTTTAGGCCTTTTTCTTTTCCTGGTCAATTTCCTTTAGCCTTTCTTTGCTTTGTGTTAATTAGGGGGGGTATGTTCAAATGGTTTAGGCAGTTCTGAAGCCTTTTTTTTGGTAACATACAGATGAAGCACACACCATGATGACTGAGATTTTGACAGTGAGCATGTTCTGTTAAAGCTATTTAAAAGACTGCCAATGTATCTATCTTCCCTGTTTCCACCTGAATTTCATGCAACACTTGGGAACAATTTCTGCAGCAATAAGGTAAAGAGATTTCTGCAATGCTAGTGGCCTGCAATTCAAACTCTGCAAAAATCCGTGTTAGCAGCAATATGCTGGGATCCCTGCCTAAGTATTCTGAGATTCCTTCTCTCCCAAAATCCAGGGCCAGGGATAACTTTCTGCCAAACCAGTAGGATTTATTTAACGCTCTCAGGACTCTGATACACAGTGGAAAGCAAGGATATGGTACACAATGCAATTAAATCCAACTCTCACATATTCTGGGAATAACAGAAGAGTTAATAAATTATCCCTCTAGCTCCAGAGAAAAAAGATCTCTGGCTTTTACATGCCACTAAATCGCTGATCAGTAATGGCTGAGTTTTCCATATTCTGTGACCTGACCACACAGAGGATTACGCTGCCCCTTATGCTCCTGTGCCAAATTCTCTAGCCATGAAATAGAGGACAGCTGCAAGGAATATTGACAATCTGGTAGAGAGGTGGACTGACTTACATCGATAGAGCATCCAAGGAGGGAGCCTTTTAGAAGGGCTTTCTGGATGATTTTGAACAGATTGGGTGGTGCCTTTTGCAGCTCATACCACTCTGCAATTCCACCGGTGAAATCCTCAAAGCCTTCAGTGGTGGATCCTCCAGAGAGAGCCTCATATGACCCATTCACCCTGCATAAAGGACATTCACGGTTTCAATTCTCTCTCAGAGGCAGCTCCTTACCTAGTATAAATTGTCATAGCTAAGATGAAGTCAATGGAGCTCTACTGATTTTAACTGAGCCATGAAAATTTACACCAGCTGAGGATCTACACTCTCCATCTATGTCTTCCCTACCTCTTCATGGCAGAAAAGCCAAATATAGGAACTAACACGTTGTTCATCAGGAATAGGGATGGATATGCCAGAACATGCAATGACAAACGCTCAAGACTGTATGTAACCAAGCTCTTGCCCCCTCTACCTCCAGGTTTGACACAGACACTAGACCTCAGACTCCTTTTTACCTCAGCTGGTATAAGTCAGCATAGTTCCATTGAAGTCAAGGATCTGGCCCTGTACATTCAGAATAAGGTTCCCACTACTGGAAGCAAGAATTCCTTCCTGTCCTTCCTGAAACTGGAACAGCAGACTTGGGTGTCCTCACCATGAATCAGAGGTTTGTACGCACTGCAATACCAAGAGCTCCCCAGAGGTCAGCTGGGTATAGAGGCAGCTCTAATGTTTTGCCGCCCCAAGAATGGAAATTCCACGGCATGCCTGTGGGAGGTCCGCAGCTGCTGCGGATTCGGTGGCGTTTCTGCGGGAGGTCCACAGGTCCCGTGGCCTTGCTGTCCCCACCGCTGAAATGCCGCCGAATCTGTGGCAGCTGTGGACCTCCCGCCGAAATGCCTGACTGCCCCCATGAACGCAAACGTCAGGCAGCCCCACGTGGCTTGCCACCCCAGGCAAGTGCTTGGACCGCTGGTGCCTGGAGTCAGCCCTGGCTGGGTAACAAGGCAGTGTGACTGGTATTCAGTCATGGCCTGCTTGGGACACGTGTAATGTTTCTTCCATAACCTGAACTACCAGAGATAAAGTACAGAGAAAAGTTTGGCCCCAGAAGAAACCACAAACCTTAGTGTTTTCAGCTGCAGCCTGTAGCATCTGTCACAAATCCACATTTTACAATCAGTAGAAGCAGTCAGTGATATGTATCTTAGAAGTTTAAGAAGACTAATTAGACTAACGCTACCTGCATATAATTCCAGATACAGGACAGATGCTCCACCAGGTATTAGCTTAGGCATGAGGAGGTCAAAAGGTCAAGCAGAAAAGAAGTATCTTTTGTTTTTTTAAAATTGGCCCTTAACTTACTTCGCATAGGCCTTCTCCAGCAGAGCACTCCAGAACTCGCTCCCCTCTGCTGAGTGAACGAAGAGCAGCTCCCCGTTTTTGGTGGGGAGCTTGTCATCAACAACAACATCCACCCACTCCCCATACTGCCAGAACTGAAAGAGAGAATGAAAAGGACCTGGTTGCTGATGATTGCCGTATGCCTGGGTTACATAGCCATGCCCTGGACAGAACCTTCACAGTTGATTCTTGTGTGGGTCCATGTCTTCTCTTGCAATACTTCTATTCGCCTCGGTTTTGTCTCCCTGTTCTCTGCCTAGCAACTCATTACATACTTTTCTTGAGCTTTTAGTTCATTGTAATAGTCTTGCATGGATTTTTGTGCTTTGAACATGTAAAGTATGTATTGTTATGTGGCTAACAATTACACAAGCATGTGATGTAACAGCAGCTGTACTGTGGGCTTCAGGCTTTATCCATCTCCTTGCTTAGTTTGCTGCAGAGATGGATAAACTAGTTTGGATACATTTAAGAGTCAAGCGGATCCTTCATTCGAGCTTCAACCTGAACCCGGATGGGGCTTCTCTGAAGTTCAAAAAGATCTGGATAACTCAAACAACTGGACTCTCTTGGGGAAAAAAGTATCTGTGCTAAAACAGGGTACAAGAAACTGCTTTCCTGGTATTTCTAAACCCATTCATAGGAGGAAGTTCTGGAAAGTTTGTTCTTATCAGATTAGTAGCCCACACTGAAAACTGAAGGGCCAATAACTCCAGTTTTACACCAGTGAGATTCCACTGACTTCCCTGGAGTTATTCCAGATTTACATCCATGTAGGAGAGAGAAGAATAAGGCCCAAGGAGTTTGGAAAGATCAGGGTTTGGGTAAGCATGAGCTTTCAGGTGTCTTGTGAAAAACTGACTTGCTTTGATCTTTTGAAGTTTGTTTGCCACAAGTTTGTGGCTCTCTGCCACAGACATCAAGCGATACCTCGGTTACAACAGATAGTGTTAACTCAGGTTGTATTACTGCTTGGGTTATGATAAGCAATGAGCGGGCTGTTGGCTGAATATTTAGAAGCATCTGCTTAGGACCATGGCATTGACTCAGCCAGCATTCCACTCCCTATCACAATGTTGCTTGGGAAACTTCCCATAAGAAGCCAGGTCTGCTAAGGCCTTTACCCCTAGTGTGAGGAAATCTAAACTTCTCTGCAACTCTTTAGCTGGTCAACTAATGCTAATGATCTTGGCTGGAAGTACTGTGACAAAGCTCCAAGTTTGTACTCATGGGTCCTGCACTTCCTGGCAGATTTAGGGGCCTCAGAAACTCATCTAGGCCCCAGAGTGACCTCCCTTTCTCAGTATAATTGGCAAGAGTCACCACCTAGTGAGTTACCTTCATCACAGGCCAGTATGGAAGATGGAAAAGGGGGGAGCCCGGGCCCGCCCTCTACTCCGGACTCCAGCCCAGGGACCCTAATAGTATCAGCTAAGATGGCTGACCTTTTATCCACAAAACACAATACAATTCCCTGGGCTACTTCCCCACAGCAGTCCCCGCTTCTTCAAACTCCACTTTACCCTTACCTCAGGGCCTCCTTCCTTCTGGATGATATGTTGTCCACCACTCAGTCTCACTAACAGCACAACCTCCTTCCACAGCTCCTGACACCCACAGCCCACCTGACTAACTGGGAGGTTTTCATCTGGATTCAGCCAGTCCCTGATTGGCTTCAGGTGTCCCAATTAGGCTAGCTGTTTCTACTCCTTTCTAGAAGGTTCATAATTGGCCCCAGGTGTCTTGATTGGTCTGGAGTAGCCTTTGTTTGGCTATCCAGGGAACAAGGACCTGCACATCCTGAGGCTGATATACCTGCCTTCCAGCACTCTCCTATATCCTTCTGGTCTGACTCCGTCACAGTACTTCCTGCTGTTTAACTCCCCAGACAGATAATGGTTTCCCTATCCAGGGTCACTCTGGTGGGGGGGTCCTTGGAAGAATCCTGCCTTATTCTGAGATGCTCCGTTCTGGAGTGAGAGTGGAGAGAATGGTCCTTTGTAGGGATGACACAATGGATCTGGACAACAAACACCACAGGACTGGAATGAAACCCACACTCCAGTGTGACAGACCACCACTGGTCTTTGAGAGAGACAGTAACCAAAATAAGCAATTTAGTTCTTTGGCTGGTGTAAATTGGTGCAGTTCCATTAGTGTCAATGCAACGATACCAATTTACACGAGGTGATCCGACCCACCATGTTCCTCACTTTCTGTCAGTAGTTGACTCTTTAGCAAAAGGCAGAAGCCAGGTACCTGGAAGTGGAAGATTCCTGCATATTTGTCCTGGAAGCTCTGATCTTTGGGAACAACTCTGGCCAGAATCTCTTCATTCAGGGTGAGAGACGCAATGGCTGCCAGCAGCCAGCAGTCACCTGTGAATAGACCAGACAGTATTAGCCCTTAGTTCTTCTACGGTGAAGGAATTTCTGTTTGCCTGATCATAGGGCCAGGGAAGGATTTCATCTCTTCTTCATTCTGTGCTTCTACTTCTCTGGGAGCTCAGGGACTTGACATAGCTGATCAAACCTTCAAGGCTACGACCAGGTGGCCAAGTCCTGGGTCTGATCAAAAATCTTGTTTTGTTTCTTAATGAATGGAAACGTTGTTTTAGTGATGATAGATAACCAACATGCATAGTCCCTCTCAATGCACTTGATAAACTTTACAAATAATTGCAAACTCTCTGCACTAGTATCACCTGACCCAACACTGAAATGCAACCATGATGCTGGCAAACCAGGTGCTAGCTCTTGCCAAAGCTTTAGGCCTCAGCCAAGCTCTGACGAATTTATTGCTAGAAACCAATCTTTCACACCTGTGTGTTAGTATGGATCAGATGGGCACTGAACTTATAACAACATGTTTAGACTTTAATGCATGCAGCAATTTACAAGCATTTCATAATCTTACTTGTAATATCTTTATCACATGCTAGAAGGTAATATTTAAATTTTTGCTTTATAACTGTAAAAAATGTTTGCCCTGAAACAGTCAGCCTGTTAGTCCTCCCTGATGGACAGGAGCTGATCCCTTCTATCAAAACTAAATGGGACATTGTGAGACGTCACAATACAAAGACTTTGTTAATTGCCCCTACACGGCCATGAAAATGCCACGTGCAAAAGGGCTAATCCCATCAGCTTGAATTCTGGAAGAAGAAAATTGAGATAATGAACAGGAGAATTTTTAATATCCTGCTGTTGGACTATCACAGGACTGGAGCTAGGAAACAGAAGCAGAGATCCCCAGGATCAACCTGGGTTAGCTGTAAGAGACATCTAGAGCTGACCAATTACTACAACTCTGTTACCTTTTGGAACCATAGACTGTAACTGATTTGTGCATATGTTTGCCTGTTTGGGACTGTAAGCAACCTGAATCTTTTGTGATCTTTGATGGATAACAACCAACTATCACTAAGTCCAGCTTGCTTTGGTAACAAGATAGACTGGAATACCCAGGGGGACTGTCTGTGACTCCATAGTAACACTGTTGTTACTTCAGGATGTGGTTCAGGAGGTCTCATTTGTTACTGGGTTGGTGAAATCTAATTAGACAAAATATAACCAGTTTGGGGCATCTGCCCTGCTTTTTGACAGTCTTCCCCGAGGTTGGCACCCACAGTCGTGAACCACTCCAGAGAGCGTGACAGCAATCCCCACTGCGGTAGAAGACAGCAGCCTTTAAAAAACTTTATGCGACTTTGATTCTGATGAAAGGTTCTGGATTGCGCCAACCCTGGCGAGTGAAGTCCTCTGTCAAACCACAGCAAAGGTAGCAGCACTGCAAATTTCTGCATTCACTACCCTGCCAATGTGCCTCAATCCTGAGCTGGAGATGCACCTTCTAGAGGTGAGGTGGCGGGTAATTTATAGCCTATATCCCATTCTATGCCTGTCTGCTGAGATTGTCAGTTGTGGGTGGCCTTTAAACAGCACCCAGCCATACATTACACAACACGTTTGGTGTGGCTTGGCCCATCTTTGATAAAACAAACATTAGCAATGAACGAAACCGGCTTCAATATGCGGATTTAAAAATAAGATGCAGTTAGGACTGGGATCACTACTGCCCTGTGTCCTTCCACTGCAAAGATAATGCCAGTTAACCTTGCTGAGTCAGCAGGAGGATTCCTTCACTTCTCCAGCCACCAGGGCTCTCTCTCCTTTCAGTACATTAGATACCTGATCTATTCAGGAATGAAGAGCCTCTTTCCCTGTTCTAAGCTGTCCCTTTTGCCTCTCAGCATAACTGAAAAATAAGCAGAATTGTAGGCCATTGTATCCAAGAAGAGGTGGAAATGGGCTGTTTGCAATTCCTTAACGCTGTTGTCTACAATGGGCTCTGGCCGTCTTTTCAGCTGTTACTGGAAGAAATGCAGAAGCCCAGCATGGGCTCAGTTAGTTTAAAAGTAGTTGGAGATTAGCTCTGTATCCCTTTGAATAGTTTGTTGTGAACCTCATAGTGGGATTCACTGCCTTCTGTGTTTGTGAATATTTACTAAACACTGTTTTTAGTGACTCCGCTTGTGCCCTGATTTCGTCTTCATTTGTTTGTTCTGTAAAAGGCAAAAAGATACAACAAACTCCACCACATAAATGCATTTTATGTATTTTAAAGAAAATGAGCTGTTCTGTGCTTATCTACAAATTAGGGAACGGAGCAGCACGGGGAGGAAGAAAATGGGGTGGTTCTAGGCACGTGTAGCAGCTCCAAGCGCGTTTCTCAATTCGTAGGGCCAGCACTTCCCTGGGCAAACAGAGGACGTTCCTCCTCCCCTGCCCACTCCTCTCCAGTTCATGAGTGACTGCAGATTTGCTCTTGCAGAGACGCACCCTAGGGACTGATGCTCTCACGAATTCCCATGTACAGCAACCTCCTAAATGATATTTATAAACCGAGGTCCTTATATCTCCCAACCTTTATTTGTCTCCATGAAAATTCACTGAAGCTTTCCTGATCCAGCCCAAAGTTCCAGCCTCTGGGACTTGCCACCCATGAGTCAGAAAAGGTCTGAAGGCCAGCACTATTTCTTAGTGCGGTAGGCCCTTCTGCCCTCTCTGGAACAAAGCCAAAGTACACTCTGGCTGTATGCTGGAGCCTCACATTCAGTACCAGCGATGTACTTTTCCGACAGACAGACAGACCTGCTTTCACGGAGGGGAGGGAGAGGAGACTGACTCCATACAAATAGCAAATTATCTATTTTTGTAGTTATTCTAAGAAACAGGAGTTCAATAGTGAAAGATCACCTTTGTATGCAATGACAGACCCTTTGAGCACCATGTTAATGAGGTGACTAGTACTTTTAAAGAGCCTCACGATCCACAAAATACGCTCCTTTGACTGCACTTTTCAACTGTTTTTTCCCCTCTTCTGTAGCCTCTAAGGGTAGGCTCTGCTGATTAGAGCAGGAAGCGAAGAATTAGGACTCCTGGGTTCCATTCCCATTTCTGCCATTGCCTTACTTTATGACCTCGGGGAAGACACTTAATGTCTATGCCTCAGTTTTCCCACCTCTAAAATAAGTAGTGCGCCTCATCTCAAAAATAGACGAGAGCCTTGAGATGAGGCGTTGGAGAACAAAAGGGCTGTTGGGGATTATGGGGTCGAAGACATATGAATGAAACGTAAATAAACCTTAAAGCCCACCCCTTAGCCAATTGCCAAAGGCCAGCTCTGCTAGAGAGGAGTCCCTGCTAGCTGGGATGTTATTTTTCCGGACAAAGACCAAGCACCCTTCCAGTTGGAATGACTCTAGCTGTAGATTAAAGTACAGCGACAGAGAGCAGAAGTTAATTTCCCATGAGAGAGCTCAGTGCGCAGCTCTCCTCTGTAAGATGCTTCACCAGTTCTGCCTCACAAAATGACAACTGCCCTTGCAGACGCCTTAAAAATGTAAAGGGGAAGTCATAATAGGAACAGAGCTCCACGCACTCTAGCTCCATTTTGGAACCCCACAGTGCTCAGGAAATGGGCAGAGGACATGGCCACAAGACACTGAGGGTTTGAAATACAGGCTATTTACATGTCTTATAGTGACAGACTCAAAGGGCTCAATCCATTTAGCTTAACAAAGAGAAGGTTAAGAGGTGACTTGATTACCCTCTATAAGTACCTACGTGGGGAGCAAATATTTAATAATGATCTCTTTAGTTTAGAAGAGAAAGGTATAAACATGATCCAATGGCTGGAAGTTGAAGCTAGACAAATTCAGACTGGAAATAAGGTATAATCTTTTAATGGTGAGAATAATTAAGGATTGCAGCAATTTAACAAGGGTCAGGGTGGATTCTCGATCACTGACAATTTTTTAATCAAGCTTGGATACTTTTCTAAAAGCTCTGCTCTAGGAATTATTTTGAGGAAGTTCTCTGGCCTGGCCTGTGCTAAACAGGAGGTCAGATTAGATGATCACCATAGTCCGTTTTGGCCGTGAATGAGTTTGCAATTAGTTACAAACACCTCTGTCCCCTGCTGCATGGGTTATTCAGAGCCTCACAGTGATTCTATTTGTGGAGGGAAAGAATACAGGGCCTCTTGCAACAAGCCCGCTACGCTAATGAGTGCAGAGGCCTCATGCTGTCCCCTACGCAGCCGGTCAGTACAGAAGTGCCATTGTTCCTCTGTTTTTCTACAAGGAATCCCCGAAAAAAGTCATGCGCTCCGCTTGGGTTCAGATGCACTTGAAAAAGAATCCCCAGAAATTCCTGTCACACTGACGATCTTGTTTTTACACAAGTTCTTCTTTCTTAACCCTTAAACTGAGTGGGTTTTGGTCACTGGCTCACGCTATCTCCACCAGGGACAATTAAAGAAGTTATTCGTCCAGAGGAAAGGGAAAGGAGGTTAAGGAAGCCCAGGGCTCTCCCATAAATCCTGGAACCACTGACAGGTATAGATTAGACAGGTATTTTGGCTAAGATGCTTCACCTCATATCATTATCATACACAATAAAGAGTGATAAATAGTTTCCTAATAGCCCTAAGAATAGTAATGAAGGCTGCAAGCACAAATATGGTGACAGGGGTGGATGAGATCATGTGTTGCTTGATGGCCAGGGCCCAGCAAAATTAAGAGCCTGATGCTTATGGCCAGCTAACAGCTTTACTCCTTTAGGGCCTTTTGCTTTTGGCATTCAAGGTACGTCCTAGGTTCCATCCCTGCTACTGGCTATGGTATGTGTCTGTATTTGACGTGGGTTCATTACGGCTGAGCTGTACTGCAGAGATTTCTGAGCACCTTTTGAATCAATAGAGTGCTCTCTGGTCTGGCCACCCCACCACCTCCTCCTCCACATGTGCATTTGAAGACATAGGAAGGAAGAGCACTAGCTGACTCTCCCCTTCTGAATGTGGAAACATTGGCTACTGAGCGCTTCTTTAAAAAGTCATGTGTTTTAATTCCCTTCCTTCTTTTTGGGCTTTGCCTCCATTATTCCCTCATGCGGGGATGGGTCATCTTCACTGCAGTACGCAGTGGCTTTCCCCCTTGTTTGTAGCGCAAAGCACTGAAAGCAGCACTTAGACAAAGCAAACATCCCACCCTTGCGGAATTCAGAGCTTTCCCCTCACATTGCCCAGTGCAAATCTGTCCTGTTTTGGCAGTGACTGAAGGGCAATGCCTGGCTGACAGCTAGGGGGAACTGCGCTGATTGTTTCCTTCTTGTGGCTTGATCTGCAAATCGCACAGACAAACCCTAGCCACAGCTGTGGCTGCTCCGCCCCAGCTGCTTTCACTTGCAGCCCTTTGCTGGGGGTGCCCTTCTTTAGCCACAGCCTCTGCAGGGCTGCCTGTAACCCCCTCAGGGCAGGAGCAGAGTGGTCACCCCACTACAACATGTATTTGGTGGAGTGAGTTTGTCAGACCTCAGATGAGAGTTGTTTACAAAGAAAAGGGAAATTCTCTGTCAAAGGGCCTCTTTGTCACAATAACTTCACCCTCTGCTAACAGTGATCCTCCCTTGTGTGTCTTTTTGGTCTGAGGCTCTTGCACACACATGCAATTTCTTACAAGCTTTGGCTCAAAATCACAAGGGCAGGAGCAGCCTTCACTTTCACTTTGAGCCATTTAGCATCACAGAGGCATGTGCCAGGCTGTTGGGCAGCAGGCCCTCACCTTTAATCCTGGTGTACAGCTGAAGACATTTCAGATGATAGGATCAAGTCAGTCAGAAGCCACGTGCTACTGCACCAGTGGGGCTTCCTGACTACCATTGCCAGGTACCAGCACTGCCCCACCCAATACCCTTCCATCTGCATCTTTGTTTACCCAAGAAATGGTGCCAGTCCAGGCTTCCTGAGATCTCATGCTAGATAATTATCGGTGGATTGTCACAGCTGTTTCCTTCTAGCCAAAACTAGCTGTGATGGCTTATTTGCATTTCCTTAGAGCAGGGGTGGGCAAACTTTTTGGGCCGAGGGCCACATCAGGGTGTAAAACTGTATGGCAGGACAGGTAGGGAAGGCTGTGCCTCCCCAAACAGACTGGCCCCAGCCCCCTATCTGCCCCCTCCCACTGACTATCCCCCTCAGAATCCCCAGCCCATCCAACCGCTCTTGCTCCTTGTCCCCTGATCACCCCCTCCTGGATGAGGAATACTGAGCCCTATATACAGGAAACACAATGACAAAAATAATGGTTCCTCGTACTCATCTAAGAGGAAGCTCTATGCATAGCATGCCTAGACAGATGCCCAGTCTCCCCCTGCTCCACAAGCGCTTTCCCAGATGATCTGGATGTACCAGGGTTTGTTCCTCAGGTAGGCTTGCTCTGCTGGCCTGCGCTGTGGGGTTAATTCTGGTGGAATCACAGGAGAAATTCTATAACCTGTCACTGCTTTCCTAGAGGTTTATTAGACAGTCTGTTCTTCCCATACAAAGTTTCTGCCACCCCTTAGACTTGGCAATCCTGTGTCTACCCAAGGACAATCTCTATCCAAACCTGTCAGACAGCTAAGCTTGTAAAAGATGCTAGTCTCTGGATTCCAAGGGTGATGGAGCAGTGTTTCTCCCCTCTCCCCCGTGTTTCCTCACATGGCTAAAACTCTTTACTAGGACTTACTGGGTCAAATGTCCAGTAACTGCTGGAGTAGTGGAGCTTGAACAATAACAATTTTCTACTTGAGGTGGTCCCAGTGCTCACACCCCTTCCACACATGGAAACCATCAAAGGCTCACTGCTACCTTTCACTTCCTGGGCTTTGGGGTGGGAAAAGGAAGAACGTTGTGTGCCTGGTATACACCCCTGGAGCCTAAGAAGCCCCCATAGAGAGGATCCAGGGGTAGAGGCTCCAATTTATGTCAGATCCAACCCCCACAAGCCCAGGGAAGAAGGCAGCATACATTACAGCAGACAGACTTCGAGATGTTTACAGTATTGTTCTGGTTAGAGTGCGCTCACCCCCACGCTGTTGTATTTGCACTGTGGGTTACACTGCAGAGCAATCAAGAGGAAAAAATGCCTCCTGACCTGAACCTCCACAAGCTAGAAGTGCAGAACCTGCCTTCAGTTGTCCCATCTGGCCCCAGAGCACAGGCAAGGGGACCAGCTGTAGTTCTGCCCCCTGTTTCGTGGTACTGCACTCTCCAAGACCAACTGCTTTATCTACCTCCCTCACCAGCACTGCACACACCCATGGCAGCCCTGCACTCTTCTTCTTATTCAGGCTGATCTCACTCCTGGCACATGGCCATTAGCTGTGAACTAAATCTGGTAAAAGGTATCTGGCCGACTAAGAACCCCGGAGGCTGAAATCTTTTCTGTGTGCAGCTCCCACAAGTAATCCTTAACCCTGAGCAGGAGGCGTTTGAGGCTTCAGGACCCATTCAGTGTCTGGACTCTCTATGGAGATAGCTGGGCCCAATTAATGTAATCCTGCCCTGAGGGGGTTAAAGGCAGCCCTGCAGAGGCTATGGCTAGAGAAAGGCACCCTAGCAGAGGACTGCAAGTGAAAGCAGCTGGGGCGGAGCAGCCACAGCTGTGGCTAGGTCAATTAGGGCCCAGCTGGCCCTGATATAAGGGCCCAGAGTTTAGGACAGAAAGAGTCCTCTCCTTTAGCTGTGGAGGCAGACTGGCCTGGCTGCTGGGGAAACTTGAGATGGTACCTGGAATGGAGCAGGGCTGGGGAGCTCCAGGCTGGCAACTCCCCAGGCTGCAGGGCCTAGTCTGAGGCCTAGAAGGGGTACTTGAGTTGCAGGGGGCAGCCCATGGGTAGGCAGAGGCAGCAGGCCAAACCCTCCTTGCCTGTGATGTCTGGCTTTTACACTGCAGTCTACCCCAGGGAGTGGGGGCTTGATGATGACTGACAGTAGCCTAGACTGAGGCAAGGTGGGTCTCAGAGGGCTGGGGGTTTCCCAGAGTAGGGAGACCCAGAGGCAGAATGAGAGGGTGCTGCCAGGGGGCAGCACCTAAGGTACAGGGCACTGGGGTCCAAGGAGAGACACCAGCCTGCAGAGGGTGCTCTGTGCTGAAGATGAGTTAATTCTTGGATGACCAGCAAAAGGCACCACAGGGGTGAGTTGTTGACCCGCTACATGTCTTGTAGCATATTTATCCAGAAGGGGTAACATGTAAAGTATCTACAGAAAGCTCACAATATATTGAGAGTCAATGATTGAGTATGCATGGATAGTCTTTAAGGAATAATATAACTATACTGAAAGTATGTTTTATGACTTGGAGTAAAAATGAGACACAGGATAATTCCAGCAGGCAGGAGTTGCCACCCCTTCCCTGTTAGCCAATGATACAATACAAGGCTTAATTGTCTGGCATTGCTGCATCCCAAGATTAACTATGGAAAACCATGAGAGACCACTGCAAACAATGGAAACCACTTGGTGATCCCCTGTCGGTTATTTTTTTTTTTTTTTTTACCTCCAAGTCTATGAATAGAGACAAAAACATTTTCAGCATAATAGAAATCAGGAAGAGGCTCGCTTTATTCATTCACTGAGGAAACAAATTGTGGCGCAGGGATGTTTTTTGTGAAAGTCTGGATTCTTGTTTCTGTGAAGCCAGCCAACTCTGCAACAGATGGAATTTTGCAGGGGGAAGCTATTAATAAGTGTAGGCCCTAGTTTGCATTTTCTGAGGTTTTTTGTTTTGTACTGTAACCATTTGTTTCTGCAACTTTGCTGTTTTTAGTTGAATTGCCATTCTTCCTTGTAATAAAAACAAGAGGATGGCTATTTAAGTGCTGTACATTTTACAGGGACAGAGCTTTAAGTGAAAGTGGGGCACACGTCTCCTTTGGGGCAGAGGATCTGGGTTCAGGGACTGGAGTGCACCTATGGCTAACCTGCAAGGCATGGACCGGGCTGGCATAGTCCAGAGGAGAGTGCCTGAAAGTCTGGTAATGTTAGGCAGTTGACACCCAGCTACCACCAGCAAGACTCCCTCAGGTTGCAGGCAGGGGTAATAAGATGACTCCCAGTCCTGGGTGCTCCAAGAACCCTCACACATTATTATTGTAAGTGTATTAGTGCTGAACACCCAAAACATTTTATGGGCCTTACAGAAACAAATGAAGACAAGGGACAGATTCTGGCCCCCAGGGTAGCCTTCATGTTGCTCTTCTGCTATGAAGAGATATTAATGGTCCCTCTACGTAAGAGATTCCCCAGCAGTAGAGCATACACAGTTCTAGCATACCTCCTTGCAGCTCCTGGCATAGAAGCAGCGGCAGGGGGATGGACCAAGAGCATAGGAAGAGAAGTGGCCAGAGGGCTTTATACTCTAGCTATTCTGGTCTATGGAGCAGGCCACTGGGCAAGGCTGCTGTAAATCAGAGCTGCCAGGGGGGCTGCTCTAACTTAATCCAAGGGCTGTCTTTCCAAAACACTTTGAGGTCACAAGTCTGTGATGTAGTCCTTTCATGGTCATTCTTTCAGCCTATTGGAACAATGGTGACTGCTCCTTATGTATTCTATATGCACCCTATTGGTGACCACAACCCTCCATAACCCTAGCCCCACAAAGCACTTAATTAAGGTGCCTGATGTGAACCCTCTGCACTTGGTTCAAACAAGGCACCTTAATTAGTCACTGAGCATGACTGTTGCTGCAAATGCTGCTCCCTTGTGAATTCACTACGCCCTTTTAAAATGTTGATTGAGGGGTCCATACCCAAGTTTGAACATTCTGAATCCTGGTGTATGTAACTTTTTGATTTACCCCCAATACTTGCTGCACCTAGCATGTGTGCTCCTGAACATACTGGCACACAGCAGACCAGGAGTTGCAGAGTGGGATGTAGTGTAGCAAATGGGATAAGTCCAAGAACTTCCCATCCCATCCTAGGGTCAAAAGCCAACCAAACAAGCCCAGGATGCAGCTGATCAAGTGAAAATAGTCTGCTCACTTATAGCCTCCATGTGACACACCTTACAGTCACAGTGGTGAACTGCATTATGATGTCCACTGTTATACTCCTCTTTCCCTAGATGGGCTTTCCATCAGAAGCATCAAGCAAACATGATCATTATTTGGAGTCCAGTAACTGATTTTTTGATAAGGCATTACAATTTCCAGGTTTTAATCCATCCCTTCCCCTCACTCACACAAGTTACTTACAACATAGAAATCCCATTGTAGAAAAACATGCCTTTAATTTTGTGACTTTGCCCTATCCCATTTTTGTTATACTTTTCAAACTTTTTTTTTTTTCTAGGGAGGAGCCCTTTGTGTCTAAACACAGATGAGATACTGGGCTGTGTATGCTCCAGTGTTGTGATACTATGGTGACTTCCTTTTGAAAAAAAATTGTAAAGAATGAATAAGCATCCTCTATGCAATGGCCATTGTTTCCTCTCTCTTGCCACAATGAGTCACTACATCCCATTTGATGGGTTTTTTAGCCAAATACCATAGCTGAGTAATGTTCAATCTGATGGTGCTGAACTAAATACAACTGTCACAAGTGCTGTAAGAATTGTGGAATAATACAGGCACCTCTCCTGAAATAACAACAAACTGAGCCTAAAGCAGAGATATTCGTTGCTTTTGAGAATCTAACGTACTATACACTTTACATTGTAATGAGTGCTGGCTTGTGTGTGTCTACCCTGTGCTGGATCAAATTAGAACTATTCAACAATACACTGCATCCTGTAATAAAATAAGAGAGATGCTCCTTCAGTTTAAGAGGTAGGATCTTGTGATTTTGGAGTTCTATCCCTTCTGTAATGGTGCCTTTCTAGATGGTCATGACATGCGTCATCACAACTATGACACCATAGGTGGCTGGAGGTTTGTCACAATGTAACTAGGGTTTCTGTTTTTCAGGACTCTTTACAAAAATTGTGCCTTACTTATTAACAGGAAGTTGCTCTGATTGCTAAGTACAACAGCTTCCCTTCTGAAATGAACCAAAACCTGGTTTCCTCATCAATGCAAAAATTGTAACCATAAATTGCAAACACCAGCACTAGGATTTGAAATGAACAATGAAGGGTGTCTTGCCTCCACATCCTTCTGATGAAAAGAAATCTAATGCTTTTAGCATTTACTTGTTTGCCAATTCCAAATGGAAAAAATAATAGTGAAAACAATTGCAAATATTGGGAACATCCATCTTTGTTTGTATTTTGTACTAAACAATTCTCAGCTTTCCCTTCAGTTAGTTGCATTTTTTCACTTTGAACTCAAAAGAGCATTCTCTAGAGATAAGTGTATTACAGCTGTGTAAAGTAATGGGGTGGAATGGAAATCAGCGGGAAAGGAGTTCCTGCACTTCTGATCTCGCATGCACTGGAATTGTGAGGTCATGCCACATGGAGGGCACCTTTTATACAGAAACATGCGCAGGGTTGGGGAAGGGAATCATACCAGTCAGGGGAGAGTTTCTGCACTTAAAAAAAACAAAAACAAAAAACACAACACAACACTACACCCCACAGCCCCATCATCTACTCCCTCATTAATCAGTTTCTTTCTCCTACAGCATTGCTCGTATCCACATTCTGGCCCCCCCCCGCACCTGCTTGCCACCACAAGCCAGTGCAGTACTACAGTCTGGCCTAGATGCTCTCTTCTGGTGAGTCCAGCCCTAGCAGTGCCAACTGCCTGGGGTTAGGGCACAAAAGGGCTGGAATAGATTACTAAGAATTTTCACTGCAGGATTTAGATCCCTCCCTGGAATAGCCACTCCCTAGACTTTCATCTTGCTCCAGGGTTTAGCTTGAATTTTTTACTCCTGGAACCAGCTGGATCTGCAGTTGCATAAACTCAGTGGCAGGAAGCTCAGGAATGAGCCAGTAATAAATCTATCCCTCAGGAGGGGATGGACAGACATTCCCTTGTGTTTAGTTTTAGCTTAACACCATCTTGTTCAGAGATGGTATGTGTGCTCATGGCTTTGTTTTCGCTGTACTGTACTTTCTAAATTTCTCAGGAGCCTCTCTCGTGTCCAGGGCCAGCTGCCATTCTGAGATGTGACTTTAGTTCTTTCTTGTTTTTGTTGTTCTCCTTTAACTTAAAATTAGCCAGTCATTCAGATTGAAAAAGTGACAATTCCAAACAAGTGACCAAAGGAAAGAGGCCAAGATCTTTAAAATGATAGCTCTGTCCCCACATGCCTGTGGTTAGACTGCTTTAAATCACTCTATTTGCTCTGAAGCACAAAGGACATGCCAGTCATGGCAGACTGCACAGTGTGCTTGAGGGATGAGACCACAACATTTAGTGCTAGGATTGATTGAAGCAGAGGTGGCAAGGGATGATGTAACAGGAGACGAGTGGAGAAGGAGGAGCACAGTTGTTAAGGGCCTGGAAGGTGAGGACAGTGTGCTAGAGGAGGGTCTCGTGTGTGTGTGTGTGTGTGTGTGATGCGATCATCACAACAAACAAGATGGATGATCTTGGCAGCAGAGAGGCAATATAGGTGTTAGGGCAGCCAAACAAAAGGAATTAAGGATCATCTTTTTGTTCTGTGTCTCTACAGTGCTTAGCTCAATGGGATCCTGGTCAGTAACTGGGGCTTCTAGGTGCTATGGTAATATACATAATTAACACAGCAGTCATGACTGGAGTTGCGATGCTGGGTGAGAATGTTGACTGTTTGGACAGGAAAAAAAAAAGGATGGATTTTAGACATTGTGGAGGAAGAAGCGTCAAGATGAGACTATACAAAGCCACTGAGCCCCAGTCTGATAGTTTTAAAATGAAAATGGGACATTGCACCAGAAGGTTCATTATGAGGTGAGTCCCAAGAGAATGCTCAGAAAGGCTCCTGTATCCAATCAAACTGCATAGAACATTTCCTTCCTCTGAAAAAAATTTTTAAACTGCAGGACGAGAAGATCCACTCTGCACAGTCATCTGTTAATTAAAAAAACCCCCAAAACGTTACACTGCACAGTGGAGAGGATGAGAGAACAAACCAAGAACAGCAGCTATTAGTCACATCACTTAAGGCACTACTGAAAGGTGCTCAAACACTACAGCAATGAGCATGGTATTAGAACCTATATAGAACAGAAAAATTAACTGTAGTATGTGATACAACAGGGCAGCAGGCTAGTCATCAATGGGAGGTATAAGTGCCCCAGGATGATCAGAGCCTGTGGACTGAGGAGAGGTTACTACAGGTTAATGAGAGCACCTCCTGCCAATTATAGCCCTGCCGCAGAACTAATAAAAAACACTGCTTCAGGAAGATGGGAGGAGAGCTGACTGTAGGTTGAAAGAGCATTGTTGTTGACCAGAGGATCAGAGTCCCAGGGGAGTGAAAAACTCCCCAGGCACAGGGGCTGAAAGAAACCCTGTTCTAGCAGAGAGAGGGTAAGAAACCCAAGAAGCTGAAGGGGCAGAATGGGAGGTAGGCTAGGGGAAAGAATCGCAGCTCCATGTGCTCAGCCACTGTCCATAGGCTCCCTGGGCTGGGACCTGTAGTAGAGGGTGGATCTGGGTCCCTCCCCCACTCCCCTTTCCTCCCCCACAAGGCCCCTAGCAGAGCTGTCAACACCCAAGAATAGAAGCAAGAGATGGAGCCCTGACCCATTACAAGAAGGAGAAACCCAGGACCCACCATAATAGCATCGGACACTTGTCAAATATCATCATTTATTAATTCAGACAGTGGTGCTGCATACAATGGACAAAAAACAAAATCCCAGCTGGAAGAGCTTTCAGCAGAGTTCAGATAATAGATGATCATAGATAATAGAAGTGAAGATGGCAAAAGGTCAGGGGGTGGAAACAAGACAGAGAATTAAACAGTTATTTAAAAGTCTAACATGAAATACTAAGAGTGTGGAACTTGGACAGCACATTAAGATGCCACAACTGAAAATCTAATCGGGGATCTGTCTTACCCAAGGCTCCTTGGCAGATATCTGTGCGGGTGGCACCACCAACAATGAACTGGGGATTAGAACACAGCTCCTGGAATGAAATACATAAAGTGCTTAATAAACAGACAGATATGGGATAGGCAGTGTACTTAGGATGCTGGAGATCCCAAGTCTCTTCCTTACTGACCATCTTGTATGTTTGCAGCCATGGTGTGTAATGATTAAGGCTGCATGTCTGTCAAGAGGTAACAGAAGTCACAGATTCTGTGATTTTCTGTGACCTCCATGATGTCTACAGTGGCTAGCAGCAGTTCAGGTGTGTGATAGGGGGCTCAGGGCTGGGGCAGGGGGTTGAGGTGCATGGTGGTGCTTGCCTGGGGGCAGGGGGAAGGAGGCTTCCCGGCTCCCACCAGCATGTCCCTGCAGCTCCTAGACTGAACGGCCAGGAGGGTGCTGCATGCTGCCCATGCCTGCAGATTCCGCCCCCGCAGCTTCCATTGGCTGTGGTTACCAGTAAATGGGAGCTGCAGAGATGGCACGGAGAGGGGAGCAGTGTGCAGAGCCCCCCTGTCTGTCCCTCCCCCAGGGGCTGCAGGGACACGTTGGTCAGAGCCATGCGGGGAGCCTGCCAGCCCCACCAACCACTTCCCAGCACCAGTAGGAGTCCTGGACCGTGTGCTGCCACACTCCCCCACACCTCCACCCAAAGCACCCTGGCCCAAGTTTTAGTAAAAGTCGTGGTCAGGTCACGGGCTACACATTTTTGTTTACTGCCTGTAACCTGTCCATTACTTTTACTAAAAATACCTGTGACTAAAACACAGCCTTAGTTAGGATTTCCCCCTCCATTGCAAAGCATATCAACAACATTACATAAAGAGGATATCACTGTGTCAAGAATGAGCGGAGCAGGAACGAGCAGTGTATCAACAACAATGGGGAAGGGAAGTCATGGCCAAGAAAAAATAGGGCAAATGTCTGTTTTTACAATAGGCACAAGTTCAGGCCTATACATACACGATTTTAATGCCTAATCTTTGATGGACCATGAGACGGTTAACTGGGGGGAAGTCATTTACCTGGGAAGAATTAACAGTCGAGAGGACGCTGCTAGGATCTGAGTGGGTGCTTGACAAGTACAAGCTGCTTTAAGTTGCCAGGGATGAAGGCTGAGTGGCATTTTGTATAGAATTGCCTTCATGTCTATACAAAAGACAACTCATCTCTGTGCTAAGAAAAGCAGCTTTCTGTAGTGACAGGTCACAATGGTCACAAACATGCTTGTCTGCAGACGTGGCGTAGGCTCTAAGGCAAGGGTCTCAAACATACGGGTCACGGGGTTATTTGCTGCAGCCTGTCAAGCTCCCCATGGCCCCCTGAGTTATTTCCTGCAGCCTGCCAAGCTCCCCTGCCCCCGTGACTCCTCCCCACAGCGCACCATGTCCCTGCTCCTCTGCTTACCTCCAGGCACTTCCTGCCACCAAACAGCTGTTTGGAGGCACTTGGCACTTTCTAGGAGGGAGGAACGGGGAGCCACGCGCTCAGGGGAGGAGGCGGAGAAGAGGCAGGGATTTGGGGAAGGGGTTGGAATGGGGGCAGGACCTCATGGAAAGGGTGGAGTGGAGGCAGCGCAGGGTGGGTGGTGGTGTCACTGATGCAGCCCTCGGGCCAATGTACTAGTCCTCACGTGGCCCTCCTGATGATTTGAGTTTCAGATCCCTGGTCTAAGGCAAAACATAAGCAACAGAGAAAACTTTGTACAGTATCAGGCACCCCACAGCGGGTTCCCTGAGTAAACAGAGGCTTGGTGACCAGCCCTTTCATAAAACATATTGATTGGGCTCTAGCTGTTTGGCTCTTACTCCTGAAGGATTTTCCCATTTGTTCTTGGAGCTGTTTCAATGCTCCTTGGGGCCACTTTGAGCAAAATTCCTTCCTAATACACCAATGATGAATGTGGCTTTCAAACAGAGTTTTACTTAACCTTCCTGTTCATTTTTGTGCCTCAGCATTTCAAGCACAGAAATTCCCACCTTTCCCACAAACCTTCCAGCTAGTTTTCTAGACCAAAGAAGTTTGAATAAATCCAAACCGAACCGCTGGAACTTTTTTAGCTTTGCCAGTTGCACATCGCTGAGCCATTAACCTCCTGCATCTGCACCCTCATGTCTTGACTGAGTGACAGCACCACGCAGCTCGGAAGTGCCTCCCTTGGTCTATTAGCAGCTTGCTACTATGGGAACCAGTAATGTGCATTCTTCTCTATGGGATGGGGAAAAGGTTTTCGATCAATAGGCTTTCACTGCTGTGTGTGCTGAGCTTGGAAAGCGTCCAGTCATCCTCCCTGAGTGAACAGCTGTCAGGTAGTGCTGAGCCAGGGACCTCCAATCCATGTGACTTCCCCCTCTCCCTTTAAGGGGAATAGTTTCTATAACCTAGTCAAGTGTAATTTAATCTCTCATCCTGCTAGAGATAGGCTTAAGCCAATAAACGTAGATCCTGATTCAAATCCCCTACACTTTGGGGTGGTCAAATGCCAGGGATTGGCTCATTAGTAAAGAGAAGAACCTAATGCAAAATTCAGAGCAGATCCCTCCTACCTCTTGCCCCTAAAATTCAGATGTTGGAGGTTAACATCCAGGGGTTGGGCCATCTGCAGGTCTCATGCTGTCATGATGCACTGGAAAAGTACAGCTCAGCTTTCTATAAAAAGCATCTTTTGACTCTTTCATTTAGAAAGATCTTCCTCCCCACAAGACTTCCCCTGGATGGGGGGGGGGCACCCTTATCACTGCAGCCTCCCCCCCACCAGCCAAGCCAACACAGCTATTCCTGACAATGGCGTGGCTTTGCCCTGCCCTTTACATTAACCCCCCTCCTCCCTGCTGCCCATGGGGCCCATCACGCAGGTCTCCTACCGTTGGTCTCTTCCACGTGATGCCCTGAGTTTTGTAGGAGTTTGGTCCCAGTTCTTTGTAGCCCAGAGAAGAGGCAATCGCAGGGAAGGAAGGATCCTGGAAGAGTTTCCCAGCCTGGAGGCACTCGTTCCTCAGAGTCTCAAAGTCCTGACTGAGGTACTTAAACGCCTTTGCGTTGGAGCCTAAGCCCCTGGCTGTTTCCCTCTCTTTAGCTAATTTAGCTGCAATCCCAGACATGTTTGCCTTCTCCCGCTGTTGCCGGTGTTTTGCTGCCGTCTGCTCTCCTGTGGGTAACATAAAAATGCAAACCTTCAGCTGCTTAGCAGAGACGGAGGAAACCTGAAGTAAACAGCAGTGGTATTGGGAGCCAGAACAGCTGGTGAATCATCATCAGAGGGGGAAAAAAATCTGCAGCAAAAGCTGGGTGTGGCTCGTGCTTAAAGCTGCAGCTTCCCCCTAGTGTCCCTCTGAGGGTATTTACTAAAGGGCAGTGATGCACGGTGTCTGGGGGTTAGTATCTGGCAGCTAGTGTTACTGATAGTTACATCTTGCCTGTTGGAAGGTGGAATCCTCCTGACTGTCCAGTGCCTGTTATCCCCCTTCAGCAATGTCCTTTTCTTTGTTTTTTTGAACAGCCTCCTCCTTCAATAAGAAGTCTGCAAAAGTTGGCCCCCAGCATGGGAGCAGAATCAGGGACCTTTTTGTTCCAAAGCACAGACCTGCCATTTGAACTAAAGGAGTGACCTCTTAGCTGGTAGGAATCCGCTCTTAACTGCTGCGTGGATCAGCCATTTGAAGGGGACATGACCCACCTTGCCACTGTGTTGCACACTTCCACTGCCCGGGGAGCTTATTCTGAGTATCTGAGGTCTGCAGGAGTAAACATCCCATACTCATCACTTTCTCATGATCTCTGACCTGGGTGTCAGTGGGAATAAAACTCAAAGCATTGGGCACCAAAGCTCAGGCCTCTACCCCATAAACTAAAGGGGATAAATTTACAGCCTGTATTGAATGTAAAACTTCTCTTTACTGCATTTCCTTTTTAGTTCTTCCACTCCAAAACTGGCTGTATTTGAAAGTAATGGACAATGCAATGCTTATAATTTTGTGACATGTTTTGGGATCCTCTGGATTTTAAGACTGGAGGATTATTATCAACTTTCCCTTTGACAAGCTACATTTTGAGGGAATCCTTAAATCTGTAAACGTTTTCTATTGATGCTGTACAAAATACCCAGAAAAGGGGCAAATTGAACATTAGCTGTATAAATGGCAGGCATGGTCCTTTCCCCATTGCATTGTTCTGTTGTCTTTCCTGGAGTTCCAGGTAGCAAGAAATATCTACAATTACTTCAGTTACTGTTAATTATTTATAATAGTGTCACTTCAAGATCCCAGCAGATGCCTCATTGTGCTAGGCACTGTACAAGTGAAGAGTAGGAGACCAGTGCTTGCCCTAAAGAGCCTACAGGCTAAACCAGGGGTTCTCACAACAAATTTTGAGGTGGCCTCAGAATGCGACTACCAGCTCTTGCTGGTGGCCACTCTGACACTTTTTCCTAAAATACTCAATTAACTTTAGGAAAAACAAATGAATCTGCACATCTCCATGTCCAACTCATTGTACTTTATTTATGTGGGGTTTTTTTTAGCAGACTCAATAATAAAAATAATGTACAGTTGTCTCTATTCCTACTGGACCCAAACAGAATAGAAACACAAATAAGGTGCTTTTCATGTCCTTGTCTCTTTTTCTTTTTCTTCTCCATTTTTTGGTTGGTTTTTTTAGACTTGCTAGCTACTAAGTCTGCTGTGAAAAGTGATATTAACAAACACACAAATATCACTCTTCACAGCAGACTTACTCAGCCCTGGCAATCCCAGGGACAAATAGAGCCCTGGCTGGGGAGATGGGTATGGAGGCAGTGGGAGCCACGGGCAATGGGGACTAGAGGTGATGAGTTTGGGGAACAGAGCCCAAAGCCCTGAGGCTGGAGCCCAACCCTGACCCCACCACCCTCCCCCATAACCGCCCAGAAGGCTGTAGCTGCTAGAAAAGCCCCTGTTGGCTGCATGCAGCCACAGTGACTGCATTTGAGAAACGCTGGTCTAAATAGAGAAAGGAAGTATTATTACGCCCACTTTATAGATGGAGGCTTAGGGAAGGTAAGTAATTTGCCCAAGATCACACACAAAGTCTGTAGCGGAGCCAGGAATTGAACCCAGCTCACCTGAATCACAGTACAGTGATTTAATCTCACTCCATCCTTCCACACACTTAGTCCCCTCTATAGTATGGTTATAAGTAGGGGGCTTCAGCTACTCTGACTCTCAAGACATTGCCTGCTAGTAGTACCACCTGACATGGGACATTAGCTGAAAATCCACTCCTCTGAGCCAGGTAGTTATACCAACCTAACCCCCATCAATGTAGCTACCACCTCTCAGGGAGAAACTCTTCCCTCAGCATAGCCAGTGTCTTCACTCAGTGCTGCATTAGCACAGCTGTGCTAATGCAGTGCTGTGAGTGTAGACAAGCCTTGAGTCAGAAGCAGGCACTGCATGCTTTATGAAACAGTATAAAACCAGCACAAAGAAGATGCTCTACACAATGGGTATTGTGAGTAGAGTCCTTTTCTGAACAGCTGAATGGGAAATGGACTGAACTCATCCCACCCAACCCCTGAAAGGGTTAAAATGGCTCACAAGAGGCTATTTGACAGGAAGGACTGCACCTGGGTGAGGTGTGGGCTGGCTATATTGAACCTGTCCCAGCGGGGCTCCTATAAAGCCAGAGAGAGGAGAGTACAAAGAGGCAGGTGCAGGGGTGGGGAGAGTCAGCAGTTACTATCAGGGTTGCAAGACAGGAGTAGGAAGATGCCTAGGGACCACAAAACCAGCAGCTGAGGTCTATGCAGTCTCATGCTTGTGCCCATTTTCCCTAGGCTTCTTCCTACTCCTTTCTCTCAACCCTGAATTATTATTGCTGCTGCTCTCCCCTTGCATTATCATCTTTGGACTCTCTTCTCTCTGGTTTTATAGGAGCTTTGCCTCTTCCTGCCCAGCTGGGGCAGGTTCAGTTAAGGCTGTATAGACAGCTTACACCTCACCCAGTGCAGTCTATGCTGTCAAATAGCCTCTTGTAAGCCATTGTGACCCTTCCAGGGGTGGTGTGGACTGCATACCCCATCACAGCACCTCTTACCAGTTCCTTAGGCCAACTTGCTGACGATATGCACCCTGTGCAGTCCCAGGAATAGCTGAGGTTGAATGTGCCATAAATCCATACAGAATTCAGCCTCTTGTATCCTACTGAAGAGTGATAAAAGACACCAAGCCACACCTGTCTCTAGAGTCTAAGCAGATCCACCTTGCTAGGAGTGCTTTGTTTACTCCAGCCTGAACCACAAGCATAATCCCAGGTGTGTGGAGGAATTATAAGGTTCTATTTAGATCAAGAGCTGCTTTGATATATTCACATTCAGGGCACTAAAATAAAACTGTGACTTTTTTCCCCCAAATGATTGTTTGTCTTTCAGGAATAGGAAAATGAAATCCTAAATGCTTTATCCAGCCCTTCCCCTTTTAGAAATCTCCCAATGCCAGCTCTCCGAGCTGCCGTTGCCCACTCTCTCACTGCCTGCCAAAGCTAAATCCTCACAGACACCAGCCTACACGTTGGGTCCAGTAATGGCTCAGACCAAACTCCTGTTGGGATGAAAGGAAGTTTTGCATGAGTAAGATTACAGCATTATCCTACACTGTCTGCAGTTACAATACAGCCTGTAGAGGGGGAGTAAAATGCTCAACATAACACAAACCTTCTAGGCAGGATGAGTTGGATTCTTTATTTGACTGATTCAAGTCATTTGGAGAGTGGCAGAGTTAATGACCGTTAACTGCTTTGAAATCCCAGATTAGTCTCTGCTCTCAAGTCAGCATTAATCCAATTTGTCATTTGTATGCTTGCATAGTCAATCCACTGCTTTGCAAAGGAGCTAACAATAACCAGCCCTGCAGCTGGTGAGGTGGAGCCCAAAGCTTTGTGCCCATGGCTGCTGGTGATGGGAGCTGAGCTGACACATAGAAGGGAAGTGAAGGGAGGGGTGACTGAATTCCGCAGTTGTTTTCCTTACTCATGAGGTTGCATGGCTTCACTTTTTCCATGTGATTGCACGACTGCTGGCTAACTGAACGGCCAGCTTTCCCCAAACAGAGAGGGAATTTGCTGTTTGCTGCAGGGAACTGTTGTTAGTCTGTAATCGGGGCATGAGTAGCCAGTGCTATAGTGGATTTTTATTTGTAGAATGAGAGATAAAGCAATGGAGTGAGATTACAGGGAGTCTGGACTCCTAGCTTCCCCCAGGGCTGGTGCTAGGCAGTTTGCTGTGTACATACCGTGCTCTGAAAGGTGTCCTAGGATGATAGTTGTGGCTCCTGGCTGCTGTTGGTGCAGCAGAATAGCTGGGCCAGGCCTTCCTGGCTTGGAGCCACCCTGTGCTGTTTAGGGTAACCAATTTTCTAATTTGTGAAAACTTGTCATTGAGGGCCAGAACCTCCCCCACTCCCTGCCTCGTCTTTTCCCACTGAAGCCCCACCCCTGCTCTGCCTCTTCCCTCAAGGGCTGTCCCCTGTTCCTCTCCCCGCCCCGCCACCGTTCCCTCAGCTCCTTGATATCTCCACCTCCTCCCTCCAAAAGCTGAGCAGGACTCCAGGGATGGAGGGGTGACTGGGGCAGGATGGGGGAGGGTGGGGCCACACTCCGAGGGCAGAGGGGTGAGTAGGACAGGGGAGAGCCATGCTCCAGGGGTGGAGGGGTGACTGGGGCAGGATGGGGGAGGGAGAGCCACACTCTGAGGGTGGAGGGGTGACTGGGGCAGGAGCAGAGGCAAGGGGGTCTGGACAGTGAGCCTGGTCACTGACGCTGCTCTTCAAATGCCGCACACTTCAGTATCCCTCCCCCTAGGAGCCAGCCACTGGTACCTCTCTCTGCCCGAGCCAGGAAGTTCCCGAGCGCTCCGCCAGCAGCTCCTCTTCCCGCCCTCCCAGCGGTGGAATGGAAACCAATTGGGGACAGTCAGGTAACCAGACTTTTGGCGACCGGTCAGTAGTACTGCTCAGACACTGCCAGGTCCCCTCTTCATCCAGACTTTCCAGTCGAAAACCAGACACGTGGCGACCTTAGTACTGTTCCTGGGGATGAGGATGGGAAGCTGGGCCTGAACTGCACTATTAATGCCAACTCCCCACGGCTATTTCTGGTGTTTGTGTGAGGTGGGGGAGATGATGCCATTAAAGGGGCAGGCCCCTTCCCCAGAAAAGTTGTGCCAGGCAAGGAGCAGTTGGACCAGAGCCACACCGGTGCTGCTGTTCAGGCTCAGTCTGCTGGTGTGTTTCTCTTATGTGCTGGATCTGTAATGCAGTCTACTAACTGTCCCATCCACCAGTAGAGGGTCCGGTGTATCTCCTGGAGTCTGGTTCCCACCTCTGTTCCTGCAGAGTCCAGTGAAAGTTCAGAGAGAAAGTTCATAATCCCAGTGTGGGTGGAGGAATTATAAGGTTCTATTTAGATCAAGAGCTGCTTTGATGTGTTCGCATTCAGGGCACTAAAATAAAATTGACCTTTTTTTTTTTTTTTCAAATGCTTGTTTGTCTTTCAGGAACAGGAAAACAAAATCCTAAATGCTTCATCCAGCCTTTCCCCATTTAGACATCTCCCAATGCCACCTTACAATTTCTGCTGTAGAATGATGAATCACAAAGCCCCCATACAAGCTCAGTTAAGTGAACTTCTCCTTCCAGAGGGACTTTGTGTAGAGTAAGCTCTTGAGAATCTCTGTCTTGAGGGGCATGGTTTCTAGGAGGTAGGTCTCTGCCTCTCCCCTGTGCCCTGCACATAAGGGGGAAGCTCTGGCTTAGAGAAGGCTTTGCCTTTGAAACTTGGCCTATGAGAAGCCCTTTCCACTTGTTTTATTTAAATCCAGAGCCTATGGGTGGTTCTTCAAGTGTGTGTGGCTCAACTGATGTGTCACACAGAGACAAGTAGAAGTCTTGCTGACCAGGACAGCAAGTGAGCACTTCCACTTCCCATACAGAACCAACAACATCCTTTAGGCAAAAGGGGTCACAGGTGATAATTGCAGTTAACCCTAAGGACAAAAGATAGACAATTAAACCAAAGGAGAAGTAAATAACAGTTCATTAAAGGGAAATAAAAGTATATTGGCCTGACTGGAATAGGAGATCTTGCTCAACATAATGGAGGGGCACGCTCATGTTGTAACAAATCCTTGGATGGACTTCCTGGTTGTCACTACACTGTACACCACAGCCACTGAGATATTCAGCAGCAGCAGGAAGATAACTCACAGCCACCCGTTCCAAAGTTACTTCTATCTTCTTTGAGGCTTCTATTGCCTCCTCTCTAGAGAATTTTCTTTAGCTGGTAGCATTAGAGGGCCTTTGGCCTTGTCTGCACTTACATTGATGTGTAGGGTATGGATAGCTACAGGTCGCAGTGAAAAGCAGGCTCCATCCACACTGCGGTTTGCAGCTACATGTGGCAGTGAAAGGCTCTGGTAGGGTGGAGGCAATGGGGAAAGGCTCCAGCAGTGGGACATTACAGTGCTAAAAATACCAGTGTAGATGGAGAAGCGCTGCTTGGGCAAGTAGAGAATCATATAGGGTACATACCCTAAGGTTGTCGTGTGTCCGTACTCTACTCACCCAAGCAGGACCTCACAATCTGCACTGCTATTTATGCCTGTGCTAGCTGGGTGTGGTGTCGGTTTTCTACGTGTGGCTGAAAGCATAGATATACCTATGACTAGGGCTCTGTGTTTGTCTTGGTGGTTGTGGAAGTCACTGATTCTGACTGCCCTGGGGACAGCCATACCGGCCACTGCTGGAGCAGCTCTGAAGTGAGCCGCTCTGGGGCCCCAGCAGCCAGCCTCACCAGCCACTATCGGACTGGCCCCGGCTCCTGGGCCAGTCGCATCGGCTGCTGCCTTGGCATTCCTGGCAGCTGGTCCTCAGGACCACCAGAGTAGTGGCCGGCGCATTTGGCCCCGGGGACTGCCTGAGCAGTGATCTCGGGGCGGCTGGAAAAGCTGCTAGCTCCCCAGGGCTCCCCTCTTTGGCCACTGGTGCCTCAGGCACCGCAGGGTTCCTCCAAGCTGCTGGTGTCTCAGGCTTCCCCCTCGTAGGGTTCCCCTGCTAAGATTCAATGAAGGGTATTTATGGTATAAGTCATGGACAGGTTGCCGGTCGTGATTTTTTGTTTCTTGCCTGTGACCTGTCAATGACTTTTATTAAAAATGCCCCTGATTAAATAATCGCCTTACCTATGACATAAAGTTGAGCAATTCAGATTCCATCCAGCAGAGAGCACAATACACATACACAATAGCCAGTTCACTACTCCATATAACAGTAGTTTTCAAACTTTTTTTCTGGGAACCCAGTTGAAGAAAATTGTTGATGCTCACAACCCAATGGAGCTGGGGATGAAGGGTTTGGGGTGCGGGAAGGGCTCAGGGCTGGGACAGAGGTTTGCGGTGTGGCGGTGAGGGCTGCGGGATGGGGTCGGAATGAGGGGTTTGGGGTGTGAAATAGGGTCAGGGCTCTGGGCTGGGGGTGCAGACTTGGGTGGGGCCAGGAATTAAAGGTTTGGGGTGCAGGAAGGGGTTCTGTGTTTGGGAGGGGCTCAGGGATGGGTTGCGGGATTGGGGCATGGATTTACCTCCAGCGGCTCCCGGTCAGCAGTGCAGCCGGGGTGCAGAGGCAGGCCTCCCGTGTGTCCTGGCACCGCGGACCATGCTGTGCCACAGAAGCAGCCAGCAGAAGGTCCGGCTCCTAGGCGGAGGCTCACAGGCACAGCCCCTCCCCAGCCAATGCTTGGGCCCCAGTCTAATGCTTGGGCCCCCCGCGTAGAAACTAGACCCACTGCTGGCCACTTCCAGGGTGCAGCACAGTGTCTAAACAGGTAGGCACTAGCCTGCCTTAGGGAGGCAGCATTGCTGACGGGACTTTTAACGTCTGGTCAGCAGTGCTGACCATAGCGACCCAGTACCTGACATGCCTGAAGTCAGAAAAATGCTCCTATGTAGTGTCTCCTTCTGAATGTGAAATTATAAGCAATTCAAAACTAGAATAAATACATAGATGAGGGTTCAAAGCTGAGCTCAGTCACCCTGTACTCACTCTTTTCCTCCTCTTTGACCTTTTCTAGTATGGCTAGAGCCATAAATTACTCTTGTGGCTGGAGTTGCTCTTGGTGGCTGAACAAGATCTACTACTGTGATTGCTTTTATTAATCTATCCGTTCTCCTTTGCCCTTCTAAGCTGCATGCTGCTAATTCCCTGCCAAACTCATGCATTGACTGTATCTTGTACTAGCAAGAGAAGGTGGGTGAGGTAATGTCTTTTATCGGACCAACTTCTGTTGGTGACAAAGACAAGCTTTTGAGCTACACAGTCTGGGAAACTTACTCAGAGTGTCACAGCTAAATACAAGATGGAACAGATTGTTTAGCAAAAGTAGTTGATACATATTTAGGCAGTTTCTTCATTTGAGCTGCATGCTAATATGCCAATTGCTGCCAAAGTAACATTGTTTCATCCTGAGGGGAAATTAAAACCATTTGTTACATATTTTTGTGTCTGAGTCAGAGATTATTTGAAGCCAATCACAGTTCACTTTCCAGTGAAGAGTATTAATATTCTGTGCACTGAACACACTTTAACATTCTGCGTTGCATCCATGTTCTGTGTTCAGTGACCATAGATGTACCTACCTTTCTTTAGAACTTAACATCCCAAGACATATATCTACTAAGGACCTATTCAGAACTATCTGATCAGATAAAAATGTTTTCAAGCAGTAATAATGCAAAGGATCACAAAATACCTCATTTGTACTACTAATGGAATACTGCAGAGTGGTTTTCTTGAAAAATATGAGGAAGCTTATTTTTAATATTGTGGTCCTAAGGCATCACTCTGTGTGTCTGGTGATGCCTTTGTTTCTTCTAGAATTCAAATGTCTCTACTATACTAAGAGATATAACTTAAATAATGTTTTTACTTCTCAGTCCAGGAGACACAGACATGGCTTTCACCTCAAGACCAAAAGACCCAAAACATCAAGACACTTTATAGATCAAGAGACTACTTACACATGAACTTAGCTCCAAGGAGCCGAGAAGCAACATATACATTTATTCTTCACTTAAGACAATGTAAGCCATAACTAGTACCAAATGGGAAAATGGGGCATACCTTATGCATTCGTTAAACACTTTATGTCAGAGGAAGCCTTCAGAACCTTTGTTGTAAGTCAGACTCCAGGAATGTGGCTGGCTTGCCTTTGACTCAAAGTATGTGTGAGTATTCAGTCAAATATGAGTACAGCACCTAAGGCAAAATCCCAAAGAGGCTCACTGCTGGGTTCTCCAGTGTCTTTTGCTGTTGCTTTGTGGCAAGCACAGTTAAATGCTGTAGAAAAATTGACCCGATGAAGGAACAAACCTTCTTTGCATCTAAACATATTCTCTCAAACAACAAATTCAGATTCCTTGAAGTCACATGCCACTGCAGCAGAAGCAACTGTTGGTCTTCATGACCTACGTGGCCACACAGGAGAGCTTTTCTCTCAGGGTCCTGAGCTGCATGCTTGTATTCATCTGGTCAGCCTCCTGATTTCTTATCTGTGACCTCATCTGACTCTGGCAGGCCACTTACTGAATTTCCTAACTGTCCTTCCAGACTTAGCTTCAAAAGTTTCAGCTTTTTCTCCTGGCTACCCAGGAGGTGACAAGAAGCCACAGAGCCTCACAGTTAGGAGGTTCACTGTATTTTAAACAGGATGCTGAGGTGTGGGAGAAACATGACACATGATGGGGGAACTGGAAGAGGGTTTGCTAATGTTAATTTGCATAAGGTCTCAGAATACATAGGGCCAGCCGTATGCTGCTGTGTTCTTAAATGACAATATTCAATGCCATATTGACAGCTGCATAAGAACACACCAGTGAGAAACCACAGCTACATGGCACCGTATTAGAGGCAGATTTAGGTCCACAAACCTGTTCACTAGGCAGCACTGAAGTATTTGAACAACTACCTTGTGAAAGATTAGGCCTATTCAAAGAATCAGTCACTGGTGCAGGAAGTTCATTTGCTTAACGGGGACAATAAGATGAGATGACCTCCTGCTAGCCTAGAATTTAACTACGCTGTTGCATGGCTCACTTGCAGTGTAGGATTTAATTGTTATGACTGCTTTTAAAAATATGTGTGTGGCTCCGCTTAGTGGTAGAGCTGTGTATAGCTGCCACAAATCAGCTCTGTGATTTTCAGCAAAAAGGCAAGGATGAAATGGGACTGAATTTTATGTAGACCTTTCTGATTCCATCGGCACCTGTGGCAGATATAATTCTACATACAGCCTGTTCAACCATCTTCTACAGCCCCCTAAAGTCCTTTAGACAGCAGTATTTATTGGGGAACATGGTAGCCATTTTGTACTCAGCTTACAAACACCTCTCGATGTTAGGATCAGTTTTACTGGGAGAGAAAGTGTTTTGATCACTACAAGGCAGTCGGCCCCTCAGTCTTTGCATCCGTGCATATGTGTTTGAGATATCAGCCAAAACTGAAAGACTAGCCACAAAACTGCAAGAGGAGGCAGCATTAGGAATGTCATCTTTAAAAGTGCAGCCCTTCTTCACACTTCACTACTGCACTGTAATGCCATTGTACTGTCAGTATTGGGTATGAGCCAAGATGTGATGGGGAACTTCAGCCTGTCACACATTTGCAACCAGGAGATGAGTGCTACTGGTGCAAATGAGCCATCTTCCTCTCCGGCCAGGTCTAAGAAATGGACACCATTTTGGGGATTTCTATGGAATAAAACCTCACTGGTTCAATGATACTCCTTCATACCTCAGTATGGAAAATATATTAGATCATCATAGAGTTCAATGGAAAAAAAACTTTCAGAGCCATACCTGAGACCATTCGGGAACTTCATGATTCTTCCTGTACTGCTTAGTACGGGCCACTCAGAACTCTGCAGTAATAGTGAGTTAGATCTCATGTTTTTCTGGCCCCTACTGGTCAAAATAAAAGATTTTCTCTTCACTAGTGGGCCAACACCACTGCTAAGCTGCTCTGATTCCCTCCAGTAGAGAGCAGTGCTACACACTAGTAATTTCACTGCAATGAAATCTCCCCTGTAAAGGACATATCTAGAACTGGTTGAAAAATGGCAATTAATGTCTACCAAAAATGTAAAAGAAAATTGAACAATTTTAATTTCATTCTAAATGGTTCATAGAGTTTTAAAAATGTTGGTTGAAACTATTATTTTTGTTTCCTGGTATAGTTTACTCCCTCCTTTCTCTCTCTTTTTTTCCCCCTGAAAAAGAGGAGGGGCAAATAAGAAAAAATCCCTACAAAACTGATTCAAAGCAATTTTTTTTTATTTTGATGAAAAACTGGACGATTTTGAATGATATAGAATGATCACACAGAGTCATTGCATTTTTCTCACATCTGAAAAGCCATTTTTTAGTGAAAATGTTTTGACCAGCTCTAGATATATTCATTATTAAATAGATTGAGACCAATAGTAATATCAATGTGTCATTTCCCCATGTGATGATATCCGTAGACCAGGATTATGTATTTTGCAAGACTAGTTTTCCCAGAAAGCTGGGAATGGGGAAAGACTTTGGAAAGCACAGAAGGTATTTAGATGCCTAAGTCCAATTGAAAGTCAATGTGTTTTGTGCTACCACTGTGACAAAGCTCTGTCCTTATCTTCATGGATCCTGCGTTTCCTGGCGGATTTTTACTAGCCTCAGCGGCTCACTGTGACCCTCCACGGAGCCCTTCTCTCTCTGGAGACAAGGTCACAGTCTATTGAGCCATTTTCATCACAAACCAGTGAGGAGAAGCTATCCTTCCTGGCACAGTCTCTATTGTCTCCCAATCTCAGAGACTAATTAGGGGAGGCAGAAAGGGGGGAGCCCAGGCCCACCCTCTACTCTGGGCTCCAGCCCAGGGACCCTAATAGTATCAGCTAAGATGGCTGACCTTTTATCCACAAAACACAATACAATTCCCTGGGCTACTTCCCCACAGCAGTCCCCGCTTCTTCAAACTCCACTTCACCCCTACCTCAGGGCCTCCTTCCTTCTGTATGATAAGTTGTCCACCACTCAGTCTCACCAACAGCATAACTTCCTTCCACAGCTCCTGACACCCACAGCCCACCTGACTAACTGGGAGGTTTTTATCTGGATTCAGCCAGTCCCTGATTGGCTTCAGGTGTCCCAATTAGGCTAGCTGTTTCTACTCCTTTCTAGAAGGTTCTTAATTGGCCCCAGGTGTCTTGATTGGCCTGGAGTAGCCTTTGTTTGGCTATCCAGGGAACAGGGACCTGCACACCCTGAGACTGATGTACCTGCCTTCCAGCACTCTCCTATATCCTTCTAGTCTGACTCCGTCACACCACGTATTTGGGTCTTCTGAAAATTTTCCCCTCAAGGTTTAATGATGAGTCTTGCAATCCATCTTCAGTTTCTCTTGACTTCTTAGCACTCTTATCTAGTAGGCATTTGTGGGGGAGAGTCATACACCATGCAGTGCCATTGACCTCAGTGGGATTACCCTAGCGATTAATCTGGCCACATATGAAAATCAGCCAAACACATCCCCAAAGAGGAAAGAATTAGCTCACTAGCAACCACTGAATGTCCCTGTGAAGCCACAGGGCTGGCATGAGGTCACAGGCCTTCAGAACCCCACAAGATTGTGAAAACAGTCCCCTTGTTATCACTGCCTCCAGAGAGTACCTAGGGACTGCCCCCTATCATTGCAGGGTTGCCAGGTGCCTGGGATTCTGACAATGGGACTGAATGCCCATTCATTTCCATTTAAACGGAGGACACAATGACTGAGCTGCCAGCCTCTTCTCCAGGGTAGAGTCAGCAACTGCCACTGGAATCCGTTCCTATGACAGATCTATGCGTGCTGATAGTCACTGAGAACCCCCTCCACTCTGAGATGTAACTGACTTGATTTGTTCATCGCTGAATGAGAGTAAGTGATCATCTTTTAATCCTCTTTGTTGCCTCTAGGTGGTGCTTGTGTATCATTTTCCGTATGTTACTCTGGCAATAGACAGTGCTGACACTGATCAATCCTGCAACAGAAGAAGTGCAAAATTTAGGATTTATTGCTAGACTCAGAAGCCTGAGGTAGAAACAAAACAATTAGGTCGCCCAGTTCATCTTCCTGTCAATGAAGGATTGATCCGTATGGTCAATAGTGGTAGGGCTTTTACCAGTTCCCTGGGAAACAATATTTGTATCTTATAGATCTCCCCGGTGGGAAGTTTTCCTGAAATACAGCTCAGTTAACTATTTGTAAGAATGTGCAAGACATTGTGACGGTAGACTGCTAGGGGCGCTGTCATCCTCGACTCCAGGAAAGGAAAGGGTGCTCACCCCACCCCCCACTCCGTGTGTGTGTGTGTGCTCATTTTCCCCCCCACTTCTGGAAAAGAAAGGGTGCTTATTTTCCCCCCCACTCCTGGGAAGAAAAGGGTACTTTCGGTCACTGTTATCAGTCTTTGCCCTGTTATCGTATATTTCCCATGCCAGACTTGGCTCTTATGGTTTGCTTGCCTTGAAATAAAACACCTGCTTGTATTCTGTAATACTAACAAAACAAAAACAAGGTATTAGTTATTCATGAGGTATGCATAAGATGCAAATGTTCCTGTTATTTCTTTGCCTGTTTGCCCAC
The DNA here is from genome assembly GCA_007922305.1 of Dermatemys mawii. NCBI lineage: Eukaryota > Metazoa > Chordata > Testudines > Dermatemydidae > Dermatemys > Dermatemys mawii. The sequence continues at coordinate 9,012,790 of ML677362.1, forward strand.
ACGCAGTGGGCTTCTTCCCCGGGCATTGCTCCGATGCGTCGGGTACCCGTTTAGTGGCAGCAGCGAAAGAGAGCCCCCGCTGCAGGTGTGTCACTTTGCCTTCAATAAACTCACTACTTCTAATCAACAGCTGTTTGTGTGCCTCGTTCTTATGGGACACAAAAGTATCCTGCAACACTATTGCTTAATTTCATCCTGTGACTCCGGGTACAACAATAACCAATTCCTCTTCCCCACATCAGCTGACCCATCTTTACTGAATTGGAAGGTGCCCAGTGGCAGAAGTGCTCAGACTTCGGGCACAGTAGTTAGAGAGGAGTCCTGGTTCAGGAAGCCCCTGATTCCCACTGACCAAATACCCGTTAGATCTCCAGGGTCTGCGGGGGATCTACAACAGGAATTAAAGGGGAATGAGGAAATAGGAAATAGGAAAGTCTCTGTCCTGACTCTGACATGAAGGCTAAGAGAACAGGCAACCGAGGAATCCTGATCCTGCAATCCTCAGAGGATGGCAAGTGGATCCTGCAAATGTGTTTCCATTTGGCTGTTGAGACAGGCACATTTAAGCAGCTCCTGCCCAGTTTCCCTGCTAATCAGTTATTGTGGCAAGTGCAGGAGGTTTGTGTCTGGGACAGAGAAATTGATCATTCCAAGCAATAAAGAGACACCAAACGGATACCAATCAGAAAATGTATGGTTAATAACTCAGCCTGCTTAGCTCACACTACAGTTCCTTGTCTTGCTGCAGTGTCATAAAGCAAGATGCAACATCAGTCTCAACTTTACATTTCCTGTCTTCTGTCCATTAAATCTAGACAGGCAATGAGAATTCAGTGTGGTGGTTTGTATTTCATATACAGTTAATGTGTCAAAATGAGAAATGTTTTCATCCAGTGTAAGATCATGAACTTCATCATTTGCTGCAAAAATGAGGAAATCTAATGATTCATGCCCAAAGCATCCCTTAGCATGCTCATGGTATAGTCAGAATTGCATGAAACACTGCACTGGGTATAGGAAACAATGTCTCTGTGGTCAGGTTACTCTTTCTCGTATTAAAGTTTCAATGATTTATACTTTAGATGATTTTTTTAATTATAATTATAAATCTACATGTATAGTCTGGTATTATTCTAGGATATTTACCATAATGAACGACTACAGTGTAAGTGCATCACTTTTCTCCAATGAACAGAATCAAAACTGCTCAACTGTATCATAGACCCCCTACTGATAATTGATTGTAGAGATTCTCCTTTTGTTGAAGAGGTGGGGGGAGGGCTTTTGGCTGTAGGACAATCTGCTTTCTAGCCCTGCTGCCTCCCTGAAGTTCTAAAGGGTCATGGTGTGCAGAATGGTCACAAAACCAAGAAATCCCATGGGTTTGTTACAATACTTTTAAAAAATAAAATATTGGAAAATGTACCTGCCCTGCTGCCCCTGGGTTCAGGATCCTGTGTTTCCCTTTAAGAACTGATAACATCACAACAAGCACTTCGATTAGAGGAGGGGGCAGAGGAAAATGCTCTGCAGTCTGAGTTTGCAGCATGCAGCTGATTATCTTTAAGGTCCTGTCTACCTGGTAAAAACAACGATATTGGTGGACCTATTGCAACATGGTAATGCACTGAGATGGGGAAAATACAGTTCAGTCATGCAGCACAGATGGGAACAAACTATGTTTTAACCACGCTTTGGCTTTACAACTGAGTCCCCTACCTTGGTAGGAATTACAATGTAGACAGGACGTAATCTAAGTGATATACACTAATATATGTGCAGAGTAGAGCTGCCTGCTTGCCAAAGAACACGTAGGAAGTGATAGTCTCTCAGCCTAAGTGATGAGTCACACATCCCAGAGAACACTGGGATTGCATTGCAGCGGACAGTGCAGTTGAGATTTGTAGCCTGGAGCTACCAAGGAGCTGCCAATACCCTCCAAAACTGAATGTAAGATGAGAATCTATATAGCCTGTAGCCAATGGGTATGAGGAAGTTCCAAGCTTGGGAACCATAGTCTATGTCCACACAGCGAGTCTCAGACCCCGGGTCAGGAGACTCAGGCTTGCATTGCAGCACTAAGAACAGTTGTATCGATGTTGCAGCTCAGGCTGGAGCATGGGCTCTGTGCCTATTCCTACCCAACAACCTGACCTGGGACATCTACACTGTTTTTAGCACCACAGCCTGAGTCCTGTGTGGACATACCCAGAACATGCCAAGGAAAGGGGAAAGAAAGACATACACTGTGATCAGAGCTGGCACTCAGACACTTCAGAATGTGACAGTGTTTAGAGCCAGAGTTTTGCTGTGATCCATTCCACAGAGAAAGGCCACCTGCAAACTGAGAATCAGACCCCAGTCCCTCCTTCCCCCAGAGTTTAAGGGTGGGGGGAGCTGGTATTTAATTTGTGCCCATCTCTAATTATGATCACACAATCTCTGGCTTTTTGCAGGGTTGCTCTAATGAGATGCAGTGATGGATTGTTTAGAAACACATTTGTGAATGAATGTAGTGCCAATAGAAGGTATGCCCTGACAGTGCTGGAGGCTAATGTCCTTTGACAGTCTATCCAGTACAGGACAGTGATATACCCAGCACAGCAGAGCTCCCAGCAATCCCAGGTTTTATGGAACTTCCCACTGAGATCCTCCAAAGCCTTCTGTCCTGGTTGAAGTGCAGTTTGCCCCAGGCCCTCTATTTTAGAGGCCCCCCTAACTGAGTGGCATTATGACCTGTTACACAGGGTTGCAATGACACTTCAGGTTTGGCCCTTCTGTTCCTCCAGACAGAGAGGATGACAGGCCAAAACTGCGTGGTACTGCATCCTGCTTTAGCCATTGAAAATATTGGGAGGGATGGCACAGTAAAATACACTTACCTACATGTTGCAAACAGTAAGCTACAGATTCATGAAAGTCTTGGGAGGCAGTGTCTTGTGCTTACTGGTCAAATCTAAGACAGGCCAGTAATGAGTACTCCAGGGTTCTATCTCTGCTCTGCCACTGACTCTCTATGTGACCTAGGGAAAATCACTTAAGTGCTTTGTACCTCACTTTCCCCACCTCGGATAACAGCATTTACTTATCTCACAGAGTTACTTATCTCACAGAGTTTAACTCTGTGAGATAAGTAGATTTTCTTAAGAGATTAAGAGATTTACTTACTTATCTCACAGTTTTACTTTTACTTAAGAGTTTTACTCTTTACTTAAGACGTTTACTCTTAAATAAAGAGTAAAACTCTTAAGTAAGAGTAAAAAGTAAAAAGTAAGAGTTTTACTCTTTACTTAAGAGATTTACATAAGAGATTTACTTAAGAGATTTACTTATCTCACAGAGTTACTTATCTCACAGAGTTACAACCAACATTTCTATGATGCTTTGAGATCTTTGGAAAAAGGACGCTTTATACATGTAAATTATTATTGCCTTTATGAACAAATATCCCTGGCTTGGCAGTCTCTCTTTAAATCAAATATTGGAGCTTGAAAGTAGCAGCTCTGGTTTCTCTGAAACAATTAGAGCTGACCTATGCACAGCTTCATCTCAGTACAATGTCTGCAACTTTTTGGAGGCTAGTCCCCACTGGACAGAATGTCACTCTCCTGCCTTGTTTTAGAATAATCAGGTTTTCCCAAGCATGGTTTGCTTTGAAACCAGTGAATGCCTATGTAAATAATGGCTCTGTTTACAGATGATATGAGTGAGTTTAGGCAGCAGGGTTGAAAAGGGAAAGTATTTTTCTTAGGGGAGGAAACCTCTTTTGAGATAAAGGAACCTGTTAAGAACTAGTCAGGTTGTTTGTTAACAAGTATTTGGTGGGCGTAGAGGAGGGAGCAGAATGATTTGGAATGGTACAATTGAGAGAAATAGGATGAAAGCAACAAAGGAAAACATATGCTGATTATCAGGAAGAGTATTTAACAGTGAGCTCTATTAGAGTTAGAGCTGAGTGAAAATCAGAACTTCTGATATTTCAGCATCTGTTTTTGGCCCGATTCAGGATGAAAAAAGAAATATTGACATTAGTCACAGAATGGAAAGTTCCAAAATATGTTAATTGGATTTTTATTCAGAGCAAAATGTTTTAACATTGCTGAACTGAAATATTTCCTTTCATTTGTTGAGCCAAATCAAAGCAATTCACTTGGAATCATTTTGACATTAAACTGCACCTGGTGCTGTGGTGCCTCAATGGAGTTGTAGTTTGGATGCCTCTTGCCCTCATTCTGTAATGAGGCTACAGCCTGAACTCTCTAGTCAGACTGTATTTCCCATGATGCACCTGCAGTCATGGATTCCCATGGTGCATAGGATAGCTTGGTCAGAGAGCTGACTACAGTGCATCATAGCAGATGTAGTTTGGCTAAGGAACCCACCCCAGAGCAGAGAATCAGACCGTGGAGCACGGCGGTATTTAGGCAGATGCAGTTGAACTGATTCTAAATAAAATCTTTTGGTTCAGTTCAACAAGCCACACGTTTCAATTTGGGTCAAACTGACCTGAAAAGTCACTTGAGGCAGATTTCTCTGAACTTCAAACACTGTAAACCTGCTACTGGGTCTGAGCACCCCTATCCTTTGGTGATGGTGGAAATCCAGACTTGGATTTTGTGGGAGCCCTCATCTCTCTAATAATGTTCCCCTACACTGAACATCCCTGACCTTGGAGGAGGAGCAAGGTATCAGAATCCTAACTGTGATTCTGGTCTATCCTTTATAATAGGCCGAACAAAACCCCCCTGAAGGCTTAGAATTGATCTGAATTATGTGGCTCGGAGTCATCTTTAGTATTAAAACACTTTCTCCCGTATTCTCTGCCCTCTGCTAAACATATAGAGAGAGGGAACTCCCAGGCTGCTATACAGATAGAGAAGATCATAAAAGCCATAATCTACAGTGAGTCATCAGCCCAGGTTCTTTGTCTCTTCCCAGCTTCTACTTCCTCTTGGTTTGAGTACATATTTGCACTTGCATTGTGCCTCCTCCCTCCAAAGGTGCTGGACTGTGCAATGTGTTCACTTGCTCCACCCCACCTGGCTACTCACTTATATTCATCCCCTCTTGTCCATGAAGCAGAAGTTGTCCTATCCTCAGACAACACCATATCTGCTGGAGACAAACAGTGATGGCAGGAGTCGCAGCTAAGTTAGCCAAAGAGAGAGCTGTCTTAGACGGGCTTGGCTCGAATGGGAAGGCAGTGAAGTATTTAAATCAGGATTATGAGGCTCTGAGGCAGCAGTGCTTGCAGTCTGGCACTCTATTTAAGGACGAAGAATTCCCAGCCGGTCCTTCTGCCCTGGGCTATCGGGACTTGGGGCCGTATTCCCCTAAAACGCAGGGTATTGTCTGGAAGCGACCCACGGTAAGAGAGCTTCATCGTTACATGTTTTACTAGATTCAGATCAAATCAAATTGGATTCAACCTGAACTCCAAAATCCAAACTGAATCTGAGCTGGAACTTTCATGAAGTCTAGAAAAGGCACAGATTATCCTTTCTTTTCATTCTTTGCCACCTTTCCTCATCTCCCCGGTTCTAACCAGAAAGGAAAGAAGTAATGGAGTATCAAGCCCTTTGGGCTGTGAGAAGCTCCAGAAATGTCAAGGGAGAGCCTGTTCTCATAAGATTTCCAGCACCACTCTGCAGATTTGAGAGGTTTCAGTACAATTGAGAAAAGCATCTGAACTTTTGATGCTTATTCAAATGGAACCTTTGAACCTCCTGGGAATTACTTGTCACCAGTTGAAGCTTATTACTGGCATCATGTGTTTTCCAGGAAAATTAGACTTGTACTAAAATAAATATTTAAAATTTCCAACCCGCAAAACATTATAATTTGAATAACTGGTTGAAATGTTTTGAATTAAATTTATTTTTAATTTTAAAAAATGAGCTTTTTCATGAAAAAATTAGTGTTGTCAATGAAAATGAAAAATGTAGGAGTTTGGGAATTTTTTTGGTTTGCTTTTTGTTATTGGGTTTCCTTTTCCCCCTTGTTTCTCTCCCTTTCCCTCTCCTTTTTTCCTTCAGTGACAAAAGGAAAAATTGGTAAAAAGGAAAAAAGAATGGGAGGGGGAGGGGGCAGAGTGAAACTGTAAAACGGAACACAAACCTTCTCCAAGATGAAAAAATTAAAAGAGGAAATTTTCAAAATAAAAAATAAAAATGAATGAAAAATTGAAACTTGCTGCACTAAAGTAACATTTTTATTATATTCTCCCCCCTTATTTTTTGACGGCCTCCTAATTTGGCACTGAATACTTCCTGCATGGGTGCTAGGGAAACACAGTTTATGTATGTCCACACTTGGCATTGGATGAGAGAACATTTTAACTCACACAGAGGAGGGAAAGATAGCTCAGTGGTTTGCTCATTGGCCTCCTAAACCCAGGGTTGCAAATTCAATACTGGAGGGGATCATTTGGGGCAAAAATTTGTTGGGTGATTTAGTTGGCAATTGGTCCTGGTCTGAGCAGGTGGTTGGACTAGATGACCTTCTGAGGTCCCTTCCAACCCTGATATTCTGTTATTTGAATTAACATGAACTCCACTCAGTGCCTAGTCTAGACAAAGAGTCACAATGACCAGCATGTTCGCTGGTCATGGACAACCTTAGGGTTAACACTGAAGATTAACAGAAGGGTGAAATCCATCCAATTTGAATGGTGCAAAGCCATCCTGAGCAGGGACAGGAACTGTGTATTCCCTGCTCATTGCAGCAAAGGGGTAGAAGAGAACCTGGGGGAGAGACAGGGTCATAGACAATCTACAGCTACAAAGCTCTGCTGGACTATGCTCTGTGCATAGAGGCTGAGTAGAACACCATTGCAGCCTCAAGGATGCTGTAGCAACCACAGGGGCAGCTTGAGTGCTCTGTGCCCCACCCCATGTCAAGTCAGCTGGCACCAGCCTCCGCAGGTTTTTAATGGCAGTGTAGATGTACCCTAACTGAAAATGAGTCACCTGGAACCTGTCTTGCTGAGGCAGCATAAATTATATGGTCCACCCTCAGGGCTGGCCTTACCCATAGGCAAGTTACGCAGGCGCGTAGGGCACCAGAAAATGTGGGGCACCAGATTGCCCCACATTTCCTGGTGCCCTAGGAAGCGGCGTGCTGCTCCAGCGGCCAGCCCGATCCCCCGGTTGGTTGAGCCAGCCAGGAAAGCTGCTCTGCTCCTGCCCTGCCCCTTCCTCAAAGCCCCAGCCCCGCCCCCACTCCACCCCTTTCCCCTGAGCTATGTCTCGGGGGGCTGCAGCAGAGGTTGGGTGCACCCTGGACTCACCGGGCGGCGGGAAGTGGAGTGACCTGGCCCTAGCCCGTTCCGCTCCACCGGCTCCCAGCTGCGCCATTGATGAGTGGTGGCGATGGGGGTTCCCCCCGTTCCCCAAGTCCCAAGGCTGGGAGTCAGGGGAGCGGAGCGGAGCGGAGCGGAGCGGGCTGGGGCGGGGCACTCCACTTCCCACTGCCCCCGTCAGTGCAGGGTCGGGCCTGCCCTGCACCCACCAGGTGGCAGGAAGTGGAGCGACCCGGCCCCAACCCGCTCCGCCAACTCATGCTGGGGGAGGGGGCAGGTTCCCCCTGTCTCCAAACCTGCTCCCGCCCCCCACAGACCTTGGGCGCAGCCCACTCTTCCGCCCCAGCCGCGTCCCTTTTGCCTGAGGCCCTGCCCCTTCCAAGGCCGGGGACAAAGTTCCCCCCCCCCACACCGGTGAAAGAAATTTTACTTTCACCCCTGCTCCCCGCTAATCCAAAGATGTGTATTCTGAAGCAAGCTCTCTGGCAACAGGGTCCAGCTCCCACTGGGAAAGAATCTCAGCTTCTCTCAACACCTACATCCCAAAAATCTCTTCTGTATGCTGCTTATCACCTTCATTTAGAAACTCATGTGAAGTGCTCAGAGCAAGTGACGACTTTTGAAGAGTGAGGAGACTTTAAACCGTTTTCTAGCTTTAAAATAATTGGAGGATTTTATTCAGACTTTCCAAACAATTGCACCTTTGAGGAAGTAGTGAGTATGGACAATTTCATCCCTAATTGTAACTCCAGGGCTATTCAGACTTGCAGCGGAGAGAAAAGACAGTCTAACCTAAAATCCCTGGCTGGCCCCAAAATAAGATTCTGAAAAAGTGAGAGAATTACAAAAGCTAATAGCAATAGAAATGTTTGCATGTGTATTCTTTCAGTGCATTGAAAATAGGTGTGGGAAGATCAAATACTAGCCCAAAGAACTGAAGCATGCTAGTGCTTGAGTACCAGGAAGTGAAACTGACCAACCTGGTTAAACTGACTGAGTCCGATGAAATGCGGAATAAACAAAAAGGGCCAAACTCTGAAGTTCCTTCTCAGTTTTTACTCACTCCCTATTCAGGCAAAACTGTCATCGATGTCAATGGCAGAAATGACTGAGTAAGGGCATCAGGATTTGGCTCAAAGGGTGTAAAGTACATTAGAATTTAAAGTTCAGATGAGTTTTCATAACCCGAGATGTTGCTAATAACACAGGCAAAGAACATTTTCCCAATGTGTTTTTTTAATCTTGATCTTTTAAATATATTGGAAATGTTTACATTTCTTCTTTTTCTGGATTTTGAATTGAAATAATATGGGTCAGAAACAAACTGCAGCTTTTGTCAGACTGCCAAGATTAACATGAATTTAACAAAATTATTTTCAGGAGTTATGTACCAATCCTCAGTTTATAGTTGGAGGAGCCACTCGGACAGACATTCGCCAAGGGGTCTTGGGTGAGTAGAGTAATTGTGAAGAATTTTGCTTGTTTTAGAGACAGGAAAATACCTTTTGTTATTTGAAAATATATGTAACACACTAGCTAAGTGTATTCCATTCTGCACCACATAGAAGCAAAAGGGCAAGAACCTACTATTTCTACCAGCTAATGGAATTACTCTTTTACATCAAATAATTGAAATCCGTGATGAAAGTCTCAGGTTCAATCCCTGCTGACGATACACAGGAGGGGTTTTTATATAATTTCCCCCCCAAACTCAGCAGCACACATAATGATCATTCTTATTTACATAGCAAGTTTGAAGTTCAGCTATTTTTGAGTTATCAATTTACAAAAAGTAAGAATTTTTTTATACCAGGGAAAAATATGAGTTTAGGGATTTTTTTAACCCTGTCATAACTTTACAATAAAAATGTGTTTTTTTTAAACCTTGTCATATCTTTAAAATAATTGGGGGATTTTATTCAGACTTTCCAAACAATTTCACCTTAGAGCAGGTAGTGACCATGGACAATTTCATCCCAGAAGCTCAATATTTTCAAAAGGTCAGTTTGTGTGTGAGAACAAGGGGTTAAAATGGAAATTGTTTTAACCTTAACAACAGTGGTCAGTGCTATTATCTGCCATATCAACATATGGGCAGGACAAACCATCTGGTCATGGCTATGAGTTAGGAATGCTGACCACATTGTTCAGCAATTAATGGAGCACATTCGCTCGGCAGGGTCATCTTTAACTCATAATTTGTTGAAATTTCATATTGAACATTCTATTTCTGCAGCATTTGGTGTAGAACAGTGAGCAAATAATGGAGAAAGAAAGGGGAGACCGTACACCAGGCACACAGTTTAAATATAGCAGGGCAAAGTGGCACCAAACATTTCTCCTTGAATGGCAGAGCAACATTGATTAATGTTTGGAAGACGTTTTATCATCCATCACAGCAAAGCTGACTCTTCCTTACCTGCTTTTTCAGTGCTGCTTTACACAGAACTTTAATGGGGGCTTTACCTATTTTTTTTATTCCTTTTTAAGGCCTTATTCTAACCCGACACATGCCTTCTTTCTTTGCTACCCAACTGATAAGATCCGTCCTTTGAAAACCGCAGCAGCAGCATTACAGGGTTCCTGCCAACACACACAGCCTAAAACCCTGTAATAAGAACTTGATAGATTAGTTACATTGCGTCTGAGCTTCCCTCCCCTCCGAGGTGCTTACTTCAGTAGTTCTAACCTTACCTCAGCCTTATCAATTGTGCAAATAAGATTCATGCCATTTCTGCAAGTCATTGACAGTAAATGACACAAGTGCTGCCCCAGTAAACACAGCTCCATTAAAGCACTTGCTAGAAAATCCCTCTTGTGTGTGTGTGTTTCAATAGCTAAAAATAAGAGGCACAATCATATACTTGCTCCAGAATATTTAATGCTAGATCAGGGCATAGGAGATCTCTCACTGCATTTTCAGAGGGTTGTTCGGTGAGAGTAGTAAAGGCTCCATTTCTTGTCAGCATCACAGTTTATGAAGTTTCGGTAACGGATGTGGATTTTCTTACATGCCCGGAATACAAACCTCTTTTCCATGGCAGCTTACAAGCTAAGGTACTGGAGTATACGTCCAGCTTCGCCTAGTCTGACATACAAACGTTGTTTTAGTTAACGCCATAAATAGAATGCAGGCTCCCTCAGGGCCAGTTGTTCCAGCTCCTTCTTTACCTTCTTCATTTCAGCCCCCGCGTGGAAGTCTGACAGCCTTTCAGTAGTATGTAAACAGAGACCTTCACCATGGACTGTTGCCAAAGTCAGTCACATAGCAGGACTAATAAAGATGGGCCAAAGCTAATCCCTCTCCTGTGAACTAGGGGGTGGGGCATGTTTCTGAGATTTTCTAACGGAGTCCTGTGGGCAGAACCCCAAAGCCCTGGAGCTGGTCACCCCATAACTTTAGGGGAGGTTGTTGAAATCGGAATCACAATTGTCTGGCTTGAGCCCATCTCTCAAAACAATCCTCTTTGGCTTGTGGGAAGGGTAGAAAATCAGCTTAACAATATAATGAGGTGCGGCTTGCATCTCTGAATAGAATCACTTCTATCAGCTCCACAGGACTCTGTCCTTTTATAAAAGTACATATGTACATACATAAAACTGACTTGAGTCTGGAGTGTAACCAGGGAGCATATCTTTTAATGTTCAGATGGTAGTTGCTTAACACTGCTGAGGCCACAATGGGACTTTTTGTTATTTAATCTAATAGTTTGAATATCAAAGTGCTGCTTATTAAGCCTTGTATATAAAATGTTTTTACTGAAATAAACCCTGGTTATATATTTACATAAATCATCGGTGTGACCCACTGACTAGTCCCTTAGGGGAATAAACCCCATTTTTATACTTCTTTGTGACATGTTTCGCTTTTAAAAGAACACTACAGGACTGGGCTTATAGGAACAAAAGCAGGAAATCCAGAGTCACAGGCTCACTCCATTAAACTTTATTTCTTTGACAACAGCATAAGTTAGATGAATATCAGCGTGGTGAGTTTGATGGGAACTTGAAAGACTGGAAATATTTTAAATGCACTCTTTGAACCATTTCTTTTCGATGGCCTCGTTACAACTTAAAATGCAGAGTCACACATGCACTATTATTTAAAGGTGACCTGTGAAGTTTCCTTAGAGCTGTCCAAATAAGTTAACTCCAAAATTATTTGCTGAAAGCCTCAAATAGCAAGTGGCAGAGATTTATTTTTTAAAAATAAATATTATTTTACATCCACTGGAAAAAATACACTTAAAATAGCTTTCCAGATCCATGCCATTCTCTTTTATAAAGTGCCGTTCATCTTGAAGGCTCCCAAAGCGCTGTACATGCTTTAGAAACAGAGGGCTAGATCCTCTGCCCGTGTACTTGGGTTTAGTTTCATCGAAGCCAATAGAGCTATGTCATTTTACAGCAGCTGAAGATCTATTCCATCCATGCTTTCTCTCTATGTGTAATGATTATATGTGCATAGATAAAGTGCCCATACAGGCAAAAACCTAGCTGTGAGAGATGTCTTCTAATAAAGGTGGATCTGAATTGTACTCATTGTATTTGAGGACTCTTTTTGGCCTCTTAACACAGGAGTGTGCTTAATAATAGTGGTTTCTGTGACAAGTTTCATTGTATAATATGTTTATAATCCTCATAAAGCCCATCTCCATAGGCTGTGGGGTTTCTGATAGTGGGTATATCACAGACTGATGCATTCTGGAGATCAAGGGATCTGAGGCCAACTAGATAGTCTTTGAGGAGCCTAAAAGCCTCTTTCTTTGTTGAATGTCCCATTGTACCACTTCTATTTGCAGCATTTAACACACAATTGTAGAGTTTAACTCATATTAGTACAAAACTTCAACAGGCCTCCTTTAAAAGTAGTAAACTTGTTGACCTCATGCATTGTAACCCACTGCACTGCAGAGGTCGAGTAATCTGGTCTATGTGCTATGAGCTCCATGGCAAGTGCTGGCAGTGAAGGGTAGAACTGAGAGTCAAGTCTGGGTAGAGGGCAGATGTTGAGGGAAAGGATCACAGACAGGAACTAAGGCCATGGTTACACTGGCACGTTATAGCGCTATAAAGCCCCCACGAGCGCTATAACCTCCTCCCCGTCCACATTGGCAAGGCACTAAGAGCGCTATAACCGCTGAGTTATAGCGCTATTATTAATCCACCTCCTCATGGGGAATAAGGGCTGTAGCGCAGCTGCTGTAGCGCTACAGGAAGAATGTGGACACCCACTGCGTGGACACCCACAGGCCTCCAGCCTGTCCCATAATTCCCGTTCGAGCCACTCTGGTCATCACTTGCAAACTCTTTTGTCCTGTCCTCAGGTGACCACACGTCAGACCCGCCCTTTAAAGTTCCAGGGAAATTTGAAAATCCCCTTCCTGTTTGCTCCAGCCAAGCGTGGCGTGCTCTCAGGGAATCCTTTCAGGTGATCATTCTCATTGATCTGATTGATTGCGTTGCGTGGTCTCAGGAAATCATTGCAGGTGATCATTCTGATTGATCATCATGACTCCACGTGCCATGCCTCCTCGCAATAGGCGATCCCCAGCATGGAGCAATAGTGAGGTGCTGGACCTCATCAGCTGTTGGGGAGAAGAGGCTGTTCAGTCTCAGCTGCAGTCTAGCCACAGGAATTTTGACACCTATGGGCAGATATCACGGGCCTTGGCAGAAAGAGGCCATGAGCGGGACACTCTGCAGTGCCGTGTTAAGGTAAAGGAGCTTAGGAATGCGTATCGCAAAGCCCGCGAGGCAAACGGCCGCTCCGGGGCAGCCCCGGCGACTTGCAGATTTTATAAGAAGCTGCACGCGATACTTGGTGGTGATCCCACGGTCACTCCATCGACCACCACGGACACTTCCCAGCCCACCAGTGAAGGGGGGGGTGAGGAGGAGGACGAAGACCAGGAGGATGAAGAAGAGGAGGAGGATGAGGACGAGGCGGCAGTGACCCAGGGTACGGAGGAGTCCCTGGACACATGCAGCCAGGAGCTCTTCTCAACCCAGGAGGGCAGCCAGCCACAGCGTCCGGCGGTTGCAGGGGCCAGCTCAGCAGCGGATTGCGGAGGTAAAGCTGCTTTTCTATGGGGAAGGCTGGCAGCTTGGGGTGGAAAGGGATGAGGGGGGCATTCCACCTGGAGCTCTTCTCAAGCCAGGAGGAGGGCAGGGGGGCATGCAGCCAGGAGCTCTCTTCTAAAGCCAGGAGGAGGGCGGCCAGCCACAGCGTCCGGCGGTTGCAGGGGCCAGCTCAGCAGTGCATTGCGGAGGTAAAACTGCTTTTCTATGGGGAAGGCAGGCAGCTTGGGGTGGAAAGGGGATGCTTGCATGCTTGCCTACATGTGGAATAGAGCATTGATGTAGTCTATCACATCGCGGTAGTCATCATCAGTAATCTCTTCAAAGGTCTCAATAAGAGCACTTGCAATGCGCCTGCGCAGGTTTCCCGGGAGAGCCAGCGTGGTCCCCGTCCCGGTCACGGTCACTAGTCCCTGCCACTGTGCTACAATGGGTGGGGGGAGCATTGCTGCACATAGGCAAGCTGCATATGGCCCTGGGCGGAAGCCGCATCTTAATAAAATCCCTTCCCTTTGCTCCTCAGTGACTCGAAGCAACGAGATATCTTCCAGGACAAACACCTACGGAGAATGTTGGAACAGTGTTCAGAGTAGGGCTCCTGCCACTTCCCGGCACTCCACCCCTCCCCCCCCCCCGCCACAGCTTTTCAGGGCAGGGAAGAAATCCTTCCCCCTGACTGCTGCTCAGAGTGGGGCTCCTGCAACTTACCGGCACTCCCCACCCCCTCCCCGCCACAGCTTTTCAGGGCAGGGAAGAAATCCTTCCCCCGCCTGCTGCTCAGAGTGGGGCTCCTGCAACGTACCGGCACCAGCACTCCCCACCCCCTCCCCCGCCACAGCTGTTCTTGGCCAGGGAAAAAATCATTTCCCTTGCCTCTGGAGTCCACTCACCATGGCAGGGGCTCCGTTGCTGTATCTGTGCTGTCTGCGGGACAGGCAAACGGGGAATGCGGGGGAATGATAGGCATGTCTGCTCTTTACAAGGGAACCACTGTGAAATGTATCTTTTTATTTTAGAAGGGTCGTCCTTCACCCCTTCGCCATCGCTCTTATCAACAGCTGAGAGGCTCAGGCGACTGAGGAAGCGGCCACGAAGGAGCAAAGAGGATCTTGTACAGCAAGTAATGCAACAGGCTGTAACGGAGAATCGAGTTGCACAGAGGTGGAGGGAGAATGAGAGCAAGTTGAGGGAGAAGGCGCGGAAGGAGAACGCGATTCACCGCCGGAAAAGCACCGACAAGCTGCTCTCATTACTGCAGCTTCAATTGCAGACTATGCAGCGGCTTGTCACCCTTCAGGAGGAGAAGCTCCGCACCCACCACCCCAATTATCGTTTGCCCCAACTCCCTTCCCCTTCTTTGCCTCTGTACCCTCCAGGCCACTATCATCAGCCAAATGGTTATCACCATCCACAGCTGCCTCCAACCCCTCTGTCTTCACCGAACAACCCCCAAACCCCGGACCATTATCCACTGCAGTCTACCCCTAATAACATGCCTTACTGCCCTCCGCAAATGGGGTTCGGGGGACATGGCCACTGTGAGGGCACTGGAGACTCAGAGACCCGGACATATTCCGATCTCTGACTGACTCCATGACACCCCCATTGCACCTCCCCTGGCTTCCCCCTCCCATGCATCACAATATTTTCTTTCAGCAACCGAAGTACCTGTTCAATACATGAATTGTCTTCTTAATAAATGGGTTTCTTTATTAAGTGTACATACATTATTACAGGCTACAGAAAAGCAAATGCCTGTTCCTGTTAAAAGAATGCTCCCTCCCTCCCTCCATCTGCACCTCACTTTAGAACTGGCTTTCAGCCTCAAAATGCTCCCTCAAGGCTTCCCTGATCCTAACAGCCTCGCGCTGGTCCCCTCCAAGAACCCTGCTCTCTGTCTGGGCATATGTGGCCTCCAGGCGTTGAACCTCCGAGGACCATGCCCGAGTGAAGCCTTCGCCCTTCCGCTCACAAAGATTATGTAGGGCACAGCATGCGGAAATAACCGCGGAGATATTACCCTCAGTCAAGTCTAGCCTCCCATAAAGACAACGCCAGCGCGCCTTGAGACGCCCAAAAGCACACTCCACAGTCATTCGACACCGGCTAAGCCTGTAGTTGAACCTTTCCTGACTGCTGTCCAGGCTCCCTGTGTAGGGTTTCATGAGCCAGGGCATTAAAGGGTAAGCAGGGTCACCAAGAATCACTATGGGCATTTCCACTTCCCCCACGGGGATCCTCTGGTCTGGGAAAAAAGTCCCGGCTTGCAGCTTCATGAACAGGCCGGTGTTGCGGAAGATGCGTGCGTCATGCACCTTTCCAGACCAGCCAGCGTTAATGTCAGTAAAATGCCCACAGTGATCCACAAGCACCTGGAGAACCATGGAGAAGTACCCCTTTCAGTTAACGTACTCCTCAGCTAGGTGGGCGGGCGCCAGAATAGGTATATGGGTCCCATCTATCGCCCCTCCACAGTTAGGGAAACCCATTTCTTCAAAGCCAGCCACGATGTCATGCACGTTATCCAGAGTCACGATTTTTCGTAGCAGGATGCGATTAATGGCCCTGCACACTTGCATCAGCACAACTCCAACGGTCGACTTTCCAACCCCAAACTGGTTGGCCACCGATCGGTAGCTGTCTGGTGTAGCCAGCTTCCAGATCGCGATAGCCACCCGCTTCTCCACCGGGAGGGCAGCTCTCAGTCTGGTGTCCTTGCGCCGCAGGGCAGGGGCGAGTTCAGCACACAGTCCCATGAAAGTGGCTTTTCTCATTCGAAAGTTTTGCAGCCACTGCTCGTCATCCCAGACTTGCATGACGATGCGATCCCACCACTCTGTGCTCGTTTCCCGTGCCCAGAAGCAGCGTTCAACAGCCGTGAGCATGTCCGTTAATGAGACAAGAAGCTTCGTGTCAAATGCATTCACCGCTTCGATCTCATCTTCAGACTCATCACTGTCATCCTGCATGTCAAGGAATAACTCCACTGCACACAGAGATGTGCTGGCGACAGTCGTCAGCATGTTCCTCAGCAGTTCTGGATTCATTGCAGCACTCGACAATGGAAGACGGAGCGTGCCTTGCTGAAACCCTTGAAAGATGGCACCGGAGGTGGAAGGAAACACAGGGATTGCTGGGATATGCCAAAAAGCATCATGGGTAGTTCAAACAGGATATAGAATGCTCCGCAAGTGACGCCCCCGCTACCACAAGGCATTGCGCCAGATCAGGAAGAGGTGCACTGTGGGATACATGCCCTAATGCGCTGCTCTTAATGCCGTATTAAGTGCCGCAAATGCGGCCATGCTATAACGCTGGAGCATCTCAGTGTGGACATACAATAGCGCTATTATTATTGCTGTATAAGGGGACCGCTATAACCAATAGTGCTATAATCTTGTAAGTGTAACCATACCCTAAGAGAGTGAGAGCATTTTGTCTTGGATCTATTCTGAGCTTAAGGGCCTGTTGAAATAGCAGGAAATGTTTAATACAGAGAGGCCTCTGAGCTGCAAAATTCAGATCTGGGTTTCAAAAATTCTAAATTTGAGAAGTTTCTCCCTCCCCCACTCCTTCCCCTCAATCTGTGCTTTCACTTTGTGTCCAGCTCCACTTGACTAGATCATTGACTAGAGAATAAAATTCTTACCAGTTTAGACACTTTTAGCACTAGCGAAAGAAGCTTCTGTGTGACTGTAAGTAAATATTTATTGTGGCTTTTATTTTATAGTCACCATGAGTGCAGCACAGTTGAGCAAATATTATAGAATTATATCGGAATCTGAGTCAGAGTTCCAAGATAACCACAGGTTTCAGATTTCAGA
Organism: Dermatemys mawii; assembly: GCA_007922305.1. Lineage (NCBI taxonomy): Eukaryota > Metazoa > Chordata > Testudines > Dermatemydidae > Dermatemys > Dermatemys mawii. Next base: position 9,029,995 of record ML677362.1, read on the forward strand.
GTAGCTGGTTTCAGAGTGGTAGCTGTGTTAGTCTGTATCAGCAAAATCAAGTCTTTTTTCAGGCCTAATTTGATGGTGTCCAGAGTGAGAATGGATGGGTCACTACAAAAACTAATTCCCCACTTCTGATACTCACACCTTCTTGTTAACTGTTTGAAATGGGCCACCTTGATTACACTGGCCCCATTAGCACTCCAAAAATGATTTCCACCCCTTCTTGTCAACTGTGGAGAATAGCCCACTTGCACCTTAATTGAATTGGCTTGTTAGCATCAAAGATCCCTGACTCCATCATCAAATTTTCCTCCTAACTGGAACAACGTGCCTGTCAGGATTGCCTCCCCACTCTGAACTCTAGGGTACAGATGTGGGGACCTGCATGAAAAAGAACTAACCCCCCCAAGCTTATTTTACCAGCTTGGGTTAAAATGTTTTTCCCCAGAACACAACATCTTCTGTGTCTGGACTTAGTAGCTGCCACCATCAAGTGAGAATGTCTCAAAAACTATTGGACATGGGCCACTTGAAGCCCCTCTTTCTCTTTCCACAAAACCCCCAAACTTCCTCCTTCCCTGGGAAGCTTGAGAGAAAAAAAACAAACCTTGCCTGCTCCTGCGAGACGTGCCCGATCCAAAACCAAGATCTTACACAATGGAAAACAAGCAGATTCTTAAAAGAAAGATTTTAATAAAAGAATAAAAGAAAAAGAAAGGAATAAATCCCTTATAACCATCAATAGAACAGCATCTACCATAATCAACAAAAGGATTCAGAAACCAAACCTCTCCCCCGAGGCAACTTTCTCCCATAGTTGATATCTCTGCTGAAGCTTACAATATCAAGAAGCACCCAGCGAACACTCACCACTGAGAACCCTCCAAGTGATAAAAAGAAGGTAAACTTACTGACTACAGTACTTGATAGAAACTTATAGTGAAAGAAATAGCTGTGTTCATCCCATAGCTGAGTGGAACCGAGAGAGCCCCACATTGAAACTGAAACTCAAAATCCTTTGTCTCCCGAGGAATTTCTCATTGGTCAGTTGTCCACCTCTCAGGTTACCTTTAGCTTAACCCCTTACAGGTAAACACTAATTCTAGGCTACTTCATACTTATGACAGTGCCAGACCCCATATTTTTGTGATCTAACTTCTTTTGAAGGAAGTAGAAATGATTGAGTGATGGAATTGCTGGCATTCCGCCTAAATGCTAGGACAGAGAGAGATTTCTTATGGAGAATTCTTGTGAAGGAACAGGACCATAGATTGCTACAGTAAGACAGAATTAGCACAGGGAAGGATTCTCATTTAATTGAAAATTCTATATAGTTTTGTGCTGACTAAACATTCCCAAGGTGGCCATCCTTGAGGTTAAACAAGTCCCAGCTGCAGACACACAGTAGTTAATGCAGCAGGCTCAACTTTCAATAGTTGCAACGGCCTGGCCTGTAACACAGAGGAGGCATTTCCAGATAGCACATATGGGGAGAACTCTACCTCCTCCTTACCAATGGGCTGTGTCTCTTCTCTGTGGATGCTCTTATAGCGGGAATAGCAGGAGAACTGCTCCACCATCTCCTCAATGCTAGCACTGTGTGCTTCAGAGCGGGCCAGCAGCAGCTGAGGAACTGAGAGGCAGGGGAGCCAGAAGCAGGGATACACAGAAAGATGAGGATTTAAATTCCCACTTCAAAAGCTGTTGTTTTCCTCTCCACATCAGGACCCCTCCTCTTCCACATCCCCCTGCTACCACAAGGACGATGATTAGTTCTGCTTCTTCAACATGTGGGGCAAAACGTGTGTGATACTACAGTTCAGTGCTAGCAACATGTATGGACCCTGCATATATGCAAAGTGGTACTGAAATACTCTCATGCTGCATGCCATACTGGTGTCACCAGGGATACCATGCATTTCCTTACCCCTCAGATCATCATCATGTGTGTGTGTGTGTGTGTGTGTGGTGGTGGTGGGGTGGGGAAGGCGGAATATCTTATCTCCGCTTATGGCAGCTAACTTTTTTTTTTAAGAACCAGGCTTTGAAACACAAACTACAATGCTTGGAGAGCTACGTGCGTTTTAGTTTGAGAGTTACATTTTGCTCAGTGATGGGCGCTTCTGTGGGAATTGGTACAAACATGTCTCAGAATTTCCTGAGGGGCAGTTTAATCATCAGCAGTTTTCTAATTAGGCTTTGGATACTGAGGTGCTGGGCACCTTCATTCCCATTCAAGATTAACCTCAAGCTAGTGACAGTTAAGGGCATGCGGCTCTCAGCATCTCGCAGGACTGGGTTGGACCTTCTGCTGCGGTGAATACACTTATCTGATTTTTAAGATGTTAGCTGCTGCCCTCTGATGTTAAAGCACACACCAGTTCAGACTATTTGGGCCAGATTCTCAGCTGCTGATTTATCCCAACTGATGACATTGTTATGTGTGTCTATATGAAGAAACTAAGGCTGGGTTAAGCCCAAATATCTCAGAAGTAGTATTTGTTTCCCTGATCTTTTCCTGATGCCTCACTAACCTCAGGGAGCCATTTGGGTCCAAGAAAGAACATGAAGTATGTTCCCCCCATGGTATTTCCATCATCTAGAAATTAAAATGGTGTGGGAAGCCTAGATCTTGCATTGCTTCGGCCACATAAATTGCTCCCTGAAGGCATTAAAAAGCATGTAAAAAACATGGTCTAAACACAAATAAAAGTTAGAGATGGCCCCAAACTGGAACACCAAATCCACCACTCTCATCAGCCCTGGAAACTTTGGCAGAATTTAAAACAAGATTTGGGCTTAGCTGTATTAAATATGCATAAGCCAGAATCTGCCCACCCCCACCCCTTGAAAAAATAAGCAAATTAGACATATTTAAAAGCAAACAAATAAAACAACTCAGGAACTAGCCTTCCAATAGGATTTCACAGGTCACTTTACTTTGGCATTTTAATTCAAAGGATATTTCAAGTAGTAGTGTAGGGCGAAATGAGGAAATGGCAAGGCCCTATTTTATTGATGCACATTTCTATCTTGAAACTTGCATCTTCCCAGGTGACTGCTGGCTCCTAGCAGCCATTGCATCTCTTACCTTGGATCAAGAAATCCTTCATCGAATCGTTCCCGAAGATCAGAGCTTCCAGAAGAACTATGCTGGGATTTTTCATTTCCAGGTAACTCTTGCGAATCCATCAGACAGGATCAAGATGTGAGGAACAAAAGAAAGATCCAATATTTAGGTAAATGTAGCTTGTCTCCTTGCTGATGACAAGTTATATATTCAGCAATTAAAGTGTGCAAGTGAGATAGACAGAGAGGAGGAGAATAGAGAAAACTATAACAACATGCAATTATACATACTCAGTGGGCTAGAATTCTGCTCTCTTACATCTGTGCAAACCCAGTGCTGCACCAATGGTGGCAAGAAAGTCACTCCAGATTACTACCACTGTGATGTAGACCAGAATGTTCTAGATCAGATGCCAACTTTTTCACAATGTAGGCCATATTTCATCTCAGCAGGGAGACTGTCCTGTGGGATTTGCCTGCCTCCCAATCTTTGTCAGGTTGTCCATTTCCCCTCTCATTTGTGACCACATAACACTTGGTGGCAACTCCAGCAGTTGCTTACACAGAGAATTAATATTAGCTAAGTGCACAGGCTTACATTTCCAAAAGTGAGTAGTATTTTTGGGTGTCCCAACTTGAAGTCTGTGAGAATGTTCTAGATGTTTCTTCCAAAGTAGCATTAATATTACTTATTAATAAACTTTCACATAGTGCTTGTAAATGTACCAAAGCCTAACAGAACATAGTAAAGCAGAGCATAGAAAAAACATTGGTCTCTGTCCCAAATGATGTGCAGTGTAATACGGATGGGACAAAACACAGACAACAGTTCAAATATGGGAGACTGAGGAGAAATCAATGGAGAGGAGCCCAGTGTAGGAAGGATTCCTTAAAGTGGGTTTTCATGAGGGATGTGAAGATGGAGAAGAAAAGATGAATGGCTAACAAGAAGTGGGAGACTGTTCCATAGCACAAGGGGCAGTGAGAAGCAGAGAGTGGCAGGAGGATTTTTAGCAGGGAGGTAACTGTAGCACACAGCAATAACCAGCCTTTCTTTCTTCCCTTAGTTCTGGCAGTATGGGGAGTGGGTGGATGTTGTTGTTGACGACAGGCTGCCCACCAAAAATGGGCAGCTGCTCTTCCTTCACTCAGAGGAAGGCAATGAGTTCTGGAGCGCTCTGCTGGAGAAGGCCTATGCTAAGTAAGTGGGGCTAATTCTGAGGGAGGCCATAATAAGTGCGAGGAATGTAACTGTTTCAACCCACATCAGTGCCAGGCCCAAACACATTCTGCCCTAGTGCTGGTCTTTTATTCCTCCTCCTCCCTCTGTCCACACCACTTCTTGTTTTTCACAAACACTTCAGGGATCACTGCCAACCTTCTGCCTCAAAATACCTTATCTACTAGTTTCACAAGTAACACCTATGTGTACAGTAACAGAGAGATTGAGTTCTACACCATTATTTCTGTAATGCAAATGTGACATGCGTGTGGAAACTGGCCGGATGCTCCTTATTGCATCTGTGTTATCTTATTTTCTTCCCCATAGATTGAATGGCTCGTATGAGGCTCTCACAGGAGGCTCCACTATAGAAGGTTTTGAGGATTTCACAGGAGGCATCGCTGAGTCTTACGATCTGAGGAAGGCCCCACCAAACCTGTATCAGATCATCCAGAAAGCCCTGCAAACTGGGTCATTGCTTGGCTGCTCCATTGATGTGAGATACTGCCAGTACTTTACTCTTCTGCCATCAGAACTCTGATCTGTGTAGTAGGAAAAGCTCAGGTCAGCAGCAGGCATTGTTACTATGGAAGGACCTGTTTCAACGCCCACTGAAGTCAGTAGAGACTTTCTACTGATCTCAGTGAACTTTGGTTCAGGCCCTAAATGGGCAACCACCCATCTTGTCTCCTTGCTCAGGAAAGCACGTAATAATTAGAGCTGGGAACTAGGAATCATGTTTCTGGGTTCTATTCCTGACTTTGCCTCTGATTACCGCTTCATTTTACTCATCTGTAAAATAGGCATAGCAGTGCTAACTTATCTCCCAGGAATTGTGTGAGGTTTTATTAATTTGGGGCTATTGAGATCCTTGGATTAAAAGAGCTAGAGATGTATAAAGTGCTATCAGCACAAACTTCTGGAAAAATGTTAGGTTAATGTTGACTTCCTGGCTATCTATTCAGCCCTCGTGTCTGACACGGCCTCACATGTACTGGTGATGGCATGAGTCCCTCGTAGAGTTGTGGCAGTCTGCCCCACACCTGATTTACCTAGTGACAGCATGTCAGCTCAGACTCCTCAACAAAATTTCCTCTCTGACTATATTCCTTTGAGACTGGAAAAGAAATGAGTAATTTGTCTGGGTTATCCAGCTTCTAAAATACAGTTCTAACTACTGTTAGGATTCAAATGCTGCCTGCCTACAGTCTCAGACACCCAAATGGGGAGAAGGAGACAGACACAAACTCTTTGAGAATGTCTTACATTCATTCTGTGGTACCTTTCAAGTATGCTTTATTATGAGGTACTCTAGGTCAGTCATTTGAGACCCACAATCACCCTTTTCCCCACACACAACCTGGAGCTGACTCCAGTTCTCAATCCTATACATCACTGATGTCTGTAACAGGCAGTCTCAGCAGTTATAGAAGACATTAGATAGGTTAACTGAAGCCCACATCTTTCAAATTCGTTTCTTCCTCTTATCCCTCAACATTTTTTTGTAAGTTGCACAGTAAAAAGGTCAGTCTTGTATATCTGAATCTTGGCAGACTGAGCCCTTTATATTCACGAGAAGCAGAGTTTATTATTGACTTATTGAATGCCGATGAAAATAACAGGTCTGAGCTCTGGATCTGAGTTTACATAAAAGTTTGGGTGTGGGGTTCTGTACCAGCTAGTGGCACTGAGACCACTTAGAGAGAGTTAAAATGAGTCAGCTCTACAGCTTTAGCTAAGAGCCAGTTGGCTTTTAGCTCATGCACTAAGCTCCAGAAGTCCCAGGTTCAATCCTGCCCACCAACAATGGGGATCTGTCTGTGTTACATTATGATACCATTTAGATATCCGCAACTGTATTAATTTGGTCTTTAAAACTGTATGTGTGTGCAATATATAACAGTATTTTTATTGCCCTAGATCACCAGTGCAGCTGAAACCGAGGCTATCACAAGTAAGAAACTGGTAAAGGGACATGCTTACTCTCTCACTGGAGCAGAAGAGGTAAGCTCATACATAATGGCTAAACCTATGAGGCTTCCTATGGGTAAACCTGACCTATACAGTGTCAATGAAACTTACCATCACATAGAATGATTTTCCAGTATAGCAGAACATAATTTTGGGTTTGTGATACTACACTGCCTTTGACAAGTTGCTGATGGCTCTCCATGTTTGACCCACATGAAAATGTTGCTAATATCTTCACAGAGACAGAGAGAGATTGACTGTAATAGTTCTTTAGTTCGAAATCTCTCCCCTTGGTGATAACCTCTCAGAGTCCTTATTCCAACCAGTTTTCCTCAGCGAATTAGTATAGCCTGCAACCCGCATTGTACTAACAGACTCTATTATAAACTCACTTGAACTTTACATTTCACAAGCTTTCCCTAGTACATATCACAAGCTATTGTGATTGTAGAGATGATACTGCTAAATAACTTTGTACAAATTGACAAAGAGTCCTGTGGCACCTTAAAGACTAACTAAAGTTTTAGAGCATATGCTTTTGTGGGCTAGTACCCACTTCGTCGGATGCATGCAGACATAAATGTACATAATTTGTACAAATTATGCTGCTGCACTATCTTCTGAAATGCCACATGCTGTGGAGCATGCAGATCTTGTGCTGTGCTGTAGCTGATGCTCATCCTTGCATGTTACCCATATATTGTATGACTCACCATTAGGCCTGTAAGTAATGCTATTTTTGTAGTGCTGGGTTGGTGGTGGAGGGAAGAGTAAAATGATGGTGGGGGTGGGAGACATTTGGTGTTTTTTTATCTCTGACCATCCCACTAGAGTGCAAATTGTGGGGGGGGGGGGGTTTAGATGTAAAAGCAAACACTACAGAATAATGAGTAAATTTAACAAAATGCTTAAACTCAGCTTGTTGTGAATCCTACAGGTAAACTACCGTGGGCGCCTAGAGAAGCTAGTCAGGATTAGAAATCCCTGGGGTGAAGTGGAGTGGACCGGAGCCTGGAGTGATAAGTAGGTTATTATATACTGTGGCATCCCTCTGAACACTGTGTTCCAATATCTTTAAAAAATTAAATTGGTAATATCTGCAGTTAATAAGCCACACAGCACATTTGGAAAAGGTGTTAAATCAATTGATAGTTGTGAGAAATAAAGAATTATTAATAAATTAGCAGTGCTGGCTACTGATCTGTTCTCATCGTGGGATTTACCTCCTCACCCCAGGCAGGGCTCTCTGTGGAGAGTAGTCTGTAGTTCTCGCTGTGAACAGGGCCAAGGAAGTCAGACCCTGTCATTCTGCAAGGTAACTCTCCTCATGCCTGTAGCCTACTGATGCTGGTGAGACACCAGTGTAGTATTCAGTCAATTTCCATGGCTAGAAAACACAACAGGGCCAAATTGCTGTGCAACTCCATCAACATTGATGGGACTCAAAGCCTAAGACAGGGCAATGTTTGACTGCTGCTAGAGAAGCTCAAAAGGCTCTGATTGGGTTCAGCTAAGCACCCAAATGTTTGAATACCCACCTGAATGGCTCTAGGCTGGAAGCTGGGCTTGGAATCTCGTGAGAACTGTGGTCACAACGTTTCCAAGATTTTCTGGGGTTTGGTCAGGTTGGAAATACCATGGAAATAATTTCTCACACAGTATTTTGATATATCTACGTCTCATCCTGGCTGGCTGAAATTATAGCATTGAGTTTGTGTGCAACTTGATCAAAGCTTTAGGGTGAATCTTATTTTTATTGGACCTGCTTTGCTCACCCTAAAAGTAGTAGTTTTCATATAAACATACAGGCCATGTTCTGATCTCCATTATATCTGCTTTAATGTGGATCATCTCCACTGAATCAATGGCGTTACTACAGATTTTCATGGCATCAGATCAGAATCTAGCCCACTGTACAATAGTATGATAGAGATGGAATAGAAGCATTGGATATCTAGTCTTTCCTTGGGACCAGTGCAGGATTGCTCCCTGCAGTATATTTGCTAGTGCTCTCTTTCTCCATTCTTGTTTTAAAATGTCCTAAATAATGGAGGTTTCACCACTGTTCTTGGGAGATTATTAGACATTAGAATAGATCTCACTCTGAGAAACATTTCCTGATAGTCTTTTCTTAATTTCATCCAGTTAGTATTAGTGATATCTGTGCATTCTTGCATCTTGTAGTTATGATTAAATGTAAGGTTCATTTGCTGCAAATACAGTTAAATGTAAAGACTGAGTCTTTGACCAGCTCATCTAAATAATTTCCAACTGTATATAGAGTTAATTTGCATTTTGCACAGCCCTTGGGAAGACTAAAGGATGCAGTCATTGAAAGAAATGTGTACTTTTATCAGCTTTAACTATAGAAAGATTCCAACTCCCTGAAGTTGTTTAAAGTAAAATGTAACTACTATACTTGCCTTTTGTGTTTTGCCTGCAGTGCTCCAGAATGGAATTATGTTGATCCCAAAGAAAAACAGGCTCTGGATAAGCAAGCAGATGATGGAGAGTTTTGGTAAGAATCATTAAATGGGAATTAATCCTTAGGAACTGTACATGGAGATGTACAGCATTGCTTTGGACTGTGGTTGAGAAAATACCACTATCCAGAGGATTAATAACACAACCATGATGTGTGAGAGTTATTAGCCTGTTGGTTATCTCCCTTTCCCTTCAAATATTACCTGTATATTAGAGTTTCTATAGCATGATGAGGTGGCAAGGATATTGCTCAGATGCTCAATATTTTGAGGCTTGGATTTTGCCTAAATAGTAGTGAGGAAGTTCAGCTTTATAGCCCAGGTAGCATCGATTTCCCGGGAGTGAATGGAAAATCCAGCTCAGGATTTGTTTACATGGGTTAATATTTAATTGATCTTTGTAGAACTCTACCCTCGATTAGAATAGCAGTTGTTCTCTTTGCACAATGTAAATAGCTACACAAGGTGCAAGGCAGTGGAGAATCAGGGACAAATCTGTGTGTCTACCATCTGATTCAGATTTTCTTTGCTGTGGATTTATTCAGTGTTAATTCCACTGACATTGATGGAGTTACGCCTGATTTATGCGAGTGGAAGTGAAATCAGAATCAGTCTCTGAGTGTAGGGAATGGTATCAGTCCCCAAGAGAGTGCCTGAACATCTGTTGACAGTGTGTTCTGCTCTCCTGGGCAGCTGGCAACATGACCTAATTATCTTCTAACTTATTAATGAGGTAAATGTTACCCAGGCTGAGCTATCAGAGGGGGGAAGAAACATCAACAACGGAAGTATAGCCATTTTTTTTAAATCTCTGGGAGTATTTGGATGTATGGCACTTTCACGGGGTCCTATTGTGTTACCCTTACACTGAGTAGTATCTCATTCCCCACATAGCTGCACTGATTTCACTGAAATTATTTGGGTACTTAGGTATGATGCAGCATGAGCAAGTGGCCCAGCTGAGCCCTTAATGAATATTAGCCACTGAGAACTGTTTGCTTAAAGGGGTGGTGGGGGTTCCTAGAAGCCAATTTTAGATTCAAAGTTCAATTAGAGTGAATTTCAGCTAATTTTCCTCTGGTTCTGCCATTTGCTGCCTCATTAGAAAAGGGATCAATTCACAGTGGGTCTGGCCATGTTCCCAGTTCATGAATTCACCATGGACTCTTTGCGTTCTTTGCTGTCAGGATGGCATTCTCAGATTTTCAAAGACAGTTTACACGGCTTGAGATCTGCAACTTGACTCCTGACACCCTGACGAGTGACAAGTTCCATAAATGGGATCTGACCTTATTCAGTGGCCAGTGGAGACGGGGTTCTACTGCTGGTGGCTGCCAGAACTATCCAGGTAAAGACCCAGGTGAAACTTTTATGCGTGGTGAAGAAATAGATACAGTTTCTTCCAATACAGGTTCCATGTTGTATCATTGTTGCAGCAGCAATGTGGGTTGTTTCACAGGGTATTGTTCTGGTGTTTTTATAGTTGTATCAAAGAAGTGAAACAAAGATCAGGATTGGTTTAGTCTAGGGTCTAAGCTCAAGGCTGAATCAGGGCAGTCCGTTTGGGTTGAAAGTTGAAGTTGAAATCTTGCAAGTGCTTGCATGAGATTTCAACCAAAAATGGCAGAAATCTCATGAGATCAGCTGATATTCAGAGATTTCCATTACCAAAACTGGTTGGGAATCTTGTGAGGTCAGTCATTTTCATGAGATTTCTGCCATCTTGGGCTGCATCAGTGTCTGATTCAGAAAATAGGTCATGTCTCCTTTTCACTCTAATTTGGAACCAGAAGCTTAGAAATTAGTTAAGAGCCAGAAGGGTTTGGATCTGAAGTTCCTGCTCTAGTTTTTTTTTTTTACCTATTTTCTACATATGTTGATTTTAACCCAAACTCTGTGGTCTAAACCAAAATCTGATTCAGACTCATTTTCTCATCAGGGTTTCTTTCCTTACCTGCACTGTCTCTTTTCTTTATGTACCTTTCCTGCCTGTACTACTCAGGTACTAATCTCCAGTGGATTGTGGCGGCCACAATACAGTCACAATTCAACACTGCAAAGGCAGAGTATTGTAATTTGGCATTCATTTTCAGGTCAAACCTGAAGAGAGGCCCTCTGGGATTTGGCCCTATAACAACAACAGTCTCACCGGAGGACATTTCCTGGAGCCAAATGACTAGTTGGTGTTAACAGCATCGGCTCCTTCCAGCTAGTCATTACTCCCTGGGAGATGTCTTTGCAATTTGTTATTGCTTAAATAAATATACAGCACAGCTGGGAAAACATGGAACCATATAATATAAAGGAAAGGTTTGACTGAACCGCAAAGAAGGTTTCTCCAAAGTGCTATTTCTGTACCTCTCATATGAATAGAGTGACTAGATGTTCTGATTTTTATAGGGACAGTCCTGAATTTTGGGTCTTTTTTTATATGGGCTCCTATTACTCCTCAGCCTCTGTCCCAATTTTTCACATTTGCTGTCTGGTCACCCTACATGAGAATGACCTCAGCTGCAGTAAAAGCAAATGGTCTTTCCTTTCATTTTCCCCTGGGATTTTTTAGCGACGTACTGGACCAATCCTCAATTTAAAATCAAACTCGATGAACCAGATGATGATGATGATGGAAGCACTGTGCTGGTAGGCCTGATGCAGAAGAACCGCAGGAGAGAGAAGAAGATGGGAGAAGCTCTACTCAGTATTGGCTATTCTTTATATCAGGTATAGTAAGTTCCTTTTAAGGGGTTACTCAGTGCTGTGCTCTCCTCAAGAGATGGGCAACACTCAGAGAGGCCTTTGGCTTTTCAGCATCACCTCAGTCAGGTTTTGGTTTTGCGAGATGGTTCGAATCCTTCTCTCATTCAATCTGACCCGCATAGCATGGGAGTGTTCAGATAAATGGTTCAGGGTTTGTACCATTCTGTTTCTCTTGCAAAGTCTAAATAGTGCTGGTTCATAATGGAAGGAGATTCCAGATAAAATGGTTCAGTTCTAGGCCCATCACTAGTTCCTGCTATTCGCTTGAATTATTTTTCTTTGAATATGCAAATTGTGTTAGCTTCACTACCTACAATAGTATTGTTCTGTCAATTTGTGGTTTTATATAACACTTGCATCACCACTGTCTGTGTAAACAGCTGGATAATATACTGTAGGGAACAATCCTCCCTGAGGCAGGAGATGGGACTAGGACTTTTCCATCTCTAACTTCTGTGATGCCATGGAAACAAAACAAAAAATCTGAAATTCCAACTGATACCATCATTCATTGTTTTTCTGCAGATATGATATCATGAACTGTAGCGTAGACTCCCATGGGCAAAGGTCATTAATGGGAATGACTAACTTTTTGTTAAAGTAGCTTGTGAGTTTTGCTTCCCTTATCTCCTGCATGTGTGGGATGGTTTTTCTTCAGGGATGAAAATGTGGCACTGGTACAAAACTAACAAGGGTTTTCCCTGGTGCAAAAGTGTCTGTGCACACAGCTAGCTCTCAGTGTATGCCCTGCCATCTGTTTGATGCCAGGCAACCCAATCCATTTGCGTTCTAGAATTTGCACATTCAGGAATGGCTGTCTATACTTATCTATCAACACAGACAGATCAAAACACAGTCTTTCTGCCTTAGTGTATTCCTGTCTTGGGAGATATCTCACCCACCTGCCCACTTCATAATCTTTTACTGGTTAGGGTAGATTTAGTAACTCTTAGCAAATGAACTCTATATCTTGAAAGGAAGGGCTGCTAAATCCTCTAACCTTGACACTCATCCATGATACAAGCTGCCACTGGCACTTTCGCCTATGGATGGATATTATTCTAGCTGAGACTATGGCCAAGGAAGACCTACTCTAGTCAGGAAAACTCTGAGCAGATATGTGTATAACAAGAAAAGAGAATGTGCATACTGAAGCTTACCTGCCTGGTAGAGTCTTAGGGCTTGGTTACACTTGCAGCTTTATAGCTCTTTCAGTTATACCCGCCTTTGGATACAGCTCCAGGGAAAGTGTTCCAGTGCGTCCACACTGACAGCCACAACCGCACTGGCGTGGCCACATTTGTGGCACTTGCAGCGGCACTGGGAATGGTGCATTATGTGCAGCTATTCTCAGCACTCAGCTGGCTGCAACATGTTTTTCAAACGAGGAGGGTGCGGTGGAGTGTGTTGCGTGTATGTGGAGGGAGAGAGCGAGCGGATTTTTCGAGTGTTGAGGGTGTGTCAGCACGCTATCTTTTAAATGCAGATCTTCCTAATCTTCTGCTTCTCACACACTCGGTAAACATTTGCTTTGTTGATTTGCCCAGTTGCAGATAAGCCCTGAAAAAGTACTTCTGCATTCCTCCAGCCAAGTTCAAAACAAAGGGGAGAGAGGTCAATTGACTTAAGTAGATTAGGGGGCATTTTCAGAGATCACTCAAAGCGCAGTATTGTTACTACCCGTTTACACTGGAGCTAAAGTTTATTATCCAATACGCAACAGCTGTTCATCCTCTGGCAAGGAGGAGTAACAGGACTGCTACAGCCACGGACTAATAGTGCTCTATGTGCCCTGCCAGTGTGGACGAATAGTAAGGTAGAGTGCTCTGGGAGGCTTTATTGTGGTATAAAGTGCCAGTGTAACCAAGCCCTTATATACATCATGTCACTGAAGCTAACTGACAGACAATTACAATAGTAATAACTCCTACAACTGAGTGCACAGGCTTACACTCTTATATGGTATGAGTCACCAACCAGTGCACTCCTATCTAAACTAGGCATAAAAGACATTCTAGAAGAGGCTATGGGTGGTTTTTGCACAAGCATGTAAGTGACTTGGGAGCACAAGTCCCATTGAAATCTGTGCTCTCAAATCACTTGGGTGCTTTTGAAAATCATGTCTTATATTCATAAGTGCAAATTATAGCAGTGCTTTTTAGCTATTTTATTAACTCATCAAGGGCTAAATTACATAGATTAAAACTGCTTTGCAAAACTCTGTTTGCCTTCTGGCAATATCTCTTTTGACCTGTGATTAAAGTGTCATTACATTTTTCATCAGTGTCATGGTAATGGCAGGCAAATAGATTTTATGCCTGTTCTCAAAAATTTTCAAAACAATTTTGAGCTAAGCTCTCATTGACTCTGAGTAAACATTTCAGGATTTGGCCCAATGTTCTGTTAATTTTCCTTTGGAACAGTTCTAGCATAAGTGGGAATTTTGTGCCTGGACTAGAATTGTATTTAATGGTTGTAAATAGGAATGAAAGACAAACTACCTGAGTCTCTAAAATGTGGCATTAGTTAACATTTCACCCAACTGACTGAAGAAGATACTAAGCAGCCTCCTTTCATTATTAACTTATCTCTTTTGCAGATCCCTAAAGAGGTATGTACATTCTATTGGAGACTTCCATCCTCCAGATGACTACCACCAGTTAGGTTGAGAGTTGAATTCAACGGCTGCTTAAAGCATGGAGCCTTTTAAACTGACCACAGACTTTCGGGGGAACTTTGACTGGGGTGTTTTTTTAATCATTGAATTGATATTTGAAGACAAACACTGCACCTTCTGAACAGCCATTTTAAAGGAATTGTCGTATGAGGTTTCATCCCAGTCAGATTTTGATCTCATTTACACTAATCTAAATATGACATGGCTCCATCGACTTCCATTGATCTTAGTATTACTAAGGTCAGAATTGGATCTATGAATCTACTAAAGATTATGCCAGAACAGGGTCCATATTGTATTTTCCTTTCCTGCTTAGAGGAAAACCCATCTTACATTATTTAAAGAAATAACAAACTATGTGGGTCCCTCTCTCTTTGCTGGGCCGGGGCACGTCATGAATTTATCCAAATTTACCTCATCAAAAATCAGGTGTCAATGTTAAGATAAAGAGGATTTCCATTTCTAAAATTAGGACCATAAAGGAGTGTTTGGAGCTAGACGGAGTTATATTCATTACTGTAGAGTATCATTCTGTGCTGCCAATTTTGCTGTGTTTTTTATCCTCTTTGTTCTTGCCCAATAACATAATATGCAGCTATGTACCAATTATCTGCTCTCTGTTTACAGCTTCAGACACAAAGGGAAATGGAACTTATACATTGAAAAAATGCTGGATCTGATTTCTTAATTTTTATTGAAGTGTAGCTTAGCTTCAGACTGGGTAGGGAGAAATGCTCTAGTTGTTTGAATAGTTGATTGTACCAAAATTCAATCCTTAATTTAAAAAAGAGAAAAGGCATCACATTATTCTACAGTTCACAACAGAGATACTGTATTGTTTAGGGTTATTATTGTGAAATATAGTATTTTTATATAAGAAGTTACAGCTGATCACCCTTCCAAATGAGTTCAGAACATTTACTCTGTGACCTGGTTTTATAGTCAAGCCAGAAACACTATCAGTATAGCATTCTGCACGCCCTCTGTCAAACATGCTCCACCTTTCTTGCATCATTGCCTTGATGAGTCACACATTTTGAAGGAAAAGTTTGTGGAATAAAGGTAAGTTGAATGGGATTTCTAAAGGTATATTTAGCACTGGAATCTTGTTTTAATTCTGATGATCAGGAATTTGTGGCCGATTTGCTTTATGAACTATGTAAAGTGTAACAAGATTATCAGTCATGGAACTGTGGAGTGGGATTTTCAAAGCAACTAGGGGATTAGCCACACATTTCCCACTGAAATTAATGGGAGTTGTGTGGCTAAATCCCCTAGCTGGCTTTGAAAACCTCAAGCCATGTTATTCTTATGCCTACTGTTAGAGGTAAAAGGCCCTTGAAGTTTCCATTGCAGCAGCTCATAGCTCACATAACATAGCCAATAAAAAGACTATTCTGTTTGTAGTGTTGAAGGACAACTTGTGTCCATTCAGTTTTGGATTATGGATACTGTTGGAAGCAAGGAATAGATGACAGGGCTGTGAGGCTGGTGAAACAGGTGACTGAAGAAATTGGAGAGTTAGCCATGGTACCTGTGTGTCTGTTGTTCTGGGTTTGTTGTTTATTCTGATATGGCAGAACATTTGTGCTTGTCTCCCTCATGCGCACTCAGAGGTTATACTGCTTCCAGCTAGCATAAAGTTCTAGGTATGGCTTTGTGAAATAGAACCAGAGAAATTAGGCTTTCTGGTGACTTTATCCAGTTGATTTTTAATAGAATATTGTTTTTGACAGCTGCAAAATCACACAGCTGTTCATCTGAGCCGGGATTTCTTCACAACCCACCGGCCAGCAGCTCGGTCTGATACCTACATTAACCTGCGTGAAGTTTCCAGCCGCCTCAAACTGCCCCAAGGAGAGTACCTCATTGTGCCATCCACATTCGAGCCTTTCAAAGATGGAGAGTTCTGCCTTCGAGTTTTCTCAGAGAAACCAGCTAAAGCTCAGTATGTATCATCTTCATAATTCTCTCTCTGCTCAAGGTGAGGCAAGCAAGGTGGAATGTTCCACACTACATGGAAGACTTGAGAGTTGAACTGTTAAGGCCTCCAACTCAAGAGCTATTTGTGTCACAAAGTCAGTACATCCACACACAAGCACTGAATTTCTCATTTCTCTGGGGATGCTCGACCCCCACTCCGCCCCAGGCCCCATTCCACCCCCTCCCACCCCACCCCGCTTCTTCCCATTCTACCTCTTTCTGCCTCTGCCCTGCCTCTTCCCACCCTGTTCCAACCCAAGTGTGCCCTGGATTTGCTCCGCCCCCTCCCCCTAGCGCCTTCTGTCTGCCACTGAACAGCTGATTTGTAGTGGGTGGGAGGCGTTGGGAGGGGGAGGAGGAGGAGCTGATTGGCAGGGCCTAACGGTGGGTGAGGAGCACCTACAATTTTTTTTCTGTGGGTGTTCCAGCCCACGTTATAGAAAAATGGCTCATCAACTGTGTTCTAGTGCACTCTCTGCCATAGTATCTGGACACCACCTGCCGTCTACAGAGTAAAAGTTCTTTGTCAAAAAGTGCTATGGGAAACATAAGAACAGCTATATTGTGTCAGATCAAAGGTCCATCTAGCCCTGTCTTCAGACAATGACCAATGCCAGGTGCCCCAGAGGGAATGAACATAGCAGGCAGTTATCGAGTGATCCAGCCCCTGTTGTTCACTACCAGCCTCTGGTAATCAAAGGTTAGGGACACTCAAAGCATGGAGTTGCATCCCTGACCATCTTGGCTAATAGCCATTGATGAACCTATCCTCTATGAACTTATTCTTTTTTGAACGCTGGTATAGTCTTGGCCTTCACAACATCATGTGGCAAGGAATTCCAGAGGTTGACTGTGTGTTGTGTGAAGAATTACTTCCTTTTGTTTGTTTTAAACCTGCTGCCTATTTATTTCATAAGGTGACCCTGGTTCTTGTGGTATGTGAAGGAGTAAATAACACTTCATGAGTGGTATGGAGAAAGTAAATAATGATTTTATAGACCTCTATCATATCCCTGATTAGTCTTCCCTTTTCCAAGCTGAAAAGTCCCAGTCTTTTTAATCTCTCTTTATACAGAAGCTATTCCATACCCTTAATCATTTTTGTTGCCCTTCTCCACCTTTTCCAATTCCAATATATCTATTTTGAGATGTGGTGATAAGAACTACATGCAGTATTCAAGGTGTAAGTGTAGCATGGATTTATATAACGGCATTATGATATTTTCTGTCTTCTTATCTATCCCTTTCCTAGTGATTCCTAATATTCTGTTGCCTTTTTTGACTGCCACTGCACATTGAGCAGATGTTTTCAGAGGAAGGATCAGAAGTGTGGGGGAGGAGTTGGTCTTCAAGGGTATACATCATACAAAGTGGCCAGTAGAAGGAAAAGGCTGGAGAGGCTGAATGTAGGGCAGGAGAACAACAGGTCATCCGGTGTACATGGCAACAGTGCTGGATTTAAAAATGTAGTGGTGTTATGTGTGTTGACGTAGGATTATTGCAGGCAGAAAAGCTCAAGTTATCATGTTAGAGACCACAGTCCTATATAATAATCCATTGCTTTGTAAATGCTAGACTGGTCAATTCTTTATTTTTTTTCCTCAGGGAAATTGGTGATGTAGTGGCTGCAAAACCATATGAGGTAAATGCCATAGTTAGGTCTAAAAGAACAGCTTCTTGGGGAAGCAGACATTTGATTTGGGATTTTTTTGCTGTTGGCTTGAGCTGAAATCAGAGTATCTATACTCATGTATCACAGTAAAATCAGAGTATCCATACTCATGTAAAGAAATCCTGTAATTGAAAACCTGCTTTTCCTGTCAATCTGGCTTACAGATTCCATGTACATTTTTGGTGCAAAATTTTGCCCATGCAATGCTGTAACTGAGCCGTAATGCATCAGTTCAGAATACATATACACAAGGATGATATAATACCATGATATAGTGTGATCCTTTCCATTAAGAAGAATAATCTCAAAAGCAGACCTCCATGGGACTGTATAATTGCTATAGACAGGCTCAACATAATTTTCTCCACATCTCTTTTGTGATCCTAATTTGATAACACAAGAGTCCTTTCCAATCAGGATCTGACTACACAGTAGTTAAATATCCTTAGCTGGCTCAAGTCATCGGACTTGGGTCAGGCTGCAGGGCTATAAAATTGCCATGTAGACATTCAGGCTTGGGCTTGAACCTGAGCTCTGGGACCCCGCTCGTCTTCCAAATGGAATGAAACCATTTATTTAGGAAATTATTTTGTTTGGCAATTTCAAACACATTCACCCATTTCCTGGCACCTGTGTCTGGTATAATAAACCACATTATTGGTTATCTCTTCCCTTTAGCCTCGTGTTGATGACAAGAGCATAGATAAGGAGTTCAAGAGCCTGTTTCAGAAGCTTTCTGGAGAGGTGAGTGGTTTAAAGACAAAGAAAAAGACAGCGACATCTTAGTACAGAGTTAGAAAACTAGTTTGAGTACCAATTCTCTTGTTTATCTAGTCTCCAAAGAATGGAATAGATTTCGCCTTTTATTAACTCACAGCTATCATTTTGGTCCCATTTAATGTACCTTACAAGAGAACAGTTGTACTACGTTATTCCTCAGATTGGTGCAGAATGTGATTCTCTCAAGATGTAGCATCCCTTTAAGAATGGTAGAAGTGAGTGAGGTTACTATGCAGTGATGTAAATTACCTGGGGAATCAGCCACCTGGCGCTGGTGCATAATTCGGCATGTTGTACTAATGCCTATTAGGACTATACTCCTTGTTGTTGCTTAGCAGTTGCTGGACTCAGGAATGTGTTAGCTGGAGGGCAGTATTGCACTCTCTGCTAATTACCGCATGGGAGACCTTAGCATCTGCAGGATCCTGCTGCGCAAACTAGCTTGTAGCGGTTACGTTGGATTTGCTCTTAAGGAGCAAATACCTGGGGCCAATGTGAAGTGCGAAAGCATCATTTTTAGCCACAGATGCTTGTTTTGAGTTGTGATGGGTGAATTTCAGCTGCTTCCCTTTCAGTCTGGATGCGTTTTGGAATCTCCTTAGTTGAGGAACTGAGCCAGTGGTTGCTGGTAGACATGTCACGGTTACCACACTGTGATACCTGGATACCACGCACTTCGCATTCTAAGTATAGGGAAATATGTGATGTGTTTCAGATTTTGTCTACACTAGCACTTTTGTCGGTATAGAGCGACTACACAGGAGGCCTCAAAGTGGCACAGCTGCAGCCGTATAGCCATGTTGCTGTAAGGTCTGTAGTGTAGACCAAGTGCTAGGCCAGGTCTACGCTGGGGAGTGGGGGACTGACCTAACATATGCAACTTCAGCTACGTGAATAGCGTAGCTGAAGTCGACATATTCAGGTTGACTTACCTCGGCATCTCCACAGTGCTATGTAGCTCCCCCATCGACTCCACCTGCACCTCTCAGCACGGTGGAGTACAGGAGTTTAGATGAGATGTGATAAATCAATCCCCAGAAAATTGATCTCTACCCACCGATCCAATGGGTAGTGTAGACCTGGCCTTAGAATCCCAAGCTTTAAGATAAGGATTAGAAGTGGAGTTGTCTATAGGGTAAATGAATGCTCAATTGGTTTGTTCCAAATGTTTATCATGTTACCACCTGAAATACGTTTGTTTTCTGTTTCCAGGACTGTGAAATATCTGCAAATGAACTTCAAACTCTTCTGAATAGGGTGTTAGCAAAGAGTAAGTGACATTAGATGTTTCTCACTGAGCAAGGCTGGTAGGCAGATGCTGCAAGTAAGACATACAGGATCTCTCTTTGGTTTACAATGCATTTGGGTGCCATGGTCATTTCTGATAGCACGGGAACAAGTACTAATGTTAAAGGAAAACTGCTGGGATCAGTTTGGGGTAATGAATGTTTCTGGAAAATAGCTGTCACCTTAAAATAATGGGACTGGAATGTGGAGTCCGAATAGAAAGGTCAGGGCTCACCTTGGGAGAAGTGACTGGGTCTCACTCACTGCGTGTTCCTACATTTGGATCCAGCCTAACAAACTGTACAGGTACTTGTCTGAAATCCATGCCTAAGGAGGACTCCAGAGGTGTTGCTGTGTGGCACACCATGGCCTCCTGGAACCTTATATTGACAACAAAGATGTAACTCAGGTCTTCCTGCTCCAAAAGCACAATCCTCCCCCACGTGAGCTAAGGAGAATCTCTATTAGCTATTAGCAGTACAGGATTTTTGACAGAACGTGCAACTCTAATTCTACCAGGAGAGGGCACCTGCACATACACCCTACCCGGTTCATTATAGAGTATTCTGTGTAACCTGCGTTGATTACGAAAGGATCCGTTTTGTTCAGTGCAAACACAGAAGCTCTCTCTTTCTTTAAATGGATGCAACATCGATCTGTGGCAGGGCAGTCTGGGAAAGGCATGTACTGCAACTGTTCATGCTGTATATGTTCTGTGGCTAAACAGGCCTTTCCTCTCTGGTATTTTTAACCCAAACTTTTTTGCCTGTACTAAATATTCACTTTGTTTTTAATGAGTGGGGAGAGGCGGTGCATAGAAGAAACGTTGGTAGTAATGAAAGTGTATTTGCCCTAGTAGCAGATGCTGACTGTGGGTGGACTGTATTTCTGTGGGCTGCAGAAAATATGTGTCTAAAGTATTTCTGACTTTGTTTTTTGTTCAGGGGCAGACATTAAAAGTGATGGATTCAACATAAACACTTGCAGAGAGATGATCAGTCTCTTAGACGTATCCTTTAAATGTCACTTCACTGTTCTCTGAAGTTCCTAGATCTCCCTGGCGAAGAATTTTGACTAGATAAGGCTAGATTTACACTTCCCATTTTCCCAGTGCATCTGTCTTCACTTGCTGTAGGCATAAAACTCAGAAAAGTAGCTCTGTCAGCACAGAGTGGCAGAGACGTTAACTCTTACGTGACCAGATCTTCACCACCCCTGCTTTGCGGCTCTCCTCTGTTAATGTTTTCTTGAGACACAGCTGATCTACTCTGCAGCATGGCAAGGGCATTCTGCCTGAAGACACCTAGTGCAGCAATGGGAGCTCAGGGTAGACACACCCAGTGTGCTTGGGAAGCTGTGCGATGGTTGTTATACACAATGTGAACTTCCTTCTGCTGGGCCATATGATCTTTTCCCTTTACACAGTATAACCCTAAAGGTGCAAAGAAAGATGAGAAGAACTATGTGATGGGGGAAGGTTTTGCATGCTCTTGTCCCAGAGCATGCCGCCTGTGGGAGATGAGCCTCACGTGGGCAGAGGACTAGGATTAGGACAGTGGTGGGCAACCTGCGGCCCGTGGGCAGCATGCGGCCAGTCAGGGTAATCCACTGGCGGGCTGCGAGACGGTTTGTTTAGATTGACCGTCCACAGGCACAGCCACTCACAGCTCCCAGTGGCTGCGGTTCACCGTTCCCGGCCAATGGGAGTGGTGGGATTTAAAAATTTGATTTAAAAGTCGTCCGTGATGGAGAATCCACCACAACACTTGGTAAATTGTTCCAGTGGTTAATCACTGTCACTGTTACAAATGTATGCCTTATTTCCAGTCTGAATTTGTCGGGCTTCAACTTCCAGCCATTGGACTGTGTTATGGCTTTCTCTGCTAGACTGAAGAGCCAAGTAGACTATAATCAAGTTACCCCTTAACCTTCACTTTGTTAAGATAAACAGATTGAGCAACTTGAGTCTATTGCTAGGAGGCTTGTTTTCTAATCCTTTAATCGTTCTCATGGCTCTTCTCTGAATCCTCTCCAATTTTCCAACATCCTTCTTGATTTGTGGGGGCCAGAACTGGACAAAATGTCCCAGCAGTGGTCACACCAGTGCCAAATACAGAGGTAAAATAATCTCTTTACTCCAACTGGAAAGTCCCCTGTTTATGCATCCCACAATCTTGTTAGCTCTTTTGGCCACAGCATCACACTGGGTATTCATGTAGCTGAACCCACCATGACCCCAAAACCACTTTCACAATCCCTGCTTCCCAGGGTGGAGTCCCCCATTCTATAAATAAGGCCACCACTCTTTGATCCTAGACGTATACTTTTACATTTAGCGTTATTAGGAAACACATATTGTTTGCTTACGCCCAGTTTACCAAGTGATCCAGATGGCTCTGAATCAGTGACCTGGCCTCTTCGTTATTTATCACTGCCCCAATTTTTGTGTCACTTACAACACTTTAGTTTAATTTAGAATCTCTTATTAATTGAAACCTCTTTGTTCTTTTTAGCAGTCAGAAGTTCTTGGCTCAGCACAGGTGTAATCAGCTGCCCAGGTGTAGACCAGGGCAGCCTCTGATCCTGATTGCTAATGAGTGTCCAATGTAAGGTCCATCACTTTTCTATTAAAAAAGGGCTTTAAGTAGCTGGTTACTCCTCTCTGTATGAAATGGGAGTGTAATCTACTAGGTGTAGTACCTTTAAACAACCCAGTACTGTACTGCAGAGTGCCCAGAAGTTCTTGGCACACTCTTAGCTAAGCAAACTTAAACCTGCAAGTGTCTCTCCAGTGGGTAGATGACAAATGAAAACTAGTATGAATAGTACACTACATTGCAGTGGGTCATTTATTTGTATCAGTGCTGGTTACTCTTCCTCTTTGATCTGGGTAGAAACTGACCCATTCTGAATTTGAACCAGTTCTTAACATACGCAGACTGACGGGACTGGCACCTTGGGACTTGTAGAATTCAAGATACTTTGGCTGAAGATTCAAAAATATGTGGTAACTACTTATTTCATTGTCTCCCCACCCCCCAGTAGCTCTGTGAAATACAGATTTAAACAGACATGGGTCCAAGCCACCAAGGTCTGAACCAGGTCCCAATTTCCCCTTATGCTTGGAGTTTTGATCAGGGCTCTCGTTCAGACGCATTTCTGCTTTAAAGAGGGACAGTCAATTCCTCTTCCAACCCAGCCCACCACTCTATATTTGTAACACTTTCTCAGAAGATTGAACAAGTCCCTTTGCTCGGTGATTTCATTCTGACCTGCTAGGCAAACATGGATTCGTCCCCACCTCTTACATTTTAATACAGCTGAAATGAACATGGCTCTGTTGTTTTGCTGTGTAACATAGTTACTTGTGCACCAAGGTCAGTAATACCTGCTTTGGAATAGAGTTTGTTAGTTAACTGCTGCAGCAGAATACAAGGCACTTCTATTTTTGCAGGGCTGACCAAAATAGGTATTGTGGATTATTTTTAAAAATGTCTCTGTGAAGGTTTCCCCCCAGGGTGCCACCTGGAACTGGGGTACCACTGAGCCCTCTGACCCACCATCCTGGGCTCCTGCTCACACTGTGTTGCTGGTAGAAGCTGCAGACCCGCTCCCGGTCTTGCAGTTCCACCAGCATACACACAGGTATGGACACACCCAGCTGCAGTTACATGCAGGTTCTCTGACCAGCTCCTGCATGAACCAACAATAAAGAGGCTACAGCCAAAATAACCACCAGCTTCCCAGCCTAGGACCTCAGAGCTCTGCCATCCTACCCTGGTCCAAACCCCAACCAGTATGCATTTATTTTTCTGTTCGCCTCTCTCTCAATGCAGAGAGAAAATGCATCAGCCCCTCTGAGCCAAAATTCCCATGCACCTCAGTCCAAACTCACTGGTTTAGATTAAAACATAAAATAAATGTATTAACTACAAAAGATGGATTTTAAGGGATTATAAGGAATTGTGAACAGATTAAAGCAGATCACCTAACAAATAAACAAAAAAGCAAACAACGTTTAACACTCTAGTCAGGTTGACTATGAATTAGTAGTTTCTAACCCTGACTGATGATACCAGCAGTCTGGCAGCTTCTCAAAGTACAAGCTGCATTTGTTTTGCAGCTTGGGTTTCTCATGGTTCCATACACAGTCTAGGATCCAGCACTTCCCCCAGTTCAGTCTTTGTTCCTCAGGTGTTTCCAGGAGTCCTCTTGTGTGGGGAGTGAGGAACAACTGATGTCATCACTCCCCTGCCTTATATAGCTTTAGCATGTGGCGGGAACCCTTTGTTTCAAAGCTTGGTTCCCAGTCCAGTTTGTGGAGAAACACTGATGTTCATATCGCCTGGTCACAGGCCCTTGCATACCTTGCTGACTCATAGCAGCCATTACTTACAGGCTGTCTGGAGTATTCTCAGAGAGGCTTACCAGGTAATGGATAAGCTTCTCCTAAGTCTTTTTTTTTCTAATGGCCCATTACCTGAATAGGTCCTTCCCCACCCACTATCTAGACTGAAAGCATCTTGCCTAATGGGTGTCACCCTTGTGTAACTACATTAGGGTGACCAGATGTCCCGATTTTATAGGGCCAGTCCTGATTTTTGGATCTTTTTCTTATATAGGGTCCTATTACTCCTCCACCCCGTCCCGATTTTTCACATTTGCTGCCTGGTCACCCTAAACTACATTTAAAATACAGATACATAGTCAATATTCATAACTTCAGATTCAAAAATGATACATGCCTATAAATAGGATAATCATATCCAGCAAATCATAACTTTTCCAATCACACCTCACATGACTTATCTTGTACAAAATGCATCATAATTATGTCATAATTATATCACTGTGATGAATATGGGGTGCCGTGTCAGTCTCTACAAAAGCGTATTTTTTCTTCTTATAGAGAATTTAATATCCAGAAGATTTTCTGCAGAATCAGTTTAAAGAAGGCCAAAGTTTGGACCTAATCTCCTTGACAGTGCCCCTCTAAGATAAGCTTTTGGGATGGTACCCATTACAGGCCTGCTCCTGTGAAGCGCAGAGCTCCCTCCTTTCCCATTGAAGCTAAGGAGGAGGTGCTCAGCTCCTCAGGCTGGATACATTCTGATCACCAGCATGCAATCATTAGATGGCCTGTGTAAATTAAAACATGCCCCAAGCGCAGTTTCCCCTCTGAGCTGCAGGCCAGAATAATTTCTAATTACTCACCTAGAGCTGGCTAGCAGATCAACTGGCTGTGAGAACTGCCTGTTGTTTCTTTTGAAGTGCCAACCAAAATGGAAGCTGTATATTACAGTGTTTCCTGAGTGAGAGGGATATTCCTCAAGGGCCTATTTGCCACAGCACAATATGTCGATGGGCAAGCTGCCAGACCACTGGGAATGGTTTCCCAGGGCACAGTTTGCCATTAGCTAATTGAAATTTTTCCTTCAGTCATTAACATGTTTAGAGAAAAGATGCATTGGCTGGCAGTAGCAATGCATCTCCCAGCCAATCAGATAGGGCTCCTAAAAGTCGAACGGCAAACTCCGTATTTCCTCTTTCTTCTGCTGCAGGAGATCTATAAGAAAGTGGATACTGACTATTCTGGTACCATAGATGCTCATGAGATGCGAAATGCCCTCAAGGAAGCAGGTAAATATCCCATGTAGACAGGACACTCTAACTTGGTATTCCGCATTTAAAAAAATGAAAATATTGAGGCATTCTGACTACTCCACTCTCCCTCCTGCTTCCCAGCGTCATAACCCTGGTGACATCATTGACTCGCCTCTCTCTTCCTGATCCCCATATATATCCCTTGGCCACGCCTCCTCCGTGACCGAACTGTCCACTTCTGGGGTGGTGCTGGCCAGCTCTGGACCCCCTCCAGGAGCAGTTTTTCTGTAGATGATTTGTATCTCTGCAAGCTCTTTCCTGGTGGACTTTCTGTGGGTGGGTCCCTCTGCTCTGGATTAGGACAGCAGACGTTTTATTAAACTGAGCCTCAATTAAGGCCTAAGACTCGACACCGACGTGTTATGTAGGTAATGGACTCTGCTTCAATTGCTGCTGTTTGGCTGGAGCCCCAGGAGTGCAGCAAATCTTATTAACTAGGTGCTTATCTCAGGAATATAAGGCTGAGGAACTTGGCAGAACAAGGGGAACATATGCAGTTTGTCAAGGCTTTGGGAAGGAGAATTACGCCTGTCTCCACGATAGCATAATGGGCTATAGAGAGGTGAAGACGTAGTAGAGATAATGGAGACCAACAACCCTTCTAGGAGGAATAGCTCATAATCCTTCAGCTACGTCTTTCTGCAGCTGCAAAATTCCATGTGCGACCTGCGTTAAAGAGTGTATGTAACTGCTGCTTGAGTGATTTCTGTGCTTTCAGGTTTCACTCTCAACAATAAGGTGCAAAACATCATTGCTGTCCGCTATGCCTGCAGCAAGATGACCATTGACTTTGATGGCTTTGTGGCCTGCATGATCCGCCTAGAGACCCTCTTCAGTAAGTTCCTTCTTTCACAGCTGCTGAGCAGAGTGGCTGAGCACTGGGGACGGGTTTTGTCCAGTGCTTGGTGTTTTTGTTTAAATCGGAGTGCTGAGTGCAGAGCACTGTGCGGAAGTGTAAGGGAGCCAGCAAAACTGGCTCTGCTTCTCAAGCCAATAGAGAGAGGCTCCAGACAAAAGCTGGGAGAATTCAGTCCAGATCCAAACCTTAATAGTCATGGACTAGATTGTGGAGCACTTACCCAGGAAGATTCTCCTACTTATTCAAGTAGGCCACTGGCTTCAATGAGACTATTTGTGTTAATAAATGCTCAACCAAATGAGCAAGGCTCATGCAATCTAGCCATAAATTAGCACTTACAGACACATTTTTGAAGGCTCTAGGTCTCTAAAGATGTAGAAGGGTGCCTAATGGGGTTTTCAATGGGAGTTAGGTGCCTAGACTGTCTTGAAAATCTTATTAGGTACCTATTTGCATCTTTAAGCACTTTATATCTTTAAACATCTGTCCCTCTGAGCTTTGCAAGCTCTAACTCTCTAATGTCCACACCACCCCCATTAGCCCCATTTAAAAAGTGAACAAAGGAAGACACGGTAAGGTTAAGAGACTTGCCTCAAGCCAACTAGCAAGCCATTGGGCAGAGCTGGGAACAGGAGTTAGGAATCCCTAGCTTAGCTAACCAAATGTATCCATGCTGGAGGCTTTTCACCCTGGCCTGCCCTTTCCTCAGTTCTCTAGTCCATACTGAATCTAGCAACTCCAATGAGTTCTGAGAATAGCAGAGCTTCAAAATGGAGAAGGTGAAAGCTGTTCTGATAAAAATAAGAACTGGCCCAAATCTTAACCTTAAGGTCAAACCGAAACCAAACCAACTTCTCTAATGAGTTCAAATGATTTCTAAGTGCCATTTAGCTCAAACAAACCTCTGAACCCTCTTAAATTTTGCCCAGCACCAGTTCAAAGCCCTTTGTCTGTAAAAGGGTCAAGGATGCAAATTATTCTCTTGGACCGAGGCTTGGTTTATTAAAAATAAACTCAATGTCCACGCTGAGAAGATGGTGGAAATCTAGAATATGCTTTTGTTTGGGAGCAGTGAAGGAGTTTCATGGGTTTGTATGGCTATAAAATCAGATTTTGTATCTAATCAGCCACTGAAGAAGCTGTTGTAGGCTTATGGGAGAGAGGAAAAGGAGTAGCCATCTGGGCCGGCATTACCTTTATTGCAGCCCTAGGCGGTGGCACCTCGCATGGCCCCGTCTGCTTCGGTGGCATTTCGGTGGACACGCCCAAAAATGCACAGCAGTCATCAGAGTTGCCGCCGAAATGCTGCTGAAACAGCTAAAATGCCACCCCTCAAAAAATGGAGCTGCCCTTGGCGACGAAAGTGGAGAGCTCACTTACTCTTTTGAATGAATGTTAACTGTTCCATTTGACTGACCTTTGGGGAGTTTTCCAAGATGGTGAAACTTTTCTTAATCCTTCTATGACTTATAATCACATGCACTATGTTTCCAGAGCTCTGCCCCCACACTAATCATCTCACACTAGTGAAACAGTTTACCTTCTCTAGGCCTGGGTCAGATCTCAGATTTATGCATGCACCCCTACATATCATGTGAAATGGCCGGTGCTTTGTGACTGTCCTGTTCTGAACACAGAATGTGTCATAGTGGGTCCCCACTGATATGCTCTCTCATGCAGTGGCTTATGAATTAGGAAGGAAGGATCTTATGAATTACTTAAGAGGAAGGGAGGGAAATAGTCTGTAATGCTCCTATGCAATTGTGACTCAAAATTTGCACCTGAATTCAGATTTGAATAGGCCACGGTGGGAGGCCACCATATTTTGTCAGACACTGTGTTACTTATATTTTACTTCTTCCCTTCTTTTGTTCTTCAGAAATGTTCCAGCTCCTAGACAAAGACAAGAATGGAGTCATCCAACTCTCTTTGGCTGAGGTAAGGCTAGTTACATCAGACTATGCTTAAACTGTTGCACTGACTGGTCACAGTTAAAACATATTTCCTTGGGACATCCATGGTCAGTTTTATAAACAAAGGAAATAGCGATTCAAACAGGAGAATTACTAAAGATTCAGTAGTGGAAGAGAGATTTTCAGACAAAAAGCTCTTACTAAAATCCTTCCTAAACCAGTAGTAGTTCTTCCAGAGAATGAATACTTCTCACACATACAGTGAGAGAGAAATGCCTCCATTTGTCTAAGAGATGATATTCTAATGGGTATTTTCATTCTCTCCTTTCAAAGTGGAGCAAAGCACTAGAAAATACACAGCAGGGAACAATTCCTGCACAGGCAGAGGGTGAATTAAATGACCTAACAGCACCTGGAAAAGACCTTTTAAGATGTCATGTCTTTTTTTATGAGGGTTTTCATTGTTCAGACCAAAGTTGTGAAAAAGTAGTGAGGCCCAGTTCTTCCTCTGCAGGGAAAATCCAAATGGAGGGATGAATGGGAGTCGCCGACTGTGATTCCAGTGGCAGTTCATCATGTCCTGTTAAGATTTGGGAGGAATCTGGCTCCAAGATTTTTTTAAAAAATCATCATTTTCATTTTGTAGCATTCTCTTGTCCTGAGAGAGAGGCCTATCTGCAAAGTTTGAAGCCAGCTCCCAGCTCTGAACTCCCCAAAGTTCAAGAGCAATTGGATCTGTGGGTTTTGGTTTACCCCATAGAAGAGATTAGATGCAGATCTAATCTTCCCCAAAGTCCAGTGGTGTTTGGATCCAAAGTTTCCTTTCAGGGCCATTATGTAGTTCCCCTAATGACTTTTAATGGACCTCCCAGACAGTCTAACTCCTTTCTTCTTTTCCTCCCACAGTGGCTGTGCTGCACATTGGTTTGAGCTGTTGCATCTGAGCTGAGTAGAGTGACTCTTGCAAACGTCATATGCTTTGGCAGATATTTATTTCCTGTGTATCTGAGTGACTCTCAGTCTGCTGCTCCCCTCTTACAGGGAGAAAAAAAATCCTGTTTCAATCACCAGCAACTTATTTTAAGCCAAAATGAAAATAAAATGATCTCCTGCCATTTGGAAAACAAACACTGGAATGATACTTTAAAAAACAAACAAAAAATCTTTTTTTTTTTCCTGCCTGGGGAGTATATTTGTGTCATGCTGAAATGTCATGAATTACAATTACCGCAGATAGGCCCAAAGGACATAACTTTGCCCAGGTCTACACTGGGGGGTGGAGCCGGGGGCGGGGGGGTATTGACCTAAGATACGCAACTTCAGCTAGGGGAATAGCATAGCTGAAGTCGATGTATTTAGGTTGACTTACCATGGCGTCTTCATTGTGGTGAGTTGACTGCTGCCACTCCCCCGTCGACTCTGCCTGTACCTCTCGCAGCGCTGGAGTTCCGGAGTCGACGGGAGAGCACTCAAGGATCAATGTATTGTGTCTAGACTAGATGCGATAAATCAACCCCCACAAGTTTGATCACTACTCACCGATCCGGCGGGTAGTGCAGACCTGCCTTTAGATTCAAATTCCAGCTTCACAACAGTATTCAGCCATGTTCAGATCCAAATAGCTGGTCTGGACAGAAAAAGATAGAAAGG
This sequence comes from Dermatemys mawii, assembly GCA_007922305.1. Taxonomy (NCBI): domain Eukaryota; kingdom Metazoa; phylum Chordata; order Testudines; family Dermatemydidae; genus Dermatemys; species Dermatemys mawii. The sequence goes on from ML677362.1 coordinate 9,059,976, forward strand.
GTCAGCTACAAAATTTCTATCAGATTCTGAAGCATCCACTCATATCCTGCATTTAAATCTAGGAGTTTGGTTTGGGCCCATCTCTAAGACTTCGTTTAGTGACCTAGTTTAATCTATTCCATTTAGGTTCTTATACCATAATACGTGAGTGCCTTCCAGATTGAGAATAAACAAGGAGGATAGCATCTGTCATTTGAGTTTTAGTGAGAAGGAGAAGGGAATCCAAAGGCCCTTTTTACAAACAAGTTTTGTATATGGCTCTTTTGTATGTTTTCAAGGAGGAGAAGGAGAGGGCAAGGTGGTAAGAAAAGAATGTGATTCCTGCTTTCAGTAGGCACATTGGTTGATAACAAACCTTGTCAGTGATCCGCATGCAGGTCCAAAACCAAATATTTACATTTAATAGGTAAAAAAGGGAAGGCGTCATATTAGCTCATCACACTAGGAACCTGAAAGAGCCTGCAGGATGGTTTGCAACTTCAGCTGGAGGTAAAGTTTCCAAACATGGAACCACTGGAGGTACCAGTTTTTGAAACTTAGGCCTGCAACCCACGCAGAAGCAAATGCACCACAGTGACAGAGAATGCAGCTTCTTTAGAATAAGTGGAGTTGCTCCTGCTTAGAACTGTGTGAGTTTGGCTCTTGGTCACTAAATTAAAGATCCTCTGAAAGCTCCAGCATCCCGGCCAACTTCTAGTTTGATTAACTACATTCTGCTTGGCTAGCTCTATTCTGCAGCTTCATTTGGAGAAGTTATTTGTCATCACACTAATAAATCTGATCTATAGTATTGCTAGCACAGAATAGCTGCCATGAGAGAATAGCTGTCCCAGAGGTGGCTGTGTTTCAGTGATGTGAATGAACTCTATAAAGTGGGGAATCTCTGCAACCTGCAATGTTCAGGATTTGTTTGACATGGGAACACCATTCCTTGCAATAAGGGTCAAATTAGCATTTAGTAAGCTGCTTGGCATGTAGAAATGGAATATTTTACCCTTGGTTTATAAAATGATCTGGAATCCTTGCAGATGAAAAGTGCCATGTACAGTGGAACCTGTGCTAGTGATGAGCTGGGAAGGGTGGTCACCTTCCTCAAGGTCCAGTAAAATCTTTGTCCTCCAGCGAGCTCCTCTCTATTAATTGTGGTGTGTTATACACTGTAGCTACCCAGCAATCCCTTTGGCAATTAAGGAGTCTCACTGTAACTGTAATGACCTGGCTAGTATGTGTCTATGAGAGAAGCTCCCACCTTGCTGCAAAGGGAATGAAAGGGGATCTCCTGCCTAGCCACTACTGGGAAGTCCAGCCTTGGGCCTTGAAAAAGAAGTGGATGACTGATCTAAGGCTCAAACTCTCTCAGGTTCTTTTCCCCCAGGCCACTTCCTTCACCTCTTCCTCAGGTACGTCCCTCATGACTCAGAAGGATTTACACAGTTTGTTGCATATCAGGGTCTGGTTCTGCAGCCAAACTTCCACTTCTTGGGAAGTGTCTTCAGCACTTTTTTTGAAGTCCAGGAGCAAAAGTCCAAATATATGAAAAAATCCAGGCTAAACAAGCTTCCCCTTTCTGGGGTTTCTTCTTCAGCCTTCTGGCCTCACATGACCATTTAACAGACCCTCTCATCAGCTTTCCCTCTTACGTGGGAAGGGAACTAGTGGTATCTTCTGGCCCCTTCACAGAATTCTTTGCTTTGATAGCCTCTAATTCTCAGCTGTCCCTCCAGACTTCAATTCCCAGCATAATGAGTAAGACCAAAACCAGGCTGGTGCTGGATCTAGCTTCCCCACTGCCCCCTAGTGGCTGCATATGAACTGCTTACTGATATATCATAGAGCCTATAACAGTAACAGAAAAAAATTCTCCTCCAGCTCAAGTAGCAGGGTCTGAGTTTTTGGAGCAAGGGGGTCTCAGGTCTTTCTATTCCATCCCTAGAGATCTTATTGGCTACGATGTGCAGCGTAGTGACAACTGTCTGACACAGCAAGGGATTTCTGACCGTGCTACTATCCCTCACAAAGCAGTGTAATAATCTGCATGCACCTGCGTGTCTAAACAAAGAGAAGTCAGGGATTGGATGGAGCTCCCAAAGGCCCTAGCTCTCTCTAGCACGTGCTGTCTGCCAGTTGAGCCAAATGAACACCTCCCCCACAGCACAGAAGCCTGAGTATGTCCCACAATTCCTTACCAGCCATGCAGCACAGTAAGCTAACAGCATGCAGTTCTGGATTAGCTTTCTGCTCACATTCACTAGTCATCAGTTTAGTCCAATTACATATGATCACAGAGGTGTCTCGCAACAGAACTAGGTAAATCAAATAGACATAGAAATCCACTGGATGCTCCTCCTGCCCCTCGCCTCCTCTGGGCAAAATGCCCCCATTTCAATACACCTCCTACCTATCGTGGTGCCTCGCTGTGTCTCTGACTCACCTTTCCAGGCTGAGCAGAGGGCTGCACTCCAGCCACTTTTATCTGTAGGAGGCAGGCCGTTCTAGAGGAGCCACTTCCTCTTTTCCTTGTTCTTTGAACACAGCACTCGGTAGCTGGTCTTCAGACAACTGCTTAAAAGCAAGTCTTGTCACTGAATACACTTCTCCTTGCCACTTGGCTGCATCTGCAAAAAGATGATTAAGAGCAGTCTTGTGTCTCTGCCTCATGCGACAAGACAAACGAGTGACTGTGTGCTTACACCCCTTTTCTCCCTTGGCCCTAATTGCTTGTTGACTAAAATGCCCGCAGCTGCTATTAGGGGGATGCAGGACAGGGTGTGTGTGTGTGGGGGGGGGGGCGAGAATTGAGCATGGGACTAGGAATTAGGAACTCCTGAGTTCTGATCCCTTGTGTTGCCCTGGCTTCAGAGTTGCCAAGCACCCATAGCTGCCATGTGACTTGAATGCCTTCGTCACTTCATGGCGGTTCTTCTCGCTGTATAACGGGGATCATAGAGCAGGAGTATTGCCACGGCTCCCTCATTCAGGTCTGTAATGTGCGCAGTAGTAATAGGAAAACCTGACTGTGCCTGTCTGGGATTCCTAGCGCTTTGCGTGTGGGATGGCGAAGAAGAGCTTGCCGATGGGAACAATGCAGTGGCTAGTCTAACTGCTCCCTTCCTGCCCTCCCACACTTTGCAGGAATGTTTTCATTGACTGTGCTGATGACCATGCATCATGGTGCCCTGCAAAGACAAAATCTCTCTCTGTCTTGCTGTGGTAGCGTGTTATAACTATTGGCCAATATAAATATTGGCCAAGGCCCAGAGGGCCGTACTCACTTGTGGCCAGCTTGTCTTACACCTGTGTAGTCACTTTAGTTCAAATGGCAGTAGTTCCTACCAAAGAAGCATTTTACACCAACTTTGGACAGGACTAAAGGACGGTGTGAAGTACAAGGCTGTGGAGAATCAGGCCCTGAATAAAGATGGTTTGTCCCACAGGTGTAATCGGCAGGAGAATCAGGCCCAGCAAGTGCAAACTGCTGCCTCAGCTTCTGCCTTAGCAGTCAGAGGAGATCCCACACTGTAGAGTGGATTGCTCGCATAGGGTTGGAGAGTTTTTCCATGGGGAATTACTGGGCTTCTCCTTCATCTTTCCGCTCACCTCAGGCTAGAGATCTTAGTTTATGACTCAGAACAGAATTGGTCCAGAAACCTCTTCCCCCAGCCATTCACTCAAAGGGATGCTGCTGAACCTAACTCCAATTAATGTTTGGTGGGTCTGCATTTCCATATAGTTTCAGACTGTCTGCCAGGCCTGGGCGTGTTGCAAGAACACGAGCACGTCCTTCCTTGTGCTATTTCCAACCCAGACAGGCACCTTCTGAAATCTCAGCCTGACATCACAATCCCAGACCAACTTTAGGGCCTCGGGAGATTAAGATACATTTCAGAAAATCAACTGAGTGTTTGGGTACAAGAGGAACCTCCCACACTTTTGAAGTTTCCTCACTACTAATGATGTTTCCTCACTCTCTTTACTGCTCTCCTATCCTGGGGCTGACATGGCGACAACAACACTGCATATCTACTTTTAAAAAAGCATCGAGATTGGACAGCAGTGGTTCACAACAATCTAACTGCCAAGTGACACTTCAGTGTTTTGGGCTATTACCCTTTCCTATAGCAATGCATCTTTGTGAGACAATCTGGTCCAAATCCAGGCCTGGAGGAAATGGATGCAATTCTTGTTGAACTCAGTGGGAGATGCACCCACTTGCTCCTGATCGCAGCAGGATCTCATGTGTTTACCCAAACTAGGCTAGGCTAGGCTAGGCTAGGCTTCTTTTAGCTTCTTCAGCAGGTATGGTTGTGAAACTGTTTCCCTCACATCTAAAGGGACTCTCTCAGCATCTCTCTTGTTCACATTGTAGAATTTCCTTCTAACACTATTACTGCTTTAGCCTCATGATCCGTGATGTGAGGTCAGCCAGGCATTAATCAGTTCACGGCCACTCTCAGTCTTCCAGAGCACTGTGAACAAAGGATGGTGGAAGCACCACTCACAAGTATTCACAAGCCTGCCAAGACACGGACGTAGCCATGTGAGAGAGTGAGCAGATGTCCCAATTTTATAGGGACAGTCCTGATTTTTGAGTCTTTTTATTATATAAGTGACAAAGAGTCCTGTGGCACCTTAAAGACTAACTGAAGTATTAGAGCATAAGCTTTCGTGGGCTAATACCCACTTCATCGGATGCATGCATGCAAAGCTTATGCTCTAATACTTTAGTTAGTCATTAAGGTGCCACTGGACTCTTTGTCACTTCTGCAACTGCAGAATAACATGGCTACCCCTCTGATTCTTTATTATATAGGTTCCTATTACCCCCCACCCATCCCGATTTTTCACACTTGCTATCTGGTCACCCTACCATGGGATCAGCTGCCTGGCTTGTCCCCTGGGCTGCACTTTCAGCCGTGGCTCAGAGACTTGAGTGCTGGATCACCAGTGAAGCCCCTAGGATGTACCACACAGAAAGCAGCTTAAATGGCTTTCCGCTTCACTTGGCAGGTTTGCATTAACACACTTCGCTGTCTAATCTGATAGGGCAATAGCATCACAGGTCCAGTAAGCAGCCCTGGCAACACAATGCTGTGATCTCCAAGTCCGAGATAAGTTAATATGCTTTGGAACCTACTGAGCACCTACAGCTAGACACCTATGCTGAGTTTTCACTCGGGATCCACAGGTCCCATTGCAGTCAGCACCTCTGAAAAACCAGGCCACTTATTTTGTGCACCCGGGTTTGAAAATGTTGGCTGAAGCCTTTAAAGAAAGGAAAGAGCAGAAAGGGAAGCACAACACTGAAGTGGCTATAAAATCATAAAGGTCCACATTTATTTATGTTGATAAGGAACTAAACCTCTTTTGGAATAGTCCAGCTGCAGATAGCAGCAGAATCAAGGCTTCCAGGGGTCTGTCACTTCTGCAGGCAAAAATCCTTCACCTCTAGGAGAAGGGGATTTCCCACTTTAGTTCCCTAATGGGGCAGTGTCCTAAGACCACCACTTCCCCCACACGTGCCCCAAATACCTGAACATTAGAGACATCCACCTCAATTTTGGTTTGAAATCCCTATGCTGGCAGCAGTCAGAGAGAAGGAGTGTGTGTGTGAGAGAGAAAGAGACTCTTCCTCTGTACTTTGGTTGCTTTACCTGATCATCTTTCAAGAAGCCATTTCAAGTTGGAGGTGTTTGAGAGATTAGAGGTGCATCAGCAATGAAGCGTTTGCCAAAGCCAAAGTGATCATTAGGGGTTTAAGAGCCACAGTGACCAGCTGGGTCCAGTATAGTTTATAGCATATTCCCTTTTGTTACTATTTAATTGCACATAATACTTGTTCATTAATTTTCAGTGGAGCTAGCTAGGAATCAGAAAGCACGATTAGCACTGAACCAGGGATTACTCAGATGTCAACATTGTTCTTTAATTTTACTACCCTCTTGCACCTCAAGCCAAGAGCACTCTGCTGCTCTGTATCAGCACACATGTTCCTGCTAGAGGGCAGTAGTAACTGTTACTTCAGCCAGGACCAGATGGTGTTGATTTTAGCTGCGAGTGAAGGCCCTGAAGGACATTGTGCTGCTTGTTAGGTGACACCTTTCTGCTGTGAAAACCTTGCTCAGTAAGAAGTGAAGTGTCAGAAAAATTATGGAGATTAGAAAAATATATGTTATTTCAGAAGGAATTAGCATGGAGTGAATTAAACAGGGGAAAGGAGGATAAGAGAAGAGGAAAACAAGAGAAAATGATAAAAAAAAAATTGTCTCTTTAATTTGTAAACACTGTTAATCAAAATCCTTTGAAATGGGCCCCCAGAAGTGATGACCCTAATAATAGTGAGGATGTGGCCAATCCCAATAGTAATAAAATGTTCCCATCTTCTTCAATCTTAATTTCAGTTCAACAGGTTTTTCCCTATTGATTGCTTTTGTACATTCCCCTCCAAACCATCTGTGTCCCAAACATTGCAACAGTTGGCGAGGGCATAAGAACCCAGAAGAAGAGCTGACTAGACACGTTCCATTTTCCAAGCTGGGAGAAGTGCAAAAGGTAAGTAAATAAACTGTATAACGGTAGAACAGAACAGGAAATTCACAATTCATTGTCAGTACTCCGATTACTTTGATTACTTTTGATTATAGGAGCCAAATTGGAGGTCTTTGAGTAAAAAAAGGAAGGGTTATCTTGTGCCTTAGGCAATGGATTGGGGTCAGAAGATCGTGGTTCAATTCCCTGCTCTATCACTAACTTTCTGTGTACCCTTGGGCAAGTCACTTACTCTCTGTGTGTCCCTGTTTCCCCATCAGATTAAAAAAGGGGATAATATCTTTCATTCAAGCTTTTTGTAACTCAGTTCTCCATCTATAAAGTGGAGTTAATAATATCACCTTTCTCTTACCTTTTATCTGTTTTTTTCCATTGAGACAGTAGGCTTCTTGAGGCCTTTTATTATGTGTATGTGTGATGGGGTGGAGTAGGCCCAAAGGCCCCCTGCTAAAGGCCTCGGAGTCCTGCCAACTCGTCCCAGGAAAGAAGTAGTGGAGCTAATTCCCCCAAGCAGTCTATAGAGACTGCACAGGAAGCAGACAATCAGGGGGAGGCAGTAGAGGGGTAGCCAATCAGAGTGCTGCAGGCTAGTATAAAAGGAGCTGCAGTGCCAAGCACATTAGTTCTTTGCTGGAGTCAGAGGAGTATTGCTGGTGCTCCTGACTGGCCAAAGAGAACTGCAGCACTATGGACAGCTCTGTACTGGCAAGGAGTGAGAAAGAGCTCCTTCCTGGTTGGCTGGGCTTGAACATAGAGGAGTCCCGAGGTATGAGTGAAGCTTTGGTGATGGCTGAGGCTTTGGGGAAGTGGCCTAGGGAGCTGAAAGCAGTTTGTTAAAGGGACATGTGGGGTGTGATAGCTATTCTTAGGGGCCCTGGGCTGGGACCCAGAGTAGTGGGTGGGCCTGGGTTCCCCCTCATAGGCCAGTGGAGAAATGGTCTACAATTGGACAGCAATATGCCCCCAGCAGGGGATCTGAACTACTTAATGGCCCAGCTGGGTCCAGGGCAAAATCCTTACCTCCAGGGAGGAAGCCTTGAGTTACAGCCTGATAGCAAGGCAGGGACTGTTTGAAGACTGCAGTTATACTGACTGGAAGGGGTGCTTGGTGGGTACCATGCTGTTACAGTATGTACAATGACTAGCACTATGGGGCCACAGTCTTGGTTGAGATCTGGAGGTGCTACTGTTATACAAATAATCAAATGTTTGACTCTGTGAGGACTCTTAGAATTGTACTTTTGATTTTTTTTTTAAACTTGACTGTATCCCTGTTATGTCAAAGATAGCGAATGAGCGAGATGCTGGAGGATTGAGAATGGTCTATGCTTTCAGGTGGAAGGAGGCTAAAAGGCTGCTAGGAAGAAGGGAGGAGGGTATGTATATGTCACTGGCCATGATTTGGTTCTGTCGGCTCTCTTGGCTTCCTGGGAAGCAGTGGGGATATGGTAGGCTCTTGGCCATAAGCACTATTAGCATGACCTTGATTTGAAAAGTCTCTTTCTTCTTTAGTGTCTGATATCCAATAAGGACTTACTTAGCAGCACTTGATTAGGTAACAAGTCTGTTTTCAAGCCATAATCCCATGGAACTTATTAGCCACATGACTAAGGCTTGAAAACATATTTTTAGCTGCGCTCCTTGAGTGAAAGATCCCACGTTGTCATACAAATGTTTGATTTAGCACTGTGAATAAAATGCTTTTGATTGGGATCCCTTTAAACATATGCTTCATCAAGTACTCTTAATTCGGTTGTCTGATTTCCTTCAAATGACACTGATTACCCAGCCTGAGGCTATTTTATGGGGTCTAAAAGGAGAGGTTCCATACCCAAATTTAGAATCAGTGAGTGAGGTATAAGGAATGGACGGACATAGAAGACTAAAACAAAACAGGTGCCTCCTTTAGAATCATTTTGTTAGCTAGGGTCCTAATGAACCTTGAGTAGAGAACTTTGGAGTCTCTGTATTAAGCTGAGAATGTGTTGCATATTTTGCTGCAGCTTTTGATAAGCCAAGGTGATCAAGATATCTGCAACTGGAGTGCTTCCTGGAGAAGGTTGGAGATAAAAGTCATCCAGAGACACTATAAAACCAATCTGAAACCACCAGTAGACCTTTAAATAATGCAGATGCCAGATAAAATTGTGCTGTAGCTTGTCTTTAACCTATACTCCCTAAACATTTACTTCTAATTAATTTTCTTAACTGATTACAGTTTACTTCCTAATTACAGCAGGGAAATACTCGAGTTGTAATGGGGTTTTTTAAAAAAATCTTTCTCAAATTATTCTGGTAGGCTCTCTACCAGTTAACTCTCCTGGCCTAATTTTATACTATGTTTGTATAAGTGAGTTCAAGCTGTTTGGCAAACCCTTTAACAAATCCTACAACTGATGGAAAACTAAAACTGCAAGGGCGAGATTAGGAGACCTTTATTCACCCTTGGTATCACTTTACTCCTTGAGTAGTGCCATTGAAATCAATGGTGCAACTTGCAGATGCAGTCAGTATGAGTAAGGGTGTTGTTAAGAGCTGATATCCACAGAGCTGCGGGGCTCTACCAGGAACTGCAGCAGCGAAAGCAGCAGCATGTTGGGCAATGGCTTGCAGGAGCCAGTGCCCAGCCTGTGCAGGTCCTCCAGTGTGGCTGTACTGCCCCCAGCCCGGCCCATTAGGGTGGGCACCAGGCTCACCAGCAGCTGTCCCTGGTCGTGTTAGTGTGTGCAAGTGGCTCGCATGCTCCTGGACAGGGGATGCTGACTGGGCTGGGCACTGGCTACTCAAATCCACTTTATATCTGTGGATATCAGCACCCGTGGACACAAATTCTGTAGCTGTGCAGGGCCCCACTTGATGGGCAGAGTGGATGCAACATGTTACAGAAGAGAGGCAAGTTCTCTCATGCAGACTTTACTTGTCTTCCTCCTTCCTTTTGCTGCTTTTCCTTCATCTAAAACAAAAGCCATTCAGAGTAGAAAGTACACCGGTTTGCTCTTTGTTTCTGGATGTGCATAGCAGTGGTGCTTGTTAAAGGTATTTACAAAAACACAGTTCAAGGCAATTACTGCATTGGCTAAAATATGCCTGATCAGTAGCGATCACTGCAAAATAGGAAAAAGATCTATGATTTACAATGTGTGGGGCCACAGACACTCCGATGTATTAAAAAGTGCTTCCCGTAACCCCAGCCTCTTCCAATTGTGACAAAACTCCATGAGTTTCTGACCGCTTCCTCAAAGAGCTCAGCACACAAAGAATCTCTTTATGTACCCTCTAGGTCCCCTGATGACTATAGTTCCCAGATCATTCTAACAATCCCATCCCTAGAGCGCACCTGTCTTTAGATAGCAATGCACCTACTTATAAAAGACTTTAGCTAAGAACCTTAATGTGGAATGAACAAAAGCCCTTTGGAGTTTTAAATACAGATCCTAATAGAGCTCAATCCGGTATGGCAAAGTGACCGGGCACTCAGAGAGACAAACCCTTTTCGTTTTAATGATTAGAAATGAGGGTGGTTCAGGTTTGGTCCTAGGCTTACCTTTCATTCTGCCCCTTAATGACAGTCTTATCACAGCAATGTCTGACTTCAGAGTGAGCGTTTATTTGCATCATCCATTTTAGTGACTAGTGTGTATTGGATGGGTTTGCTTTCAAATTGAATGTGACGTGGCCCAGGTGCACCAGCCAGGGGTACTGCACAAGCAATAAAAGATCAGAATTGCCTGCCAGACAGGATGATTATAACTTGTGTGAAATGGTAGCAGGTTCCATTTGAGCTCCCAGGAACCACTTATTACTGTTTGCCCTGTACGTCTCCTTCTATGTGATGGTGATGAGAATGCATTCGGTCCTATTATACCATTCTAACAGCATGGGTGGGAAGGATTGTTGCATAGTTGGGCATTGGACTTGGATTTGTAGAGCTCTGGGTTCAATTCCCAGCTGTGTCTCAAACTCCCTGTGCTTGTCCTTTGGTATACACTTTAAGGCCAGAAGGGACCATCATGATCATATGGTCTGACCTCCTGCACATCACAGGCCACAGAACCTCACCCCAGCTCCTGTGGTAGGCCCATAACCTCTGGCAGCATTACTGAAGTCTGAAAATCCTGATTTAAAGGCTTAATGTTAGACTCTACCATCTACTCTAGTTCAAACCAGCAAGTGACCCATGCCCCAGGCTGTTGAGGAAGGTGCAACTTCCCCAGGGTCTCTCTGCCAATCTACCCTGGGTAAATTCCTTCCAGATCCCAAATATAGCAATCAGACTCTGCAAATATGGGCAAAACCCACCAGCCAGACACCTGGGAAAGAGCTCTCTGTAGTAACTCAAAGCCCTCCCTATCCAGTGTCCGATCTGCAGCTGCTTGAGATATTTGCTAATAGCAGTCACAGGTGGTCTGTGTGGCACTGTAGGCAACCTCATCATTCCACCCCCTCCATAAACTTATCAAGGTTTATTCTTGAAACAAGTCAGGTTGGCTTTTAGGAACAACCTCTATAGCTGGCCCCAGGAGATGCTATGAGGAACCACCAAAGTCAAGGTGGGTGGGGAAATCAGAGCCTGCAGATCTTGTGAAGATACCCATGAATGAGGTAAAGGTAGGAGCAGCCCAAGGAAAATGCCTCAGCATTGACAGGACAGGCCTTAGCCACCTAAACAGGGTCTCCAGCTTAGAAGCCAGAGGAGAAGGTGGGTCTTCCCCTGTCTCTCTCCAGACCAGGAGGGGAAGCATAAATGTCAAGAATCACAATAAGAATAAGAATGACAAGTACCAGAGAACAAGAGCCAGGCCTGAAAGTTGTTAGATTTTTGTTCCTTATTTTCTGGGCTTCTCTGTTAATCCTTAGCAGGGCCATGGACTGAGTGGTGACTTGGCAGGAAGGCTAGGCCATGTACAATACTTGACACCAGAATGACTACAGGGGGTGCTTGACCAGAAAAAGCCTGGCAACTCCACACCCAGGCATGGGAGGTGCTCTGGAGGTGAGAGGGATGGTGACTTCCCCTCAGGGACACCTTCAAATCCAAATGATTTGGAGCTTATTAAATGATTCTGCTTCTAGAAGGGATTGATGGTGGCTCACTGTTGCTTAGCTGGGCTGGCCCTGCAGGGCTCACACGAGTAAAAAGCAGCAAAAGCTGACTGTTGTCACTAAAATCCGCTATAGAGATTGAACACAAGCAGCCGATCTGCTAGGTTAGTTGCTGCTATTTTACCATTTCCAAATAGAAGTGCACTTTTAGCTCTACTCAGCAAGGTTGTTGTGGGGTTAGATGTGTGAGAGCGAGGCATTTTGCTTAGATGTACAAGTGGACAACTGGAGTGATTAGAGTACATGGATAATTCATTGCGCAGCGTGGCTCAGAATGGAGATTGGGCTAAAGGGCCACGAGCGTCTGTGGAATTAATTGGCTCATAGTCAGCTGAAAGAGGAAATTGGCCCTGTTCTCAATAGCAGTCGGGGGTTAAGATCAGGATTGTGCAGAATGGGCTTCTCTGCAGAAGGAGTAATTCAGTGTGAGAGATTGTACTCGAGTCAAGCCACCATTAGAAGTCAACAAGAGTAGGGTGTGAGTAGCACCCCAGAGTGAACTGATGACCACTCTCCTCCTCAATGGAGTGTAGGGTTGTAGAACCCCAAATGAGGTCCCAGAGGACATATGCCTCAGGGGGAAGCACTCCGCACCACACCCTGAGGAAGAAAATGGATTCGGCACACAACGCCAGCAGACTTCAGGGAGCAGAAGGCCAGCCCTTTGCCTCCCATATGGGCCTGTTATGGACCCATCCTCCAGCTCCCCAGAGGATTCAGGGGGCCTAAGGCAAAGCAATTTTGGGGGCCCCTTCCATAAAAAAAGTTGCAATACTATAGTAACATGTATTCTTGTGCGGGGCCCTGTGGGACCCGGGGCAAATTACCCCACTTGTCCCCCTGCCCTCTGGGTGGCTCTGCAGCTTCCTGGCAGTTCCTATCTACTGTAGCTGTGATGCTTGGAGCTTCCTAGCCAATGCCTACCCAATGGATCTCCAGGAAAACTGCAGGGTGGAGCCGCTCAGCAGAAAGCTAATATAGAGTACAGAGAGCCGCTGTTGCAGAAACAGCTTTCCTCACTCTCCTTTGCAGGGGGAGGCGAAGATGCATGAGACGAAGGTGCCCAGGGCTCGTCCAAATCCTGGGTAAATTCTCTGGATCTGTCCCTATACACAGCTGAATGTTATGATGGAAAAATGTTTATATCCTGAAAAATAAACAGAATTCTCCTAATCAGTGACTTGAGCCCTACAAGTCCAGCATTTCATACACTCACCTCTTAAGGTGTGTTTTGCTTGTTTGTTATTTATTACACACTGGGTGGACTCTGACCCAGACCCTCCAAAGACTGGGTTTGGTATAATTTTAATGGCATTCCAAGGGGTTGAAAGTCTTACTGTGTTCCAGCAGCTGAAATGAAACTCTCATTAATACTGTTCACAGCTGGTAATAAGTGACTGAGCTAACCTTTGATCACCAGTAGTGTTTTCTGTATGGGGCAGAAGCCAAGTGAGCAAGTAACAAAGGAGTGGGGAGAGAGGGAGATGCTATTAATGTCACATTTGGTTTACACATGCCTGCTATTTAACTACAGTCCTCTTCTGTCTCACATCCCGAGGCAGCAGAAAACTAATAGGCCTGTCATCTGGGGAGATAACAAAACACTGATCATTACAACTTCACTAAATAAGTCATTTGAAATTAATTATATTGCACCCTAGTAAGATTAGCTCTGGTTGACCTTTTACTCCTCTTAGATGATCATGTCAGGGTTGAATACAGTAGTTCTAACCTTGTGCCGGCTTGCAGATGTGCAGCTTATAATTAGGGTAGGAAATGCATGAACAGAGTCTGTGCATATGGTACCAGAGTGTCACACTACAAAGTGCGGCATCTAGTGCCCAGAGAGTGGCAAGAATTTAAAGCCCTAGCACCTCTACAAACAGGCTGAAATCCAGGCAAAGAGGTCAGTTTATCTAGAGGTCTGAAGGATGATCTAGAGGCAGCATAATCCAAATACAATTCCAGAGCTTGCTACATACCTCTTTTATGGGTTGGCGCACTCAGCCCCTGAGAGAAGTGTGAGGTCTCTTGCATCATGTCCAAGCAGCCCTTGTGTGCTGGGGGGAAGGATGGCTCCAGAGGGAGGAGGCCACAGTGCTGAGACTGGAAATGGGTTAAAGAGGTGGAGATGGAGGTAGCAGAAGCAGATATTGGAAGGCCAGACTGGATCCAAATTTTATAAATGAACTCTATAACCAAAATCCCAAGCCCAAGCACCTCCAGATTTTGGGGTGTTCAGAATTTAGATCCAGATCAGACATTTCATGAGAAGCCCAAATTGAAAAGTCCAGGGGGACTCATTACTGCAGTATGTCTGAATTCTCACACATGCTATACACTTAATTTGTACTTGGTTGAAGGGATCCTTTAGCTGGCAACCAGCCCTACATTCTTAAGTTCATGTTGTTAAGAAGTAGCCACTCTGCATGTACCTGCTGTTTCTCCCATATTTAGACTAATGAGGGCAGAGTTTGCACGGCTTGTTAAATGCTTGCTGGCATGTTCACATTCATGTTCTTAGAGAATTAAAAAAAAAAGGCCAAGCAGAGAAGCATTCCATTAAAAGCTTATGACCTGGGCAGGTGCTTTGGACTTGTATTTGACCTGGAAAGGTGAATCTGTGGTTAAATAGCTGCTGGGAACGCGAGTCCCAGAAAGAAAGAGGTCACATTCTCTTTTACTACAGTGATGCAACCCCCCTGCTGATTTCAATAGGGCTGCAAGCAGCAGGAGGAGGATTTGGTTCATGGTGTACACAGAATGACCAAACTGTGGAAATCTCATTTAAAAAGAGAACCAAAAAAAATCCCCCTCAGAGCAAGACTGGGTGCAGCATGTCTGTCTTAACTGTTCACATGCTGGGGACAAGAAATGAAGATCCTTTGATAATTGATCCAGTGCTGTAAATGTCACATGGTCTCTGCCCCCAGGATCTTACAATCAAATCTAGACAAGATGGGACAACAGCTGTGAGGATGCTGAGTGCTGGGGAGTTTGATGGAGAGAAGGTCATTCACTCTTTGTAAGTCATTCTTCTCTCCATAAATTCAGATACTTCTATCTTCTCTTCAGAGGGTGCACTAGGGCTCCAATGTCCTAACTTGCAAGGATTTTCAGTGGAAATGCCACATGCCAAAAATCTTTTGTAAAGGGAGACCAAAGAATAGTCCAAACTTGCTACAGTATGTAGCAATAACACTGACCTTGTGGGATGGTTCTTGTGTGTCACCTTATGTCCTGCCTCCAGCATGAGGGAGTCCTTCTTGTGTTAGTTTGGTGTTCGCTCCCTGATGCCACCAGTTTGTTATGCATTCTCCTCTGGGCTATGCCCGTCCTGTCTTTGCCTGGCAGGTTAACAAGAGGTGCATCCCAGACCTAGTGTTCCTCTGAAGCATTCCACTATGTTGTCCAGCCCCTGACACTGGTGCTCACAGAAATCCCAGATACTCTGCCACCAAAGGAGCAGTGTACCCCAGTTTTACCTTCCTTTACTGCTCCTGTATAATGTACAGCACTTGTGAACACTTAAAAGAAAATTTACCTAAGAAAGCCCAGAGATTCAATTAGAAACTGGAGAAAGTGGTGGAAGCAAATGGTTACAATACAAAACAAAATAATAAAGGCTCCACTTTATCAATTGTGACCCTTTCCTCTCTAATAAAGAGGGTTTCCCCCGCAAAGTTCGGTCTGTTGCAGAGCTGGTTGGCTTCAAGGAAATCAGGATCCAGTCTTCAGGGAAACTCCCTGCTCCACAAGCTGGCTTCTCAGCAAATGGATGCAGAGTGTCTTTTGTGATAGACTGAATCAGTCTTGTCTTTATTCACAAACAGGACAATTTCCCCTGTGTTATAATGTTCCTTTTTATTTCCAAGTGGTTTTAATTGTTTGTGGTTGTCTTTGGTGGTTTTCCATTGACTGTTCTGAACCCTGCATTTCATCACTGGCTAACAAGGAAGTGATGGCATCTCCCTCCTACTCACCAAGACATACGAGTCAGGTGACTCACTTTTACTCAAAGACCATAAGGCATAATTTCCAATATAGCTACAGTGTTCCTTAAAAATTACCCATACACACATCTCACAATGACTGAGTATTGATAAGTTACAAGCTTTCAGTAGAGACCTCACATGCTACCCTTCATGGATAAAAACCATGAAAGTTGTAGTAGGTATAGTAAGTTTGTCAGGTCTGTGATAGGCATTCTTTTTTAAGAACATAAAGGCCATACTGGGTCAGACCAAAGGTCCATCTAGCCCAGTATCCTGTCTTTTGACAGTGGCCGATGCCAAGTGCCCCAGAGGGAATGAACAGAACAGGTAATCATCAAGTGATCCACCCCCTGTTGCTTCTTCCCAGTTTCTGGCAGACAGAGGCTAAGAACACCATCACTGACCATCCTGGCTAATAGCTATTGATAGACCGATCCTCCTTGAACTTACTTAGTTCTTGGTGAGCCCTTTGCTGGCTGGTACCAATGGCTTCTGTGTCACACTTGGGAGTAGGAGTAACTGGATAAGAAACAAAGAAAGTGAGTCCCAGTACCGCAGCATCTAATTATATTGGAGGTGGGCTCAAGTTGCAACTTGCATCCATAGTTTGAACACCCCAAAGTGCTAGTTATTTGGATTCTGGGCAGGCCCATTATAAAGCAGGAGCTATTTGCAAACTGTGGCTCTGTTCCTATCACCTGGAGAGTATGGGATGTTCTGATTCATGATTGGAATTCTCTAATATACTGGATTTATATAAAACAATTTCAATATAAAATATGAATGCAAGTCATCCTTATGTTGTGCTTTAAGTTTTCTGAAAAATGTAGACTCTATCATAATTTGAGAGCAACAGTTTTGGTAAGACAGTGTTTAAATCAGGTCTGTAGCCAAATTAGCTCTTTTCCAACCAGAGCACACTCTGCAGGCCGGTCCCTCACCTGTTGCTGGCCCCCATGTCCCTCTGAGACCCCAGTGCCCTTTTACCTGGGGTGCTGCCTCCTGGCAATATCCCATAGAGCTCTCTCTAGGTCTCCTCTCCCCAGGGAACCCCCAACCCTCTATCCCCACCTTACCTCAGTCTAAGGCTACTGCCCATCATCATCAAGCCTGAGGCAGACTGCAGTGTAAGAGCCAGTCATTATAGGCAAGGGTTTTTTGGACCTGCTGCCTTTCCCTTCAGCCTAGTACCCTTTTTAGGCCTTTCTATCAGGCCACAGCCTGGCAGGTTGCCAGTCCTGAGCTCCCCAGCTCAGCCTGCCCCTTCCCCAGCACTCCTCCACCCTCAGTACCCATTAGCTCTCAGACAGCTAGGTCCAACTCCCTCCTCAGGTAGAAGGAGACTGCCTAGCTCCTGCCTAGCAGCTCTTTTTATAAGGGCCAGCTGTGGCTTGTTGGGGCATGGCCCACCTGTGACTGCTTCCCCAATCAGCCCAGGCTAGCTGCTTTCCCTTGCTGCAGCCCTCTGCAGGGCTGTTTTAACCCCTTCAGGGCTGGAGCGGGTGACCACCCTGCTACACTGCCTCTCAGCAACCCTGCTCAGTTTTTTAACATTTTTGTTTTTGCTGGGTCTGCAATACCTTTGCAAATTCTGCATCCCCTCCAAGCAGTATCTTTAGCCAAAAGATGAGCTCAAGGCCTATGCAAGTTCCCCTTACCTAGGGATTTAACCAGGTCCGGATGTAAATGGTGTACATACCTCATGCGGGCATCTTCACAGGAATGCAGTTCTTCCTCTATAAATTACATAACAATGTCACTTTGTATGAATGTTCTTGGCTCAGATTTAATGTATTACACAATGGTCTCTGTGTGATGCAGCAATCATCTCTGGCACTTTAAAGCACTACTTCAAGGCCTTCAAAGCTTCATATTTTATTTCACACTGTAACGCCTGAAACTATAAACTGTGGGGCTTACTTTCTTATCTCTAAACCAAAAAGCTTTTCTCCTGTTATGCCCATCTGCTCCACTCTTGTGAACCATCAGCACTGTATGATCGAATGGGAATGTCAGGATTCAAACCACAGGATTCTTGTAGGATTCCTGTCAATTTTCGTAGACTGTCTGCTTAAAAGAAAGGACCGGACAGGCTCAGCAGGGTGTTACTGCATGCAGCAGCTGCAATCCAGTCCACACATGGTACTGTGTCTAGATCACAGGTTTGACTTGCCAGCGTTGAGAGAAGAGAGACAAGGTGGGTGAGATAATATCTTTTATTGGACCAACTTCTCTTGGTGAGAGAAACAAGCTTTCAAGTTACCCAGAGCTCTTCTTCAAGGCTTGAGAGTAGGCCTAAACTTTATGCAAATAATGTGTAAATTATTCAGTGTGTTCTGTTGGAGTTACATGAAACATGTTTCTTAATGTTTATTATATGGGCTAAATTATGCTCTGTTACACTCATGTAAAACCATTGACTCCAATGGTGTAGCTAAGAGCAGGATTTGGCCTTATAAAACCAATGTTGTTTGCTAATGGAAAAAGTTTTATTGCGACATATTTACTCTGAGTCCTGCTCATTTGCCATCTACACTTACTAATCAGAACCCAATGCAACAGTCCTTACTGAGGCAAGCTTCCCACTAAACTCCATGGGAACTCTGTCTGAGTAAGGATGGATACATTTGTCCCTAAATTTTGCAATCCATGGAAAACACCCCTTCATAGCACCATCCTACCTCATCTGGACTATAAAGCAACACTAACAGAAATCCCTAAAAATAACCAAAATGGCTGCAGCACAATGATGAATTCCCCTTCATACTGATCACATACAGTAGTAATTTTAATTTCAAGGCACTCTGAAAATCACAGGTGACCTTAGTAAAATGCAGATGCTGAAATAAGATCCACCTCTTACAGCACAAGGAAGTGGGAACTGAGCAGGGAATTTACTCTGGACAGCTCTTTTCCTACACAAAGAACAGCTATATATTTTCAATCTGAATGGCTAGATATGTGGTTGGTTGGTTGGTTTTTTTTAGATGTAGGAACCCAATAACAAGTAAAATTGTTATGAGAGCACAGGGGGTGTGTGCCTCTTCTATACCAGGCTGCAGTACCTCTGAGAACAAAATGACAGGCAGAACAGAAGTTCTTAGAACTTTTAAAATTCAGTATATGTAAAATGGAAACATTTGTTTTCTAGCTATATATGCTACAGCATCTTTGCTGCCAGACAGAAGTGGGGGAAAGGAAAAGGCCAGTGACAGTTCTGAATTGATCTTGATTTCATGATGGTTGGGATACCTGTGAGGAGTGGAAAGCTGGACTCTGTTAGGAAGGCAATTCCAGGGTTAATGGTCTATGCATCTTCCTTTCTGAGAATCTCTGCTGCAGAATAATCTGTTGGCACATCTCCTCACGAATAGTCAGAAATTGCTTTCTTTATTGTTGTTGTTACAGTTCAGTGGTATTTTTATAACAACAGCTCATGGGCTGGAGTTTTATGGGGACAGTTTTTTTAGCTTTGTAATGCCCTATAGTTGTGCTCTAGAAACAACTGGCTATCAGCAGTCTGAGTAATTAGACCCCTGCTAGGTTTACTCTGAACTAATTAACTCTCTTCTCCTGGAATTACGCCCAGCCCATCTGATCACCTAAAGACCTACAGATTTTGTTTAGATGCTACAGTTGGTTGTTGGTGAGATGATATATGGAATATTCTCATCCTGAGATCTCTTACCAAACAACTAAACGCAAGTGCCAAGATGTTGTACAAAACAGTGAAAGAACTGGATTTTTCTGCATTCAGACTAAATTCTCCCCTCTCCTGCAGGTACACAGATACCTGTCCTCCGAGACCAGGAGTCTCAAACTCAATTTACCTTAGGGCCAGTGCAGTCTTCAAATCCTCCCAGCGGGCCAATAATGTCACTGAAGATGGTGTTCAGAAAAGAATATGTTTATATTGTATTTATTTTGAATTACATAGAAATAATAAAACTGTCCTACCATTCTATAAAATTCTTCACCTGCCAGAGAGTTTAGTGTTTGCCAGACACCTGACAATGCTTCAGTTCTGTCAGTTTGATGTTTGGCCTCAGTCACTGAATAGTTGAAATCTTCAGGATTGCACAAGGTGCGCATCAGATAGTTGTGGTTGGTATTTTGATTTGTTTATATTCGTTGTGGAAAAAGGTGACACTGCCTCTATGGCAGACTCTCCCTGACGACTAGTGATGGTAGCTCTGTCCCTCTTCCCCCAGTCAATGGGCATTGCGGGTGGTGGCACCTGCAGCAGACAGAGCCGGCAGCATGACTGCTTGGGTCTCTCCTCCATGGGGAGGTTCTCAGGCCGCAGATGGCCTGCAGGCCAGGATTTTGAGACCTCTGGTTTAGACACACTTTGGTTCTGCTGCATGGGGTGAGGTGCCATGTCCTCAACATGGCAGATCTGTGCCTCTTTGTGGGGTGTTTGGAATCCTGAATGTCACAGCTGGGGCCTGCCTGCCTTGCAAATATCTGCTGCTTCTCCCTCCTCTGAGGGACAAGGCTGGGGAGACGTGGAGTGATAGATGGATGTGCAGTGAAATTTAACAGATGGTCACTGACTTTTAGGAGCCAGGATGCTATGAAAGGTCTAGCAACCTTGGTGAAATTACAGGTATCCTTCGTCTCCTCGGTAATCACATACAGGGGCCTGTGTGCCAGCTGCTGCCTTTGTCTGACGCTGGGCTTTTTATCATTAGATTTTGATCTGAATATTCCAGCCTGGATGTCTTGTCTGCTTCTTCCTCAATCATTGTCGCACTTCTTTCCACACCATCTTTTACACTTGGAATGCCCTCTCCATAAAATCCTTCAGATTCCTTCACCAGACCCACTTCCCCCAGGATGCTCATATAAAACCAACTAATAAAAGCTGCTGACCACAGAGGAGCTTGGTGTAGGAGGAAGAGGAAAATCCCATTCATTATGTTTCTCCCCCTCTTCTCATCCTTGTGTTCCTGTCTTCTTAGACTCCAATCCTTCAAGTTACTCTGTGCAGGTAAACCCCTTCATCTATGCAGAGCCCCACTGAAGTCAATTGGGTCTTGTTGTCATGGTCACCTGTCCTTACCATGATTATGGGTGCTTTAGAAATGGAATCTTGGCATCATGGAGGAATTGGGCCAGAACGAGAAGTTCATCTAATGAAGGGAGCCCAAGCTACTGTAACTGGGCAATGACTTTCAGCTTTGATCCTACTGATCTTTGTGTTGGTGACATACAGGCAAGTTTTTGTATCTCTTGACCTCCTCTGGCATCTGATTTATTTGTGAATTCCCATATGCTCAAGAGCCTTCCAAAGTAACACACTAGAGTATTTCCATGGACATGCATGGTGCACAATTAGTAGGCTGTCCCATTGTTCTTGTTTGGGGGTGAGAGAGAACTGGCATTTTAGCTGAGGCTGATATGGCTATCACAGATGGGCTGGAAGGGGGAGCAGACTGGGTTGAACCTATGTTGTCTTGCCTCAGAGAACATAATTATCTTGCGATACAGATGTGTTTCTATGGCACAGCAGCTGCCGTTCTTTGTACTTTCACACAGTATGTAGTTACCTCTCAGTTTTTCAGGCCCGACTTGTCTGGCAGCTGCAGCATACACTGAAGTGAATGTGTTTTTAGAGACTGCTGCAGTTACTCTGACATACCCAAGTTAGTGGGTGGTCTGCAAAGAGGCAAAACAGAATTGGAGGGCTAGATCCCTGGTTCCAGCAACACTGCTTTGTGCTACTGGCAGCACAAAGCAGCCTCAAAGCCAATTTAGCTGCAGGTGGAGCAGTTCCCATGCACAGGGAAAACCACAGTTGGTACAGACTAATTGTAATACCCCTTATACCACTCCTTTCTGGGCCATCAGCAAAGGTGGTGTGTCCTGAGGAAACAGGAGCATGTCCAGGTAATTCCTGTGACCCATTGATCCCCAGCTGCAAACAGCCCTGTGGGGTCATGGGCAGCTAGTGTAATAAAGAGCAGTTCTGAGGCTTCTCTACTTTACACCAGGCCAGGAAATGGCTGAGTGGCCAGATGGGCCCTAGATCAGGAAGCATAACGTTGACTTATAGCTGCTTTTGTCCACATTTTTAAGATGCACCAACAACAGGGATCTTGGATTTGAAAATTTTAACGTTTTCCTAGGTTAATGCCTACGTTCCAAATCACCAGGCAGAGGGGTTGGAACCAAAGATCTGGAGACAAATCTGCCCCTTGGGGTTTTAGTTCCATGTCAGCTCCCACATTGGATGGTGCCTCTCTCCTGAACAGAGAGCAATGCCAGGAAGGGGCATCAGTGAATATCAGCAGTGGGCTGCAGCTAGAGGGTACATTGCTCTTCAAAGGATCATGCTCCAAATGAACAGCTGTGGTAACTTGACTTACCTTGGGCACTAGTTAGATGACCTTAGAATGCACTGTTATACAGATGTGATATTTTTAAGTACATCCTTCCAGGTAGTTACAAGTTTCTGGAATAAAGCAGACAAGCTGTGTGGTGCTGCAATATATAATGGCCACTTATGTACTAGGATCACCTCTGTTTCCTATGAAATCACTGGAGGCTGTGTAAAATATGCAGCATGGGTCCATTTTTTGCTCCCCTGGGCAACAACTAGCTCGAGGTATCAGAATAGCAAAGATTTCTCATTCATTTAGTCATGTTCATCAGCCTTTACCCAGAGAGACGTGATCTGTGCTGAGGGCCAGGGGATAATTAGATCTCTGCCTGTTCAAGTTTAGGATTGTTCTGATTCAGCAGAGTCTGTTCAGTTGAGCTGTGTTTGCCTGCTGTTTAGGGACTTCACTAAAGAAAACACAAGTTCATTATATAAGTGCAAAGTAAAGTATTTTACTGAGTGATAGGCTGGCTTTTTCTGCAGTGAAAAGGAATTAAAAATATCATTGCTCATCACTCAATTATCCCTGTGTTTAGATGTCTGAAATAATGATCTTCTTGTTCTAAAAGCAACATTCACTTAACTAGATCTTAGTGGCTCTGGTTATTCTATTTATAAAGTGATGTGTCTCCTGGGTCATGAGATTTAGTTGTATGTATTTTGACAGAAAATAAATTGGGAGGCATCATTAATGCAGTGGAGGGTGGGAATATTACACTGGAAGAATTTAGTGACCTTGAGGACAGGAGTAACAGAAACAGGATGAAATTCAGTAATACAAAGTGCAAGGTTATGCCCTTTGGGGTGAATAGCAAGAATTTCAGCTATCAAGTGTGGAGTCATCCATTGGAAACACCACAAGAGACTAAAGACCTGGACATATTAGTCAATTAGAAAATGACTATGAACTGCCAACATGACGTAGAAGTGAAAAAGGTAAACGTGATCCTAGATCACATCAGATGAGGCATTTCCAGTACAGATAGGAAAGTATTAATGCACTGTATAATGCACTGTACAACTCATTCGGAATACTGTGTACATCTTTCTTAAACATGGGTGGCCAGAACTGAATTCATGCTAGACCAGGTATGGAGAAAATCTAGAATGGAGACCCTATCTTATCAGAGGAGACTAAGAGTGCAGCTTGTTTAACCTAGCAAAACTACGGTCCAGGAGACTATTACGTGTCTCAATAAATAGATTGAGAGTTTGTAGAACTATTTCACAATCAAATATACCCTTCAACAATATAATTTGTCCATTTTCCCCAGGGGTCAGATCCATCTGAAGCTTCATATATTAGTAGAAAAGCCTGGAAGAAGAGATGTTGAAAGGTGTGATGCCAATGTTGGCATTTTTATAGAGCTCTTCTGTGGTGTTTTCTTTAGAAAGAAGTGGGTCACTTCAATGGCATATAAGCACATAATCCTTTCCCACTGCATTTTTCCTTCTCATCACACCCAAACATTTTGCAAAGAGTGGGCCCCTTATATAAGACTCAGCCATGCACACCTTGGTCTGGTTACACTTTGGATAATTTCCTTACAGTTTTTAATATAAATCCAGTCTCCTTTTTAAATGCTTCCTGGACCGTGGTAAAATAGTTGTTCTGAGGGACATGGATCCTTAACTTCTTGCTGTGAGGATAGTGTTTAAGTTCCATGCTTATGATTCTAGGAAATTAAAGACATCATGCAGTAATTCTTCTTTCCTCCTTGGCTTTCATGTGCACTTCCCAGGAAATATCAGTTCACAGATTCTGTGAGCAGCTTTCTTGGTATTGTCTCTGGGGCAATGCTTGATGCATTTTTCTCTTCTCCTTGCAGATGGAACTCTTCCCTCAGGTCCTTAAATAGGCTAATCCTTCCTTACAGGAAGGAAATGAGAAATTAATTACTGTAGTCTCTGATAAATCAGGCTAGTGGCAAACTTTACACTGGTGGTGGATAAGGCTACATTGAAAGTAGCAGAAGTCAGACAGACTTTCTGTGGTATTAGAGCAGCTCTCTTACCACGGCAAAGATCCTCCCTGTTTTTTATAACTAATGATCCATGTCACACTTGAAATTCAAACCATAAGGTTTGACCATTGCTAGGTTGGTTTTCAAAATGACTGTTTATTCCAAAAGCTTTGAGGAGGTAGGTAAAGTTTGGATAGGAAGGTGGTGACGTACTCTAGTATTCTCCTCTCCCGTGCCCAGGAAGGATCTCTGCAGAGGTTCTCATTGCTGCTCCTGCCTTATGTAAAGGGCTGGACTGGGAGATCTTTACTCACTATGATTAACATCTGATGCTGCAAGTAGTTCCATTGACTTCAGTAGGACTGCTGATCTTATGGTGTAAGATGTAACACAGTGTAATGGTATCAGTGTGGCTCAAAGTAAGTTAACTCAGGGTTTTGGGGGAAATGGGAAGGGAAATGTCAAATATCTAATAGGCAGATCTGCTCTTCCATTGGTGGCAAGCATTACTCTAGGTGCATGACTGGAGTACAGAATTGTTGGCCTGATTCCACTCCCATTTACAGTGGTGCAAATTAGGAATAGCTCCAATGAAGCCAATGGAGTTACACCAGTGTACCAGGAGAGCAAGATTAGCATTAAGCCTGGAATCTGAATGTGTATTTTGGAACAGAAACAGTAAGGATAGAAGCATGGACAAGTTTGGGTTTTGGGGTTAATTGTTCAACCCCAGTGACTGTGGCAAAAGAAACTGAGATGAAATCAATGGGACTACTCACCAATGTAAGTACTTCCTAGTCGGGCCCTAAGCGAGCATTCCCGAGTCCTGTCTTGGTCATGATTAGAGTAACCTTGGCTATTATAAATCCAGCAATGGACAGTAATGGACCATCTCTTCACACACTTTCCCCACTGTTAAACTGAAATTAAAGTCCCCATCTCACTAACATTGCAGGGATGGAAATATAACAGATGATATCTGGCACCCAGCCAGTGTCTGATACCAAACAGACACCCAGGACTTCCCGTGAAATATGAACTCTAGTAAGACTCAGATAGACCAGTGTGAATCAGGGGTAACTCGAATGGATTCAGTGGAGTTGCACCTTTGTAGTGCCTGCACAAGTAAGAGGAAAATCAATCCTACAGAGAACAAGCAAAAGACGAAAGCCTGTTAAGAGGAAAGTACTAAGTCACTGCCTCTTCATGCCTCTGGAAAACAGTTCTTGAAGCTATGATTCACTGTGGAGAGCTAGACAGCTGAAGTCCTCCTTGAGTTAATTCACAACTGTCTACTGAAAATCTTGTTGTTTCAGTCATGCATCTTTTGGGCTTATGTGGCATTTGGCCTGGTCTTCTGTCTGCTGCATGTTGGCTGGGAGGAATTAAAAATCAAAAATACTTCTGGGCATTCTCCAAAGCAGCATCACAACTGGCAGTCTCCCAGTAATACCCACCAAATGAGGTTCTGAATGTCCATTAAAGGAACTGGAGGAAAACTTAATAGGCCTCATCTGGATTTTAGGTTCACCAGTGTAAATCTGTAGCAACTTTCCTGAAGTAAAAGTATGACCAGTGCAGACCCAGTGTGAGAGCAGCAGGAGTCTTTATAGCTGTTTTGTCATGAAGAGTTTTCCCTCTGATATGTACAAGTTTATTGCAACCATCTTCAAACTAAGTGTTCATATTATATTTTTCTAATATCACAGGTTTATAGACATTAGAGATAGAAAAGACCTACTATGTCACCCATTCTTTCTTCATACCAATGCACCATTATTACTAGCATGTTAATCAGCCTATCTTTTAAAAGTCCCATGCTATGGAGCATCCATCAATGCCCCTGAAAGGTTAATCCTCCAGCCTAATAGATTTCACTGTCAAGAAGGTTTTCTAATATTGGGCTTATATTTTTCACTTCATTCCCACTGCTCTGAACTATGTCCCCTGGACCACTGTAAATCTCTCTGCTGTCTTATAGGTATTATCATGTCCTGCCTTGGGCCAATACCCTGCAACAGCTCTACGTGGAGGAACCCCCAATGGGCACAGGGTTTTCCTGTGTAGATCCAACTACAGGATCAGGATCCTAGTCTTCATTAGATGAGTTATACATCTTTGGCTGTCTTCACCCTTCCCTCAGGTCCTGCTGGCCTGTTGTAATTTACAGTATTGCTTTAAATTGTGGAAATCTTGCCAGGGTGGTTGGCTTATTCCCTTGCAATTCTTTCCAACTGATGATGCTAGAGAACAGGCACTGCGTGGGTCTGAGAAGGGAGGGTGGATTTGAGTAACATCTCATCCTGATTTCTTTCTGGCTTCCATCTTACAAATGGATCGTTGTCTGAATCTTTTGTTTTTTGGAAGCTTCTTCCAAACTTTCCAGCTACGCAATTACTAGCTTATATTTATTTTCTGTGGTGTATGACATCTACCTCTAATACTTTGTAGGTATGTAGCACTGTCCAGCCTATAATATCAGAATGTTTCCCAACCAATTAAGGGTCTCTTCTGAGGTATATATTACAAGCCCAGTTTTATTGAGATTAATGCTTACCCAAGTGAGTTAAATAATAACCAATATTGTCTCATTACTTCCTTGCACGCTCCTATTGATCTCTATCTCTCTGTGTCTTTAGGGCAGGGACCATCCTTTTGTTCTGTGTTTTGTACAGCTCCAAGCACACTGAGATCCTGGTCCATGACTCAAGACTTTAGGCACTATGGTAATACAAATTAATAAGTCCCCATCAAAACTGGGATTAAAACCTAGAATTTGTGACTCACAGTCCTATGCTCTAACTAGTAGACAATTTTATCTTCCTCTGGAATACTAGGCATTAGAATATCCTGGCTGTTTTTCCCCCTTACAATACAACAGAAACTTGGCAAACCACTTCCTCTTCTTAACTCTCCAATTTCATGCAGCTTAAATTTCCCCTTGCATCTGATTCTGCCCACTTGAATTTTTCTTTGTCCACTTCCCCACTAGGAACTATTATTGTCCTCCCTCCAGAGCAAAGATTAGTGCTTTATGTGAATCAAAGCATCTTTTTCATATGCCCAACCTCCACCCCTGTGATTACCCCACAGACCATGATGTTTATGGTTCAACTTTGCTCTCAAATTGCTAACTCTAATAAAGTTACTGCTGATTTGCTCCAGTGCCATGATCCCCTAGTCTCCAGCAGAAGACTGTCAATGACAGTGAAAAATAGACCTCCATTGCCTCTCAAGATGAGGTCGACCTGGGAACTTACTACTAAATTCTATACTTTCAGCACACTTTTAAACAATATCTGCTGTCAATGTTCAACCACGACAATAATGAGACAAGAGGCAGATGCTGGTTACAATCAGTGGGCTAAATCTAGTCCAATTTACACTGGTATAAATTCACTTACTTTGGTGGAGTTCTCCAAATTGCCATTGGTGTCATTGAGAACAGAATCTAGTCCCTTCTATTTCTTTGTTACATCTTGCAGTCTGGTGGGCACATCAAAGCATGGACTAAGTGGAATTGGAAATTGGATACTCTCAGCAGGGGCTTTTCTGTTTGGAACCCCAGTGCAATGCTTTTATCTGTGTTCACATGCAAAAGTCACAAGCACCGGTATCAGCCATGTGATTACAGAAATAAGTGATGAAAGAGTCTAAAGAGTTTGACTGATACTGTTCCTGCTGAAGTCAATGGCAAAACACGCACTGACTGCAATGGGGACAGGATCACAGCCCCTGACTGGTAAGCACAGCAGACAAAGGCAGAACGAAAAGACCTTTGAACGTATAGTAGACTCTCAATTATCCAGGATTGGGTTAACCAGAAAGTGGATTAACCAGGATGTCAAAAAAAAAATAAAAATGTGTAACTCGCAAGGCCAGCTCTGGCTTTGTCGCCCCAAGCACACAAAAAAAACCCCCATCAGGGCTCAGGGCAGCAGTGAACCAACACCCCCTCCCCCTGGCACAGGGTGACTGGTGAACAAACCCCCTGCTCCCCATATTTCCTATGGATGGTGATTATCCAGGATTTTATTAACCAGGATTCATTTTTTCCCTACCATCCTGGATAATCGAGAGTCTGCTGTAGCTGAAAAGGGAAGCATCTCTCCACCAGGGTAACTAACCAAGTGTTTTTCTTTGTATGTGTCTGGTTGTTTTACATCAGAATCAGCTGTGATTGTTGATATTTTAAACTAATTAAATTCACAGTTCTGGACAGAGTTCTGAGCAGCTTATAAACTGGTTTACATAATTTACACTTTCTCATATATGAAATTGCCCCAGTCAGCACAACAATCTGTTAGAATTAAATCAGTTTATGTAATTCACAAAGTAAAATCTGTCAATTGTGTGAAAGGTTTGTTCTTCTGACTAGTAATTTAACTGTCCTGAAAAAAGCAGAAAGAGGATAAAATTTTCTGCCAAAGAACTAGAGATGGGGCCAGGGCTGGCTCTAGCTATTTGCTGCCCCAAGCACTAAAAGCGCAACTGCCCAAGTAAAGCAAGCTGCCAAAGCTTCCTCACCCCCCAAAAAGGGCGGCTGAAGCAAAAAAAAAAAAAAAGTGTTGCCCCTAAAATGGCCAGAATGCCGCCCCTTGAAATATGCTGCCCCAAGCACATGCTTCCTTTGCTGGTACCTAGAGCCGGCCCTGGATGGTGTAATGAAAAATGTGCCATGAATCTTTCTAGCTGAACTTGTAAGGATCTGATTTCTATTTTTAAATACTTTTGACACATGGTTTTTTCCTCCTCATTTTTACTGTTAGGCCTGGATCCTGCAATTAGATCTGTGTGGCCAGATCCCTATTCCCTCTCAGAACCCCAACAATACCTGCATCCCCCCTGCTTAGCTCCAAATACAGAATTGGAAGTTTTAAATGTCTTCACTAGTATGAAACTAAAACCTCAGATCTGTGTTAGTATAATGATTTCTGAATCTCAGCTTTAGAAGATTTAGAAATAAATCATATTTTGTAACAAACACACTTACCATATTCATTTCTGAAGGTCCCATCACATACTAATAGACATGACTCTCTGGGGTTCTTACTAACCTTTGAGTAACAATTTTAAAGCAATGTTCCATCTATAAATGTCCTTTGGCTTCAAATGGAGTTTTGGGTTCTCAGCCCTTCAGAAAGTCATGTCCTAGGAGTCAGATCCAAATCCCAGTGAAGTCCATCAGAATCTCTGACTTCAACAGGCTTTAGTTCAGGCCCTGAGTGAGTGACTCAAGACCAAGTTAATGGGACTGATTCTCCAGTGCCCTACACTTTTTGGGTCCTGTACTAAGTCTTTGACTTGCTTTCCCTAAATTGAAATCTTTCCTCAAATACCCTAAATGTGGCCTAACAATGTACATGTCTCAAACTTCTGGAGTGCAGTAAATATGGCGGAAGAATCAGATCTAGGCAAAAAGGAATGCCAATTCCCTGCAAACTGAACTTTGGGGGGAAAAGACAATGCACCATATTTACATTAGAAGTACAATGCATTAGTGTAATATTCTTCCCATTTCTGAATTGATATGAGTAAAGGTTTTAACTACTGAAATTATGCAGTTGTAAAAAGAATGATTTAATGAAATTATTCCTCTCATTTACATTCATGGGCTCCCTGCATTCAGTCAATATGACACATGGTAAATTACACTGAAGCATAGTAGAATAATTACCAACTTTGTAATTCTGCCTGAAGACCCTGCACTTAAATCATTTCAATTCCAAGTGAAATCAAACTGCAGGAAAGTAGATCCAACATCTTCTAAGGAGGATTAAATGTGACACCTGGCTTTTGAAATTCACACTCCCTTCCTTTTATTGAACCGTGACCTAGAGTCAAATATAATAATGTCCGTGGGATGTTCTTGTAGAACTGAATTCATTGGCAAAATGTCTATTGAGTTCCATGATGCAGGATCAGCCCCTAAGCAATCAATATTTCTGGCTAATACATTAATTAAGGGGCCTGATTTGTGTTCTGAAGAGAGAGAGTTGATTTTGCAGCAAAGCCAATTATTTCATTGCTCTTTTTAGTGTCCATCCTCCAGTCTTCTGTGCCTGGATGAGACTATGAGCTGCTTGGCAGGACTGTGTTTTAGTACAGCACCAAGATCGCTGTCAGTGCTCACTAAGAAGTGAGGTTTTTTACCCACGAAAGCTTATGCCCAAATAAATCTGCTAGTCTTTAAAGTGCCACCAGACTCCTTGTTGTGTTAGTGCTCACTAAATAATTTTCAGGGATGGTGAAATTAAAGAAAATGCTGTATCGGAGGACCCATGAACTTTGGATCGTGATGAAACTTCACTGTTCATCCCCTATTACTAAGCATGAGTGGAACTAACTCACTCGACCAAGTACTCCCACCCATGAGGGAAGTTTAGCTCTTAATAGAGCTTTGATAGGTTGAACCAAAACCCAGGATTCAAATGTCCCATACTAAAACTTCACATGTTCTGTCATTCCTTAAACAATGTGAGAGGAACTTTAATTTGGGAGACAAATGCTGGAATTCTCATTCATCCAGTAGTAACACATCATTAGATTTTCTAAAAGTTATAAATGATTTTTCTAACAAAGGTATCTCACCCAACACAAGGTGTC
This sequence comes from Dermatemys mawii, assembly GCA_007922305.1. Taxonomy (NCBI): domain Eukaryota; kingdom Metazoa; phylum Chordata; order Testudines; family Dermatemydidae; genus Dermatemys; species Dermatemys mawii. The sequence continues at coordinate 9,090,575 of ML677362.1, forward strand.
TCTGTAATTGGGGAGAATATAAGGAGAGGAAACAGGTAACTGAGGAGGGAGCAAGCTTGGGCCGGGCAGAGAGGGCTGCAGGGAAGCCTGTCCTTGTTATGAGCCTGTTAGGGGGATGTAAGAGGGAAATAAATGCACTTCTTGGTGAAGAATAAACAGGTAGGCCTGTGTTTATGACTATGGTGTAGGTGCTGACTTTGTGGGTGCCCTCCGTGGCTAAAGCACTCATGGAAAAAAATAGCGGGTGTTCTGCACCAACCAGCCACATTTGATTGGCAGTGGTGGCTTTGCGCTAGGGCCTTGGTGGAGTGAGGGTGGAGCAGCCCAGGGGAAAACTAGAAGTCAGTGCTTATGGACTGTCGAACCATCTGAACTGGCCAGGCGGTGAGGTTAACCAGGTAGTGATGGAAGCACTGTGTGGCACAGCCTCTTACCATGAGACTTGCAAGCCCAAATCAGTTGGCATAGGCCAGCCACAGGTTTTTAATTGCAGTGCAGCCATATGCGGAGAGGGGACCTGATTACAGTACATATAAATGCCTTAACAAGGAGAAAATACTGGGTACTAAGGGGCTATTTAGTCTAGCAGAGAAAGGCATAATAAGAACAAAGGGCTGGAAGCTGAAGCCAGACTAATTCAAACCAGTATTACGCACAAATTCTTGACAGTGAGGATTAGCCACTGTCACAAACTCCACAGGTAAGGGTTGGTATCACCATCTCTTGGTGTCTTCAAATCAAGCCTGGATGCCCGTCTGGAAAATATACTTTAGCCAAAAATGTTACATTTCAGTCATATGCTCAATTCAGGTCATATTGAGTCAATTCAGGTTTAACTGTGAAATTTAATGGTCTTTGATATACAGGACATCGGACTAGATTTAATGGTCCTTTCTGGCACTAAACTCTCTGAATCTATTATCTTAACTTTTCTTGGTCCCTTCTCTATAAATAATAATCATTCCTGTATATGTCAAAAATGAGTTCTGTTTGAATATATTGGGTATATTCATTTCAGTTTCACTTTGTGATCTATAGCCACATCTGAAAAACGTAACTTAAAGTGAAACTCGTGTAATATAAACAATATTATATTCATGACCCCTAATTACAAAAAAGAGTGAAGCACTAAAAATAGCATTCAGTATAATAAAAGGGGAATAATTAATACTGTAGCAGGAACCTGACAGCTAACTTGTTAGTGAAACTTTAATGGGAAAGGCTGTTTTTTTCATTAGCAAGCATAGGCAATGAGGAAAGCGGCTTCTGTGGAAACCTAAATATCTGAAAATTGGGTTATTCAGGAAAAGCCACAACTGGCTCCTTTGGGGAGCTCATGCAACAGTCGTCTGGATTCCACTGAAGTTTCACGGGATCCACATTCATTGGAGGGTTTAATGGGTCTCACGTAGAGTGAACAGAGAAGCAACAAGCAGGCAAAGGCAGCAGAGCTCCAGCTGCTTTACAACCTCCATGCAGTAGTGAGTGCAGCTGACCTTGGCTCTTCAAGCTACACTGAAATGCTGCTGTCAGGTGGCTGCCTTTCTCTCCTTCCCTCTAGCCTAGGGAATGCTGGTTCCCTTCTTACCCTGACTCTCTCCCTCTTTTAGTGAATGGACTTTCATATTGTAACTGGCTAGGTTACATGCTGCCCTCTACTGTGTGGAATCACAAATACACAGCAGTGTGCTATTGCCATTGGCCCTATATGATTATCTCCTAATGGAGATTCCCTTGTAGTTCAATCTGTGTTTCTGGAGCAGCAGGCTCAACATGCCAGCCCTGCTATTGCTCAGAAGTTCTAAGTGGCCATGGTGTAGTATAGTGATGACAGGTAAGTTCCTAGATGGCCATGGATTTGTTACAGTTTCACCTTGATGATAGCTTAACTCATTCAGGTAAGGAATAAAGATTATAGGTGGGAAAACCTAAACTTATACATACCTCCAGTGAAATGAACAGTTGATGTAATTGGCACATCTCTATTGTAACTGGGCTGTGGATTTACATAATTCCTTTTATGGCTAGAAAAAAGAAAATGGCTGCAGCTGGAGGATAAATAATTTACTGGAAACCAGAAATGGACAAAGATCTAATACTTAATTTCTCCAAAGGTTTGGAGATGTGTGGATCTTGCCATAATGTTTTTGATTCAAGTCCACTTCTCCTGGATTTAATAGCTGTCTGCTTTTTCTTGATGTTTGTTAGAACAATTACTTGAGGGAAGTTGCAATGATACTAGTGTAACACTGATGAAATCACACTTTGATAGTTCTTTGACTTTTGTGATATAAAATGAAATCAAATATAAACCAATGTATATGACTCTAGAAATGTACAAATAGATAATTTATCAATTTATAACAGGGTAAATTTAACACAGTCATGCTTTGTTTCATTTCAAAACTGTATCTCTGCTTCTATTTTTATTGTGTAGAAATGAAGTTTTCCCATCGATTCAAATTGTGGAAATAGACTATAACCAAAATGCTGATTTAAAATTATGTTGATAGAATTAAATCTAAAATCTTAATTATTTGGAATATAATTAGTTGATGCTATAACATTATGATACCTAGGGTTATCTAGGTACTATATCTTTACATTTTTAAGAACCCTTCCTATATGCAGACTTAAACAGCCATTCTGTTCTCATCATTGCTGTGGCCTGTTGCAGAGAAGGCACATGCTCACTTTGTTCCTTCATGGAGACTATCTTAGGTCTTCCTTACTGTTTTTTTCTTTAATCTACAAGTCATTTTGGATGGAATGTACTTGGTTGCCATTTATGAATGTAAGCTCCTTGGGGCAGGGATTATTTTAGTCTGTCCAGCTTCTAGGAGCTCCTAAACACTACTGTAATACAAATAATAATTAATGTAAAAATGAAGCATATCGAGCATGGATTTTGTGTGATATATATATATATATATATATATAATGGATAATCAAAAGCTTTGGAACACACACAAACTCCCTAACCACTGACTTGGTGAAATGTAACAGATTAGACAGCTTTGGAAATGGAGCTCTTCTGTTTATCCATATCCTAGGTATAGAATGGGCACTGTCAGGGCAAGCTTTCACATTCTGCTCTACCAATGCATACTCTCATTTATTATTTAATGAGAATTTCTCACCCATGGAACTCAAAGTACTTTACAAAAGGAGGGTAAGCGGTATTAGCTCCATAACAGATGAGGGAAAGTAAGGCACAGACTTGGGTCACATGCTGAATCAGTAGCAGAGCCAGAAATGAAATTCAGGGGTGAAATCCTGGCCCTATTGAAGTTAATGGCAAAACTCTCCTTAACTTCTGTGGCAGTCATGATTTTACCTGCTGTCTACTGGCTTCCAGTCAGTTACCTATCCAATGACTTGTGCTGCCTGATTTCAAGGGACCATCTCCAAGGATAAATGTCAGACTTGGATTACATACCCGTTCCATGCTTAGCCATCTGTCCTGAGATGGCAAACAAGGTTGCCAGTTGTGACACAGCCACTTGTCTCCATCAATTTCCTAGGAGACAAACTCATTTTTAAACAAGCCAGCCCTCAGTTAGTAATGAAATTCAAGAACTAATTAACTGGAAACCATGACTTGGAAGTGAGAGATATTTTATCCTACTAAATATATGTGGAGGTGTCCTACACCCCATGACTTGCACTTAAAAGTTTACTATGAATCCTGGAAACCTTCATTGTGGATCCCTACATAATGTTGATAGTTTTCATATTGAGAATGGTTTTGCTAATCCAATACTGTATATTAAAAAGCATACATACTGAATTGTCTTGTGGGAGTATGAGAGGCAGGTATGAATAACCTCTTAAAATGCTTTAATACTGGAATTGGTTTTAAAATAGTGTGTGTTTGATTAATACTTTAACTGGAAATAACCAAGTAAGGGCTTGGTGTCTCTTCCCACAAAAGGGTATACATCCATGGGTTAACTCCTGCAATGCAAGTGGGATTTAGTTCTAGTCAATAAAGTACAAAATGTAATGTTTTGTTTATCCAGCTAAAGAAACAGACCTCCTGTTTTAAGTTGTTCAGTTTGCAATCTGTGAAGGATTCATATTTTTATTTTCTTCTGGGGTTTCTTGAATGAAACAAGAGAAAGAATGCTTTCATGTTTATTAAATCTTTTTTTTTTTGCATCAAGATGCCCTCTCATTTTTAAAGAAACAAAGCAAAAGCAGTTATGTAGGTCATTAGTTTGAGATGCAGGAGGGTGCTCTGGCCATGGACAATAGGTTCAGAGGGTCACCATTAATGGATCCCCTAACTTGCAAATGAGCTGGGAGTAAGCAGGAAACAGCTCCTCAAATTGAAGCTAAGTTTTAATCAAACCAAGACACCTCTGGGTGTTTAAAAAAAAAGCCTAAAATCACCTGCTCACACCAGCTAGGACAGAGCTGAAAAGCTCCCCCTCCAACTACCTGGATCGGAGCCAGAACTGCCTCTCACCAGATGGAACCAAACCCATGCTGCTGTAACTGAGCAAGAATCTTCCTCAGCCTTATTTTGTGCATATTCTTAAATAACAGGAAAGTGTTTCTGTGGCAGTCAGGCTTGGCGCTGTCATTGTTTGTCTTGGGTCTGGATGGAGGTGGGTGGCTTTGGTTAGTGGGATGTGGTTTTAGCTTGGTTCATGGGAATGGGCAATGGTGTGACTTGACTGAGGCAGGGTGAAACTTGGAAGGCAGAGCTTTGGATGTATGTAGGGGTCTGACACGATTCCAACATGTTGAGACTGGGGCTGGCTCGTGGTTATACCTTTCTTCTACACGTCTTTCTACTCAAGAGAGATTTTGTGTTACTTCTGTAAGCAGTGTCAGGAATGAGATATATTCTGACATCTGGTGGCGAACTATGGGAATTGCAGTGAGTTTTGGAAAATAACTTTGGGGCTGATCAATTTGCATAGACACACCCACTGCGCCTAGCCTGAGCCCACAGCAGCCCACATGGCCTCTTCGGCTGATGTGGGAGCCCCAGTTTCTATGTTATTGGGGCAGGAAATATAAAGTGATGTTACCCTGATTTGGTGAATGAAGGACTATGGACACGTACTTGGCCCTTGTTATGATGGAGGGACTCACCATCACCTAGGTAGCACTCATTGGGCAAGGGCCATGCGTTTCAGAACACTCTGAGATCAAGAAAGGTCATGAGAAGATCTATATAACTTTTGGTGAGAGACTTGTCTAAGGGTCTCTTAGGTCTATTGTACTGTGTCTCTCTCCACTATAGAATGTTAGAGCTAATTTTGATTCCTTTAGGAGTCTTGGTTCAGCCTGCTAAGTTGAATTCACTTTGAGTCTGCTGGTGTACCTGTGCCAAGGTACTAACCCCCCCCCCCCCAAGAGCTGAAATCATTTAAGAACTGAAACCACTGTGCCAAGTGGGGGTGGGCCTAAAGGCATGTTGGTGGCACCAAGCAATTTGTGCAGCTAGCAAAGCAGTGGACTCAGCCAAGTGGTTCCTGGGTGCAATTTGTGCGACTGGCAGCAGACTCAGCCGAGTGGTTCCTGGGTGCAGTTCGTGTGGCTGGCGGAGTGGCTGGTACAGTAGAGCAGTCCGTGTGTCGACTAGCAGAGCTGTTTGTGCTGCTGACAGAGTGACTGGCACCGCAGAGCTGTCTGTGTGTCGGCTAGCAGGACGGCTAGCGGAGTGACTGGTGCTGCAGAGCAGTTCGAGTGTCGGTGAGCAGAGCAGAGTGGATTGTGGTGAGGGCTGCAGCGGAACCCCACAGAGAGGCGGCACAGTCGGCCTCGGACCACGTAAGGTGCCCCGTGCCCTACCCTCCATTTCCACCCAGGCTGGGAGGTAAGACTCTGCCAATTGACTTTTGAACTCTGCACTGACCCAGAACAGAGACTCTTGGGCTGCTGGACTTTGGGACTATTGAGTGACTTTTTGGGGTTGTGGAACTCAAGAGCCAAAGGGAAGGACACGGCCTATTTGCTGGGAAGGGGGCTTCTGGTTCATGGTTTGGTTTATTAACCTTGTTTGTGGTGTTTCCCCAATATAATGCCACATTGTTTCTCCCTGTTATTAAAAGGCTTTGGTACACTCAGACTCTGTGCTTGCGAGAGGGGAAGTATTGTCTCTTACAGAGGCCCAGAGGGGTGGTATATGGTTGTCCCAGGTCACTGGGTGGGGGCTCAAGCCGGTTTTTTGTATTGTGCTATTGGAATGGAACCCCTGGATACTGAACCCGGCCCTTGTTGCTGCCAACTCTGATGGGCAGAAGGGTTACACTTCCAATAGGCTAGAGGCATAGGCCCAACCATTTGTTTTTTTTTAATATTTTTTTTTTTGAAATTTAGGGGGGCACCCAAGTGTGACAGAGCATGAGACCTGCAGCTATGAACCACAGAAATGTTGAAGAGACATATGCTCACTAGTGGCTGTACTTCATTTATGGTGTATAGCAGGGATTCATACAAGCTAGTTTCATGGCCATCTACTGCCTGTGTCCTAATCTCAGATGGTTAACCTCCATCTTCTAGCACTTTTCAATCACTAAGGTGCCTTGACTTTCTAGCTAAGTCACGAAAGTCCATCCCTTCCAGCATTAAAGTCCAAAAGGAAACAAAACCATTCTTCCATCTCAGACTCCTGTTAGGAACAGCCCTTCCTCTCAGTGTCTGTTCTCTTCCTCAAGCTGTTATCTCAAATTCTAGCTCTCCTGGGTTCCAGCCAGCCAATTCCTTCTTTCCCTTGTTGACAGGAGCCCACCTCACAAAGTGGTAGCATGGGAGAAACCCAACCCATCCTCTATTACAGATCAACAGCCTTGAGACATTTAACAATTGGGCTGTCTGCCATGTGAAATGCACTCTGCCATCTTCCCAGAACTGCTTTCTATATATCCAGCCTAGGCCTCTTCACTGGCCCCTTTATGTCTGTTCTGTCAATTTTTAATAGAGTGCTCATTCCTAGGTTTGATCTCCCTAGAACTTCTACTGACTGAATTTAGGCTTGCACTTGTATCTGCCCGAGCAACCTCTTTAGTTACATGCTCCCCCTGTGATGTGACCCTTGTGCCAGATTTAATCCCCTTAGCAAGTGTACAAGTGAGACTGGCCCCCAACCTCCTTAAAAGGCCCTTTCAGCCAGTGTCAGTGAGGTTCTGGGAACTTCTGGCTGATTAAAAGTAAATCCAGAAGGATATGTGAGTATTTTGTTTGGACAGTGTGGTGGATTCATTGACCTGGAATGCCTTCCCTTCCCTAACTTGGTGAACCATATATCCATCCTTGTCTCTTTCCAGTCCTGACTCTAAGCATGCATGTGTCATGAAGCCATTTAGTGTTATGCCACTCACCAAAGGATTTGCTATTTTTAATTTATTAAGATACAAAATAAATAGCTGTACCATTGTGTGATAAATCCACTTCCTGATTACCTAGTCTCTTATGTATGTGATGTTGGTTGTTTGTCTACTTAAGGCTTGATCCCTTAACCCTGTGCACATGGTACTTTGAAACTGAGGGTACTTGGCTTTTCACAGGATTAGACTTCGACTGTGAGTTCTTTGGGGAAAGGACTGTGCATTCTCTGCATTCTGTTCAGACATAAGCACACTAGGAACTTTAATAGTAGTTGCCAATGATTAAGCACTAACTATTTATCAAAAAGGACACTTTTCCAGTTGTCCCCTCTCCATCCAGAAGGGAGCTGTGTTTCTGGGCACCCTCCCCAACATGTTGAACTCTGGGATGAAATTAAGGGTCTCCTGAATAGAGATAACATAGGAACTGCCATACTGCATCAGAACATTGCTCAAACTACTTAAATATTCTGCCAGCAGTATTGGCCAACACTTGATTGCTTCAGAGGAAGAAGCTACTCAATAATATAGCTGGCTTTTTGTGCTATGGTGTACGTGGAGGAGGGGAGAGATTGCTGCCCTCTCTTTGATTTATGGAAGCCATTCTCAGCCATTCTCACTCTTTGATCTGGCTGGTGAAACGAAGACCCACCAGGTGAGTCTGATGTGAGAACAGCAGAAAGAATCTCCCCTGCCAGTTTCTGCTGCTCTCAGATTTTCTATCGGTAAAGGGAGCAGCACCAGCTCTCGACAAAGAAAAAAACATTCCAGAAACTGTGTGATTTTTTTTTTTCTTCCTCTCCACTAATTGAAGATCCATTTCAGTTATCTCTCTGTCCTTCCCTGGGTACGTATGAGGGGAACAAAAAGACATTCCTCTCCTTCCTCCACCCCTTTATCAGAAAAGTAATACATTGATTTGACATAAAATCTCTTTTTGAACAGTCTTAAAATCTATCTTGCAGAAAATTGCAGTGGGTTGTTCAGCCCATTTAAGGAAGAACACCCTCTACCCCTGCTCACCATATCCTCCATTTATAGATCAATATTAGGGTTATCAAGTTATTAAAGAAATGAATTGCAATTTTTTAAATTGCATGATGAATCTCAACTAATCACATGATTGATTGTGCTACTAAACATATTCTATTGTTGTTGTTCAATAGAATACCATTTATTTTAAATATTTTGGATGTTTACTACATTTTCAAATGTTGATTTCAATTACAACACAATACAAAGTGTACAGTGCTCAGTTTATATTTTTATTACAAATATTTGCACTGTAAAAACACACAATTGTATTTTTCAATTCACGTCATACAAGTACTGTAGTGCAATTGCTTTATCATGAAAGTTGAACTTACAAATATAGAATTATATACCAAAAAAACCCTGCATTCAAAAATAAAACAATATAAAACTTTGGATCATTATCAAGCAGAACCCATCATCAGCATGAAAACATGTCATCTGGAATGGTGGCCGAAACATGAAGGGGCATATGAACGTTTAGCATATCTGGCATGTAAATACTTTGCAATGGTGGCTACAAAAATGCCATGCAAACACACCTATTCTCTCTTTCATATGACATTGTAAATAAGAAGCAGGCAGCAGTATCACCCATCGATGTAAACAAACTTGTTTGTCTTAGTGATTGGCAGAATAAGAAGCAGGACTAAGTAGACTTGTAGGCTCTAAAGTTTTATACTGTTTTATTTTTGAGTGCAGTTATGTAACCAAAAAAATCTGCATTTGTAAGTTACACTTTCATGATAAAGAGATTGCACTTCAGTACTTGCATGAGGTGAATTGAAAAAATACTATTCTTTTATCATTTTTACAGTACATATATAGGTAATCAAAATTAATACTATAAAGTGAGCACTGTGCACTTTGTATTCTATGTTCTAATTGAAATCAATATTGAAAATGTAGGAAAACATCCAAAAATATTTAATAGATTTCAATTGGTATTCTATTGTTAAAAGTGTAATTAATCATGATTTTTTTAATCATGATTAACTCAAAAAAAATTAATCAGTGAGTTAACTGTGATTGACAGCACTAATCAATATAGATTCTCTGTTTTGGTAGAAATTGGAGTGAGGAGCACCAGGGATGTACTGCTACCCAATCCCTGCACTATAGCCCAATGCATATAGTTGGTTATGGCTGGGCTGGCTAGGGCCCCGCTTGGAGAGAGAAACTCCTTCCATATATGTTTCTTCTTTTCTCCCATTTTCTTTCACTTGCTGTGTTCTGTTACCACCACATAATTTCCAGACCTGTGAGGAAAAAACCATCAAAATGGCTGAGGGCTGCTATTCTGGTCTACTCTAACCATAGCTTCCTATCTTACATTAACATGCATGCATATGTTCAGGAACTTTCGTTGCCCATACGTACACCATGATCTGCTTCAAAAGCATTAAGTCTCCTACCATCTGAGTTGAAGGAGAATCTCTATTAGTAGTTAATGATATTGGGCCTGACACTCAGTTGAGCAGTTCTGACTCTATCCAATAGAAGGCAGTGTGGCACATCAACACTAGCTGCTAACTTAATAAATGTCATCAGAAGACATACAGTTTTCCAGTTCTTATTTAAACCCAGACCCTGTATTTGATTCAGTGATATCCCCTGGTGGTGAATTCTACAGACCGACTAAATCCTGCTGGGTATGGCTTCTTAATAAGCAAACTGCTTCAGCCCACAGTCCTGATTGTTCTTCCCTCGCCCACCTGAGGCAAATACCAGAATAAAGAGCTTTGTAATACACCCTCTCCTTACCCACACAATCTGTGAGGAATGTTGGGGATGGAATAATATGAATTAATCATGTTTCACATAGCCTGTGGTATGTTTGACCGATTATATGTAAAATCCTAAATGATATTAAGCCCTCAAGGCTGCCTATATGTTTGCCCGGCTTGGAAGCACAAACCAGGTGGAAGAAGACATTTTGGTTGATATTTATCAGTCTTTTGAAGTGGCCCATAATAACAGGGATTTCATAAGACTCTGGTCGTGCACTCAAAGTGCTACATGACTATACTAGGCTCCTGTCATGAATGCACCACCTGCTACAGAAACTCAGGCCTGGTCTATACTACAGAATTTGTCTAAGTGTTGTGGTAAGGCATCTTATGCTGACCTAATTACGTTAGTGTACGGGCTACAGCCTTGCTCCTGCTGATATAAGTGCCCTGCTGTGCCAACCTAACTCTACCTCCATGGGCTGGTCTTCACTGGGGGAGGGAATTGACTGAAGATACTCAACTTCAGCTACGTGAATAACGTAGCTGAAGTCGGCCTATCTTCAGCCGACTTACCTGCCATCCTCATGGCAGCGGCGGCGGTGTGCTCCCGTTGACTCCAGCTTGCGCCTTGCGTCAAGCTGGAGTTACATGAGTTGACGGGGCGCTGCTCTCTTGAGACGAGAGAGATCGATCGCTAACAGATTGATTGCTACGTGCCGATGTGGCGAGTAGTGAAGACCTACCCAATGGGCTGGTCCTCACTAGGGAAGGGGATCGACTGTAGATACACAATTTCAGCTATGTTAATAACATAGCTGAAATAGGCGTATCTACAGCCGACTTACCTGCTGTTGTCATGGCAGCGGCGGTCAGCGGCGCGCTCCCCCATCGACTCCAGCTTGCGCCTTTTGGTGAGCTGGAGTTACAGAGTTGACGGGGGCGCCGCTGATGATCGATTTATCGCGTCTTGACGAGATGCGATAAATCGATCGTCATAAGATCGATCTCTCCACGCGCTAGTGAAGACAAGCCCCATGAGAGGCACAGGGCTTATGGGGGGGAAGTTAGGGCAAGGTTGTGTCTCTCTAGACACTGTGTTACTTGTGTCTATTGACTGTCATTCTGTAATTACTGTGGTTGCTTGTAAATCGACCTACCATACGTAGGCTGACCTCGGGCTTCTGTGCCTCATGCTGGATGGGGTACATTGGAAGATTTGCAGCACACTCTTGCTAGCTCCTGATAAGTCTGTAGCACGTGGGCCAAGTAAGTGTATTTACTGCATGCTCTAGCCTAATCCTGACATATGTTAAGCCTGAGACAAAGGCACATTTACCGCAGACTCTTGCCTGTCCCTCCTGTACATGCAGCCCAGGGGACACGAGCATAATGGCAACAAATTCATGTCAGCTCCTGCCCTGCACGCAGCACAGTGCATTTAAAAAAAAAAAATGCAGAGGACTTTGTCCACAGCTGCCATGTGTGGATAGTGGGGCGCCGAGGAGGGCTGGCACCCCGGGCTCTTGTTTTCTCCCGCAGTCTCTGCAGAAGAGGAGGACCCAGCAGATTTTGCAGCAGCCGCCCCTGCTTGCTCCCGCCAGGCGCACACACCGCACAGGGGACTGCGGAGCGGATGGGGGCTGCGCGCGCTCTGAGCAGGCGGGGCTGGGCTCTTCCCTCCGGGGGGCGGGGGACAGAAGGCGGCTCGTGCAGCGGACAGGTGCGGGCTCGCGAACAGGCTTCCCCCTGGCAGCTGCCGCCGTAGCCTGGGCTCTGGAGCCGCCCGCCTTCTCCCCTCTCTCCCCGGACACAGGTGGGATGAGCGCGAGCGGCGGCGCGCGCTGCGTGTGTGGCTCAGCCCTTCCCCTCCAGCGGGCGGGGGAGCTGCCGCGGCTCGCGGAGGAGGCGGCGGCAGCAGCAGCTGGTCGTGCCCGGCTAGGGGCTCGCCCGGGGGAGGCAGGCAAGGAGGCTCCATGCAGGCGGGCAGCGCTCAGGTAAGGGCGCAGTGCGCACCTGGCCATGGCTCCATGCGCCGGGGAAGGGGGAAAGCAGTAAATGGGGAGCAGCGCTGGAAGCGGGTGTCGGGGGAAGCCGGGCTGGGGAGTTAAAGGGGGTACCGGGTATTTCCCCCCTGGCAGAATGAACAGAACTGGGGCCTGCATTCAGTAACTCCACTCCCACCCCCAGTTAGATCCTGGGTGGAAATGGGAGCGCTGCAATATTTGTAAGACGAGAGATCTAAGTCGGGGGTGGGGGTGGGAGTGGGGGGTCTTGGCAGACCGGAGACCCTAGGTGGTTATAAGACTTTATCATGGTGGCAAGCTGTGAATTGCATGGAGCAGCACAGTGAAGGTGGCTTCAGTGCTGCCTCTTTGCATTGAGGCTGATTTGCTGCTGGGAAACTGCATCCCATTCCCAGGGAGTCTTGGCTATTGCAGGGGGCTGAAAGAGAGTTCAAATTGGCACAGGGGTTTTGTGGGTATGCAGTGTGTGGGAAGGGGATTGCATATTAGGAAAGGCAAGAGGTGGCGTTTTGGGGAGTGTGGTTTGCATGTCAGAGAACAGACAGTGGAGGACAGGATGGACAAAGATAATTATAATAATAACAATTTTATATCCTGTCTTTGGTGTCCATAGCCCTGTCCAGATGTGTAGCTGGCAAGGTCTGTGCCCCAAAGAGGTTTCTCTTGCATGTTGGAGCTGGGAGTGGGATTGCACCCTGGAGAAGAGTGGGCAGAGATTTTATCTGGAGGAAGGGAGAGATTGATGCTCAGCTCTGAGATCACTGGGAGATGGCAAGATAATAATCTCTTTCTTGTTGCAGATTTTTGCAAACCGGATGCCCTTTGTGGATAAAAGATGTATCATGGAATGAACCCGAGCAGCAGGGATCCATTCCTAGAGAAGCAGCAGTCCCCGTGCCCCCGGAGACTCTTCGTGGTGGTTTTCTGGCTTCAGCTGGCGCTGTGCTTTGGCCCTGCACAGATCACAGGCGGTGAGTGACTAACTCATATGACTGACAGGCAGCAGCAGTGCCTCTGCAAGCTAGCGAGAGAGACACAAGAGAGAGAGAGGCTCTGGCAGGCTGCAGGCAAGCAGGTTCCCCAGTGACGGGGTGCTGGGCACTCTGGCTGTGTTTAAAGGCTGACTCATTTCTGTCTTATAGCTCCCCCCTTTTACTTCTCCCTACTGTTTACATTAAAACAAGCCACTTGGCATTCAGGGGCCCGCTGCATTTTTCCCATAATTCAAGCACTGGAGTCATCCCTAGTTCTGACCCCATATGTACAAATCCCACTGTGAGAGACTGTCCTGCCCGCCACTGCATACAGACACCTCCTTGCATGAGAGCCTTCCCCTGCATGTGCCTATGCACATACAGATGCTGAGATGCAAGAACCCATTCTCTCCCTTCCTGCTCCGCAACACAGGACTCAACCCTATACACACATGGAGAAACCGTCTGCCCACCACCCTTCTAGACACAGCCTAGAGGTGCTGCCAGGAATGGCTCCCTCCTTATCCCCCTCTTTTCTCATCCCAAAAAACAGACCATTGATAACTGAACCCTCTTTCTCCTGTAAAAATTCCACACATAGATGTTGGCAGGCCATAACACCCCTCCCCATATGCTGAAAGGAGAGGAGAAACTTTCCTCACATTGCACACGTATGGATGCTGATAGGGTAACTCTCCCGCACTCATCTACACTCTGCTTCCCCATCTATACATGCATACAAATACGGAGAGGAGAGGAGAGAGAATTCCTTGCTGTCTGCTGGAAAGAACAACTGTGTAGGTTGTTGTGGAGACCACTACCCCAGGCACTAATGTGGGGACAGGAGACAGCCTTGCCCAAATGCTGGCTGGAGAGAAGCATATGGTATAAATATTTCCAGTATAACCATACATTAATTTTTATTTAAAAACCATGTAATGCTTTTATAATGAATAGCAAGAATCCTCTTCTGTTAGCTCTCTTGCTGTCTTAATCTATGCATCTGGGGAAGCAAACCTTTTCTGTGTTTTGGGAAAAAAGCATCTAATGTGAGGCTAAAGAAAGAGACATTAAAATTCAGTTTTGTATCCACTTCGAAAAAGGACCAGTTCATGTTTGTCCTTCTGATTATTTTAATTACAATTTTTTGTACCTTTTTTTATTTTATTGATGCTTTTGGGGTATTTTAAGCAGATGTGTTTAATTACCAAATTGCTTGAAACGGATTCCCTGATTAGGTCTGGATTCCCTAATTAGGTCTGGATTGCAGGAAAAGTCTTCTGATAAACTGCTGTGCTGCAAAGAGAACTTAGTTGGAATAACATTAGCAGCTTCAAAGGATTTCCACTCTAAAATGGTGTTATTCTTGAGGCGGGGTGTGTGTGTGTGTGTGTGTGTGTGTGTGTGTGTGTGGTGGAAATGAGCTATTTTGTGATTGGATCACACAATTAATGGCAGACTCAGAGGCAGTGTAAGAGTAGCTTGGGGTTCTTTTCATGCCTCTGAATGACGTCAAACTGTTCAAACTTCGGTGCTTGCAGTTAGGCCCATAAATCCACTGTTACTCACCCCACGTCTATTTTTGGTGTTTTTGTGCTGCTCCCACTGTCTTCAGAAAAGCTGCCTTATTTTCAGAAATGTATTCTAGGTGCCTAATGATGGATTTAGGAGCCAAATTTAGATACCCAAGATTGAACATTTTGGCCTGAGTTAACAAGAGGCATGAGAAGAAACTCAAGCAGCTCTTACACTGACACACTTTCTCTCGTTAATTAGGTGGTCCATTTGTAAGCTGGCTTATCTTTTTCTCCTCTCAGGAATATAATGCATTTTTGAACAGAAGTCCCTTGAAGCTACTAATATTCCAGCTAAATTCCCTTTGCAGTCATACCTCCTGTGCTATAAGAGACCCTATGTGTTTTGGAAGTGCTGCCTTTCTGATGAGACTTAAAAAAAATAGTGTGGTCATTAAAGACCCTGCTTCAGTTGGTGGCATATTTCATGAGAATAGTGTGTTAACTTTGATGTCCTGACCAGCTCTTAAAGTGTAATTATGTTCTGCCCATCTATGTTTCCTTTGCAGTTTCAGTTGGACAGGCCAGCATTCATTTTGTGGGCCAACTCAAAACAGAGAACGCCTCATAGATCCTCCACTTGTCCCAAACCCCATATCATAATACTTAATTGCTGATTAATGGAAGGTGCTTTGTAAACTACAGTTTTGGAGCCTCTGAGATGCATTGTTCTTTCACTACCTGTGCTGAACTCTTGAGTGGCAGTGGATGTTAATAAACAGCTGCTGTGTTTCATGTCACTTGTGAAATCTGATATTGTTTCTGTGTCAAACTAGGTTTGTGAAACACTTTGGGATCCTTCAGGATGAAAGGTTCAGAGGAATTATATGAATCCAATATATTGTTTGTTAATACGAAAAGCTTATGTTACAGGCCAGCTGGAGGCAAAAGAGAAATTCTTGTCCTGATCCAAGTGAAAGTTAATGCATTAAACAACTTCGATTAAAAGAATAAGTGAAAAATATAGATTGTATTTCTAACCAATATTATTTTCCTAAGTATTGTATTGAGAAGTACTGTATATGCAGTTTGCTAAATCAACAAGTCTTTCATGTAGAAGAATACATAAACCTGTTTTTCTGAAGGGTGGAAGAGGTGAGATAATGGGGTTTTATAATTAAAGAAGGGGACTGTGAGCCAGGCCTCATCATCTTTATTTCACACTCTGGTATGGTTCTGGGCAAGCCACTTCGGCCACTTGTTTTGCATGCTTCGGTTTTTGACTGCTCAGCTTGAGACGCTGTGTGTGATTTTGAGACATGCTGAGCACCGGTTGGACTTTAGCTGGAGTTTTGGTTGCTCAGCGGTTTTGAAAATCTGGCTTCTATCGTACTCTCAAGTTAGATATTGAAATATTAAGGCATGCAAAGTCAGTGAACGTTGTTGAAAATTTGGCCATTAACTTCTTTGTATTTTAGTTTTCCCTATCTGTAAAATAGGGCCCTCACCAAGGAGGCTGTTGAGACATAACTTACAGTTTGTAAAGAGCTTTGATTATTTTAAATTAAAGATGCTATGCAGGTGGAAAGTGTTTATTATTTTGTTTCAGTAGTGGTTCATCTTTAACAGCATCAATGTGCTATAAGACAAAAATAAAAACTCACTACGATGTTGATAAAGGGGAAAACGGTAGGTTAAATTTTACCATGGAGCACTGTTTTCATTTACAGGATGAAAATATATTCTTCCCTCTCTGACCTGAGGGCAGAATTTGGCCCTAAGTAGTAATCTTGTCATGACTTGTGTAGCTCTTTCTATTTTATATCTGACTGTTCTATAAACTGTACTGATTTTAAGGTTCTGCCAGTTCACCCCAAATCAATATTATTTATAACCCTTCTTTTTTTTTGTCAATGATTTTTACAGAGAATCTTTTACAGATTCTTACAGAGATTTTACAAAGAATTTTTACAGATTTTACAGATTTTTACAGAGAATACTTCCTGTAGTATTTTTACTCTCTCAAAAGTGGTTCCTGGAATGATCCATGAGAAAAATCACTTCACAAAGGAAATCAAAATAACAAACTCTTCAAAGCTCAGTAGGCCTAATTCCTCCCAGGTGTATGTAACTACTTTCACACCAGAGATGAATTAAACCTCCTTGACGTTAGCTTGGGACTTTCTTCTAGTCACTTGGTGTCTTTGCTCATCTTGTGCTCTGTACTGTTAGTCTATAATGAAGAAGTGTTTTTAATAATAGAAATAACCAGTGTTAAGACCTTCAGACACACTAAATGCATAGCTGGTGCTAAAGGCAAGATATTTATCACACACAAACAATTTATAGAGTTCACGTCTGTACATGTATCATTCTGAGGAAATATTAATATATATATATTTCCCAAACATTGCAGATCTCTGGAAATATGTTAATTTTTCCTGGAATTCTGAATTTTTCTAATGACTGTGGGGCAAAGAATTCACCATGTGAAGATTTATTTTAGTCAGTTTCTGAGTCTGGATGTGAGCTTTGGATTTTGCTGTTATAATGGGAGAGGCACTTGAGCTAATTTTTGTTTAATATTGTCTTGGTTGGCTCTGGAGTATTTCTAGTCCTTTGGAATGTCACACTTTTTTTTTTTTTTGGATAGTCCTTTGAGAAAGCTCAGTACTGCAGTTTGATAGAGTATTTTTGATACATTTGAATTAATGTTAGCTTGTTTGGTTGATACTTTCTTTGAGCCAAATTATGATACCTTTGCTCACGCTGATTAATCCCATTCTGTACAAATAGTTCCCATTGAGAGTACTTATGATATATAGGTAAGGTACTTCTACATTGTGAATAAGGGTGTTGCATTCTGGGTTTTTGTGAGGTACTCAGACATGCTTTGGAGTCTCTTTGGAACCATGAGGAATAGTGTTTTTGCTTGTAAATATGGGCTGAATTTTTATTGCTCTGTGGTTTTATTGTATTGCAGCCTGGACTGTGCCTGATTTTGGATTTGATGATTCCATAAGAAATCTTTCTTAGGTTGCCAACCAAAGTAGAACTATTCCCTCTGGATAAGTCAGATCCTTTCCATGTAGATGGCTTGTGTTCGCATTGGGGATGTGCATCGCCTTTGTTTTGACAACCTACAGTCTGTCTTTGGTGGTTTTTGGAGGCGCAAAACTGTTTGAGTTTGTCTCTTTATTTGGTGAATACAAACTCTTAGATCTTATAAAGAGTCTTTTCTGAACAGATTCCTATTTGACTGACACCCCAATACATATATCTGTAGCCAGCATATTTTGCTTCTCCCCTTTCAGTGTGGCTGCTTCAGTTGACAAGCTAAACTGACAGCACTCTTCTTTTCAAACTGGAATATGTAACTGAAGCTGGTGAAATCATTAATTAGCTTTACAGTATCAGCCGTGGCTTGTTACTTTGTAGGAGTTGGTTTAGGCATTGTCATATCTTTTAATGTGTCTGCAGTGTAGCTTCCTTTCATATATCTGCTGAGATATGTTTTAAATTCATTCCACTGAGTAATTCTGATTTAAAATGACAAGTTCTTTTACATACCTTGGAATGCCAACAGATAGTTTGCTTAGTGGTGTGTTCACCACATCCTTGTGAGATGTGGACTTATTTGATAGGCTAATATTGTAATAGTTCCTTCTTGCGAAGTCTCTTAGCACTTCATGAGAAGGAGGTTGATCTTGTTGCTAAGGCATGGAAATAAATCTGCTTTCTGTTCCCAACTCTGCTCCTGGTTTGCAATTTGGCAAATCACTTAGCACATCCCTACAAAATGGTCCAAATTTGTGTGCCTGCTTTCTCTGCTATGATGATTGGTAGAATGAAAAATGAACAATACTTTGCTGGACTGTAAAATATGATGATGATTATCCTTCATTCCATGTGAGTGGGTGAGCAGAATTTAGCAAAGATGATTTGATTTTTCTCTGCACAGTTTCCTCATTTGTAAAATGGGTATAATAATCTCTTCAATACAGAGAAGTTGTGAGGTACCTGGAGAGGCTCGTATAGAAGACACTGTGAAGCAAAAAGTATTATTACATAAAGTAAAAGACTAATCTTTTTAACATTGATTGTTTGCCTAAAAGGTTAGTAAGTAAAGACCCCAAATGAAGGTAGAAATATTTCATCCCTTTTGATTTCTACAGCTCTTCTTATAGCTATTTCTCTGTATAGAGCTTTGATCACGCACATGTTGGTCCCAGGGAATTAGAAACATTACCATACCCACCTTGTAGCTTTTATTGGACCAACTTCTGTTGGTGGGAGACTCAAGCTTACACAGAACAAGTTGATGTTTGGAGCAAATTGCAGTACCGACACATAATATTTATTTATACTTGTTTTCTAACCACCTTACACCAGTGTTTATGTTGGTGCTAACTTTCCCCCCTGTGTTTGTAGAAGGGGTTCTTGATGCCTTTCCCCAAACAGTTGGTCTGCTCATATGATTAGTCTAAATTGGGGCATTTATTTTTCACGTATTGAAAACAGAACAGTTTGTTAATACCATTTATGCACACGAAGCACATGCTGACAAAATGTCAAATATTTTCACACTCACAAAGAGTGACCCTTGAATCACTTTTTTCCTTTATTTAGTGATATCTTCTTAATGATGATATGACTAAATAAAGGAAAAAAGTCCACGTTGAGTTGAATTGCTGCTTATTATTAAGAAATTATACAAAGCGTTCACTCTGTGAGGAAGTTCAAAACTTTAAGAGAATTTTTTGGGTGAACAGTTCTTTCTATTGTCAACATTACTGGCCTTAGAAAGGTAATATGTGGAATTAGTGTGCCAGCATCACTGCTAAGACATTGCTAGGAGCATCGAATTAAAAGAAAGATGAAACCTATTCTAGTAAAAATTGTTGCCTGTTAATAATAATTATGAATTAGTAATTTGTAGCTCTTTCATATAGCCCTTTTTGTCCCTAGATCTCAAAACATTTTACAAAGGAAGTTAAGTATCATTATTTTCTCTTTGTAGTTGGGGAAAATGGGCACAGAAAAGTTAAATGACTTTGCTTAAGGTCACATTGCATTGTCAGTGGCAGAACTGGTAATAGAACTCTGGGAATAGGTTTCCTGCCAGTGCCCTGTTCATTGGACTGTATTTTCCATGACAATGTAAAGGAAAAAATGACTTGCAATTGCAATTTAAAATGGAGGAGATGAGGGGTGGGCAACACCTACAATTTTCTTTTGATGCTGCATTTGTATGGTACAAACTTTGATGTATCTTTTTGGACTCAATTCTCTCATCATTGAAGTCAGTGACAGAAATCCCATGCAGATGATTGGGAGAAAGTTCAAGTCCTGTGTGTTGCCTAAAGAAACTACACAGACAGACTGTTAAATCTCACCTGGAAAGATTAGATTATCTGACACAATACTTCTGAACAGGAGTAGGTATCTGAGGATGTGTGTATATCAGATGGCACATGGCATTTTTCCAATATCAGAAGTATCTTTAGCTGAATAACATACAATAAAAGAGTATTACCCTTGGAAAACAAAGCCATCTCTCTCTCTCCTTAGAACTAGCTGATGATCTGTGGGCTGGGGTTCTTATACTTTTTCATAGTAAGGAACACGCATTAATAATAAGAGAGTATCTCATGGATATCCCATAGATGTCACTCCCAGTTATGATCACAGGACTTTTCACTGTTATATAACAGCTTGCAACAACTACAGCAATTGCTTACATGGAAAGATAATATAAGCAAAGTATTGAATGTGTTTGCAGGTAATTATAATGTGTTTTAGCAGCTGGAAATAAGGAGAGCCAGTTCCATGTGAACAGTCAGCTCTCTGCAATCCATGGTCAGAAAACAGTATCACCTTTCTCATTTGTTTTGGGATCAGTGGAAATTCAATGGCTGCACTGAAAAACATTCTCTTTTTCCTACAACTAGCTGTTTTCCTCCTGCAAATAATGCTGACGTGTTCCTTGCATGAAGGGAAAGAAACCAAAGAAATAGTTCAGTTCCTTGTTGTTTCACTTGTTTACACCAGATGGCCAAGCTGCTGTTGTATTCTGCATATTCTCCTGCGGTAGGAAACATCCCACCCCTGATAGGAAGGGGTTAATGAGCTCCTCTGAGCACAGTCAACTCATGCCTGTTCCACCCGGAGAAGGGTGGCTACTTAAAAGGCAGGATCCAAATATAATGAGGGGAGGCACTGGGAGGGAAGCAGAGCCCCCTGGAACCACAGAGCGGAACTGCTGACCCAGAATCTTGCTGAATGGCCTCTACCCTCTGGACAAATGAAGGGACTTCCTGTATTTTGTTTTCTCTTTTCTTAAAACCCAGGACACCCAGCCTGAGCCTCACAGACTGATAAGGGGCTAGAGACTTAGCCCTTGCTAAGAGATTAATGGTCCATTTGCCTTGTAATCATAGTGGGGCAAATCCAGACTGTTTGTGGACTATTAGACTGATCTGTTTTGCCTCTGTTGCTGGGACTTTTCAGACCTTGTTTTTTGAATTAGAGTGGCTAAATCGCAGCATTGGGGAGATTGTGCAAACTCATCACCAGAGCTTTCCAGTATACTGTGTGGGAGGAGGATAAGAGGGAGAGTGTGTCCCATCAAAACCGCACTTTTTTGCAAAGGGGAAGGTGCACTGAACTGGGAGCCAGGAGACCATGGGTTCTATTCTCATCTCTTTCAATGATTGGCACTAGTGATTGTATATACTTGACAACTTGTTGAGCAAAGAGTCATACCCCCTATTTAGAAGCCAGAAAGATATCTTTTCCTGAATTTTACAGATACTGTAATGAAAGGGAGAACCAGGAATAGGACCCAGGTCTCTAATGTCAGCAAACAAATCTCATTCCTTTAGCTATATTACCTTTAAGAATGAACGTGCTAAGTATGTGTCCTTGGCTATCCTGCCTGCTCTAACTACTAGATTCCCAAGATCAGGAATAGAAAGAATCCTGATGCCCGATATTCTACTGCTGTCTAGCAAATAGTTGTGTAACTCACAGGCAAAGTGTTTGTTCAAGTGGCATAGGTCTGTGGTGTAGATCAAAAAGTTCTGCATTCAAACCTTGTTGCCAATTCATGAAGGAGTCATTAAGGTGATGAAATTTTTGTTTTTCCATTTTTTGAGGTCACCACTAAGTTTATTATAAAGCTAGATTGTGTATCCTCCCCAACAGCAATCAGCCAGGCCAATCTGCCTCTTTTAAGTCAGAGGGCTGGCAGAGATTCTGCAAGGCAGAGCCAGGAACAGAACCAGGTCCCTTGTATACCAGAGCCAACCCTTATCCCCATAGCCTGACACCTCTAAGCCAAGTATACAGATTTGGCCTAATTTTCCTATGTTGATTATACAAAGAGGCTTCTCCTGCATACTGACCTCTGAAAGGCACTGTGAGACACACTGATGAATTTGCATAGTAAATAGTTTCGCATGATGGCATTTCTGTGTAATGAAAGAGGTTGCAGGGAGGGAAAATGAATGGTCCTATGGCTAAAATAATAGACTGAACCACAGGTGAACTGGCTTTTTATATATAGACATTCTGTGTGGTCTTAGGCGAGCACTGTACACCAGAATTTCTGGAGGTAGTTACTAATTAATGTCCTTGTGCCTTAGCTCCTTCTCTGTATAAAATGGGGGTGGTTATTATCTAGGAATGTTTGTTTCACGCAATAGTCTGAAGCTATGTAAGAAGTGTATTAGAAGGGTGTCTGGAGAATTTCTAGGTGGGGGCAAAATGTGAGAGTGCTTAAGATGTATTGGGAGCTTGAGGCCTAATCAAGAATAATGGGTTTGTAAGGGGAGTGAAGTCAATGGAACTAATCACTTGAGAAAATGGTACTCAACCTAAGTTCACCATCAGACCTTTTTAATTCTAAGTACTTCATGGCAAGGAATGTGTATCTTTATCTATGGGTTTTAAAGTTCTGTGTAAACTTGCAGTGTTACATCCATTGTTTTTGTAATACTAATTAATATTCAGGAAGCATAATACCTATGTGTGAAAGAGGCATATTTCTCTGCATCACATCCCTCACACAATTGCTATGATATTTTTAAAAATACTGTGTAAATTCCACACAGTTCAGAGAATATACAAAGGACCCACTCCAAAAGGAAAATAAATAGTAATTTGGTTGCATGTAAATTGGAATTATGAGAGCATTTTAAAATAGCTTAATTGGAACTAATTGCTGCTGTAACCTGAGACCAAAAGGGGAAGTACAACAAAATAATTATTATTATAGGGAAACAGTAAATATAGGAATGTACAGGCTATTGGCCTTATCTTGCAAAATGTTCAGCATCTATCCCTCCTGTTAAGGGCTCTCAGTGCCTCTCAGAAGGTGATCAGTGTCAGAAACTTGCTCGCTCCCCCTCTGGAAGGACACCAAATGTCAATGCTGCAATTTTATTGCTCCCCTCACAGGCTGAGCCCTTGCGAGCCAGAGTCAGCTGACATGGGTAGCCACAGGTGTTTTATTGCAGTGTAGACATACGTACGCTATTGCACGCTTCCGGGTGTAGACCTCACATCTGAACCCCTTCCTTGGGATATGGTGCTCTGCGATGCTGGCTACCTTAAACCCTGGAACCAGCCCTCCTGAGCCCCAGGTAGCTTTTGCACAATCGCCAGGAATCTGCCTGACTGTGGGCACTCTGATTTTCTTGATCAGTCCCTTCAGAGCTAACAATGGCAGGCACATGGAACACAGACTTGGCAAGGGAATTGCTTAAAAGCACAGGTACTTTTATTCTAGAAACACTTGAGAGTTACAATCTTTGGAAAGCAACACAATCCTGAATATGCAGCCCCTTCAGTGGGATCTCGCCCCTCTTGTGTGCCCTGGTTTGGTATGAGTTCATAGGCTAGATGGACAATCCACTAGCCTTCTCTCTCCTTAGCCTGGCCTTCTTGCATGTGGTGAGGGTCTTGCTCCTTGCTCAGAGAAACGCTCACTTTTTAAAACAGTCTGTCCCCCTTTCTCCCATGTGCTTCAGCTGGGGAAATTCCAGAGTCCAGCCCTGGTGTAGGGATTCATTCAGAAATCAGTGGCCCTACCAGCAGAAAACCAGAAGGGAAGAGTCAGTCACCATTAATGATTCTGTCACGGTGCTCTGTACCGCGCAGTGCGTTGCTGGCTCCAGCTGGGCAGCGCAACTACATCCCCAGCCAGTGGTGCTCTGGGCAGTGTGGTAAGGGAACGGGTTGGGGGCAGGGGGTTTGAATAGAGGGCAGGGGAGTTTGGAGTGGTGCCTGGGGGCAAGGGTGTGAATAGGGTCGGGGTGGTGGTCGGGGGGTTGAATGGGGGCAAGAGTTCCGGGGGCGGTCAGGGAACAGGGAGAAGGAGTGGTTGGATGGGCCAGGGGTCCCAGAAAGGACAGTCAGGAAGGAGAGGGGGGTTGGATGGAGTGGCAGGGGGCAGTCAGGGGCGAGGGTTCTAGGGATGATCAGGGGACATGGATGGGGGGTGGATGGAGTGGGGGCTGGGTCATGCCTGGCTACTTGGGGCACAGCCTCCCCTAACTGGCACTCCAAACAATTTTGGAAACCCAATGTGGCCCTCAGGCCAAAAAGTTTGTTCCCCCACCCCCATCAAAAGTGACAGTCACAGTGAAGGTTACAGTCGACAATGGCATTCACAAAACAAAATGAAGTTTATGGTTTGACCCAGACGTACCCCCAATCTGTCACATTCAGCACCTCAGAGGAGCTGGGCTCTTTATCACTGGACATGCCGCGTTGTACTAACTGTGAAGGATTTAGGAGGCAGAAACTAAATAAATGGGCACACAGATGAGGAGAATGATGTAGAGAAAGGGAGACTAATAATTATGTGTGCACGTAGGCGTGCTTTTATGAACACGTACGTACGTTAGTCTTAATCTTATGCACACATGCTTGCCATCAAGGCCAAAAAATAAACAATGTGGGAGTTGGAAAAAAATTGCTGCTACTCATTAGCAGTCATTTCAAAGTTATCTTCCAGTAAATTAAACTGCCTTAGCAAGACCAAGGAGGAAGAAAAAGAGAAGAGCAGCAGAGCGATGAGGAATGGGCATTGCGTTTAACATTTCTATTTGAGTGCCATCTGTGTGCGTGATGGAGAGGAGCACTGAGCTTGGCATATTCAGCTTCCATTTCATTTTTATGTAATTCACAGCACTTTATTTCCTCAAATAGATTCCAAATGAAAGAGAAATAGATCAGATAAATTGGGTTTACTGGGGGAGAGAGGGATGTTGTCACAAATAGGCTGAAAAATACCTATTTACAGTGACTTGATTTGATGGGAAATCTCTGTCTTGAAAGCTATTGATCCATGCAGTTTCCAAATCCAGGTTCTCTCTGTGTGAAGGTTTTGCTCAATTCCCCTAATGGATTCTCTGGAAAATCCTCTGGATAGACCAAGTAAGTCCATGGTGTTCAAAAAATATCATCAGTCAGCCTTGATGGATAAGGGTATCAACCAATGAACAAGAGGGTAAAAAGTTATTTAAAAATATAGTAAAATAGTGTAAAAAGTTAAGTTGAGCACACTGTTTACTATATAATTAGCCCTGGATTATGTTAACTAATTTTTTTCCCCCATGGTGTATTAGCATCTCAGATCAGAGAATCCTGTTCTTTTATAAATGTGCTTTAAAAGTGTTTGTCTTTTTATGACATTGTTCTAAATATAGTCTAAAGCATGATGTTTTTATTATATCAAGGAAACTTTAAAGCAGTAGGTGCTAGATGATATCACCAAACAGTCTACCATCAGATGTTTGTAGTAACTGTGTAGGCTTGTTATTCTCAACTTAATTTCTGAAGTTGATTGAATGGGGAGAAAAAAATAACCTTGCTACTGTAGCAAATGATGCATATTATAAAAAGCTTTTTTTTTCTATACATGGTGATATTTTTTGTAGCTTTTTATTCAGGTGATCGTGTGGTCACAATATTTCTTTTGAAATGCAAAACTAAAGCATTTCAGGCAGCTGAATCAGAACTTCATAGATTTAGTAGCTCTTCAGTATATGGCCTCATGTTGTGTGTGTTGAACTGACAACTGTGTGTCGGTTTTTGTCACTTTTAAATTTTTGGACGTAGGGTCTGGGGATTTTCCTATTGATCATCTTTCCATTCCCTTGCAAATGTTCTTTCCGCACTCTCAGTGGCTTGCATCACAGTGACCTCCTCTCTGGTTGAGAAGTCTAGGATTATGAGAACTATCATCATAGCTGAGTGCTGCAAGGGAAAATTTGGATCTTATGTGCTGTCTGCGAAAAGTAGCAGAAAGCACTCAAAGACTTCATTCTAAGTGTCAGATCTTATCCAAATTGTGCAAGAGTTGGCTCTATGTGAAGTATTTATATAATAAACCAAACCAATGAGCTTGTGATTGAGGGATACCATTCCTCAGCAGTCTGATCAGAGTAGAAGGTGATTTGCTTCCTCCCTTCATGAGGTGACGTTAAAGCTGTCTTTCTGAGCATATTAGTTTGACTCCACTTCCCTATTTCAATCTGGTAAATCCCTGATTTTTGTAGTATTTTTTTGCAATTTGAAGAACTGCTTCTGTGTAGCAGAATGAAATCTCTCAGTCTGTTCTGTCTTCCCTGAATAAACCTGCCTGGTACTGTGAAAGGACTAAATGATGAGAGAGGAACCTCACAGGGAAGGTTGGCCCCAAGCCTAGCCAGTTATTTTTAAATGTAAATGAAATCCCCTGGGTTCTTACACATCTCCCCTTGGACACCTTACCCTATTCCGTTGTAGCACACCATATTGGGAGATTAGGTTCCAGAAGCTCCTTTTTGTCATCTTTATTTCCTTTAGAGACTGAAGACCTTTTCTGCCTCTTAGAGGCACCTTGTGTGAAACACTCACATAGTAGAAGTTTTATTAGAAACAAGATTTATTAAAAATAGAAAGTCAGATTACAATAAAAAGTTATTTTAAATAGATGAAAATAAAAGAAACTGTGCATAACATACCTCATTTCAATACTTTGCAAAATCCCATAGGAGATGTCTGCTCTTCATTTAGGTGTTAGCTCTCTAATGTAGCTGCTCTAAGCTGATGGGAGACAGCTTTCCTGTTGACTTAATTATTCCAGCCCCATTAGTGGCAGTAGCTGTGTTGGCAGGAGAAGTTCTCCCAGTGACATAGCACTGACCACAGCAGTGCTTAAATTGGCATAAATTATGTTGCTAGCAGGGAAGGCTAATTCACACTTAAGCTATAGTGTAGCCCCAGTCTTAGGGATAGGCAGGTCCCTACCAAATTCATGGTCATGGAAAAATGCATCTTGAACTCTGATGTTATCTAATTAAATACAACAATGCAAATCATTGTTGCTACCATTGTTGTATAGTTGCAATGAATCTTATACAAAGTGTGACACATGGCCAGAAAGGGTTAAGCAGGATAAATGACCCAGATTCAGCCTTTAGAGACATGTTAGAAAAGTATATAAATGGTAATTAGGATAATTTAATGGTAGATAGGCTAGAACTTTGAAATGTAAACCTATATTGCTAGAAATTAGAGGTGATACTAATTGTATGTGTGTACTTGAATCTTGTTAAATGTTAGCCATGTAAACAGACAGTTCCTGTCTGTTGCTATAATTGTTGATTCAAAGATCAAAAGGGAATATTAACATTTAGAAGAATCTTGGGTGAAATAAGGTCATTGTCTATGTGTCTCTTTAAAGTTTGTGATAGACTGCCTAATGCAGAGGTGGGCAAACTTTTTGGCCTGAAGGCCACATTGGAGATCAAAGCTGTGTGGAGGGCCAAGTAGGGAAGGCTGTGCCTCCCCAAACAGCCTGGCCCCACTCCCTTATCCAACCCCCTCCCACGCCCAGAGCCAGACACGCGGCTGCACTGATCCCCTGGAGTGCGCAGCGTGTCTGGCCTCCCCCCGCCGCCCCAGCGCTGCTCACATAGTCCGCTGAGGCTGCGTGGGAGGGGCCAGAGCAGCCTCACCAGCACAGCCCGAGCAGCCTCCCCAGCACTGCCCGCTGAGGCCGCACGGGAGGGGCCGGAGCAGCTTCACCAGCACGGCCCGCTGAGGCTGTGCGAGAAGGGGTCAGCAGGGGAGGGGCCTCCCTAGCCGGCCCTTGGGGGCCGGTTAGCAGGAGCCTGTGGGCCAGATCTGGCCCACGGGCCGTAGTTTGCCCACCCCTGGCCTAATGGATAAATTGACTTATGTTAATTTGTGTAGCTAATTACTGGTGATGCTTAGGAAATAGGTCTGTATCAAAGTATCCATAATTACCTGTTGTTCGCCTAAGGACTCTGAGCTGTCAAGAAAGACCTGGACCTGTATAAATATGCCTGGGGTCCTGGTGCTTTTTATTTCAGATCTGCTTCGTGCAGGGGAAGCTTAAGAGTGAGGTCTCCAGACCTAAGCTGGAACACCCTGAATATGAACATTGGACTGTAACACATGGACTAATTCTGAAAGAACTCTTTGCAACTACACAGCTCACTATCTCTACTATGAATCTGAATCTCAAGAACTGTACTCATGTCTGTATGCATACTGATCTTTTAACCAATACACTCTCTCTCCTCTCTTTTTTTTCTTTTTTAAATTTTTAGTTTAGTTAGTAAGAATTGGCTGTAAGTGTATACTTGGGTAAGTTTTGAAAAATTCATTAATCTGGGAGGTAATGTGTCCAGTCCTTTGGGACTGATAGAACTTTTTGTATATGATGAATAAGATTTTCAGTAATACTCTTCATGTGTGACTTGGCTGTCTGGGTGGAGCCTAAGGCTGGATTACTTTAAGGGAATTGTGTTGTTGGCTTCTGTGTAACCAGTGGGGTATTCTAGAAACTGTTTTCTGCTGGCTTGGTAAATCTAAGTATTGGAATATCCACCAGTTTGGGGATTGTCTGCCCCATTCTTTGCAGTTCACCCTAATTGAGTGACCTCAGTTGGCTCTCCTGGGACCATGAAATCTGGTTTTATATGTAGTTTAGGGTAAAAGCACGCAAATTTCATGGGGAAGGTCAGCGTTTCTCAAATTGGGAGTTCTGACCCAAAAGTGAGTTGCGCGGGGTGGAGGGGGTGTGTGTCACAGAGTTATTTTAGGGGAGGTCCTGGTATTGCCACACTTATTTCTGAGCTGCCTTCAGAGCTGGGTGGCATGGTATGGCAATACCATACCATGCCATCCTTACTTCTGCACTGCTGTTGGTGGTGATTCTGCCTTCAGAGCTGGGCTCACGGCCAGCAGCCGCCGCTCATCAGCTGCTCAGGTATGCAGTCAGTGTCATCACCAGCAGCAGCACAGGAGTAAGGGTAGCAGCACCTCTCATCCCCGCACCCCCCACAATAATCTTGCAACCCACCACAGCTCCTTTTTGGGTCGGGACCCCTAGAATTACAACACTCTGCAATTTCAGATTTAAATAGCTGAAAATATGAAAATTATTATTTTAAAAATCCTATGACCGTGAAATTGACCAAAATGGACTGAATTTGGTGGTGTCCTAGGCATAGGGGAAAAGGAAAATCTCACATTTCTAGAAAGCAAGTTCTTTTTTACTCTCCCAATCAAACTAATGGCCTCTCCCTCCAGTGTCCAGAGAGCCCTCTCGTTCCCATCCCTGTCCTTGTTGACCCCTTCAATACATTTTCCAAAACTGTTGTTTGAATATAAAGCACACAGTTAGGGTTGGTGCCTTCTCCAGGAGATTATCTGAGGATGGGGCGAAGGGCCTTTTAACAGTGCTTAGTATTAATGTGGCCTGCTCAGTTACCAAACTCAAGTGTAGCATTTTTCAGATCATTTGGTCTGGCTATCTCCAGATTATCCAGGCCTCTCTTTAAAACCATTTTTCAAATGTTTCCTTTGCCATGAAATATAAATGACTCACAGGCATTCTATACCAGGAGGTGAAATGGGACATTTATCTTGGTGGTAAAAACTTACAAAAGTTTGGGTATAGCTTTGCTTCCCAGGTGGTGGGTGGGTCTGGGCTTGTTTGTCTTATCTGACTCAAGTTGGCATTTACACCAGGATTATCTGGTGGGCAAGATGCAATACCTGGATGCTGATATTTGAATCCAAGGGTCAATAGATGTCTCTTTTAAAAATGTTCATGTTCTCACTATCATACTGTATATTGGGAAGGGAATGATTTTGCATATCTAGGCCTGATGGCTCAGGATTTGTAAAGCTAAACAGCAGGAGTTTGGTGCTGGCATGAGTCACTATTATTTTTAGCTCTAAAGAAAAGACAGTTGGTCCGAGGGTTTTAAACTCGTCTTGCCACACCAACTGTCATTTCCTAAGGATGATCTGCCACCACTGATGGCTCATCTTTAATCAAACTTCTGCAGGATGTACTTATAGCTGTTCAGTTTTTTCTTATTACAGTATCAGTCCTTGAACAAATGGCTCAGTGAAGTTGATAGGTGATCTGCTACTATTGTTTTGCAAAGGGTCCTTTTTATGGTTCTCAAGGACCAAGACTTAGAAACTTGAGCTGCTGGCATACCTGGA
The DNA here is from genome assembly GCA_007922305.1 of Dermatemys mawii. Classification (NCBI taxonomy): domain Eukaryota; kingdom Metazoa; phylum Chordata; order Testudines; family Dermatemydidae; genus Dermatemys; species Dermatemys mawii. Next base: position 9,120,735 of record ML677362.1, read on the forward strand.
AGCAGAGCAGGAGTAGCAGAGACAAGAATTTACCTACGGTAGCAATATAGCAGACTTTGCAATAGTTTAGATCATTTCTTTTCTCAGTTCCCATTTTGAAAGTTTATTTCAAATAATAATTTCAGGGCATCAAAATTTGTGTAATGATGCTAAAATCAGTAGATATGGGGTCATTTTTTCTCTTTGTGGTCACTGATCCAAGACCAGAGTTTGGAAAATTATACTGGTTCTGAAAACACTTTACTGGTCTGCTAAAGTAATCATAGCCCTAGCAAGCTGTATTACATTTAAGTTAATGCTCATACTTACATTCTCATTACTTCTCCCAGTGAAGTTTGAACATCCATTATTATTTTATTCTATTCTATTCAGGTTTTTATACTGTGGGGGTGGTGAGTGGAGAAGCGCAGTTCAGAATGGATTGGAAGTTCTGAGTTGAGTCAGTGAAAAGAGGAAATGGGCAATAGAGGAACAGAAATGTCTTAACTGAGTGTGAGTCTGTACTCCTATGTTCACCCTTTTTACAAAATAATGATAAAGTACAAAGTATAAATTTTCAAATGATAGCTCACAAGGCATAATCTACTGAACATTATTGTCCTGGTAAAATGTGTATAGCAACATTTGTATATAAAGTTATAAGATTTTACTGTATGACATTGTTGAGACATGCTTCAAGTTTAGAAAAGCAGCCCAACCCAGTTCTTTGGGGACAAAAGGTTAGCCAGCACCTCAGTCTACTTGATTATGCTGACAAATGGCTATCACCTGGGTCAATTGCCATTCTTTGGCAGAAAGAAGAGTGTGAACAAGAAAATTACATTTTTGGGCAATGTAATAGCTGGGATTTCCCTGTGACAGACTGAGCATTGCCTGTACACTGGCTGCAGTTAATCCTTAAAGAGAAGAGAAAGGTACGAGAACAGAGGACACTCAACACAGATTACTGTTCTCCTCTACTCTTCTCTGCTTATGGTAGCAACAATGCCTGAAAAAACACTGAACTGGGGGAGAGATCCTGGCTGGGAGGCTTTCAGCCAGTAAAGATGATGAGTAAAACCAGGTGGTGAGAAAAACCTTTGTTTCTAATTCATTGAGTTTGCCAAGTTAGGTATTAGTGTCGTTTTATCTTTTATTTTCCTTGTAACCAATTCTGACTTTTATGCCTCATTATATGTAATCATTTAATCTTTCTTTCTGTAGTTATTGTTTTATCTAAACTAGTGTGCTTGGATTGTGGTGTTTGGGAACATCCATTTGGAAGATTTGTGCATATCATTTTTTATTAATGAAATGACAGGCTTTCTATGAGTATGTGCACAGAAGAAAAGAGCTGGGCAGTGCGAGATGCACATTTCTGGGGACAAGTCTGAGACTGGGAATTTGCTAGTGTTGCCCTGTAATGTAATTTATGAGTGGTTAGCTGTAACACTCTTTCAGTCCAGGTGGAGTGACTTTACATGCTTGTAGCTGTGTGTGAGTAGGATCAGGAGTTGTTGCTCTCACAGCGAAGCAGTGTAAAAGACATCCCAGGTTAGTGATTTGAGGTGATACCATTGTCCATCTGTCCAGATTGTACCCTGAGGAATTTCACACTCGAGGGCCTGTTGAAACAGTCATAATCAGTGGAATAGTATAACACAGTGCATTGAGGAAGCCTCTGAAAGACATGATCAGAAATGTGTATTTGAGACATCCATTTCTGTGGCTTCCTGCAATTAAGGATGAAAATGGAAAATACTGCCAGGATATTAATGCACAACTTGAGCTTTGGTCTGAGCATTTTTTTTTTTTTAAATTAATGAACTAATCCCTAACCAAGATGAAAATTATAACTTAATCCAAAAGTGAACCCAGCAGAAAACAGGCCAGTGACAGAAGAAGAAATGATAATAAAGTACCTTGTCATGACAGTATTTCATTGGAGCTGCTAAAGAGTGGGTGCCCAGATTTAGTTAACTGGTTTCATACAGTTGTCTTAAAAGTTTGAGGAAACTGTTCACATTCCAGAAGGTTAGAAAAGGGGTTGTATCCTCCCTTGTTTCAAAAAGAGGAGTAATCAGCTTGCTCAAATTACAGGGGAATAACCCTGCGATCAGCCCCAAGTATTACTGTAAATACCATACTACTGAATCGACTGAAATATTGTCTGAACCCACAAGTGAGAGACAACCAATGTGGTTTCCTTACAGACTGATCTACAATCCCTGCTATATATGCTCTGCGGAATGTTATTGAATAACATTTAGAGCAACTAAAGATAGTTAATGTGGCATTTATAGACTTTACTGCTGATTTTTGGCTCTGTGCATTTATCAGCACTGTGGATACTGTAGGCCAGGGGTTCCCAAACTTGTTCCGTGGCTTGTTCAGGGTAAGCCCCTGGCTGGCCGCAAGATGTTTTGTTTACCCGAGTGACCGTAGATTCGGCTGCTCGTAGCTCCCACTGGCCGCGATTCACCATTCCCGGCTAATGGGAGCTGTAGGAAGCGGTGGCTTGGCCTGTGCTGCTTCCTGCAGCTCCCATGGGCCGGGAACGGCGAACCGCGGCCGGTGGGAGCTGCAAGTGGCTGAACCTATGGCCACTCGGGTAAACAAAACATCTTGCGGCCAGCCAGGGGCTTACCCTGAACAAGCCACGGAACAAGGTTGGGAACCCCTGTGCTAGACCAATATGGGGTGCCTGAGGACTTAGTATGCCTAAGGGAGGAACTGTACCATGGCACATTTACTTGTGTGAGGGTCAACGGTTGTATTATAGATGGGTTTTCAGTACGATCAGGAGTATACCAGGGATGTGTTGTTTTAATAAACTATTAGTTTATTAAAATAACATAAATAAAATAAACTATCTGATGACAAAAACTGATTGAGGCCAAAGTATGGAGTGTGAAATTTAAAAATTCATCTTTAGAGGATCTCAGGTATGTGGATAATATTGTCTGTCTTGGAGAGACTACTGACCAACTACAGCTAATACTGGAAATGCTGTGGAAAATTGCAGAATTTATGGGACTTACAATCAGTGGTGATAAAAGCAAAGCTACTCATGCCTCTTATAAAACAGAAATGAATGACCTGCTGATGCTACACGTAGAAGGCAATGACACTGAATCAGGGATTAGTTTTATCTGTCTGGGTAGTTGGTTGACAGCAGGAGGTTGTATATCCAAGGAATGCACAGGTCAGGTAGGTTTTGCTTTGTTAGTATTTCAACATCTTCAGAAGCCCCTGTTTGAGCAGTGGAAATGTCCATGTGGCAGCTAAGATACGAGTGTTCAAATGTCTTAGTGATTATAACTCTTTTATATGGAACAGAAACAGCTGAGGAGAATTTAAAAACAGCTGAGGAGAGGAAACTAATCAGTTTTCAGTTTCAAAACTTAGGGCATATTCTTAGCATCTGCTGGGTTAATTTTGTCACAAACGAGGAGATACTGAAACAAGAGTTGCAGTCTTGAATCAGTGGAGATCAAGATGACTGCATTGGTTGGGTCATGTCCAGTGTGCAGAAGAAGCTATACTTTTACAGAATGCATACAGAGCTGAGATTGAGGGGAAGTAGAGCACGGGGCAGTGCTCAGATGGTGCTTTTATTTACAAGTAGTGGTCCCACCACCTTTCCACCACACACACAGTCCCCTTTTTACAGTCTACCAGCCAGAGAGAAGGGGTAAGCTACTGCTCCCTGCTTCCCCTTACTGCCTTTCCTTTAGTGCAGATTCCCCTGTTTCTAGCTCCTTCCTTTCCACCTTCTTCCCCTGGGGCTTTTATCCAGCTCCAGCCTGAAGAGGCAGCAGCTGTTCCAACTTCCCCAGTCAGGGTCAGGTGATCTACCCAGCTCCCATTCACCTCGCTTAATTGGAGATGGAGTGACAGTTTTTCTGCTTAGCACCCTGTCAGAGATCCTCAGACCAGGTGAAGAACAACATCCCTCCCACCATCTTGTTGGTGGGGCCCAATCCACATACTGCAATAGCCATTGGCATTACAACACTTAAATTCTTGTGTGCATCTGGGCCTTAGTAGCCTAAGTCATGCTGACTCTTAGTGAGACTTAGGAGCCTAAATGCCTATATGACTTTTGATGATAGAACTTAGGCTCCTGAGTCACTTAGGCACTTTTACAAATTTAACCCAAAGTTTGATATTTTCCTCATTGTTCACCAGGACCTAAACTGAAGCTTTCCTGCTTTCATTCTGAAGGACCTTGCATTTGGCCAGGGCAGTTCAGAAGGCTGTAGAGCTGCCAAAATTAACACTAAAGATATATTTGGCAAATAGTTTTGACAGTTCATGTCTCATTAGAAAAAAAAGTAACTTCTTATGTGCCTCAAATCAGCATGTAGAGATTTATCTCTATAACCTCACTTTACAACTAATTTTACAACAAGCTTTACCTGTTGAGTAGAGCTAAAACCATAAGCAACTCTGAAAACATAGGGGAAAGCAGCTAAAGCAAGGTCTACACCAAAAAGGTAGATCAACCCTGCTACATCACTCAGGGTGTTTTTTTTAAAAAAAATACATGCCCTTGAGTGATGTAGTTAAGCCAACCTAACCCCTAGTGTACGTAGTGTTAGGTTGACAGAAGAAGACTTCCGTTAACCTAGCTACCGCCTCTCAAGGAGGTGGGTTAACTACAGTGGTGAGAGAACCCCTCCTGTTGCTGTAATGAATGTAGCGTGCCACTGTAGTGGTTTAAGTGTAGATATAGCCCACGTTGCTGCTGTGTGCTCCTCAGATACTTGATAACAGTATAACCAAAGGAAAAGAGCTGCATTCAGAATATAAGTGCTCATACAGCTTGTTTGATGAGAAGATTACTGTATGTGCATGAAAGTGAAGGAAAGGATTTTTTTTTCTTAGCTTTTCTGAGCACTTGTACACACAGCCTCTTTACTAGAAAGATGTAGCCTTCTGTAAGTCTAATTTATAAAGAGAACCTATGGATCAAGAATCTCGTTGAGCAGTACTTAGTTCTATATAATGGGGTTTTCATCCTGCTGCATGTGGAAGGTCAATGTGAGTCAAAAAGGGAGGAAAGGGCAGAGAGGGAAGAATAAGGGGAGAACCTGTCCTAATCACAAGCTCACAGAAAGTAAAACAGACATTTTTCAAAGAAGTTTGAAACTTGCTCCAGGCAGTTTTAACTTTCTGAGCCAGCACTCACAGTGGCTGATAACTCACACTGACACTGACAATCACACAATGGTAAGCTCCCCAAAAGGGTGAACTATTCTTGAACCATTTCTCCAGTATACCAGGCACAATCCTGCATTCCTTCAGCATTGATTATGGATGTCTGTTTTATTCCAGGGTCAACATATTGATTGCAGGTAATGTGTTTGAGCACCCTGCATCCATTATGTGGTACCGCAGGGCAGTGTGGTGTAGTAGAGCCTGTTGCGCCACACTTATCCCCTTTTTAAATTATTTTTTTTCCCGCTCTCCCACTTCAGAGCGCAGTAATGTGTATTGTTCTGTTTAGTAACCATCTGCTCGATGATGTTCTGTCTTTGGGGTAATTTAATGATTTCCTCCAGTCTTGTATTAATGTCTAGCGAGTGCCAAATAATTGTTTACATGTACAGTTTCACTTGCACACGCAATTTTCAAGTGCCATAAGTGGCAGCTTTGAGCTGATCAACATTAGGAGACAGTCAAGGCAGTTATGTTATTTTTAAGCCATCCTCTGTGCATTGGAGAAGACTGTCTCTTTGCTGCTGAATCACTGTACCTCTTGCTAAATATGCCAGGGTCCGTGGGTGTTGAATGTCGCCTGAATGTAAATCCTTCCACTTGTAGAGAGCCCTCCAGACTCAAGAATAAAGTGCCACAGTAGGAATGAAGCTTATTTGCATCCCTCCCATGCGGATCACTGCAGCTTCTGTGTGGTGAAAGGTCAGCTGAGGACTCGAGACCTATCCCGAGTCCTATCCTGTAACATGAAAGGTTATGAATTATGGTTTACTGCAGAGAGTCTTTAGTTGTTAGGTTTTAGGAATTACAGGGACACTGTCAGGGTTGACAAGCCCTAAATGCCTCCCTACTCTAAAAAAGAGAGTTGTTTTTTTAAATATTACTGTGTCCATGATACAGAAAAAAACTTCTTAGTCTATTCAGGACTGTGACTACAGCAGTTTTAAAATATTAGGTCCTCTGCTAAGTGATCTACCAATAGCACATAGGGATATTTTTGTGCACCTTACCTTGTAGGTCTGTTCTCTCTGCTTTTGCTGATCCCCTGAGCTGGCAGAGGAGTGGAATTGACAAGACTTCTGCTCTCCCAGCTCTTCAGGGAGGAGGAATCTTGTCAATTTCAGGATCATGCATACTTACAAGAATTCACATGGCAAGGAAAAACAGATAGCATCCTGGGCAGTGTGTTTCTGCAGCTGCAGAAAAACTCTATTACCCAGGTTTTACCAACAGTCCTCAGGCTAGAGAATGGAATTTTAACATTCTTGGACAGATGCTAATTTTTTTCTGCATCAGGGAGGCATTTAAACAGAAAAAGAATACTCTGGTGGGAGGATTTCATTTTATTGCATCCACCTGATCACTGTGACTTTTTAAGGGTATGATGTGCAAAGAGGCTCTTTCTCAGTCTTTCTCTATTAACAGGAATAAAGAAAAGTTATTTACTTGTTCCCCTAATAGAAGAACTAGGGGCCACCCATTGAAATCAGTGGGCAGCAGGTTTAAAACAAATAAAAGGAAGTTCTTCACACAGCACACAGTCAACCTGTGGAACTCCTTGCCTGAGGAGGCTGTGAAGGCTAGGATTATAACAGGGTTTAAAAGAGAACTGGATAAGTTCATGGAGGTTAAGTCCATTAATGGCTATTAGCCAGGCTGGGTAAGGAATGGTGTCCCTAGCCTCTGTTTGTCGGAGGTGCTGATGGATGGCAGGAGAGAGATCACTTGATCTTTACCTGTTAGGTTCACTCACTCCGGGGCACCTGACATTGGCCACTGTCGGTAGACAGGATACTGGGCTAGATGCACCTTTGGTCTGACCCAGTACGGCCTTTTCTTATGTTCTTACGTAACAGCATATGTCACAGTTTCAGGGTAATCAGATTTATATTGTCCTCTCCCTGCTCCATTCCAGGAGTTTCTAGTCAGGTCTCCAGCTGTCATCTGCCAGGAACCTTTGTCCCATTCCCTTTTGACTGGGGTTTTAAGGCTGCATAGCTGCCTGCCTCGCAGTATGGCATCCTCCGCAAACTAGTGTGCCTAAAGGCCAATGCCGTGCATTGTTTTCTCTCTCTCAGGGCTAAGAACAATATATTGCCAAGTGACCAAAGAGCTTCTTCTAAGCAAGCACCTTTATTCAAACTAGAACAGGGTTGCCATAAATTGATAGGGCAGTATGAGGAAGTTAGAAGCTGTGGGTAGGTCATGCTGTGTCACTTCTGGACCCTATCCTGCTCCAGTGAAGTCCATGGGAGTTTTGCCTTAAGTTTCAGTGGGAGCAAGATCAGGTCCTGAGTGAATAGTTAGAAGAATTTAGTTACCAGGGCTGCTTGTATGGTACCTTCTAACTTTCAGGTTATTTAGAAATATTTAGTTAACTTCATTTGAATTTATTTTTAATCATAATTAGTGCAATTTTTTTAAAAGTGGCATGCTCTTCTATGGAGCACATCTTATGTATAATTGACCAACCTGCCATCAGAAATTATTGCCTGTCAGCTCTAAACATGCAACTCACAAAATCAAAACTGGAGGATTTAGGCTTTTAGATTTTTGAGGAGCTGTATTGTGATGGCTAATCTGTGTGAGCAGATGGCATCTTGCACCACTCTTAAGACTGCATCATAGTTTCTGTCTTAAACTACTATTAGTCAAGAATCAGAGGGGTAGCCGTGTTAGTCTGGAATTGCAGAAGTGACAAAGAGTCCTGTGGCACCTTAAAGACTAACTAAAATTTTTTTAGAGCATAAGCTTTCGTGGGCTAATACCCACTTCGTCGGATGCATGCATGCACCAGCAGCACAAGAAGAAGAACTCCACATGGACTCCCCCTGAGGGTCGAAATGACAGTCTGGACTTATACATAGAATGCTTCCGCCGACGTGCACAGGCAGAAATTGTGGAAAAACAACATCGCCTGCCTCACAACCTAAGTCGAGCAGAACGCAATGCTATCCACAGCCTCAGAAACAACCTTGACATCATAATCAAAGAGGCTGATAAAGGAGGTGCTGTTGTCATCATGGACAGGTCTGACTACCAAAAGGAGGCTACCAGACAACTCTCCAACACCAATTTCTACAGGCCACTTCCCTCAGATCCCACTGAAGAATATACTAAGAAGCTGCACCGTCTACTCAGGACACTCCCTACACTAACACAGGAACAAATTAACATACCCTTAGAACCCCGACCAGGGCTATTCTATCTTTTACCCAAGATCCACAAACCTGGAAATCCTGGACGCCCCATCATCTCGGGTATTGGCACTCTCACTGAAGGACTGTCTGGATATGTGGACACTGTACTCAGACCCTATGCCACCAGCACTCCCAGCTATCTCCGTGACACCACCGACTTCCTGAGAAAACTACAATGCATTGGTGACCTTCCAGAAAACACCATCCTAGCCACCATGGATGTAGAGGCTCTCTACACAAACATCCCACACAAAGATGGAATACATGCTGTCAGGAATAGTATCCCTGATGATGCCACAGCTCAGGTGGTTGCTGAGCTCTGTGACTTCATCCTCACGCACAATTACTTCAAATTTGGTGACAATATATACCTCCAGACCAGTGGCACCGCTATGGGCACCCACATGGCCCCACAGTATGCCAACATCTTTATGGCTGACCTGGAACAACGCTTCCTCAAATCTCGTTCACTCACGCCCCTCCTCTATCTACGCTACATTGATGACATCTTCATCATCTGGACCCATGGGAAAGAAACTCTGGAAGAATTCCACCATGATTTCAACAGCTTCCACCCCACCATCCACCTCAGCCTGGATCAGTCTACACAGGAGGTCCACTTCCTGGACACCACGGTGCAAATTAATGACGGCCACATCAACACCACCCTATACCGAAAACCTACTGACAGCTACGCCTACCTTCATGCCACCAGCTTCCACCCCGGGCACACCACACGATCCATTGTCTACAGCCAAGCACTGAGGTACAATCGTATTTGCTCCAACCCCTCAGACAGAGACCAACACCTACAAGATCTCCACCAAGCTTTCTCAAAACTACAATACCCGCACAAGGAAATAAGGACACAGATCAACAGAGCCAGATGTGTACCCAGAAGCCTGCTGCTGCAAGACAAGCCCAAGAAAGAAAACAACAGAACACCACTGGCCATCACCTACAGTCCTCAGTTAAAGCCTCTCCAACGCATCATCAGTGATCTACAACCCATCCTGGACAACAATCCCTCACTTTCACAGGCCTTGGGAGGCAGGCCAGTCCTGGCCTACAGACAACCTGCCAACCTCAAGCATATTCTCACCAGCAACAGCACACCGCGCCATAATAACTCTAACTCAGGAACCAATCCATGCAATAAACCTCGATGCCAACTCTGCCCACACATCTACACCAGCAACACCATCACAGGACCAAACCAGATCAGCCACACCATCACTGGTTCATTCACCTGCACATCTACTAATGTAATATACGCCATTATGTGCCAGCAATGTCCCTCTGCTATGTACATTGGCCAAACTGGACAGTCCCTACGAAAAAGGATAAATGGACACAAATCAGATATCAGGAATGGCAATATTCAAAAACCTGTAGGAGAGCACTTCAACCTCACTGGACACACCATAGAAGATTTAAAGGTCAGCATTTTGCAGCAAAAAAACTTCAAGTCCAGACTGCAAAGAGAGACTGCAGAGCTGCAATTCATTTGCAAATTTGACACAATCAGTTTGGGACTGAATAGAGATTTTGAATGGCTAGCTAACTACAAAAGCAGCTTCTCTTCTCTCGCTATTCACACCTCCAATTCAACTGCTAGAGGAACACCTCACCCTCCCTGATTAGAGATAACAAGCTGGTTCAGCCTGATTGGACTAACCTTGTTATCTCCCACCTGGTTCTTGCCTACCTATTTATACCTGCCCCTGGATACTTCCACTGCATGCATCCGACGAAGTGGGTATTAGCCCACGAAAGCTTATGCTCTAAAAAAATTTTAGTTAGTCTTTAAGGTGCCACAGGACTCTTTGTCACTTCTACTATTAGTCAGGTACTTAAAAGTCAATCGTACAATTTTTGCTTGGCGCTAAAACTTGACATTCATTGTCACAGCCTAAGAGCGATATCGCTGATCCTCTGAGGTAGAAACAAAACTCTGGGAGCCACAGCTTTATTGTCAGAGGGACCTGATTTTTCAAGGTGCGGGCCCTGTACCTCCTGCTGAAATCAATGGGAGTTGCAATATCACAGCTTCTTTGAAAACTGGACCCCCAGTCAAGAGACCTACCCATCTGAACACCATCAGATGGGGAAAAAGCCCTTAATTCTATATTGGGGTCCCTGAATAGCATCCATCTAGCCAATACTCTCCTAGGGTAAAATATATTGGCCTTGTTATAAATTGACTTTAGTGGCCCAATATATCGGCCCAGTATGTTGGCAGTATTCTTGCTAAAACTGGTCAATACAAGTACTGTAAAATAGCTAATTGATTTGATACTTCATTTTCTGAAACATTTCACTTTTCGATAAAGACACAGAACCACATATTTGAAAATACATGTTTAGATGAAAAAACATATTATTCCTAAAGGGACATTTATAATTAGGGCTCCACCAATTTCACAGCTGTAAAAAACATGCCGCGAACCATGAAATCTGGTCTTGTGTGTTTTTACCCTATACTATATAGATTTCATGGGGGAGACCAGTGTTTTTCAAATTGAGGGTCCTGACTCAAAAGGGAGTTGCGGGGGTGGTGGTGGTAGCTCAAGGTCATTTTAGGGAGGTTGTGGAATTGCTACTCTTACTTCTGCACTGTCTTCAGAGCTGGGTGGCCAGAGAGTGGTGGCTGCTGACTGAGGGCCCAGCTCTGCCGGCAGCAGTGCTGAAGGAAGGGTGGTAATATGATTCTATGCCATCTTTACTTTTGTGCTGCTGCTGGTGGCGGCTCTGCATTCAGAGCTGAGCTTCCGGCCCGCAGGCACCACTCTCCGGCTGCTCAGCTCTGAAGGCAGCACCGCTGCCAGCAGCTGCTCAGAAGTAAGAGTACTAATACCTCAACCCCCCTACAATAACCTTGCGACCCCACCCCTCACTCCCACAACTCCTTTTTGGGTCAGGACCCCTACAATGACAACAGTGACATTTCAGATTGAAATAGCTGAAATCATTCAATTTATGATTTTTAAAATCCTATGACCATGAAATTGATCAAAATGGACCGTGAATTTGGTAGGGCCCTATTTATAATCTATTGTGTAAATAATCTGCATTTTAAATAGCCTCTAAATATATTTACACAATGACTAGTTCATAAAAGCTGTAAATATGTATTTCATCAGAGAAAAGAGTCTATTGTCCATTCATATGCATTTATATGGTAGAGCACTTCTCTCAGTGCCATATTAAAAAAAAACAAAGCAGACCCACACATCATACACACAAATAATGTTTAGATGAAGTTCAAGTTGTAAAATAAATCCGATAAAACCAGGAAATTAGTTAGGGCTGACACGTTATTAAGAAGTGTTCCGCTGTGCCTAGCTATTATGGAGGTCTCAGATCGGTAGATAATTCTATATACTCTATGAGATGCAATAAGTAGGTAAAACCAAGAGGTTTCCAGATGGAAGAAAATGCATCACTTCAGTGAATTTACTTCTGCTTATGCCACCACTCAAGTTGGCCCTGAGTATCAGGTTTAACTATGAAATTCCGGGTTTTAATGAATCGCGCCACAGTCTTTATGTTGCTTTAAGCTTTGTGTTATTTGTGGGGTTTTTCTTCCAATGCATCTTAAATCTGAGGATATAGGAAGTGTTTTTGCATAGCATTCTAGCTACTAAGTCTTTTCCAAAGCAAATGTTAAATAAATATATATAAAATATGCAAGTGGTGGGTTGTGGCAGTGGTTTCTTAAATAAAACAAATAACATCAATTTGATATGTTTGCATAAAATATTTTATTAACTCTACCACTTCTACCGATGAAATGGCTATTCATGAGACAAAATGTTCAGGGTGAAAATCTCCTCCAATGTGCAAGGCCTGAGTAGATGTGAGTATATGAAAGAATTCTCCTCACTCACTGCATAGTTGATATAGCTTGCTAAGCTCCTCCACTGTGGGTTTTCAGGCAGTGAACCTGTGTAGTTTGTGGACTCGCTAACTATGCTATTGGCTTTTTTGCTGGGCTTGCATCGGTCGTGTTGCTGCAGAGAATTTCTCTATGACACAAGGCGGATGTCTATGTGCAGCCTACACACAGACTTAGTTGAGTCACTGTGTTCTGCTGCATTTTGGGCTTTGCGTTCCCAACCACACAAGAAAGATAAGTTTTCCCCTTCAAGCAAATGAGATGGGACCTTGGGTGGGCACACTCTTTACTCCATTGTTATAAACAATGGGTGAGTCTGAATTAGGAGTGCAGTAGCATTTAAGTAGCTTATTTTAAAAATGAAGTCCTGTAGCTGAAACATTTCTCTACCAAGATTTATTTCTATTCAGTTTTGAAATGGGAGTGTATTATTTCAATGGTGTGTTTCCCTTGCCAACTCAGAAGACACCCAAGAGAAGGAACTTGCTGATTAACAGCAGAGATTTTAGTGTATGAGATGCTAATCTCTGTCTATGGCAAGTAAGTTGTGGGGGTGAGGGGAGTTGATTCTCCTGCCTTGTATTCCTTATCATAGCTGCAACACCTCCAGTTTCTTTCTCTTATTTATTAACTCTCTAAAATTCTGTGCTGGGTAAATCCATCTTGACTTGATATGGGTTTGAAGGTGGTGGTGGGGGCTTTAACTTAAAATCTGAGAGAACATTTGTTGCTTGTGGAGACACTCTTAAAATGCAAAGGAGACTAAAAGCAGTCTCAGCCTGGGAGGTGACCTTTCATGAGAATCCCTTCCCACACTTTTCTCCTCAGTTGCTTCTGCAGGAAGAGAGGCAGAGAAGGCTCTGCCAGCTTCCAGCATTTTCTTTTACTATATTAGTTTCTGCCTCAACAGTATGTGTACCAAGCCTGTATGTCCTTTGGGATCAAATCCTGCAACTTTTATTAAGCCAAAAAAGCCTTACTGATGTCCATGGAACTCAGTGAGCAAAGGCTGATGGATCTGATTTGACCCATTCATTTTAACTGTTGATTTTTAGACCCTGCCAACTCATGCATTTCTGTCAAACCTAATCTACAAATAATGTACTGATAATTTGAGATCTCAGTACAACAAAAGTCACAAAAAGCAATCTGCCAGAAATCAGGATTCTCCCTCTTTGTTTAATGATGCATCAAGCAAAGGTGCATGTTGGGTAAATTTCCTCCTGATCCTCCTTTACTGTAGAGCAGTGGTTGGCAACCTTTCAGCAGTGGTGTGCCGAGTCTTCATTTATTCACTCTAATTTAAGGTTTCACGTGCCAGTAATACTTTTTAACATTTTAGAAGATCTCTTTCTATAAGTCTTCAATATATAAATAAACAATTGTTATATATAAAGTAAATAAGGTTTTAAAAATGTTTAAGAATTTCATTTAAAATTAAATTACAATGGAGAGCCCCCAAGCCCGGTGGTCAGGACCCAGGCAATGCCACTGCAAATCAGCTCATATGCTGCCTTCGGCACCCATGCCATAGGTTGCCTACCCCTGCCCTAAAGAAATGTTCAAAGCCAGCACACTGCAATCCACCCACCCTGCTCTGTCTCTCAGCAATCTATGAATGAAGTTATTGTAGGAAAGCTAACTTAATGAAATGGGTCTTACCTATTGTTCTGATGGGAATAATATTAATGGTCATCCTGATAGCCTGGGCATGGGAGTTCTACAGAAGTGGGCCATGTGCTGAGACAGCTGCATCCCCCTGCATCTTGAAAGTCTCCCCCTAGGCAAGGTGAGTTCTAGAGTCACTGAGGGGAGTACAGCTCTCATGATTATAAACAGAGAGCAGCTGGGGGTGCTTTAGGAGACATTTGGGGAGCATCCTATTGACAGTTTGAAGATGAAAATCCAGACCTTGAATTGGATTTTTGGGCTAGGTGCCAGTGCAGTATGTAGAGCTGTAGGGGTAATGTGTCCTCAGCACGCTTTGCTGGTTAGAAGGGAAGCCGTTACACGTTGGACCCTCTGGAGCATCTTTGTTCATCCCCAGGTGCAGTGAGTTCTGATAGTGGAGCCTGGAGGTGATACAGATTGGCCACCTCTGTCACAAGTGGACATGATTTTCTAGCCCATTGAAGAGCCACTTGGATGTCCAGGAGCTATAAAGAATCCAGAAGGACCTCAAGACTGCACACCACCTTCAGGATGGGAAGGCATTTGCCCTTGATTGAGGGTGATGATATGGCTTGGCTACTTCTCCAGAACACTTGTCTTCCTATTAACATCACCTCTGTCTTATTTAGTTTCTGTCAGCAGCCCTTCGTGCAGGTGCATTATTCACTGAAGCATCAAGAGAGCTGTGTGAGAGTGCTGCCTGTATTTGATGTGAAGGACATGTAAAGATGGGTCTTATCCATCTACAGCTGGCATTTGGAGTCCATAGGATCTCTGTCTCCTGTAGGAGTTTATATAGCCTGGTATAGGATGGGAGGAAATGACTGAGCCTTATGGGACTGAGAGCCTTGAGAAGCTGGCCGGCTGCCTGCTAAAGTGTCTTTGCTGCCAAGATTTTCTCAGCCTTGAGATGTAATTCCTATCTGGCGAGATTAGGAGAGTTTAGAAAGTAGCTAAGGAGAGTTTAGAAAGTAGCTAACTGCAGTTGTAGCTGTGTCTCTAACCTTCAAAGTTAGCAAGTAAAGAGTCCTTTGTAGTTGCTGGTGAGAAAATCACACATGCGCACTATGTTTTTCTTTGTTTGCTCAAGCCTGTATAACGCTTGGCTCACACTCAATGAAGTGTCATTCCCATCCAGCTTGGAATGTGGATTTGACCCTTTGTACAAAGTAAGTGTGTGAGAGTGTTTTCTTTCCTGGGGGTTTGCTCGGTCTCATTGGCTCCACACTCTGCTCGGGCGGAGAGCCTTGGGAGGACAGCCTGAGGCTTACAACCTAGGGGCTTGTCCAGGATGACAGTGCGGCACCCCCCGTGCTGCCCAACCTTTTCCTCACCGGAACTCTCGACAGCCGGCACCGTGTGAGTTCACTCCGGGACTTCCCGAGGGGAGGGGGCTGGACGACCGGGTGGGGTAAGTGCTTGTCAGAGACCTCCCTCAGGAAAGATGGGACAGGGGCCAGCATTATGAGTGGGAGCCCCCTGGGTTTAATGTGTGGTTTGTGGGATTCCGGGAACTTACCGGTGCAGCTGGGTATGCGCAAAAAGAAAATGATTAAATTGTGCACAAGGGACTGGCCCGGGTATACTGCAACCCTGGAAGATAGGGAAGAGCGGTGGAGCCAGTGGGGATCTTTTGGCCCGAAGATGCTGGGCGGCGTTCGTGGGCAAATTGAGGTTAATTTTCCTGGGCAGATGGATTACTGGTACTTTTGGGCAGCCACATCTGCCCAGAGAGATCCCTCTATGATCATGGTCTCCTTGCCTACAGGCGATCCGGAGGGGCCGATGGTGAGATGGGCCCCCCCTTCGTATTTCCAACAGTCGGAGGTACGGAGGAGGGTGATTCCCACTGCGCCACCAGTCCCAGAGTTGTGGGAATACCCTGAACGTGTTTTGAGTTCCCCAAGGACTTCTCTTCCAAATAGGAAGGGAGGGGAGCTACTTAAAGATCTCCCGGATCCGGGAGCCACTGGGTCGGGGACTACTGATCCGCCAGGCACTTATAATCTACGAGATAGGAATTGTATTCAGCCCCCCCCCCCCCCCCCCGATTTGTATTCTTCGGGGCCAAGTACAGATGCTGCTAAAGATCATGGAGCCCGGATGTTTCCCCTCCTGGTCACACGTCAGCCCTATATAGGGACTGATGGGGCACTCTAGCATGCCACCACGGCTGAACATAGACCGTGGCAGGAGTGGGACCTCCATGAATGGGGGAAGTTGTCGAGTACTTATGCTCGAACCCCCAAAAGGTAGTGAGCTTGTTGGAAAGTTTGGCAACTAGTTATGAGCTGACATATAGTGATTTTGAGGCGCTCTTGGAGCGAGTCCTGATGGGCGAAGAGAGAGGATGGTTGTGGGTGCGAGACAGAGCCTGGGCTGATGCACAGGGGGAGCGGCTGCAGTGGCGGGAAGTGCAACAAAGAGACTACGTGTGGGCTCGTCGTTTCGTGAAAAAGACGCTTGAGCCAGTGTGGGACGGTCCTTTCCAGGTCCTGTTGACAACCCAAATGGCGGCTTTCTTGGATGGGAGGAAGTCGTGGATTCACCACACCTACCTCAAGCCAGCTGTCCTGTCTGCGGCCGAGCCTATGGTCCGACCCCTTCGTCTGACCAGAACTCCTGACTTTCAGTGGACTGTGGCTCCAGACGCTCTTCCTTTCCAACATGATTTACTGGCTGCTGCTTAGTTCCCTTTTCTTTGCCAGTCAGGACAGTCAGGCTTATGAGAGCAATGTCCTTGTGCGGTTAGCAGTGAAATCCGCTTCTTTGCTGAATGTTTCTGACTGTTGGGTCTGTACTTTAATGCCTACTGACAGTGAATCCGGAGTGCCTTTGGTACCTATGGCCCTCAATGATTCCCTGCTGACTGGGGCCCCCCGTCCATTTAATCAGCCCTGGGGAAGTAACGCTACCTGGGATAGAGATGACACTTCCCCCGCTCTTAGGGTGCTGGATGGGGGAGCCCCTTATTGTTTTCAGTGTAACGGCACAAAGCCTGTGGGATGTACGCGCGAGTGTGCAATCACCATCCTGGCACAAGGGGGGTGGTTTAGATATAACGTCACCCACACTGAGTGGCGCGAGCAAACCCCACTCAGATGGTATCTTTCCTCCTGGGACCAAACCGATGCGGGCGAGTGGTTTGGCCGGATAAGCAATACTACAGTCACCTGCCTGCCACTGGGCAAAATTTTTAACTGCTCTTGGGCCCCAGGAAAAGAGGGACGTACTGGTCGTCTCACTCACTTTGGGGGGTATTATACTGCCTTTTTGGACATTTATTCTGCCAAATGCAGAAGGTCCTGGCCTGCCCTACGGGGGCATCACTGGGTATGTGGGAACATAGCATATCTCACACTCCTGGCAAATTGGGCTGGTATCTGCTATGTAGCCATTCTAGCACCCCCCATCATGATACACAAACAACTCACAGGCCATCTGCGCAATTCTAGAGATGCAGAAACTGCCAGGGATTACTCCCAGAGATGGACCTCTCTCACATGGAATAGCATGTGGGGTTTTGCCTTCATAGAATCAGCAGGCATTATCCATGTGGGTACCCGAGTCTTAAGACTTCAGGCCATAAGAAAAATCATGGCTAATGACACAGCCGAGGCCCTGGGATACTTCGCCACTGAGCAAAAGACCCTGCGCACCATGGTCTTGCAAAATCGCGTGGCCTTAGACATGGTCCTAGCCTCAAAGAGAGGTGTTTGTGGGCTAATTAACCAAACCTGTTGTGTTTATATACCTGACAGCTCCACTCAGGTCCTTGACTGTGCGGCCCATTTGCATAAACTTGCCTACACACCCCATGATGAAGTTTGGAGTGGGTGGGATTCATGGTGGCAGTGGCTAACATCTTGGTTGCCCAACCTAGCGTGGCTTAAACACTTAGTAGCAGGATTCCTTGTAATGAGCTTTCTTTTTCTTCTCACTTGTTGCTGTGTCCGTTTGGCCCTCGTTTTTGTTAACTGCTGCAAAACCTGCTTACAACTTCTCTCTCACTTCTCTAAGGATAAGAAACTATACCGTAATGCTTTTGATATGGAGGCAATACGCCAAGCGGCCAGGGCACACTTCCCGGTGCTGGAGCAAGCCCATGTCTGATGGGCTGCTCCAAAGGGGGGAATGAGAGCCTTGAGAAGCTGGCCGGCTGCCTGCTAAATCAACAAGTGTCTTTGCTGCCAAGATTTTCTCCGCCTTGAGATGTAATTCTTATCTAGTGAGATTAGGAGAGTTTAGAAAGTAGCTAAGGAGAGTTTAGAAAGTAGCTAACTGCAGTTGTAGCTGTGTCTCTAACCTTCAAAGTTAGCAAGTAAAGAGTCCTTTGTAGTTGCTGGTGAGAAAATCACACATGCGCACTATGTTTTTCTTTGTTTGCTCAAGCCTGTATAACGCTTGGCTCACACTCAATAAAGTGTCATTCCCATCCAGCTTGGAATGTGGATTTGACCCTTTGTACAAAGTAAGTGTGTGAGTGTGTTTTCTGGGGGCTTCCTGGGTCTCATCGGCTCCGCACCCTGCTCGGGTGGAGAGCCTTGGAAGGACAGCCTGAGGCGTACAGGACTACATGGGTGAGTGATCTCAAAGCAAAGAACAGCTGCCTGCAGTAATCTGCTTTGATCTATCCTAGAAGAGTGTTCAAAGCCAGCATAGTGCAAATCCAATCACCCTGTTACAAGGTGTCTCAGCAATCTGAATATAAATATCTATCCATAGCTAAGAGTGCCATCTAGCTGCCATATCCTGGCTTTAAGGAGCCTAGTATATACTGCTAGAGATGGTTCTTCACCTGCTCCTCACTTACATTGCTCGGGAATGATAGATTTGACACAGGCTGACATGAAAAAATTTAACACCCGAGCATTTAAAAATGCTAGCTTTTGTAGCTGAAAATTCTAATACTTGTGTGTGTAGACATGTAAATGTTGATTTGCATATGCAGAGGTTTGCACCTGCAAGGTGCTGGTATATACGTGTGTGTGTGCTGTTTTATATATTATGCATGCAAAATTGTATATTGTACTGAATGGACACCTATTGGAACATTTGCCTTAAAAATGTTACATCTGTGTATGGCAGCACCTATCCTCTTGCTCTCCCTGGCTCCCCTCCAGAGTTGCTGTTGAATTGGATCAAGATGAAGCAATTTAGCAACCCTTGAAGTACAAATTAAAAGTGGTGCAACAGTAGGAACTTTGCACTAAGTGTAATGAGATAAAAGTAGAGGGACTGAACTTAAGAAATCAAAAGGCCACTTTAGACTTTATGTAGGGCAGTGCTTCTGCATCTGGTCTATTTATTATTATAATTATTATGGCTGACATATTTGCTTTTGTTCCAAATTTCAGCTGATGTACAGTTGCCAGTTTGCTGCATTGTGTCTTTATGAACGTGCAACATGACTGTGAGCTGTCTTGGCATAACTAGGACCAAACCATTGGGGGGAGAGCTCACATTCTTCAATTTCCTTGTGTAAATGCTTTTATTACAGGAGCGGATGGCTTGGTTGGAATGTTTCAGGCTTGGTTAAATCAAAGATGTGAAAGGTCATACGAACTGGCTTTTATTGGAATGTGCTAGTTATCTCAGCTAGTAGTTGTTTAACAATCAGTCTTTGAGAGTACCTTTCATCCATTGCACAGATAGGATCAAAGGTCTGGTAGTGCAGGAAGGGAATGCAACAAAAAATAAATTGAATGCTTTTAAGCAAGCAGTGCAAAATGACTGTAAATTCAGCGCCACATTTGTCTATGCATTTTGAAACGTTTCTTGCTTGCTCTGATTCTGAACATGTAGCAACTTTTTGGTTGGATAAAATGACTCTGATGTGCTGGCATAATTTCAGAGCTAGTTTACCTTAAAAAAATAAATTTTGGGATCTGGATAATGGGCTGTAGAAATGTACTTTTTAAGCTGGTTCAGATTCTGCTCCGGTGAATAGTGACCAAGAATTATTGCTAACTGGTGTTGGATGATCTAGCATGAAAAAAAAGGTTGGTGGTTCTCAGTTTGGTTCCAGTTGCTCAGGTGTCCACACCACAGAAACCATCCTAATTGGCCCTTTGCAGCCTCTGTATGGAGGCCAAGTTTGGAATGGACCCTGGAAGCTGAACTACTCTCACCTTTAAAAGTGCTCTGTCCAGCCCAGGGTTGAGGTGCACTGGGGTGGGGGAGGGGACATGAAAGGAATCTTACATTGCCAGTGTTATGCAGTTACTGAAGGGTGTGTCTAGGCAAACGCTGCACAGCAAGCTGGGGTTTAAATCTGTAGCACTCCAGCGTGGACCCTGTCTGTGTGGACCCTGCTGCCATGCATTAACATTTCCCTAGTATGCTTTGACTGACTACTTGTTTGTTAGTCTCCAGGAGTGTTGATCCAGCACAAAATTCACTCTCTTATGCCTAAAGTTCTTTTTATATTATTATTATTATTTTCACTGCATTTGTACTTGTTACCCTTGTCTATATCTTCTGGGATGCAGGGTGCTCTGTAACAAGAGCTGTGGTGCTTGTGCCAGGAGGTGTTAAGAAAAAGCAAATGATAAGAACAGATCTTTAAAGGGAGCCACTTTCTCTACTTTCTCTTTTACTGACCTAGCACCAGATTTGTCTATATTCTTATCTCTTTCTGCCATTTATTTCTTGATCACTTGAATGTCTCTTTGTTTTCTGCATAACTTAAATAACAACTCACATACCTGTGGGTTTTAAGAAAGGTGGGAAATATATCCATAGGGCTCCAAACACATGGGGAAAATTTCATGTGGGGCTGGGAGCATTTATACCCATGATAACATTTTTGAAAACGTGTTTCTAATTTGATGATTTTAGTCTTATTTCTGAATCTAAAATTGATGTCAGTTTTCCACTGATGTCATGTTAGGATCCATTTTCTGTATACAGACTATTTTCCCCATTGTGTCAGAGGTGGTGGGGTTTTTTTCATTTCACAATGATAGTAAAAGCAATGCAAAAGTCACTGTTTTAAAAAAAAATCACAGTTGAACACACAGGCATTATTTAGAGTGAAAGCGCAGCAGAAGAGTAAAGTGGTATGTATTTATTTATTTTATTCTGATAAGATTCTGCGAAGAGGAATTAGGTGATCTGAGAAGTGGATCACAGTCACCTGCAGGGAAAGTCTGCGACAAAATCTTGAAAGAAATGTGGTTTTTCAGTTTCTCTCAGATATCAAGGGTTGGTTCTCTAACAAATGACTGAAGTATGATGAGCTCTGTTGTAGAAGAGGAAACTGGACTGGTAGCAGTACCTATAGTTACAATTTTGGGAGGGAGGATGGTCAATATGGTTCCACCTGATGAAATTTATTTCACTTTTCCTTTTTAGACACCTAAAAAATTACAATAAATAACACTAGGTTAGAAGAGCAATATGGTTTGTTTGACTTTGCAACCTGAGTTAGGAAATGCTGGTATTTAAGATTGTCTCTGCAACCTTAATTCTAGCTCCCTTAGTCCAACCTAGATTTTTGGCATGTAGTGTTACATAAAATATGTGGGAAGGGGAAACACTTTTTAAAAATTAATTTTATGCGTGTGGTTTCCAGATAGGGGCTATGAGTCCAATTACACAAGAAATGAGAAGCCCACATGGGAAACCTCCCATCATAAAGGGGAGGGTTGATGTGTAAAAATTATACTTTCAACATCTAAAGAGGATCTGGTGAGTGCCAGTTGTCTGCATCATCTAGCGAACAATACAGTGATGCCAATCAACCCTCTTCCTGTTTATAGAATGAGAAAAGAAAATTCCCTCATTCCACTCCAAGCAGACCAAAACATGCGTTCTTGTTACTATGGCATGGAAGTTATATTGGCAATATCCTCCAGATTAGGGGGATGATAAGTGAGAACGACTGTTCATATACTTTAAATCCCTAACATCCTCATAAAAACAGTGTGAACAAGACAGAGTAAGCAATTCAGATGTAGGTCACAGAGTAAGAACAAATTATCATTTCAATAAATGTGCTATAAAGTAGAGCAGTTACTACCTGCTGTCTCAGTCTCAAATCATTTTACACTTCAAAGCAAATTCACGTTGAAGGACTGTGCAAGGAATGGGATGCAAAGCATGAGAGTTACCTTAGTTTTGTTTATTAGTGACATTTTGAAGGTCAGTAGTCCAGAGAATTAAGGGGAAGATGGTGCAAGATGGTAACAAACTGGGAAAGTTACCTATGGAGAGTCTTCTTTCTTTTCTTCCTTTCCATCTATCTGCAGAGCCTCATGTGTAGTTTATTCAGGGTGTGTGTTTGCATGTGTAACCCTTCTGCCCATCAGAGTTGGCAGCAACAAGGGCCGGGTTCAGTATCCAGGGGTTCCATTCCAATAGCACAATACAAAAACTGTCTCGAGCCCCCACCCAGTGACCTGGGACAACCATATACCACCCCTCTGGGCGTCTGTAAGAGACAATACTTCCCCTCTCGCAAGCACTGAGTCTGAGTGTACCAAAGCCTTTTAATAACAGGGAGAAACAATGTGGCATTATATTGGGGAAACACCACAAACAAGGTTAATAAACCAAACCATGAACCAGAAGCCTCCCTCCCAGCAAGTAGGCCGCGGCCTTCCCTTTGGCTCTTGAGTTCCACAACCCCAAAAAGTCACTCAATAGTCCCAAAGTCCAGCAGCCCAAGAGTCTCTGTTCTGGGTCAGTGCAGAGCTCAAAAGTCAACTGGCAGAGTCTTACCTCCCAGCCTGGGTGGAAATGGAGGGTAGGGCACGGGGCACTTTATGTGGTCCGAGGCCGACTGCGCCACCTCTCTGTGGGGTTCCGCTGCAGCCCTCACCGCAATCCGCTCTGCTCTGCTCGCCGACACTTGAACTGCTCTGCAGTGCCAGTCACTCCGCTAGCCGTCCTGCTAGCCGACACACGGACAGCTCTGCTGTGCCAGCCACTCTGCCAGCCACACGAACTGCACCCAGGAACCACTCGGCTGAGTCCGCTGCCAGTTACACAAACTGCACCCAGGAACCGCTCGGCTGAGTCCACTGCCAGTCGCACGAACTGCACCCAGGAACCGCTCGGCTGAGTCCGCTGCTTTGCTCTGCTAGCTGCCCAAATTGCTTGGTGCCACCAACATGCCTTTAGGCCTGCCCCCACTTAACACAGTGCTTAGTGGTTTCAGCTCTTAAGTGATTTCAGCTCTTAGTGGGGGGGGGGGGGGGTCAGCACCTTGGCACAGGTACACCAGCAGACTCAGAGTAAATTCAGCTTAGCAGGCTGAACCAAGACTCCTAAGGGAATCAAAATTAGCTCTAACATTCCACAGTGGAGAGAGGCACAGTGCAATAGGCCTGGGGGGCCCTTACACAAGTCCCTCACCAAAAGGTATAAAGACCTGCCCATGACCTCTCTTGATCTCAGAGTGTTCTGAAACTCATGGCCCTTGCCCAGTGAGTGCTACCTAGATGATGGTGAGTCCCTCCATCATAACAAGGGCCAAGTATGTGTCCATAGTCCTTCATTCACCAAATCAGGGTAACATCACTTTATATTTCCTGCCCCAATAACATAGAAACTGGGGCTCCCACATCAGCCGAAGTGGCCATGTGGACTACTGTGGGCTCAGGCTAGGCGCAGTGGGTATGTCTATGCAAATGAATCAGCCCCAAAGTTATTTTCCAAAACTCACTGCAATTCCCATAGTTCGCCACCAGATGTCAGAATATATCTCATTCCTGACACTGCTTACACATGTGTAAATTTTTTTTTGTTTAATTACAAGTTTGTGTCAAGAGAACTGAAAATTTGGATTACGTTCTAATATTTATACTTGCACATTAAATATCTGTGTGCGTCTAGCTCTGCGTTGCTGCTGGACACGAGCAGTGTGGTAAGTGGGCTGGGGGATTAGATAAGGGGCAGGGAGTCCCAGGGAGCAGTTAGAGGACAAGGGGCGGTTGGATGTGGGGGAGGTCAGGGGATGGGAGGGTTGGATAGATGTGGGAGTCCCAGGGGGTTCTGTCAGGGGGCGTGGGTGTGGATAGGGGTTGAGGGAGGCAGGGGACATGGAGCAGAGGGGGTTGGGTAGAGGGTGGGGTCCTGCGGGGTAGTTAGGGTGGGGGATCTCGGGAGGGGGCGGTCAGGTGACAAGAAGCAGGGAGGCTTAGATAGGGGATGGGAGTCCCCAGGGTGTGTTTGGGGTCAAGGGTCTCTGGAAGGGGTAGTCAGGGGACAAAGAGTGGGGTGGTGGGGTTCGATGAGTTAGAGGTTCTGAGGGAGGCAGCCGGGGCAGGAAGTGGGAGGGAGTCGGATGGAGACAGGGACAGGCTGTTTGGGGAGGCATAGCCTTCCCTACCGAGCCCTCCATACAATTTTGCAACTCTGTTGTGACACTCAGGCCAAAAAGTCTGCCCACTCCTGCATTAATGTAATCACTGTGTAAAAAGCCCTGCGTGAAAAGGTATGTTCCTATGCTCTTACAAGACACACTTCTGTGCCTAATAAACACTGAGGATTTCATGGTTCTGCTGAAATGTTTTAACATATGGAACAGACTAAAAAGCTACAAGATTTCAATATGAAAAGAAAGCATGTACTTACTTACCAGGAAGAATATAGTTCTTCACTGTTCTAAATCAAACTAAACCAATTTCCTCTTCCATTTGGGTAAAGTACATTTTGAAATGAGTGTACCCATGTGTGTGTTTTAGCTGTCAGAGTAAATATGAACCAGAAGCGTTACTGGCACTGATTGGATGATATTCAGTAAATGCTGAGTTCATTCTGGTTTGGAGTGGCTGCGTTTGCCAGAAACGTTAGAACATCACTACCATTCATTGTAAAATAGTTCATAAAGTCAAGACTGCATCCCTTGTGACCCAAGGGATAGCTGAGGCAGATCAGATCGAAAATGCTGCTAGAAATAAATGTATTTCTTTGCCATGCTGGAACAATTCGTTCTTGCCTTGGAAGTCAAAGGATGGTATCCCTGTGGTGAAGTATGGTATTCTATACAGAGAATATTAGCTGCAGGCAAGGGATATTCCACAAAGTACCTGCAGGATTTTTCAAGAACATAAAAACATAATTAAAAGATAAAAATTTATCATGGCCATCTTTAAGTATAATCTATGGAGGAGGCCATATAGGGTGCTACATTTTAAGTGAAAGGTATGATCCTTGGTGCGCCCTTCCTCCCACCGGCCTTCCCATCTAACTCACAGGCAACATTTATCCTCACAAGAAAAAGTCAAAGTCCAGTACTTAGTAAAAACAATATGGGAACTGAAAAGGAAAGACTTGAGACAGGCAACCCATTATGCACATGGCTGGAGGCTGCAGCATAAGGATGTAGGCTCTTGCACTTCCCTAAACCCCCTTGCTACAAAATTCAGGATAGTGAGGTTTGGATGGCCTTAGTTTGGAATTTTTGGTCCAATCGCAGCAGCATGAAGTTATTGAAAGAACAATCCCAGCATAGCATTTGTATAGATCTGATTGCATGCACTTTTTTAAAAATGTATTTATTTATTTAAAATAAATTTGATGTAGCTGTTGCATCAGAAATACAGCACTGCGGGAGAAGAGGCTGAGAAATACTTACCTTAAACCCTACAAAGAAAAATAACAGTTAAATAAGTTGCTTGTTTAGGTGTCTAAAATTCTTATCAGTACTACCTGAATAAGAACAGTGGACTATATCATTGCTACTTTCAGGGCTTGTCTTCACTACAGCGGGGAAAGATCGATCTTATGGCAATCGATTTATCGCGTCTCATCAGAACGCGATAAATCGATTGCCAGTGCTGCCCTTGTCGACTCCAGAACTCCAGCTCCCCCCGAGGAGTAAGCCGGAGTCGAAGGGGGAGCGCGCCGCCAACCGCCGCTGCTGTGAGGACGGGAGGTAAGTCGGCTGCGGATACGCCAACTTCAGCTATGTGATTCACATAGCTGAAGTTGCGTATTTGCAGTCGATCCTCCCCTCCAGTGAAGACCAGCCCTCAGACCCTTCCTAACTCCCAGCTAATCAGACAAATGCTATCCATAAAAAATTATATAACAGCTGTTTCTTTTTTCACCTCCAGTACTTGGAAATGATGAGAATCTATTTGCGTGGAGCTTGGGATATGAGTATTTCTAGAAGAACAGGACAGATGTCTAAAATATTTTGAACATCAGATATCACATGATTAACCGTTTTTGTGCACATCATGAATCCCATAGGTCCCGATCACTCAGTTGACTAATCATGATGTGTGTGTTTTTGTTACTGTATACATTTCACTACCCAGGTCTTCACCATTATCATTGTTCTGCATGTGATGGTCACCTACAGTTCTTTGGAGGAAGGTCAGTGCCCGTTCATGTCAGAAGTGTGCTGTGCTGTGCAGTGCTGCTGTCTGCAGATGTTCTGCCTCTCTTCAGTTCTCTTCTGGCACCAGTGCCACCTCTGCCCCCTAGCTCTACTTCACATCTGTGTGTCTGTCAACATGTCTCTTCCCTGCTGGTTCAGTGGCACTCCCCAGCCTCCTGCTGTTCTCCATCCCAGAATCCCTCCCCACACTTCCTCTTGCTCTGACTCCTCCTGACTCCTTCCTGGCTTCTAATGATGGCTGCACCCAAACCTCTTTCATCCAGCTTGAGATTTTACTTCACCTGCCCTTTCCAGTCCAGCAAAGCCTCTCTACTGCAGCCCCAGCACCTCCCATTGTCACAGCTTCCCTTTTCTGCAGCTATCACTTCAACCCCCACCTCTGCCTCCAACTCTGTTCTGGTCTATATAGGTTTTTATACAACTCTCATCATGGGCAGCAGATATAATAGGCATAAGCCACGCCATGCTTCCCCTCCCTAGGCCCAACCTCCCCAGGAGAAAAGCATCTGTTAGGCGCTTTTGATATGCCCCATGCAGGTCCCCAGCTGAGGAGGCAGTATGTGCTCCCTCAGCCCCCTGAAACCTGCATGGGACATAATAAAGCAAAAGCTTCACCGCTGAACCCCGCGACTGGGGTTCCAACGGTCACGGCAGCCCCACCTCTTGTCGCCTCTGCTCTGCTCCTGCCCCCAATCCAGCCCTTCCCTTGAGGAGTGCCACAGGGGTTGGGTGCCCTACACTCACTGGGCGGCAGTAAGTGGAATAGCAACCCAGGCCCCTCGGCGCTGCCTCCTCGTACCGGGGGCAGGGAAGGTTTTCTCCCTACCTTCCCAAGCCTGCTCCAGCCCATCTCCATGGAGGCCTTGAGCCACCCCTCCACCACCGCCGTGCCCTGGGGACGGGGCGGGGGGGCTGCGTAGGGCACCAAAACAGCTAGGGATGGCCCTGTTTCTGAGTGCTTGCTTTTGAAGGCATTTAGACATCCGTCTGTACTTTTTGATGGATTTCCAGTTTTTATATCCACATATTAAGGTGGAAATAACATTAGAGTAGAAAATGTGTAGTTGTAGTTTTTTGTTTTTGTTTAGTTTATTCTTGTAGCTGCTGCCTTGCCAATTCATGATATTTTCCCCTTCTGGATATCCCAGCTACTTTGCAAGTTACTCCTGTGATATGTAAATGGTCTCACCTTTGCCGTCTAACGTAATGCTTGAATTGGAAGTTGCTGGGGTTCTCGTTAAATTTGTTTTTTTCTGTAACTCATTATTAACCCTGTCTTTCACTCTTTGCTTGCAGGTTGGTTCAGCTGTTTCTTAGCAGAGCTGTGCTGGCCACAAAATCTAAATCTTCTAATGTACTGTTATGAAGCAAAGTGTTGCCTGTATGTACCCATGTTGCTATGTGTTTATGTTAAAGCAGGCAAGTCGAAGAAAAGTGCCTTGTATTTTGAGTGGAAGATGGTGGGGTTATAATGATTCTCAGTTCCTGTGGGATTTGAGTCGACATAGTACAACTAGCTCTCGAGAAGTGTCTGTCTCCTGTACAGAGAAGCTTTATCCTGATTGTAGAAAATGCCATTTTGTGCTAGAGGAGTGGAGTTGTCAACCACAGTCTGCATACAGGCGCATTAGTTGATCTTTGAAATATCCTTGACCCAGTTCTGGGGAGCACCTTGAAGACAGTGATCTAGATCTAGAATTTGACTCAATATTTATAGGAAACCAGTATAGTGAGCAGAGGGAAAATCTGATGTGCTCACAGTAGCCAGTGTAATTAAGGAGATATTCCGCAGCATTCTGTACAAATTGGAGTTTCCTAAGTGCTGGAAGGTGCATGCCCAGGTATATCTCCTTGCTCTAGTCCAGCTGAGAAGTGATGACAGTATGAACAACAGAGGCAAGGTCATCAACCTCACAGATGGGATGGAGTCTCCTAGCCAATCAGAGATGGTAAAAAGCATTACTCTCCGATTCTGCTGTGTGAGAGCTTAGCATCAAGGAGGAATCCAAGAGCACTTCTAACCTATGGCCTGAATTAACCAACTGTGGGTGCATGTCATTAACCAAAGGAGACTGTTTCATGACTGCAAATGCTTTAATATGTTTCTTTCTGCGGAAGCGTCGCCTCTATCTTGCTCGGGTTCACCTTCAGCCATCTATTTTTCATCCATGAACAGATCTTGTCCAGACACTGGGCCATCTTGATGGCAGTGGTATGGTCGTATGTGGTGATAAGTAGAGCTGTATGTCATCTGTATATTGCTGGAACTTGATCCATGTTGCCTGATCTCTTCATCTGGTGGCTGCATGTGAAGTATTGGATGGGACCAGAGAGAGAGAGAATTGAACCTTGTAAGACTCCATAAGTGAGGGGTGTAGAGGTGGAGGTGCAGTTTTCCATCTCTAGTCATGGGCTGTCCCCCTCCAGGAAAAAACACAATCCATTTTATTCATTATCCACCTCTCTCAGGCAAGGCAGGAGTATGATGGTCAATATTGTTAAATGCTTCAGAGAAGTCTAGGAGGGTGAGAATGGATGTCAGCTCTCTATATGTTGACAACAGGAGATCAGCCATCTGTGCCACTAAAAGTAGTTTCAGTTCCATGTCCTGGCCTGAATACTGATTGTTCTGGGTCTGCAATATTAACCTCAATTAGATGTGCTTCAGATTGGCCTTTGGTTAGATTCTCTATGAACTTGCTCAGGAATGGGTGCTCCAGCCACCGTTTCTGCCTACAGCTGTTGCTTCTCCCCACTGCCATCTGCTTTTTCCATACACTTCTTGCGTCAACCACTTTCTTTCAGCATCCAGATGGAATTGCAGGGGCCGGGCTCGGGGCACCTCTGGCAGCCCACAGGGGTCGGGGCCATCTGCCGGGGCTTGCGACTCCCACATAACCGGGTCGCAACTTGCTGAGGTGTTGTGACCCCCCCCCCCCCGCTTTGAGAACCAATGTGCTAAAAATCGTACACCTTATACTTAGCTGTGACCCTCTGTGTATGTTTCTCTGAGTTGCAGAAAAGCTCTGTGTAAGCTCAAAAATTTGTTTCAAACCAACAGAAATTGGCCATATAAACGTTATTACCTCACCCACCTAGTTTCCTTATTGTAACAGTCCTGGGTTATAGAATCTCAGAGTTGGAAGAGACCTTAGGAGTTCATCTAGTCCAATCCCCTGCTTAAAGCAGGACCAATCCCATTCTTGCCCCATATCCCTAAATAGACCTCTTAAGGATTGAACTCACAACGCTGGGCTTAGCAGGCCAATGTGCAAACCACTGAGCTATTCTTCCCCTCCAATTGATGAGTCACTATTTGTCACTTTGACAGCCTCCTTGTTCAAAACTAGAAGTCCACAGATTTAAGAGAGGTGCTTATCGAAGTATTTTAGTAGCGACTTCCCTAGAATGGAGTGCTTTCCTAAGAGGTTTGAGATCTTTACTAAGCTGTATAGACTGTATCTGGAAGAACCATACAAGCTTTAGGGGCATTTCCCTTCGGTGTTGTGGAAACTGAATTGGAAGCAATTCTGATTCAAAAGGACAGGAAGAAACAAGTGTTAGAAACCCAATTCTGCATGTTGTTATCCTAACCTGCTTCTGATTTTTACAGTCTTTTCATCATGAATAAGATGACTCATTATATGGCGGATTTAATTTCACTAATACAGCCATTTCATTTTGATGATGGCGGTTCATTATCTATGCCCAAATAGATCTCTGCTTCCTTTGTATTCAGTTGTTTCATTTTGTATCATTCTCTGAAAATAGCAAGCAAACTTGTCATTTCTCTCCGAGGAATGTACACTTATTAAGGGAAACTACAACCTAAAACCCGTACTGAATGTTAACATTGGTGAAGCATAGGAATATATGGTCAGTTCTCAGCATGGAAGGAGGTTAGTAGAAGAGTGCCCCAAAGATCCATATTAGGACCAATATTATTTAATGTATTCCTTCAGTGACATGGAAAAAGGGATGAACATTGATGTGTCAAGCTTACATATAATACACAATTATTAACAGTAAGTTAGTCAAGTTGAGGAAAGACATTAAGGAACTCAATTAACAAAGCTAGGTGGCTGGGCTACAAGATGGTTGCATCATGACCTACACCCACTCCAGAAAAGAAAACTCTGGGTGTCGTAAGCAGCTCAATAAAAGTATCTGCGCATTGTGCAGCAGTAATAAAGGAAGCAAAAAAGAAATGTTAAGAAAGGTATAGAGAATAATCTGAAAATAGGGTAGTGCTCATTATATACGTTGATGGTATGCCGACATTTCAAATACTATGTTTAGTTCTGGCTACCCTATCTCAGAAAGCATATAGCAGAAAAGGAAAACACCAAGGAACAGCAATGAAAATAATTTAGAGCCCTGGAAAGACTTTGATATAAGGAGTGATTACAAAGATTAGGAGCTATTTAGCTTAGAGAACAGACTAATAAGAGGGGACTTGTTTTAAAGAAGGTCAAGTTTGTGATCGTAGTTCTCCTCTGGGCAATGAGACACCAAATGAAATTAAAAGGCAACAAATATAAAACTGATAAAAAGGAGATATTTTTTTCAAATGCAGTGCATAGTTTGCCTATGGAGCTCATTGCCACAAGATATTACCAAAGCAGATAGCGTAATAAGATTTAGATATTTTATATTTATATGGATAATAAGAATATCTGTGGTTATATTAGATAGGATAAAAATGTGTTGGGGTATTAACCTTCCAGCTTCAAGATGTAGGCCATTAAGGGTTTATGTGAAAAGTCCTCCTAATGTTAGGTTAGACAATAAATGTCTGTTACAGAGATGATGCTTGCACCTTCCTTGGAAGAGTCTGGCTACTGTCAGAGACAGAATGCTGACCTTGGTGGGGTATTGGTCCAGTTTGGTACTTTTTCTTTATCTAATCCTTTTTAGGGGAATACTTATACCATGGGATAGATATTCAGCTTCTGGAAGTTACTTCAGTGATATCGATGGAGCTACGATAATTTACACCAGCTGAGGATCTGGCAATTTTAAAATCTAAATTTGAGGGGCCAAATTCTGCCATAGTATGTACTCATACAAGTCCCAATGAAGGCCGTGGGAGCTCTTTGCTTGGATTTGAGGGCAGAATTTAGTTCAAAACAAGTTTATCCTGATTTCTCGTGTTGCTTGTCAGAATATTTGAGTCCTGTGTGATTTTTATGATGTGGTCTTATTGTTCTGAATACATATGTAGAGGCACATTTATTACGTTTTTGTATATTGACTTAAATCTGGTATTGCATAATGCTGTTTGCTTGGTTCTTGCAGTTCGGTGCCTTGAAGGCCTGATTTAATTACAGTTAGTATTATTGTTCCTGGAGTTATTGCAATGTGAAAGGGTTTGGGGTGGATGGGTAGTAAAATGTATCCTGAAATCTTTAAATATTAAATCCAGATGAGGAGAATATTTTATTCGTCAATTTATATAGAATCCACAATTGAACTGTGTCTAGGTGCTTTGTATAAAACATACAAAAAAGTATTTTCTAGAGGCATGAAATACTGATTCAATAATCCATTTCTCACAGAGAACACACTTGCCATAACATTTATCTCCTAAAGTAAATGAGGGCATCTGTCTGTCTGTCTATCTATCTAATCTATCTAATCTGTCTTTTCAGCCTAGCCCCTCTCTGTGTCCAGGGTGGGTGCAGTTTATTTCATAGAAATATCTGTCTACCTAATGTACAGCTACAGTCCTGTAGTTAGACTTTTCAGTGACATAAATATTGGAATTATTTGTGTATGCAAGTTACAGGCGCACACAAAGGGAGGCCATGTTTAAAAAATAAATTCCTAAATGTTCCATTTAAAAGTCTTACTTGAATAGAAATATTTTGCCAAATGCCATATGAGTTGAGGCAAAGTCCAAAGACCTTGTGGGGCTCCTCATCTGGAAAACACTTTGCTTTCAGCAAAAGCACCTAGCCAATATTATTTGTCTCAGTCTGTTAGGTAGATACCATTCCAGGCCTAGTAGGGCTTTGTATCTTGTTTCTGTCCTTTATATTGTACCTAGAACTAAATAAGTAGCCAGCCTGCAAAACACATATTTTCTGCACTCTTTGGGCTTGTCTATATGGGAAAATCAACCAGAATAGGTATTCATCAAAGCTATTCCTCATTATCTCCCTGTGCGGATATTTTTTCTGCACTATAAGTGCCTGTGTGTGGTTTGGCGCAGTCCACTTTCAGAGTGGATTATTATTCATACGTAGTGAAATTTGTCATAGATGAGAACATGAATGCTGAAATTTCAAGCCATGTACACGAATATTTGATTCCTGAAATTGTCATTGTGCCTTGAAGAAACCAGGTATTCTGCTGCATGGTTTAAGTGACATTTCATTGTTCTGAATTTGCTTTTATTAAATGTATTTAATACTGTTGGCCTAGAAGAAATATTATTTATACTAAACACCTCATGCTTCATTTCTGCTGTTATTTTGCTATATTTCGTGAGGGATTAATATGTAAACTACTGAATAGTAATTGTAATTTTTTCTACAGCTGAAAAATGTATGATAAATACAACAGAAACACTGAAATGAATATTAAATATTTTTTTAAAAAAATACCATAGAAGTAGTAAAATTCTGATTTTCTTTATTTTATTTCATGTTGCATACCTAAGGGAATATTCTCACAGCAAGAATTTAGAAAACTTGCTGTTAAGCCCATGAGAGTTTTGTGTATAAATTCCAGTTCAGACATAAAAGTTGAAAATACATTCCTTTGCAGCTATGCTGAGTTTTTATAACTGAAACATAAGCTGTGTTGGTATGAGCTAAATGCTGTCAGAAGAACTACTGGCAGATTTAGTTTCTAAATTTTGTCTTTCGTTTAATTGATGGAAAGTTCAGAGAATCACACAGTAGCGTGTAACATTTGTTATTTCATAGGGATTAATAAATTATGCAGTCAAATTTGTCAGCTTTGAAAACAAAAAGAGGCTGGAAACAATAAGTGCCTCTTGCATTATAAATGAAATGGCTTATTTGTAAAGAGGCATATATATATACTTTAATTGTAGGAGGAATTTATGATTAGGGAGACAGACTGATACTCTTTAAGATATTTATTAGATTAAACACACTGCTCCAGGAAGAAACAAATGCATCTCTTTAAATTTTGTTTTGGCCATGTACCTAAATTAAACATTTGATGATGATCGTCTGAATTGGACCTGATATGTATGTGAATCCACTCAAAATTAACAGGCTTGGGGTGGTACAGCCTTCCCTACTCAGCCCTCCATACAGTTTTGCAAACCCGACGTGACCCTTGGGCAAAAATGTCTGCCCACCCCTGAGTTAGAGGTTTAAGGACACCCAGAACATGGGGTTGTGTCCCTGACCATCTTGGGTAATAGCCATTGGTGGACCTACCCTCCAAGAACTTATCTATTCTTTCTGAAGTCAGTTATACTTTTGGCCTTCACAACATCCCTGGCAATGTGTTCCATAGTGTTGTGTGTGTAGTGTGAAGAGGTACCTCCTTAATGTTTGTTTTAAACCTGCTACCTGTTTATTTCATTGAGTGGCCTCTGGTTCATCTGATATGTGAAGGAATAAATAATAACACTTCCTTATTCACTTTCCCCACAGCATTCATGATTTTATAGACCTTTATCATATTCCTCTTACCTGTCTTTTTTTCTAAACTGAGCTTTCCCCATATTTTTAATCTCTCAAATGTTTTTAGTATGGAACCTGTCCCATACCCATAATCATTTTTGTTGCCCTTCTTTGTTCTTTTTCCAATTCTAATATCTTTTCTGAAATGGAGTGACCAGAGCTGCATGCAGTATTCAAAGTGTAGACATACCATGGATTTATATAGTGGGATTATGATATTTTCTGTCTTGTTATCTATCCCTGTCCTAATAGAAGTCTCTGGGATGGCCATTTCCCTTTTAATGGACCATAAACACGTCTGGCTGGTCCTGATGTAAATCTGTCTTACTAGATACTCCTTTATTGCCACTGAAAGACTGGCTATGGGCATCTTCCACCCTCACAACATATTTCAGTCACACAGAGCAATACTTCGTAACTTCAGATACAATGGGAACACACAATTCAGTAGGATAGTAATGTTCAGCAAATCATGACTTCTCAAATGACATCTCACAAGGCATACATTGTACAAAACATATAATCGTATCACAGTAGTGAATATGGAGGTTCTAGGGTACTATTTTGAGGCAGGGTGTCTCTATGGTTCTTTTATTTGAGGTATAAATTTAGTTTGTTTCTGTTATGGTGGGTTTTAAAAAGTTTCTGTGCAGTTCGCACTTATTTTCACCCTTGTAACTCTTTCTTTTAATTTCCATTTAACTGACTTCCTCATTTTTGTGTAGTCCCGCTTTTTGAAGTTAAATGCCATTGTGGCAGGTTTCTTTGGTATTTTCTCCCTACAAGAATGCCAAATGTAATTACATTATAGGCACTGTTACTGATTGGTTCAGTTATATTCATCGATGTGACCAGATCCTGTGCTTCACTTGTGATTAAATTACAGATGGGCCTTTCCCCTTATGAGTTCCAGGACAAGCTGCTCCAAGAAGCAGTCATTAACAGGCAGTAGAAATTTTATCTCTGCATCCCATCCTGAGGTGACATGTATCCTGCCAATATGGGGATAGTTGAAATCCCTCATTATTATTGGGTTTTTTCATTTTGTAGCCTCTCTAATCTCCCTGAGTATTTCACAGTCACTATCATGATTTAAATCACTAGTCAGGAAGACTCAATTTAATCATGGTTTTCTACATAAAAGTGCATTCTTGTTGGTTGTTATAACCTTAATACATATTCTTCACAGCTCAGAGATAGATAAGATAGATGAGACCCAAACTGGGTCTGTTTTACAGCCTGCTGCGTTATAGGTTTTCTCTTCTAGTGAGAGAATGGTATGGCAGATCTCAAATCAATGAAGGCTACACTCAGAAAGACCTCAGGACTTCTGGAATATGCTGCTCAAACTGTTTCACTTTTGTTTCTACTGCCTGTCCCTCCTTTCTCACATTTATCTCCAGACTTCTTCTCCTTGTTCAGATCTATTCTGCCCCAAACAATCTTCTATTCATTGGACTTTTTTAAAATTTGCACTTTTAGAGAGAGGAAAGGGATTGACTCTGTGTACACAAATTTGCAGAGGAACAATAGAGTTGAGAACTGTTATTTCTCACCTCTGTATATTATTTATTTAAAAACATTTTTGCTATTAACAAGCATGTTGCCTCTGGAGATACAAATACACAGTTTTAGAACTGCAAAACTAAGCATTTCTGATGGTATCTTCTAGAATGAGCACTGAGTCCCATTGGGTAGATATAAAGATTAACTTAAATAATCTATACAAAAGTCCCTGGACACCCAGAAGATTGGGTCCCTATTCCATGAACTCCTGGAACTCATTTATAAACTTTTCTTAAACATTACATGAATATATTGTCTCATGCTATAGAATTAGAGTTTATAATCCCTATTCTATGATGACATATCTTTGAGCTATAATGTATCAATTATAACTATCTTTAGATAGGTTTTTCCCTCAAAAAGCATTTTTATTTAAAAATCGAGATTTTTTTATTTAAAAAAATCAATTTTTAAAAATCTTTGATTTTTATCCACCCTGGAAAGAAGGGTCCCAGCTATGGGATCATTTCCCTCCGCACCAGCTTGATGATCTCCTTACCTGTGACCTCAGCCTTCTGAATAGCATAGAGACAGTCAGACTGTGGTAGTTCTGCCCTGTTTCCCAGAAGACTCTCACTGAGAACATCCTGCCAGCTGCCCCTTCTCTTTTTAATCCAACTTGTGTGTCCCTGTTGATTGCAGCTGTGGCACTGTGGCCTGGGGAGAGAGCCAGTCCGTCAGGTAAACTGATCACAGACCATTTAAAATGTTGTGGGTGTCCCTCGTGGTAAGGAAGCAATTGCAATCTGCACCTGCTGCATTCGCTGAATGGTTTTAAAATGTACTGCAGTATTAAGGTGTAATGCAGAGCAACTTGCAATAGACCAACCAGAAGGTAACAAAAGCATGATTAACAGTGATCAGGTTTGCATCCGACAGGAAAGGGCACAGCCTCCTAGCCAGGGCAGATAGTACAAATCAGACTGAGTTAATGCTGACAGGAAACATTAGGGGTCTAAAATCACCCCTAAGTTGTGAACTCTAGTAACTAATGGCGGTAGTGTTCCCTCATGCACCTCGGTCATTTTCTCCTATGCAGCAGCTGACATACAGCCAGTGTATCCTTTCACCCTTATCACCTGTTCAGTTTAATCATTGGGCTGCATGTCAGTGGCTCCTGGCAGACTCCTTTTGTGTACTGTGGGCGTTTTGCCTGTGTTGTAGCGTCTCGTGCTCTCTAGCCCTGCATGTCTGTGGTCCTGTCAGAATGGAACAGCGGCTCTTAGAATTGCCAGAGAGTTGTCAGCACAGTTTGGTACAGATACATCCAAGGGCTTAGAAAACGCACGTTTCTCATGAGTGGGGATTTTAAAGGGGAGCTGCCCCTCACACTCAGAAATGCTTCCGAGAGACAGCTCTTTAGTGGTGCTGTTCCCAGCAGGTGGTGCTGCAGAGGGGCGGGGGAGGAGTAACACTACTGACCTATGCCCTGTGAGGGGACTTGAATGACCACTGAGCCCTGATTTTCCTGCGGCTCCTTTGCAAAGGGGCCTCAACAAATAGTTTCTGCGCTAGAACATGGGAGTGGAAGCAGACTAACAGAAGATCATAACACCCAATACCTCAGACATCTGATGGCCTGAGGTGAGAATGATGGAAGGCTCCCCGTCTGTGACAGGAATAGGGGGGATGGCTAAGGAAAGAGAGAGGGGGATAGAAGGGAGATTCGAGGAAGAACAATTGGTTGATATGAGCAGGGAACTCAGCCTGTACAACTTCCAGGTTTTGACCAATTCCTAACACATTAAAAAGTTGCAGCAGAGCACAGCAAAGCAACAGGATGTAAGCAGAAGACCTCAGCTCTGTTCCCAGTTCTGCCACTGACTTGCCGTGTGACACTGGGCTAGCGGTCCTCTCTGTTTCCCAGAATGGAAATGATAAATCTTACCTGACTTGTGATTTCTCAAACAAAAGGGTTGCTAATAAAAAAGCCATACTGGGTCAGATCAATGGTCCATCTATCCTGTCTTCCGACAGTGCCCAGTGCCAGATGCTTCAGAAGGAATGAACAGAGCAGGGCAATTATCGAGTGATCCATCATCTGACATTCAGTACCAGTTTCTGGCCGTCAGAGGTTTAGGGACACCAGACCATGGGGTTGTGTCCCCCTGACCGTCTTGGTGAATAGCCATTGATGGACCTGTCCTCCATGAATTCATTATCACCTTTCTGTTTGCCACCTTTAAACCAATTTATAATACTGAATATTATGAATATCATTATTAATGCTGTCCAGCAATTACAAAAATTAATCGCAATTAATTGTGCAATTAAAAAAAACCCCACAATCATGCCATTAAATAATAATAGAAGTAATTTAAGTAATAAATAAACTTCTTACTAAGTATTTACTTAGTAAATAAGTATTACTATTTATTACTTATTTAATTTTATACTTAAGTATAAAAAAAGACTTATTTAATTTTAAATACTTTTATTTTATAAAAAAGTAAATATATATTACTTAATACTTAAGTATTACTATTTATTACTTATTTACTTGGTAAATAAAAGAAGTAGGACTGAGAGCACTTTTATGACAAAGAAGTCACACTATAGTACTTGTATGAGATGAATTGAAACATACTTTTTTCTATCATTTTTACAGTGCAA
This sequence comes from Dermatemys mawii, assembly GCA_007922305.1. Taxonomy (NCBI): domain Eukaryota; kingdom Metazoa; phylum Chordata; order Testudines; family Dermatemydidae; genus Dermatemys; species Dermatemys mawii. The sequence goes on from ML677362.1 coordinate 9,158,907, forward strand.
ATATATGTAATAAAAATAATATAAAGTAAGCACTGTACTCTTTGTATTCTGTGTTGTAATTGAAATCGATATATTTGAAAATGTAGAAAAACAGCCAAAGAGATTTAATAAATTTCAATTGGTATTCTATTCTTTAACTATTTTTTTAGTTAATCGCATGAGTTAACCGTGATTAACTGACAGCTCTAATAATTATTAAAATATCCCCAGTCCATTTAAGGATCAAACATTCTTTCATGGCTTATTGCCTCACTTCTGCACTTCTCGTGTCTTCATTTTGTGTTGTGCTTAGGTGGTTTTGGTGTCTGTGGATTGCAGTGCACAGTGGTTCCTTATTTCTCTGCCACCCCACTTTAGGACTATGTGAAGGAAATTGTTGCTTAATAATGTCCTTGGTTTTACAGATCAGTCTGCGGTTTAAGCCAACTCTCCACCCCCCTGGAGTGTGTGTTTGCTGTTCTGCTTCTCCTGCATAGTAATTGGAACACCTGCCTTTCTTTTAGTGGCTTGTTACGCTGTTCTCGATATGCTTGTACAGTATGAGAAGCAGGTGCCCCCAACAATGGTGTGAGCTGGAATGCACTCTGGAAGAATAGCAAATGAGATTGGGACTCATGTTTTAAGTAGGGCTGGGTTTCACAGAGCTGCTGCTGCCTTGAGGAAGCCTGAGTAATAGTGATTTAAGGGATTAGAGAGAGGCTACATTGTAGGAGGGATTTCACTAATGAAATTACAGGTTTATAGTTCATTTCACTTCTTCCAAGGGAAGATGCTATAAGCAGATTCTTCTTTTTCTGTAGTGGTAAGCAGATGCTTCAATTAACGTCACTGATTACAAAGCAGCATAAATAGCCTGTGGCACAGAACTCTGTGCGATTAAAACAGAGGCACTTAGAGTACTGTGTAGAGTAGTGTGAAAGGGAGAGAAATGACTTTTTTTTTTCCTTTGCAGGAGACAAACTAGCCCTGAGCATGTTTGCACTTGTGGCCTCTTCTTGTGGTTTGACTTAAGTAATGCTGCAGCTGCAGCACACCCAGATTGCTTTTGAGAAGTGTGAGCTGGGGATCCAGTCCCACTGTAAGTCACAAAGTCTCTGCCTCCTTACACTGTAAAAAACAGAGAAAAGACCAGCCAACTTGGTAAGCCCAAAGACCAACAACCTGGGGTGAGGGAAGCCCACACTCCCGTATAATGTTACAGCCAAAGAGAAACACTGCAAATACATTATAATGTTAAGAATACCGCACATTTACATAGAACCCCTCCATCCCTCTAAAATCATAACAAATTGAAATACAAGCTGTGACAAGGAATTGCTTCATCCTGCACTGAAATGCAGCCACCTTTGGGATGGCATGCAGCAGAGGTTTGACAATGTAATATTACCTAGCGGTTTGCCATGTGCAGATTAGAAATCAGCTCACCAGGTGCATGATATGGAAATCTTGAGCCCCTGGGATGTGGGATGAACTCTAATTTAGAGCTTGGAATATGGGAGGGGAGAAGATGGAAGAAACCAGATGAGGAAAGGTGAATGCAGAAAGGAACATTCAGAAAAGGATGAGATGAAGTGTGACGAAATATTCTTTAGACATCTGACATTTTAGGTCTCATCTAAAATTTAGCCATGCTAAAAATAATTTTCTTTGATCACAGATTTATTCTTGATTTTGCTCTTTAACTTACACAAGTATTTGGGTTCTAACTGGAATGTTCCCAGCAGTTGAGATAAAATGAGGGTTGTCAACATTGTATTTCAAAGATAAGGGACTATTTTCTTAGCATCCCCACCCCACGTCTCCTACCCATATTATTATTATCATTATTATTGATAATAATAAATAACAAGCAGTATTCACTCTCACGGGAAATTTCTTTCTGCTTTATGCAGCATTCAGCAGGCTGTTGTACAGAGATAAAAAATATTTAAGGCTGTCAAGCGATTAAACATAAATTGCAATTAACAATTCAAACATGTATCACATTTAATCGCAGTTAAACAATAGGAGAACACCATTTATTTAAATATTTTTGGATATTTTCTACATTTTCAAATATATTTCAATTACAACACAAAGTGTACAGTGCTCAATTTATATATTTTGATTACAAGTATTTGCATGGTAAAAAAACAAAATAAATAGTATTTTTCAATTCACCTAATACAAGTACTGTCATGCAATCTCTTTATCATGAAAGTTGAATTTACAAATGTAGAATTATGTATAAAAAATGCATTCAAAAATAAAACAGTGTAAAATTTTAGAGCCAGCAAATCCACTCAGTCCTCCTACTTGTTCAGCCAATGGCTCAGATAAACAAGTTTGTTTACATTTGCAGGAGATAATGCTGCCTCTTCTTGTTTGCAGTGTCACCTGAAAGTGAGAATAGGCATTCTCATGGCACTGTTGTAGCCAACGTCGTAAGATATTTTCGTGCCAGATGCACTAAAGGTTCATATGTCCCTTCATGCTTTAACCACCATTCCATGGGATATGTCCATGCTGCTGATGGGTTCTGCTTAATAACAATCCAGAGCTGTGCAGATTGACACATGTTCATTTTCATCATCTGAGTTAGATGCCACTAGTTAGTAGAAGGTTGATTTTCTTTTTTTTTGGTCACTCAAATTCTGTAGTTTCCGCATGGGAGTGGTACTCTTTTAAGACTTCTGAAAGCATGCTCCACACCTCAGCCCTCTCAGATTTTAGAAGGCACTTCAGATTCTTAAATCTTGGGTGAAGTGCAGTAGCTATCTTTAGAAATCTCACCTTGGTACCTTCTTTGCGTTTTGTGAAATCTGCAGTGAAAGTATTCTTAAAACGAGCCACATATGCTGGGTCATCATCTGAGATGGCTGTAACATGAAATATATGACAGAATGCAGGTAAAATAGAGCAGGGGACATGCAATTCTCTTCCAAGGAGTTCAGTCACAAATGTAATTAATGCATTCCTTTTTAATGAGCATCATCAGTATGGAAGTATGTCCTCTGGAATGGTGGCCAAAGCATCAAAGGGCATTCGAATATTTAGCATATCTGGCACGTAAATACCTTGCAATGCCGGCTACAAAAGTGCCATGCCTATGCCTGTTCTCGCTTTTTGGTGGCATTGTAAATAAGGCGGCGGCAGCATTATGTCCTGTAAACGTAAACAAACTTGTTCGTCTTAGCGATTGGCTGAACAAGAAATAGGACTGAGGGGACTTCTAGGCTCTGAAGTTTCACATTGTTTTGTTTTTGAGCACAGTTATGTGTCAAAAAAAATCGACATTTGTAATATGCACTTTCACAACAAAGAGATTGCACTATATTACTTGTATGAGGTGAATTGAAAAATACTATTTTTGTTTATTTTTACAGTGCAAATATTTGTAATAATAAAATTATACTTTGATTTCAATTACAACACCAAATACAATATATATGAAAATGTAGAAAATATTTAATAAATTTCAATTGGTATTCTGTTAAAAGTGTGATTAAAACTGCGATTAATCACGGTTTTAAATTTTTTTAGTTAATCGCCTGAGCTAACTGCAATTAATCAACAACCCTAATATTATTATTGTGATAAGGGACTGTTGACAATCCTAGCTTAAATATCCCAGGATATCCTAATAGTTTACTCTAGTGGGGACATGTGCTACATTTATTTTTTATCAAGGAGTAATCTGCCATTTTCACGGGGCGCATAAAGTCTGCATTAGGAAGCAATTGCCCGTGAATAGAGATGTCTGTGTTAAGGAGTGTTTTATTAGGGATGGCCTATAAAAAGCTTTAAAGCATGGAGCAAATCCTCTCCTGCGGTGTCCTGATGATACCTGGCAGAGGGATTTCAAGAAGGTGAACGATTTTGAACGAGAATTTTAGCTACCCACAAACCTGAACTTCGTTTGGAAACCTCCAGACTGCTGTGAAATAATTGACTTCTGATTTTTCAGGCTTTTCATTATAAACAAGATGAATCATTATATAACAGACAATTTAAAATGTAGAATTTCAGAAGTACAGTCATTTCAAAAGGATTATAATGGTTCATTATCTACAAAACAGAGCCCTGGTTATTTTAGTCTTCTGATTGATTTTTTTCATCATATTTTTACACTGACAATACAAAAGTAATTTAGATAGAATGAACCTGAATAAAATGCTCTCTCGAACATGCTGTCTTATAGCAGTTCTCCCACCATGGATATCTATATGACCACAGTTTGGTCCAGTAGTAAAATGTAGCCTATAGCAAAAACCCCTTTTGCCTCAGGGACATGTCTTATTGCTTCCAAGTAACTTCTTCACCGCTGAGCTACAGCAGAATGTGTTATTACTAAGGCTGTTGATTAATCACAGTTAAGTCACCCAATTAACTCAAAAAAATTAACCACAGTTAAAAACATTAATCACGATTCATTTCAATTGCAATTAATCATATTTTTGTTTTTCTACATTTTCAAATATATTGATTTCAATTGCAACATTAAATGTGAAGTGTACAGTGCTCACTTTATATTAATTTTGTTTATAAATATATGTACTATAAAAATAACAAAAGAAATGGTACTTTTCAGTTCACCTCATACAAGTACTGTAGTGCAATCTATTTATCATGAAAGAATAATTTACAAATGGTAGATTTTTTTTTTTTGTTATGAAAAGAGAGAGTCAAATCCTAGTCCAGTTAAAGATACCAGAAACACTCCTACTTTTCATTATTGGAGTCTCAGTTTTGTGTTTTATAGCAGGTTTGTTTTGAGAATTATTCATGATGATGGGCTAAATGTTCAATTGCCCTGGAACGATATTTGGTACATCTGTTGCGAGGAGGAGGTGGAAGGAGGGTCACACCACCTTTTTCTGGGGCAGCTCTGTCAAAACACAGAGTGACCTCAGGGTTGCTCTAACTTGCAGCAGTTTGTAATGGCCTCCTAGGGGCCATGATGTAAAGGGGAGACTCCACAGAATGTGATGCACTCCAGTCAGAGCCTGCCTTCCTTCCCTGTGCTGGGGTGAGGAGGCAGGAAAAGAAGTGGCACTGAGCTGGCTTTGCTGTTTTAAACCAGTTTTCTACGTTCCTTTGTGTCTTTGAAGCAGCACAAAGGAACCTGAATGCTTTTTCAAAAAGCAGAATTACATGTAAGTAACTTCCCTCTGATTTAGGTGAGGCCAAGGTTTGGCCCAAATCTGCTGAGGATATTTTGGGGAATTACTGAAAAGAATTGAGGGGTTCAGCTGTTACCATCTTTTTTAAACTATTGTAAGATGTATTACTGTATTGCATAGGTAATCAGTCTGTGTGTTTCTACCCTGTACCATGCTCCCCCTTCTTTTCTCCACTGATAAGAAACCAGAAATCTTGCAGAGCAGCAACTGGACTATACCACCTATATTACTATGTAGCTTGTGGGAAACACTTTGAAGCAGGGGTTTGGGAAAGTTTCAGGGAATATAATTCCACTTTTTCCTTGCTCTTTGAGTTCCCTCCTGGAAATTGCAGTGTGCGCTCATCGTCTTCACACACACATAGTGTGTGAGGGGTGGACAGAAGTTAAGAGATCAACATTTTGCCAAAAGTTCCTCGAAAGGAATGAGAAGCTTGAGTTGCAAGAGGTCATTGGAAAGGCAGCAGCAGACAGAATACATAATCAGAGTGCAGAAGGAAAAAACATTCCTGTCCCATGTACTCCCGGGTTTCATGGTAAGAGTCCAGGGCAGTTGTAACTTTGTGGTTGGCTTTAACAGCTTCTGGAATTCACTTAAATTGCTTTTTCCTCTGTATGTTGCATATGATCTGAGCACCATTGTATCCTTTGTCACATGAGTTCTGAACCAGGCAGTTTGCACATCACTTCCTTGTGCAATTAGGAAGCTCCTTCAAGAGATGGCATGCGTTCTGCTATGCTACCATTCACATTTAAATGATGCTAAAACGTAAGCTATCCTTGAGTTTGGATGGAGTGTAAGGGCGGATTCTTTGAGTATCCAATTGTATTTGGCCAGTTCTTCTTTCACAGATGCAACGTGTCACAAGCCAGTCTAAGGTTTTAAATGAGCTCCTTTTCCCAAGCAGGTCTGCTGATCCTGCATGCGGACTGGGATATTTGTTTGGAGGTTGTTTTTACCCTCCCATTGCCTTGAATAGGTTGGTTCTGCGCACAAGAGGCTGACATGCCTATGAAAATGGCATGACTTTTCTGGTCAGGGCCCAGAGAGAGGCAAGATCACCTTCTTTCCCCCTGTATTGTCCAAGATAGCATCCAAGCCTCTCATCCTTTGCTGAGAGAGACCATGATTGGCCTCAGTTGGAGGCTTTTGCTTCTAAGGCTGGCAACATAAGATGCTCTCTTTGAATCTCAGGTAATGAGTTTAATCCTCTCCCCATAACTAAGACTTGTATGAGGTATATAACCCCACCAGTGTAATGAATCCATGGCTGCACGATTGTCGAATTTGTTAAAGTGGTGGAGGCATGTGTACTTTGTGCAGTAGCTCCTGATTTAGTAGAACCAGCTCCTATACAATTCCTCCTGCAGCCTCTGGTGGATGGGCTCTGTTGGAAGTAGGGGAGAGGCTCGTGGGGGTGTTATCAGCTGGCAGAGTTCAGAGCATCTATGGAGCCTGGACTGACGGTACAGTGGAGGCACTTAAGGCTTATGGTGCAGGAAACCTCCACCAGGGTTTTACCACTAAGTGAACTGACCCACAAGCCAGCTTCATTGTGGGATCTCATTTACCCAACATAAAAAGTCACTTTTACTTATGTGCTGATACTCCCCAAAATGCTCATCCTTCCCTCAACCAGCTCAGCTCCTAGACTGGCATCCGATTCCTTGGATCGCAGCTAGACTTCATGCCCTCTATACTTTCCCTTTCACTCTCCCTTCCCATTCTCCCCCTTTTTCTTTTTTGTTTCTTCCTTCCTGCTTTCTTTTGTCTCTTCCAAATCACTCTGGTCCCCCAGATCCTGTGATGAGCTACAGATATGTTACCCTGCTTTGTCCCCTACAGACATGTGGATCAGATCATTATAGATATTGAGTGGCTAGGCTAACATCGCTTTTACTTCTAGTTCAATAGGTTTGTGGCCGGGAGTATGAGAAGGGGCAGAGTACCTTAGCACCTGGAATTTCCTACTGGAGATTGGGGGTGGGTCATTTCCAGTGGGGATGGGATGCCCTAGTGATGAGTCTACTGACAGGCATTAATAGGAGGCTTAAGGGTTCCCATACGCTACAGGGATTCAGTGGATGATTGTTGTCACTATCCTCCACTGGCTATCGCTGTTCTGCAGAGCCTGTCAACATGGTGAATCCTAGAAAAAGGATTTATTATTCGAGTAATAAATGAACATAATTGACTTACATGTTTGTTGACATAGGATTTGATGACCTCCATGCTTGTGCTGATCCTGGAGTCCCTGAACATGGATACAAGACACCCAGTGCAGGTGTTTTCTTTGAAAATGCTGTAGTCAGGCTTCACTGTCAAGAAGGATACAGGCTTAAGGGTCCTTTGAAAAAGATTTGTGTGAGACATTTTAATGGCTCCTTGAGCTGGAAACCAAGCGATAAACCTGTGTGCCTTCAAGAAGGTAAGTTAATTTTGTTTAAACGTTTCACAAACCTCAGCTGTGATCACTTACATACATACCATTGTGTCTCTCTGCAGAGCGCAAAAGTCTGGAACCCATTTTATATGATTACATTCAATATCTGTTTTAATTTCTGAAAAGTTTTTATCCAGATAAATTAGCTAGAATATGCCTGTGTGTGTTGACAGGGAAGGAACAGGGGAATTAAATGAATCTTAGCCATGAAAATAATAATGTCCCATTACAAATAGATTTATCACTGCTTTTGTCAAAACAGAAAGAGAATGCTGCTACTGATAATAGTAACATTATTTATTACCGTTACTGTTCACTTAGTGATCCTTTTTGTAATATCTTACTATAAAAATACAATTCATTTCTAATTATACCAAAAATGCATTTTAATCAGAGGCTTAAAGCAATTATGAAATAGACAGAGCAAGCAGTAGTTTATTGGTAGTGTATATGTTTACTTTTAAGTAAGTTAGACATTCATGGGTAAAACCAACTTGATTTTTGTTATGTAAATATGGTCTGTGTTAAAATGTATCTGTTTTTACGTATTTGAGACATTGCTACTTTTTCTTCTAAGAGGTTTGATGGAAGCAGGATTAGACTATCAAATCACAAACATTAATTCTGGCCAAAAATGTGTCCAAGTAGTGCATACTATTCATTTCACTAAGTATATTAAAACTATCACTTCTTTCTACAGTTGATTTATTTTTGTTCAGTAGAGATACTATAATCAAGAGACATAAAAAGTGTCAGCAGGATTTAGTGTGAATGCTTTACCTCTATGACACTTTAGAAATAATATTTAGCTGGGAGTGTTATCTCTCTATTATATTAAAAACTGTGAGGCGGATCTTCAGCTGGTGGAGTCATGCTGATTTACTCCAGTCCTGTATATCTGAGAAGAATTTTTCTTCTGCTGTTTTTTTTTTTTAACCTGACTGTATACCCGTTGTGTTTTAGGGCCTGCTTTTGCTGCCGTTAAAGTTAGTAGTAAATTGCCCATTAACTTCAGTGAGATCAGGGTTGAATTTTATTTGGTAAGGCTCCCTTCATGTAAAAGAAGATTACCTAGATCTACATGAGGATGTAAATTTGACTCAAAAGAAACAACTGAAGGCTATGTGACTAAGACTTAGCCCAAGGTGTACAATAACTGCAAATATATTAGGAGGGAAAACCCCTTTTGTATTTTGTCAGTTATGAATCACATCTTCTAAGCATGAAATGTACAGAGGCCTATGGTTTTGGATGGTAAAATTGTATCCTGGTGGCATGTTCTTTCTGAATCACGATAACAGACCCTTTTGCAGTCAGTCTGTTTCTGGTACTTTTTCTTTCAGTAAATCTCATTAATAGTATTGCTTGTTTATTTTGTTTTAATTTTTAACACGGTGATGTGAGTTTTGTTCTGTTTCATTCCATTGCCGAAGCAGGAAATTATCACCTTCCCAGGACAATTCAATCCCATTTTGCTGTTTCTGAATGAGACGCTTCTATTATATAATGCTTTGCACATTTCATGCTGTGGCAGAAATAATCCTGTAGAAATAGCACAGTAAAATAGCAGTCACTTTTTTTGGTTTTACTTCACTGTCTTTATCACCAACAAAATAGTTACAAAGAAGAAATCTGCCACATTTTTTAACTGCATGTGTGTAATGTTCACACGCTTGCATATTCCATTCACCTGGCATTGGCATCCATACTCCCACTCTAAGCAAATGAGTGTTGGTGAAAAAATTAAAATGGAACAACAATGGAAACAATTGTTTAAAATTAGCAGTAAAACTAGGGGGAAAATGTAAAAAACTTATTTTCTTTTAGACATTGCTAAGTGTTTGCTTGGAGGCTTCTGCGTATCTCTGAGCCAATATAGGTATCACTTGTTTCAACCGTTACACTGAACTTTAATGCGTTTTTATTGTGTTCACATAAAAACAGTTTATTAGACTCCCGGGATGAAATTTTGCCCCCATAGAAGTCAATGGCAAAACTCCAGTTAAGTTCATTGGTGGGGAGGGTGTCAAGATTTCACCTCATGCATGGGGGATGGTAATGTGACAGGCTGAGTGCCCAACAATCTCACTGGAGGCAATCATTAATTTGCACCATTGGGCATTACATAGCATTGCCTGTCAAGGCCTTAATCGAGCAAAACACTTAGGCATAAGCTTCACTGTGAACATGTGACTATTCATGTGTTTAGAGTTAAGCATGTGCTTAAGTGCTTTTTTGGATTGGGACCCAAGAGAGTAAGGCCCAGATTCAGGAAAGCAGCTAAACATATGCTTAAATACTTTACTGGTTAGGAATGCTTTCCTGAATTGAGCTCTAAACACCATACTACCAAAAAAATATATAAATAAATAAAAATTAGCAATAGAAAAGAATGTTAGATCATATAGTTCATCCCCCTGCTAATGCATAACATAGGCTCTGATTCAGAAAAGCTCTTAAGCACATGCCTAACTTTAATCAGTGAGATTTAAGCAGTTGTATAAATGTTTTCCTGAAGAGGAGCCTTAGTCACAAAGCAGGAGAATTGTAGATTGATTGGCAATATAGTAGCGTAACATATTTGGAGTGTAGTCAGGGCTGGCTCCAGGCACCAGCCGAGGAAGCACGTCCTTGGGACAGCACATTTTAAGGGGCAGCATTCTGGCCAATCTTGGGGCGGCACATTCTGTGTGTCCCCCCACGCCTGCCGCATTTTTTTTCTTTGGCGGTGCTCTAGGCGCTTTTTTTTTTTTTTTTTTTTACGCTCGAGGCGGCAAAAAAGTTAGAGCTAAAAAAGTGTAGTGGGCTAATAATGGTACAGTGAGCACCTGCCACTGTGTTCTGCTAACATCCATCTAAGTAGAATGATTCAGTCGGCAGCCATCATTTGGGATAATAGGAGCGAAGTCACTGTAATAGATCATAGTTACAGGATCAGTTTTCTCTGCTTTGAAAATAATTTTTTTTATTTCATCTCGGTGTATAGTTTGCTCCTGTGTTTATGTAGTAGCTGGACACTGTTATCCCAAGAGTAAGCTTCTCATCAATATTATCTCTTGCCATTTGTCCTGAGCTTCCATCTACATCAGGCTAGGAATTGGGATCCCTGTCTGTCATTCCATCCCTAAAGACTTTCACTACAGCCCTTCATGGCAATATTCAAGACTTGGCGTAAGACTTTTCTATTGGGTCAGGGCACCATTTTTTTTTTTTTTTTAACTAGCTCTCCCTTTTATTTTTTTTGCGAGGGGAAGGTTTGGCCAGTTTTTTGAGGGAATGTCTGGATGTTGAATATGGCATGGATTTAACTTTTTGTTAGTGTACACATCATCCAAGATCTGGGCACTCTATAAATCACTAATCCCTCTTGCTGCTGTTCCCCTGCAACACCTGCAATCATCCATTAACACTTCGGTGAACAGCTGGTGCGCTCTGCCAGAGTACCTGGCAAATTGAGCAGTAGTGAAATAGTTAAAGGTATTGGGAAATTGTCAAATCTTTGACTACTAATTGTTTCCAGATGACATAATAAAGTCTACTAAATAAAATGTAATCCAGAAAGGGCAGGTATAAATTGCAAGCACAGAGGGATGTGTTTTTAAGTTGAGGGTAAAGCACGAAACTCCAATTAAAGTCAGTGAGATCTGGTAGCTGAGAGGATCATGGAACAGAAGATCATCTGGTTCATCTGCATGCCACTGCTAGGGTTTATCTAGTCTAGTTCTAAATGTCTAGGCCTTGCTTAGAAATTGTGCCCCTAGTAAACAAGCAGCTTGAAAGATGTTGCAGTTTTTCTTCTTTGTGAATGGTTGATTTCTAAATTTTAAAATATACTATCAGTGAAATTGGCATAAGATTTCTCTTGGTTCCCTAAAATTTGCAGCTCCCAAGTTATTTTCAAAACAAGGTAGTTAGGATCTTTGTGTAATAGGGCAAGTGAGATGGAAGAGAGATGTTTGAAAAGCAGCACAGAATGAGACTTATGATTTTTTTAAAAAAAAAAAAAAATTTGGAGCCCTTTAATCTCCTTATGTTTTCTGGTGTCTAGAGATTCTTAGCTGCTGTCTGACATGAACTGGTTACTGGGATTCAGACAGATGATTACATGGACATATTTCTCCAAGATTTCCTTTATTCCTCTTTCTAATCTTATTTTATATTTCTGAGGAGGATGAACTTTTTCCTCCTCGTCCCTCCACCACCACTTCCCCCTGCTTGCACTGACTTACTATACGTGCAGTTTAACTTGTGCTGTGATGGAAGGGGAATATTGAAAGCAATTTAGCTGTGCTCTCTTCATCTGCTTGTACACAACAATTGAAAATATGTATTCTCATTATAACCCACCAGGCTCTATCATGCAATGGATTATGGTACTGATGAGTGACTGGGAAAATGTATATTAACTGAATTTTGTGCTGTGCAGACTGCGAACTGCTTAATCAGAACAGATATGGGTTAACTTTGCTTCAGAGCTTGACTGTTGAGAAGCTGGCCATGGTTCTTTTTTTGTAACTAAATTTAATAATACATAATTTTTTTATTAAGTCACAGATTGCCTTGTTCCACATGTTGAAGATGCAGAGGTTCATAACAAGACATACAGGACTGGAGATAAGTTAATAATCAGTTGTCATGAAGGATTCCAGATCCGTTACCCTGACTTAGACAACATGGTTTCAATATGTCAAGATGATGGAATGTGGGATAATCTGCCCATTTGTCAAGGTATAGTACACCAGAACACCTTATTTTATAGATCTTACACCTTGAAATCATTTACCAACACTTTTTTCTGCTGCTAAAGAGGATAGCAATAAGATGATAGATTCAGATGTACAGTATTTCTGCAAAGACTTTTGGATTTGCTCATCCCCATTATTTGCTTTTGGAAGTAAAATTCCACATTCCAGCATAGCTTTATTTTAAAATATGATGTTAAATGTTGTTTTTTTTTACTAGTCTAAAATCTGAGATGGGCATATCTTCTCTTTTAATGAAACAAGTTGAAATTCACCCGTTGGCTCAGCGCAGTGCCTTTCGGACCACCTAAACCTGTGCACTACTTCATTTAGTGAAAGAATTAGGGTTTTTTACGACTTTTCACTTTGTTAGCCTTGCAGAGCTCATGCAATTAGGAGAGAGCAAGTGAGAATCTGTTCCATCTTGTGCATTATCAACTGGATTGTTTACCAAGTTTTAAATCGGTTACACCCATGGATACTGACTGAACGCTGTGCAGTTGCACAGGGCCTAATTTAGTCAGCAGAGCCATTAGTGCTGGTGATGGCGTATGAGAAGGAAACTGCTTGAGTTTGTCTAGACTTGAGAAGAGTGATTGAGGCTAGACTGCCATTAGTGGACATGTGTTAAATACCCTGATCTAACCACAGCCCTTTTCTCTTGCTTAAGCACAGATTAGCACCTTTAACCTCAGTTTAGCTAGTTGAGATTGATCCTAGGCTCCCCGGGGGTTAGTCCTGAACATTTTAGTAAAGACGAAAGGTTTTAACCAGTGTTTGCACCAAGGGAAAGATTAGAATTGACTAACCTTGACCTCTTTTCCTTATCTAGACAGGCTGTCTGTGTATAATACAATTTAGGAAGTATACTGTCATTTGGGGCTTGGACGTGAGTGTGCTGAGGCCCCTTAGAGGTGAAATCCACTGTGAATCACAGATGCCCAACCCCTTTCATGTTATTTCCATAAATATGGAACACATCTGGGAATGCAGTGATGAACTATGGTATTTTTAATGGCGTTGGGGAGTGCAGAAAGCATTGAACATTATGACTTTTCAGCATGGTGCAAATGTATTTTATGTCAGTTTGACAGTTCCTATTATTCTGTGAATCTTTTAAAATGCAGGGAGAGCAGAAAAATAATCAAATTTCATTTAAAACAGTTTCTAAATACGCTGTTGCCAAATAGAAGAAAAAACAAGCCCTTGAGTGATTAATTTAGGCTTTATTTTTTTTTAATTCAATATGCTGCAGAGTCTGTACATAGTTCACAAAGAAAGGTCTTATACCTGCTATTTGGCACCAGCATGTTGAAGTTAGGCAACTGTCATAGCCCAATATTGCTTTGCATATATCCTAGAGATGAAATAAATTGTATCTGTAGATGCTAGCAGGAAAAGCAGAGCCCTTAAGAAAATCACCTTTTCCAGTCAAAATGGTGAATGCACTTTGCACCATTGCATGCTGGTGCAAAGGGCATTTGTGTGTAGTGGTTTTGTGCCCCTGCCATTTTTAAACAAACAATGACAGACTCAAACACAATTTGTTTTGCACTTAGGGGTCATGGTTACGCAGTTTACAGGTGGAATTTTTTTGGGCTATTATTCAGATGAGCAGTAGTATCCATTGCTTTCCTCCAGTGTGATATCAAAGCCATGGAACACAAGACAACTGCTGCTACATACACCTCCACTGCAGTGGGTTGATATTGCCTCCTGAACACAAACCTCAGTTCTCTTCCTGCTTAATTCAACATAAACCACATTTTAACAGTAAATTTAGTGCATGTAAGCGACACAAGATCAACAGCATCAGTGTGAAATCCGATATCTATGAAACAGGTACCGTACAGACCATTTCAGTGCAGGCTTCCTTACATTGCCCTCCAGTGGTTCTCAAGTCTTGTTGTGGAATTAGCAGCTGTTCCCAGTGCGGCTGGTCTGTTAGGATTGCAATCATGAGTGCTAAATTTGAGGTGGGCTCTTGTCCACTAGGACATGGACCACCAGCTCATTTTAGATAGCCCACCAATCACTGTGGACTGGATTCTCGTTACATTAAGGCTCCTTTCAAGTTGTCAGAGCAGTGTAAAGAGGTCTTGGGGTAAATGAGAAATGGGTGCAATGATTTTAGGATTAGATAGTACTGGCAGAAACTGACCTGGGATGGATTTAAGTTAACTAGATGTGAATGGCTTTGTTTTCTAATACCAACCCCATCTATTCCTTTATTTGTTTGCCAAGTTAGCAATTTTAGCAAAAGAAAGAACAGTGGAAAATTGTTAGAGTGGATAAACTTAATTTCTTTAATAATATTGGGAAATGTATATGACCTTCTAATTGTATTATTGGGTGATAGAAGGTGAGTCTGGTAACGAAGGCCCAGATTCTCAAAAGTATTTTGGTGCCCAACTTCCATAGATTCCAGTTAGGTGCCTAAATACCTTTGAAGATCAGGGCCTACATGACAACAATCCCTAAGTGCAAAGCATAAGTTTAGTCCATAAATCTGATCACATCTGACTTTGGGGATACCTACCCAGGAGCTGGAGCTGTAATTGTCAGTTCAAGTAGACATACCTGCGGTAGCTCTGATTGATCGAGCACAGTAAAAGTTGAAGCGTCGCTGTGATGGCACAAGCATAGATAGGCTGGCCACCCGAGTAGAGTCCCGTCCAAAATGTGTCCTCAGGGCACCTAGCACCTCCCACCATTTGCGCTGTTGTGGCTACATTTCTATTTTTAGAGTTATACCTTGAGCTCTAGTGTACACATGCACTCTTGAAGGGTATTTGTCTGATGTGTAATAACACAGATTACATTTTTGGGCTGATTTTGGAATTACACACTCCTAGTTGCTGAATGACAGGATTTTAGTTATGTATTAAAGGGGAAAAAGTTTGCCGTATCATTAAGAATTGTGAACCACTGGAAGAAGCCACCCTTTTTCTTGTTATTTAAGCTGAATTCTTGTGGAATTAAAGTTTCCAAGATCCTGGTGAAAATGGGAGGCTCCTTGTTTCTGGATAGACCTTCATTTAACTGTACCGAACATTGATTTTTTTTTGTCATGCTTTTTTTATGTACTATACTCTGTGAAACTTGCATATTGGCGGGGTCCTCCCTCCAAACTCTCTTACCTCCAAAAATGGGACACCATCTTTCTGTGAACCTAGATGAAATGTCTGAGGAAAGGGCAGGTTAGATTTACTATAGTGCTGTAAACTGTGAATCATATGTAATATGGTTTTCTGCATTTCATGTACAGTCACACAAGGAATTATAACCAGGCTTTTATACTACGTTTCACAATGCACTTTTTAAATTTGCATTTACGCACTGGTCCACTGGGGCCCATGCATCAGAACTCTGTCATCTTTGTCTGGAAATCCAAACAAAACCTTGTCTGAACTTAGTCACATAGGTCCAGATTGTCAAAGGTATTTATTTAGGTGTCTAATGCTTATCGGCACTTAATGGGATTTTTAAAGCACCTATTGAAAAATCTCACTAGATGCTTACCTTCTTCTTTAGGGACATAAATATCTTTAGAAATCTGGTCAAGAGGCCAAATTCACCCTGGTATAATTCCATTGAAGGTAAACTTGCCCCATTTATATAGTCTGTACTCTTTGTTTGCAGAAGTGCATGTGTTTTATATTTGGTACAGAAGAGGAGGTAATAGCCCACAAATAGGGCCATTGTGGCTTTACTTGAGCGAAGGGGATACATGAACTAGTAAACTCTTATTAAAAGCCATTGTGCTGAGGGCTGAACATGCTGCAACAAGTTTATTTCCCCTCTCCTCCTCCTCCAGTGGCCCTGAATTATTCTCCTGCCTTGGGACTAGTTAGAAGCTGTTTCTTTAAAGTTGTGGCTGGGCATCTCAGGAAAAGGGAGTTGAAGGTATCCAGCACTTTGTGGGATGTACTCAAATTGGAGAAACTGTCCTGTAGCTTTTATTTTGATAAAGTAAGACTCTGATTTTTTACAATTTGTATAACAAGGCTTGAAATTATGGGAATCCATGTGACCTTCCTTCTGTAATTCTTGATAGTGACAAGAGGCCTATTAACAGTGGTTGTTGCCACAACAAATAGCTTCTATTAATCTTATAAATTTTAATAAGGCTTTTTTCATTCCCAGATTGCTAATCATTGCTCCTAAAAATCATTGCAAGCTGAAAATCAACACCACTAGTCATTACCAAGAGGGTCATTTTTAAGAAGTGAGCAAAATAATTCTAGTTTATTTCAGTACACAACTTGAAATCTCAAGTCTCAATATCCTCTCAGAACATTGTTTGTATATATGTGAATCAAATATTAGAAAATCATGAGTGATCGTGTAGTGAATTTCCTTTTATTCCAAATGCAATCTCATTTGTGAAGCCAACTGCTGTCAATTCCCCCTCTAGGGTGCCAAAATTACAAAGTCTGCCTGGAGTTAATCACTCTGGGCCTAACTCATCCATGGTGTAATTCTGCTGAAGCTAAATTTGTCCCTTTCTAGATTGGTTTTGGCCTTGTTCTCAAAAATGACTACTGAGGGGCTGTTTTTTTTGGGTGCCCATACTGAAACACCCTAAAGGGTCTGATTTCCGGAAGGTGAGCGTACTGAGCAGTTTTTGAAAATCAGGCTCCTCTAAACTATCTCAAATTGGGGTCCCAAAAACACTATTCATTTTTGAAATCTTAGCCTCTTTTGCTGCTGTGCACATAGGCAGCAAGTCCTATGGGCCCATGGTGCCTGGGTATCAGGAATATTCCTGGCCCAGAGTCCAGGTCCAGCAATGTTTGAGACCAGATCTCACCCTCTGCTCTGCCTCAGGTGCCCCCACCCCATGCATCCCTTGGGTGACTTAAAACTGCCCGGGGCCCATACTCAGCACCGGCAGTGCAGTGGAGCTGAGCAGCTTCCTCCCTGCTCAGTCTATGTGGCTGCTGGCCCCTCCCTGCGATCTCTCGGCGGGGTGGGTCTCTGTCCTGCCCCAAATGCCCCTGCAGCCAATGGGAAGCTGGGGGGGCAGTGCCTGGAGGTTGCAGCACATGGAGACCCCTGTCTAGGAGATGCAGGTAGCCCTGCACTCCCCACTCCCTCCCAGAGCCTGTATCCCCTCCCTCCATACTCTCTACCATCCCTAAGTCCCTCCCAGAGACTGCACCCTCCCTCCCTGCACCTCCTCCTGACCCCAAACTCCATCCCAGATCTTGCATCTCTAATCCCCTCCTACATTCTCACCCCTTGCCCAAGCCCAGAGCCTACACCGAAACTCCTGTTCCAGAGCCTACACCCCATTCCCAAGCTCCCTCCCAGAGCCTGTACTCCCACCCCGAGCCAGCACCCAAAATCTGTCCCAGAGCCTATACCCCTCAGTCCCTCCTATGTCCCCACCTCTTGCCCAAGCCTAGAGCCTACACTCAAACTCCATTCCAAAGCCTGCACCCCAGAGCCCTTCCCCCACCCAAACTCCCTCCCAGAGCCCAACCTCTCACCTATCCTGTACCCCAGTCCCCTGGCCCAACCCAGGGCCTCCATCCCAAACCTCC